>CM022298.1:549636709-550236709 GCA_011799875.1 Thinopyrum elongatum | reverse complement strand
TGCAGCGACTGCAGTTTAGTTTGTTAAAAAGCTGATCTTCCGTTTTGGTTATCCTCACAGTATCATCACTGATAATGGCACTAATCTATCTAAGGGTGCTATGAAAGAGTTCTGTCAAAGAGACCGTATCCGTCTCGATGTTTCCTCAGTGGCTCATCCACAGTCTAATGGTCAAGCAGAATGGGCTAACCAAGAAATTTTGAGAGGCATTAAACCCTGGCTTATGGTTCCTTTGGAACGAACGCCGGGTTGTTGGGTTGAAGAGCTCCCTTCAGTCCTTTAGAGTATCAGAACCACCCCTAACAGATCAACAGGCTATACACCTTTCTTCATGGTTTATGGCGCAAAGACCGTTCTCCCAAGCGATATCCATCATGACTCGCCCAGGGTGGCGGTTTATGTTGAAGCAGATAATGAAATGGCACGTCAGAATGCACTTGATGCTTTGGATGAAGAGTGTGATCTTGTGGTGGCTCATTCAGCAATCTATCAGCAAAACCTACGTCGCTATCACAGCCGTAGGGTTCGAAGCCGGACTTTTCAAGAGGGCGACTTAGTGCTCCATTTGATTCATGATCAGATAGGGATGCATAAGATTTCACTACCCTCGAAAGGACCTTTTGTGGTCAGTAAAAACCTCAACAACGGGTCCTACTACCTCATCGACATACGAGAGAACAAAGATTCCCGCACATCTGACAAGGAGACCAACATGTCGTGGAACACTGCTCATCTTCGGCCTTACTACACCCGAGTCCTTGACTCTCATCATTGTATATACCTTCATCGATGTTCATACCTTTTTATGAGCAGTATAATAAAGCTGACATCCCCAAATTTCGGGGCCTCTGTCGTTTCATTTCAAATTTTCTGAGCAAGAGTCATTATTGATTAATCATCAGGTCATTTGGGGGCTTCCTGCTCTATGAGCATAGCTTCATAACCCTCTTGATCGGCTTTTATGCCATGTTATAGGTCATTTGGGGGCTTCCTGCTCTATGAGCATAGCTTCATAACCCTCTTGACCGGCTTTTATGCCATGTTATAGGTCATTTGGGGGCTTCCTTCTCTATGAGCATAGCTTTATAACCCTCTTGATCGGCTTTCATGCCATAGGTCGCTTGGGGGCTTCCTGCTCTATGAGCATAGCTTTTATAACCCACTTGACCGGCTTTCATGCCATGACTAGGTTAAACCTGCCTGTTTGCAACTTGCTACTCCACCAGGTGACCCGCCGTACTCTTGACAGTCAATCTTTTATATAAGACCCTGAACTCATCAAGGTTAAAAGGGCGGCTTATGTCACGTGAGAGCCGGCTTACAGTGAGCTAGGACAAACCCACCTGTCTGCTGTAGTCTCTCCGCTATGTGGCCCGTTCATACTCTTAACAGTCAATCTTGTCAATAAGACCCTGAACTAGTTAAGGTTTAAACGACGGATTTATGTCACGTGAGAGCTGGCTTACGGTATGATAGGCTTTCATGCCAAGCCTCTTTGAAGCAAAAAATTGATTTTTTTCAAAAACCAAACTCTTTCGGTCGTGCTTTATAAGCCGGCTTAACATATATTTGAGTCATACATACTCTATGTTTCTGTTTTGCAGAAGTTGTTGCAGATGAAAATTTGCCGGGTCATATAAAGATCAAGGTTATATTGCTCCATACTGGGCTTACTAAGGCTATAAGCCGCCACAGTGCTCTTCTCAAAGACTGGATATGGTTTTAAGTTGCCTTGGATGGTTGGGTTATTTGACTCGCCCCGGATTGTGACTATAAGTCGCCAGTACAAGGCACTGTTGGATCTTTTACAGATTTTATATCAAGCTTTCAAGAAACTTTGGCAAAGTTGAAAGATTAAATATAAGGCACGATCAAAAAGATTGCGTTGTTGAAGCATAGTTGGAAAAACATGCCCGAAGGCATGACAGAGCGGATAATTGTTTTTCAGCTACCTATTACAAGGCTACAACTGTGCCTAAAAGTTTTTTACCAAGTGTTTCTGGAGTTACATCACTCTGTTGAGCCGGCGTCTGTGCCATCCGGGTTCTGGCTGGCGGGTTATTGGCATCCTGGAGCATTGAGGTAGAGGCCTCCGGGTCATCCCGTGCCGGCTCTCCCTCGTCTGCCATTTGGAGAGTAGCTGATGTCCAGTCGATGCCGGTTGAAGCCTCGAAGGTAGCTTCATCATTAAAGATAAGTGAAGGAGCAAGGTCAGGGGCAAAATTGTGCTTACGCCTTGGAGGAGTTAAATCCATGATTTCATGAGATGGCGGCTTGATCCTGGTGTTGTTGCTGTCATAAGCCGCCTGATATTTGGACAGAACCACCTCTTGCGCAAGTTGACACGCTAGAGGCCGCATCTCCCTAGCATATTTGGCAAAGTCTTCTTCTTGGAAGACCGAGCCATCGGCATTGAACTCTGGACACCCGATGGCCATTTCTGCTGGGTCTAATTCTGATTGCCAAGCCTTACTTCGGCTTAAAGCATTAAGGGCTCCTGCGCGGGCGGCTGATAGCTTTATTTCTTCAATATGTGATGGCACAGTTGACAGATGTTCCAGCACAGTCTTGATAGCAGTTGGAGGTTTCTTAAAACTTGCTAAGGTCACAAGGGTTCGCAGGCTCCCAGAATAAAGTTGCTCCGTTAATGAGTAGACAGCTTTCAATTTCAACAACATGTTTTGGCCAAGGTTGGCACTCCTGGCACCTGTCATATAATTGCAAAACAAGTCAGTTGAGTTAAGCAGTCAAGTGTTTTGAGTCGCCAGATGGGTCACAACATTTCAATTGATGTATGACTAGCTTCAATTGAATACAAGTTTTAACTTACCAAAGATGGCGGCTGTCATTTGGGATATATGCTTTTTTAAGCCGGCAAGCTCGTGAGTGACCGGCTTAAGTTGCTTCTCAGCCTCTTCCGCTCTCTTCAGTAGTGCAGCTTTATCAGTATCCCAGGCGGCTCTCTGATGTCTACTACGCAACTTTATTCTTGTAGACTCGTGTTGGGCCTCCAAGCGCAGAGTTTTGTAGGACAGTAGCAATTTTCCCTCAAGTGGATGACCTAAGGTTTATCAATCCATGGGAGGCGTAGGATGAAGATGGTCTCTCTCAAACAACCCTGCAACCAAATAACAAAGAGTCTCTTGTGTCCCCAACACACCAAATACAAAGGTAATTTGTATAGGTGCACTAGTTCGGCGAAGAGATGGTAACAAAAGTGTAGTAATGATAGTAGATATTGGTTTTTGTAATAGGAACAATAAAAAACAGCAAGGTAGCAATTGATAAAATGGAGCACAAACGGTATTGCAATTCTTGAAAATGAGGCCTAGGGTCCGTACTTTCGCTAGTGCAATCTCTCAACAATGCCAATCTAATTGGATCATATAACCATCCCTCAACGTGCGATGAAGAATCACTCCAAAGTTCTTATCTAGCGGAGAACATAAGAAGAAATTGTTTGTAGCTATTCTTTCCGATCGATCTATCCAAGAGTTCGTACTAAAATAACACCAAGCTCTTCTTTCCGATCGATCTATCAAGAGTTCGTACTAAAATACAACCAAAGCAAATTCAGATTCATAATACTCAATCCAACACAAAGAACCTCAAAGAGTGCCCCAATATTTCTATCGGAGAAACAAAAGACGAGAATGTGCATCAACTCCTATGCATAGATTACCCCAATGTCACCTCGAGAATCCGCGAGTTGAGTACCAAAACATATCTCAAGTGAATCAATATAATACCCAATTGTCACCACGGGTATTCATATGCAAGACATAAATCAAGTGTTCTCAAATCCATAAAAGTATTCAATCCGATAAAATAAAATCTCAAAGGGAAAACTCAATTCACAACAAGATAGAGAGGGGAAAACACCATATGATCCAACTATATTAACAAAGCCCGCGATACATCAAGATCATGACATCTCAAGAACACGAGAGAGAGAGATTAAACACATAGCTACTGGTACAAACCCTCAGCCCCGAGGGTGGACTACTACCTCCTCATCATGGTGGCCTCCGGGATGATGAAGATGGCCACCGGTGATGATTTCCCCCTCCGACGGAGTGCCGGAATGGGGTCTAGATTGGTTTTTCGTGGCTACAGAGGCCTATGGCGGCGGAACTTCTGATCTAGGGTTACTTCTGATGGTTTCTCTATTTATAGGATTTTTCAGCGTTGGAATCACGCGAAGATGGACCTCGAGGTGAGCACAACCCACCAGGGCGCGCCTGGGCCCCCTGGCGCGCCCCGGTGTCTTGTGCTCACCTCCTTCACCTTCTAGTCCTCCCACGAAGCTTCTAGTGCCTCTTTTGTTCCAAAAAAAATCTTTAAAAAGTTTCGTTGAAAACAACACCACGGTAGTTCTGTTGAAAACAGTGTCAGTCCGGGTTAGTTCCATACGAATCATTCCAAAACCATATAAAATTGTTGTAAACATGGCATGAATACTTCATAAATTATAGATACGTTGGAGACGTATCACTCTCTCAGCATCAAAGCCTGCCTTGATCTTCTCAATATTTTCCAATGACGATTTTAGGCTTACTTCAGCCTTGGCGTGTTCACTTTGCAGCGTCTCCAGATTTTTATTTAACTTGGCGATATTTGACTCGCCCAAACTCAAAGCTTCCTGCAAAGGGTAACAAGCAATGTTAAGATGAGAAGGTTCATATTTCGCAATGATTTTCAAGTCCCGAGCACATTTCAAGCAATATACTTGGCACTTGGGGGCTAATGTAGGTCATTTCAATTTATATTATGACCCGGCTCATCTTATCAAGATAAGCCGGACCTTGGGGGCTACGTATTTGGCTCTCATAAGTAATTACAAGACCCGGCTCATCTTATCAAGATAAGCCGGCCCTTGGGGGCTACACTTTGGAAATTTTCACAAGTCTCAAGCATACTCGATATTGCCCCTATACTTAAGAGTTGGGGGCTAGTATGGATATATATATATATATACAAGGTTAAAGTGGAGTTTGGTATACTCATACCTTGTATTTCTGCTTCATAAGATGGACTAACCCGGCCTCCATGTCCCGGCTTGTGTGAAGGCGGCTCAAGTAGCCCGAATACACCTCACCTGCATTGAAAGAGGAATAGCTCTCCAGATCCAACTTGGTCTTGCCTTTCTCTAATGAAGGTGATTCTTCTTTGGTACTAGGCTTGATTAGCACAGTGGAGGCTCCTGGCACTGTATAAGCCGTCCCAGTGATAATAATATCATCAGAATTCTTCTCAGGAGGGATCTCTTCAGTTGATTTGGCAGGAGAGGGCAACTTAGGACTTGGCGGGTCAAGGCTGATTGCCGGGTTAACCTCAGTGTCCATAGGCTCAAAGGTTGTAGCGTCAGTCTGTGGAGGTGGGTCATCTTGCTAGTTCATAGGATCTTCAGGATTTTGGATTGAGGCCTCAGGGGCCTCCGGCACCTGGGTCTCTGGCTCAGAAGCCTTGGGGTCTTTTGAAGAGCCGCCCACCTTTTGTTTCTTACCCGCCTTTGCTTTGCCCCTGTGACAAGAATACAAGAGTTATGAGTATATAACCACAAGGTTTTTATCAACAGATGAAAGTACTTACCCATGGGCGACAACAAAGATAGGAAGTTATCTTCCGGTTGAGTCGCCAGAGGATGGAGGCATTCCCTGGTAGTTTGAATAAGAAGAATGAAGAGGTTGACCATGAGACCAGCCTTTGGAAGGGATAAAGTCGGGCTATGAGGCACCTTATTACGACATTTCCGGGGAGCCGGCGTGTTGGATAAGCCAGCCACTAGGTCTTCAGCGCCGCTGCTCCAGGTCTGGCGCCTTGACTCGTGCTGCTGTTTCTTCAAAAGAAAATTGGGGTCCAAATGAGCAAGAGGGGAGAAAATCTTACTTTTCGGATGACCCGCCGTGTTTTCTTTCTTGGAAAGGGTTCTGAGTCAGAGGAGATAATAGTTACCTCTACTTCATGAGCCTGGCTTGTCTCTGCGTCATCCTGAGAGGAATCAGCATCAATAAGTTGCATAAAGAGAAGACCAAGGGAGTCAAGTTCTACCTCTGACTCATCTAGCTCAAAAAGCTCTTGTGCTGCTTGTTGTTTACGACGACCCGTGCCATGAGACTTTGCTCCCCTAGGCTTCTTAGTGGGCGGGGCGGTTGTTAGTTTCTTCCTCCAGAAAGGAGAGTTGGCCTGTATACATACATGAGCAATAATTTCAAGAATATGAAGTATAAGAGATAGACAAACAAACATGAAGATTTGTTCAGAATACTTACATCAGGAGCCGGGTTATTAGTGTAGAAAGGATTCAATCCTGCTTTGCTGCAATTTTCCAGAGACTCCCCAAACAGCATTTTAACTCTGTCGTTGATCTCTTTATCAGTCAAACGCGTTTGGTTGTAGCACTTGGAGTCCTTTGTATCACCGGTATATTGGCACATTAAGCCATTGCGCCGGCTCAGTGGTAAAATTCTCCATGCAACCCAGCAGCGAACCAGATCAACTCCAGTTAAGTCGTTGGCAATCAAAGCTCAAATCTTTGAAAAGGTGGAGGCATACTGGGCGCGGTCTGTGGCAGTCAATCGACCTAGAAGCACGCCGTTGGTGGTGAGCCGGTAGGGGCGGTAACCCGGCAAGGGGTTTTCTCCAGCTGGGGAGGTGTCCAGGCAATAGAACCAGGTATAATTCCAGTCCTTGGGATGGCTGGGCTGTGCGGTTGAGGGAAAAGTTACATCTCTCCACCTCTAGATGGAAACGCCTCCGAGCTCAAGACTGGACCCATCTGACATTTCAGTCTGGCGTTTGATATAAAAATAATCTCGAAAGTGGTCAAAAGTGGGTTCTTCTTGAAGATACACTTCGCAGAACACTTGAAAGTGGCACAGATTGGAGACGGAGTTGGGACCAATGTCTTGGGGGTGAAGGTTGTAAGAATGCAGAGCATCTCAGAAGTTTTTTGACCCGGGCAGTGAAAAGCCACGGAGAAGGTGATCCGCAAAAATGACAACTTCACCCTCTTTAGGTTGAGGAGTAGTTTCAGGACCTAGAACCCGCCAATGGATTACATCTTTAGCTGGCAAGACCCCCATGTCCACATACTCATTCAGTGAGAGATCGGAGACTCTAGAAGCAACCCAATCACAAGAAGTGGGACCCTTAGTCAAGATTGATCGGGTGAAAGGGCTGCAACCAAGGAGTAAGAGCGTGGTGGGTTACAATTGCAATGGTAAGCCGCCTAAGTGATTATATGATATTTCAGCAGTAATGAACTAGCTGTAGTTAAAAAGCTACGTATTACAATGAACCATCAAGGAATTATGAGCCGCCCTAGCCATGGGGTGGAGTAATTGTCAGGCCATAAGAATATGGCGGGTTAAGTTATGAAAGTATAAGCCGGCAACTTGTTGCCGGGTTAAGTGAAAGAAGCATCCTTGGAATTCTTGGCGGGTTACAAATTCGTTATTAAGACGCCCGAACAATGAAGGGCGGGTCAATTATCTACGGATCCAAGGTTGTTGAAATTTTGTTAAGTGTGGGGCAAACAAGTTTTATAGATTGCAGCTATATTCACGGATCTACAACAGTTCATAAAAAGTGAATAAATTGCTAAACCTAGAGCGCAGCAGTGGAAGAACTCGCAGCTGTGTGTTGATTCTGAAAAAGAAGGGATCTATCCAAGATGCAAAATAGGGACTAAAATTGTTTCCGCCCTAGTCCTACCATGTTCTTGGATTGAAATACGACTTCTAGACAGAGGGTGGATGAACTTGGATGCGCTTGGATGAACAACGATGAACTCTATGAACTCAAGTGCCTAATGTGGATCTGGGAAAGGAGAAGAACGATACCTGACGGTGCTGATGAAGAACGGAGGAGCGCCGCAGATCTTTGGTCCCAACGGGTTGATGAAGCGGCCTTGACGGAGTTGCTGGCGAAGTTCGGCTCGGGCGGCAGAGCTCCGGTTGTGACGGACGACGCGAGGAAGAAGAAGAGGAGGCTACGGGGGTAAAAAGAGAAAAGGTAGGCCCCCCGTGCCTATTTATAAGGGAAAGATGGAACATTGAAATGGCATGCGCGAAGATCTAGGAGGCATAATAATTATTATCGCGTGAGGGGCCCCTCGATTTTCGGAATGGCTGGTTAATGCAAAGATTCGTTGTGACGTCATAAGGTTTTTTCTGAATTTAATAACATGACATCATCTTTTCTTATAGCGGGTCATGAAGATCTGTTCAAGGTCAAGCTTTAGAAGATTAAAGAAGACTCGCCAACCGGAGAGTGAAGATTGACATGAACAGGTTCAAATCAATCTGGGGCCTAATGTTAGGGATATAACCCCATGGTGTAACCCGCTCAGGAGGGGCCGGGTTACGCCGTTGGTGAATCAACTATAAAGCTTAGAAAGGCCCAAGGAGCCAAGACATGAAGGCCTGGAGGTGGCTTACAACGCGGACCAGTTGAAGGCCCAAGATTCGGAGGTGGCGTGTGACCCGAAAGGTTAAGCCGCCCGACGGCAACTTGCCTAGCAAGGCAAGTCGACTTAGAATCAGGGTCGGTCATGTTGTTTGACCTGACCTAGACTACTGTAAGCCCAGGGCCTCGACTTGTGTATATAAAGGTGAGTCCCTGCGGCGGGTAAACTTAAGTTACAATCAATCAATAGCTAGGTTAAGTGATTCCGCTCCCTTGTTGTCGAGGGAAACCACGGCCACCTATGGGACCAGGAGGCCCCTTTGCTGGTTCGGTAGGGGGGCGTCGCGCTGCACAAAGAGCAGACGAGCATGTGGCAGCACGGCAGTGATCACACAGACATTTTTACCCAGGTTCGGGCCGCCATGAGGCGTAAAACCCTACTCCTGCTTTGGTGGATTGATGGTGGAAAGGTGGTGGCGGAGCGTAGTACACTTGCCCGGCAAGGGTTGCCTTAGGGCGGCAGTGGCTACGCGCGTATGGGGGTCTAAGTTATCCAACCTTCTAACCCTCTCTACGGTCGCCATGGGCCTCCTTTTATAGATTAAGGGGGTCACCACAACGGCAAAACAGTCATTATGCACTGAAAAGATAGCAAACAGCACTATCATACCTAACTCTGCGGGCTGACAGGGCGCATTAAATGCACCGCTCAACGTCACATCGTTGGTTTCCCGGCAAGGCTTGCTGGGCTATCTCGCTAGCTCCACGCCTGCTCGCTTGACGCGTCGCAGGACGGGTGTCATCTGTAGGTGTTTCCTATAGGGAGAGGCTGCCATGTGGTGAATGGCTGCCACTTAGTCACTCCGCGGTTTGACACCGCACTGATTGATGACGTGGGTCGTGGTGGAGTAGTTGGTGAGGTGGTTTTACCTTCGTGTGCCCCGGCAGGCCCTGCCAGGACGTCTGGGACGTCGTCTTCCGGGGGTGGCCTCGCCCCTTGCCGAGCTCGCCTGCCCGACAAAGGAGGCCCTTCTCCTGATGGTGCTTTGCTTCTTTGGCTTGATCTTGGTCCCTCTGATCTGCATGTTAGTCCTTTGAACCTCCTAGTCCCTTGTATTCTGACTTGGGTTGGTGCTTCAATCTCGTCCCCATGCCTGTGCACAGTCTGGGCAACAGACCCAGGGTTTGTTGCACCGACAGAAGCCCCCGGGCCTGCCCCGAACGCGCTGCGGAGCGTCGTCGGGGTAGGGCCTAATAAGTGCACAGGCGGGGTCGCTGAAGAGGCTGGTCTCTTGAGGTCTTCTTTGGTTCTTCATTAGCCTTGATTCCGGGCCAGTTTCCGGTTTCTCCACGCGTCGCGTCAGGACAATGGTGGTGGGGCCGCTCCAGTGATGGCCCGTGAATGACTCTAACACACGGGGGAGAAACCGCCAATTCACTCTTCCCACCACGCCCTTTTCCTTAGCCACGTATGCTGCATGCATCGCGCGGGGTAGGTAATGGAGGCGCGTGGCGTGGGAGAGCGTCAAGGCGAGGACCCGGTCGTCTTGAGTTGGCGGAGGAGGACGGCAGCCGCCTGTTGAGGGAGCGGCCCCCTCCCCGATCCGCCTATAAAATGGAGGGGTGGAGGAGGGCGAAGTCACCCACCCTCGCATTCTTCTTCTCCTCCGCTTTCTGCCTCTGCTGGTTATGCTGAAGAGGAGAGTCTGGGGCCAGCGCTAGGGCTCTTGGTTGGGGCTAGTGTTTCCAAATGCCGGTGCTGGCGCTCGGGGAGTGAGTCTGGTCCTTGCTGTGGCGAACCTCTTGGTTCCTTCGAGGCTCGGCCGGGAGGCGAGGCTGGAAACCATTGGTAATCCCAGCACCACCCCTCCCGAAGGTCTTGGGGCTGATGTTGATGAGAGGCACGCCTTCCTGCCCGCCAAGGCGGGGAGCGGTGCGCCTCAAGCCCCCTGGCTGCTCATCGTCTCCCCGGGGAAGGCGCCGGGCTGATCTGTCGGTGCCTGTGCTGGAGCCCCCCACTCGGTCCTGGAGGCGGTGATCCTGGGGCCGCCAGGGCGCTCCGCACGTGTTCCTCCTTCGTAGCCTCGCCACTCCCGATCTTGTCAGGCTGTGTCCGACAGCTCCTGACGGGGATCGGGGTGGCGTTGTGCCGGCGCGTCGCCCATCCTCTTCTCTTCCCACCGCACTACCTAGGATAAGAGGGACAGGGAGAAGAGTTTACGGAGCACCTATCTTTTTTCAATCTTAAACTTGTAGGCAATTGCCAAATTTTAATTCAAATAATGTAATCTCTCGAGTCCATGTTTGTGTTCTGTAATGCTTGTACTTGTATCAGCATATTAATGAAAAAGATGAACCTTGCCGGGAACTCGTGCATGTGTATGTCCATGCAGAGGCGAGATGCCTCTTTAGTGTAAATAAACGAGTTTTCCCCGGCAGGCTATCCTGCCGGCACCTTTTTTGTCCGTCGAAGAGCTGTGTCTACCGGGCAACAGGCAAAGGGGCCAGCCCCCCGCCAACTTGTTTTTACCAAAGGCCACTACGACCATCCTGTCCGAAGCAACGTTCGAGTTAGGGATGGGAGCACCTAAGTCTCAAAAGAGTGGCGGAGTTTTCTTATGCACAATGTATAACTTACAGAACACTAATGGACAGGAGGTAGAACTTATCTGTTTGGCTTGCCGGGGATCGCAGTGCCGGGCAATCTTCTCAACTCCTTGTCAAAGCCAAGTTCACGGCAGGAACCTGCAGCTTCATGCAGATGAGAATGAATGCAGGATGCGATCCTATCTATATGCATATGCAAGTGCTCATGAAATGCTTATGCAGTGATCTTGGAATGCTCATGCATGCATGCAATCATGGTCGGGGGCCCCCTATAGCGCTTCTTTATTTTCTCTTGTGCAGGGTCATCACCCTGGCTTTGTACAAGGGGTTACATGCAGCTGAGGCAAGGCCTGTACAAAAGGGTGGCTGCCGGGCAGGGCCTGACAGCTGCGCCTTACGGGTAGAACTTGCGGAGATGCTCAATATTCCATGAGTTTTGCAACTGAATGCCATCTCCGGTCTTCAGACGGACTGCGCCAGGTCTGGTGACTCGTACTACCCGGTAAGGGCCTTCCCACTTCGGTGACAACTTGTTTGTACCCTTGGCGGACTGAACGCGCCTAAGGACAAGGTCACCTTCCTCAAAACATCGGGTGTGAACCCTACGGCTATGATAGCGACGCAGGGCTTGCTGATAGCGTGCAGCACACGTAGTAGCCCCGAGACGGTTCTCCTCGAGTAGCACAGCGTCGTCACGCCGGTGCTGATCTTGCGCTACTTCATCGTAGGCAAGCACTCGAGGCGACCCGTAAATGAGTTTCGTGGGGATAACTGCTTATGCCCCATAGACCAGGGAGAAGGGAGTCTGCCTGGTAGCTCGGTTTGGTGTCATTCTGAGGGACCAGAGAACTACCGGCAGCTCATCGATCCACCGCCTGCCGTGCTTCTGCAGCGTATCAAAGGTTCTTGTCTTGAGTCCACGCAGCACTTCAGCGTTCGCCTCTCAGCTTGCCCATTGCTCCGGGGGTGTGCCACAGAGGCAAATGAGATTTTGCATCCGAGGGCATGAACATATTGCATGAAGGCGCGGCTCGTGAACTGGGTGCCGTCGTCGGTAATGATCCTTGCCGAAACTCCAAAACGACACACCAATTCTTTCAAGAACTTGATAGCTGACTGAGCAGTCACCTTTCTCACGACAGTCACTTCCGGCCACTTTGTAAACTTGTCGATAGCAATGAACAAGAATTCAAAGCCCCCGATTGCTCAGGGGAAGGGGCCGAGGATATCGAGCCCCCAGACCGAAAATGGCCATGATAGAGGGATTGTTTGAAGAGCTTGGGCAAGCAGGTGGCTTTTCTTGGAATGGAACTGGCAGGCTTCACATTTGGTGACTAGCTCAACCGCATCTTGGAGGGTTGTGGGCCAACAGAATCCTTGCCGGAATGCTTTCCCAACTAGTGACCTTGATCCAATGTGGGAGCCGCACATGCCTTTGTGTATCTCAGCCAGTAGTTCCTTTCCTTCTTCCCAGCAGACACACTTTAATTTCACACCGTTGGGCCTCCTTCTGTACAGAGTGTCATCGACAAACTGATACATACTGGCCCTCCGGGCTACTTTTTCAGCTTCGTCTTGGTTGCCGGGAAGCTCTCCGGTTTGGAGGAAGTGGACAATGTGCCTTGCCCAAGTTGGAGCCTGGGGCTCGGCAACGAGGACTAGCGGCACCTCCTCTGCTGCGGGAGCACATGCCTCATTCGTGGGGTCCATGGGCCCGGCTAGAGGGTGTGGTCCGGTAGACTGTGAGGAGTTGTTTCCGGCAGGGTCTCTGCCAGGAGCGGACGGCTCTACCGGGAGAGGCTTACCGGAGTCCAACTTTCTCCTTTTCCGGGCCATTGTTGCTGGGGATACGGAGGGCTGAGTGAGATGGAGAACAAAAGTCCCTGGTTCCACAGGAAGCTTCTGCGCAGCACACTTTGACAGATGATCAGCTATGTTGTTTTCCGCACGGGGTATGTGCTCTGTTTGCAATCCATCAAAGTGCTCCTGCAATCTCCTCACTTCCTTGACGTATGCCTCCATCAATGGACTTTGGTAATCCTTGTTAACTTGTCTCACCACAAGCTGTGAATCTCCTCGAATGATCAGCTTCTTAATTCCCAATTCAGCTGCAATCCTGAGCCCGGCAAGGAGCCCTTATATTCTGCTATATTGTTGGTTGCTTCTTCCCGGGCAAAATGCATTTGGACGACGTACCTCAAGTGCTCCCTGGAGGGGGCAACAAGAAGCACGCCAGCTCCTGCACCTTGTAGGGAAAAAGCACCATCAAAATACATAATCCATTCTTGGGGCGATTCCTTGCCAGGGGTAGCTGTCTCCATCACTTCCTCATCAGGGGTTGGTGTCCATTCTGCAATAAACTCTGCCAATGCCCTGCTCTGAATAGTTGACGTGCTTTCAAACTTCAAACCAAAACTGGATAATTCCAAAGCCCACTCCACTATTCTGCCGGTAGCCTCAGGGTTTCGGGGTATCCGTTGCAACGGGAAACGAGTGACAACCGTGATCTCATGGGCTTGGAAGTAGTGGCGCAGTTTCCTTGAGGCCATGATGAGACAAAAAATCAACCTTTGCACGCCAGAGTACTTCGATCTAGCCCCCTGTAATAAGGAGCTGACGAAGTACACTGGGCACTGCACCACTTTCTTCCTTGCCGCGTCCTTGGGGTTGCTCTCGTTGCCGTGCTCATTGCAGTCCTGATCCTTCTCTGACTCCGCCAGTCTCTGCTCACTCTCTGCCTCATCCACTTCTCGCTGTGCTACCAAAGCTGCACTGACTACTTGGTTGGTTGCCGCTAGGTACAGCAGTAACGGCTCCTGGGGTTTGGGAGTGACCAAGGTAGGCACGGAGGACAAGTAGGCCTTCAACTCTTGCAAAGCTGCATCTGCTTCCGGGGTTCACTTCATGGGTCCTGCCTTCTTCAAAATTTTGAAGAACGGTAGGGCGCGCTTGGCAGACTTGGAGATGAATCTGCTTAGCGTGGCAATGCATCCTGTCAGGTGCCTCACATCCTTAACTGTCCTTGGTGCTTGGATCTGCTCAATAGCCTTGATCTTGTCGGGATTGGCTTCGATCCCGCAATGGGATACAAAGAACCCAAGCAACTTGCCAGAGGGAACACCAAATACATACTTCTCCGGGTTGAGCTTCAAATTGATTTTGTGCAGATTAGCAAACGTCTCCTCCAAATCTTGAATAAGGGTGGCCCTATCCTTGGTCTTGACCACAATATCATCCATATAGGCTTCTATGTTTCTGTGCAACTGTGGCTCAAAACCAGTCTGGACTGCCCTTGCAAAAGTGGACCCGGCACTCTTTAATCCGAATGGCATGCGGACAAAACAGTACATACCACATGGAGTGATGAACGACGTCTTCTCCTCATCTTCCTTGGATATGAAGATCTGGTGATACCCAGAATACGCATCCAGAAAGGAGAGCAAATCACAACCTGAAGTGGAATCCACAATCTGATCGATACGCGGCAAGGGAAATGGGTCCTTCGGGCAAGCCTTGTTGAGATCTGTGAAATCTATGCAAAGCCTCCACTTCCCGTTAGCCTTCCGGACTACCACTGGGTTTGCCAACCACGTGGGATGCAGTACTCCTCTGACCAATCCAGCTGCCTCTAGTCTCTTGATCTCTTCTGCAATGAACTGATGCCTCTCCAAGGCCTGCTTCTGGACTTTCTGCTTGACAGGTTGGGCATGTGCGCAGACAGCAAGGTGGCGCTCGATTACCTCCCTGGGAACACCGGGGATATCAGATGGTTGCCAGGCAAACACATCGATATTCGCCCGCAGGAAGGCAATGAGCGCACTTTCCTATTTGTCATCGAGGGTGGCGCTGATAGTGAAAGTACCATCAACGCCAGCCAGCCCTACCGGGACCTTCTTCACTTGGGGTGCAGCGACCTTGGATCTCTTGCCATTGGAACACTCCGGCACGTCGTCAATGGGTGTCGTGCACTCGGTGGGGGCACGCTTCTCAGACTCTTTGCCGGAGTCCCTGCAATCCCTCTTCTTTCCTTTGCTTTCCTTAGCGGGAGCTTCTACTGCCGCAGCCTCTGCTGCGACCGCATCTCGGTACATCTTGTCCACACAAATGATTGCATCCTTCTCATCTGATGGGATGGTGATGACTCCCAGTGGCCTAGGCATCTTCAAGGTGTTGTAGGCATAGTGAGATGCTGCCATGAACTTAGCCAGGGTCGGGCGTCCAAGAATCCCATTGTATGGCAGGGGGAGATCGACCACATCAAACACAATCCTCTCAGTCCGATAGTTCAGTTCTCCCCCAAACGTTACCAGCAACGTGATCTTTCCCTTAGGACGGCTCCTGCCAGGATTAACTCCTTGAAACGTGCCGGTAACCTCCAGCTCTTCCTCTGCTATCTGAAGCTTGCTGATAACTGCTAGGGAAATCAGATTCAACCCGGCCCTGCCGTCCACCAACATCTTCGTGACCTTGAGGTTGCGGATTGTTGGGGAGACCAACAATGGCAAACACCCTACTGCAGTGGTATGGCTAGGATGATCCTCCTCGTCAAAGATGATGGGTGTACGGGACCACTTGAGCGGCTTCCGGGCCTCGGGCACTGGCTCCACGGCATTGACTTCTAACGCCCACCGCTTGAGTTGGCGGTGAGAGGTGTGCAGAGATGCACCCCCGTCAATGCACAGGGCGTCGGTGGCCTTCTGAAACTCTTGCTCACTGGTTTCCTCTTCGTCCCCTCCATCACTCTCATCACCACAGGCTTCCTTCTCTCGACCTCTGGCGGGTTTTCCTTGGTTCCGAAAGGGTTTGCTGGGGTGATTTACTTCACCACCTCAGCCCTTGCCGCCAGCAACATTCTAACCCTTTTCCTTGTCACGCTTCTCATACTCTGCTTTCTGTCTTTTGACAAGCTGCTCAACCTGATAACACTCTTGAAGGTCGTGGCCCTTGGTCCGATGAATCTTGCAATACGGCCCATCACCTTTCCCAGCTTTCTCGGCAGCAGCGTCTTCCCGGCAGTCAGCACACATGGCAGCTTCCTAGCCGGGGGCCTCAGCTTTGGCCTTCTTGCCGGTACTAGGCGTACCCGATCCTTCAACAGTCATTACTGCCTTATCCCTTCGCTTCTTACCGCGCTTCTTGCTCTTCTTCTGACTGGTTGATTCAACCTCATCCTCTGAATCAATATTGGTGCAATCTTCCTCTCCGGGCAACTTTCTTCCCTCCTCGATTCGGGCACACTTATCCACCAATGTGTAGAGCTCCTTCGCAGTCTTGGGCAACCGCATGTTCATCTTGGAATGAATTCGGCGGTTGCGCACATTGGACTGGAAGGCGGCTATCACGGCTACCGGATGGATATTTGGGATATTTCTATGAACTTTGCTGAATCTCTGTAAATACTTACGGAGGGTCTCTCCTTCCTTTTGTTGGAGAAGCTGCAAGTCGCTTGGTCAGCCTGGCTCTTGGTGGCCACCGGTGAAGGCACCGATGAACTCATGGCACAGGTCTGCCCATGACGAAATGGAGTTCTCCGGCAGGTGCATCAGCCAAGACCTCACATTGGACTTGAGGGCCAAAGGAAAGTAGTTGGCGAACACCTTCTCATCTCTTCCCCCGGCAGCCTGAACAACGATGGTGTAGATGCTCAGGAACTCTGCCGGGTTCAGCCTCCCATCGTACTTCTCAGGTATCTCTGGCTTGAACATGCGAACGGACGGCCAACGGACTTGCCGCAGCTCACGGGTAAAGGCAGGGCAGCCAACCTCGAAAGGTAGGCACCGCCAATACCGAGCACGGGCTCGTCAATGCCGGGGCCGTCGCACCCATCGGTCCGACGGAGGTCATCGCGGCGTTGCTCAACAACGGCGCGCGTGTCTCCTCTCCGCCTATCCTTCGGGGCTCGTCGTTGGCCTGGACGCGCTCGAGGGTCAAAAGAGGCCATCAAGACGTCGTCGGGGTCTTGATTCTGTTGCGCTCATGCTGGCTGCCGTGGCGGGGATTGCACCGTGGGGACGGCCCCTTCTGTACGGTCAGCAGCATGAGCCATTGCTGTTGCTTGGGGCGGCCGTGGCGGGCCAGCTCACCGTGAGCCCCCAGCTTCGGCGAAACCGAGCAAACTTTGGATGGTGGCACGCCATTCGTCCATTTGCTTGGCTGCTGGCGGAAACCTCAGCAGCAGCTAAGCCCGCGCCATGGCCTTCGAGGCTGTACTTGGCATGGGTGCTGATGAAGTCGACCGCACCGTCGCTCGGCTCCTGACGGTGCCGGTGGCGGCAGCACTGCGCCCCCGCTGCTGCGGGGCGACCACCTGGATGGCAGGGTGGTGCGGCGAAGGCGCTCGAGGGCCAGTGGCTCCGTCAGGCACAACGGCTTGGTCGACCAGTCCCGGGGGAGGTGCACGCACTGCGACCGCACCCGTGGTGGGAGCAGTCGAAGGGCGGCGGTTCGCCCCGGCCCGAGCGCCGTTGCTGCGGCTGTGCCCATCGACAGGCGGAAGGGGCGCAGATGGAGTAACCCCTTCACTCGGACCTTGTGGAGCGTGGCCGTCGGGATGTTGCTGATGCTGCTCTCCTCCGATGTCTCCTGCTCCTGCGTCGGCCGCGGGGGAAGTGGTGACGGCGCCGCCTGCTCCGACCACATCCCCAGCAGCGTCCGCGTCCTCGCGTGTCTCTGCACCCCCCGCAGTGTTAGAGGCCGTGGGCGACGGAGCCTTCAAGGTGGAAGGACGAGCCGAAGAACCGGGTTTCTTCTAGGGTGCCATGGTCGATGGCGTCGTCGATGATGCTGATGGTGATGAAGGTGACGTGCTACACACGCCTTCAGGTTTGCGCAAGCGGTACCCCTACCTCGCGCGCCAAAGATGTCGCGGGAAACCACGGCGACCTATGGGACCAGGAGGCCCCTTTGCTGGTTCGGCAGGGGGCGTCGCCTTGCCCAAAGAGCAGACGAGCGTGTGGCAGCACGGCAGTGATCACACAGGCATTTTTACCTAGGTTCGGGCCGTCGTGAGGCGTAAAACCCTACTCCTGCTTTGGTGGATTGATGGTGGAAAGGTGGTGGCGGAGCGTAGTACACTTGCCCGGCAAGGGTTGCCTCAGGGCGGCAGTGGCTACGCGTGTATGGGGGTCTGAGTTATCCAACCTTCTAACCCTCTCTACGGTCGCCATGGGCCTCCTTTTATAGATTAAGGGGTCACCACAATCGCAAAACAGTCATTATGCACTGATAAGATAGCAAACAGCGCTATCATACCTAACTCTGCGGGCTGACAGGGCGCATTAAATGCACCGCTCAACGTCACATCATTGGTTGCCCGGCAAGGCTTGCCGGGCTATCTCGCAAGCTCTATGCCTGCTCGCTTGACGCGTCGCAGGACGGGTGTCATCTGCAGGTGTTTCCTGTAGGGACAGACTGCCATGTGGTGAATGGCTGCCACTTAGTCACTCCGCGGTTCGATACCGCACTGATTGATGATGTGGGTCGTGGTGGAGTAGTTGGTGAGGTGGTTTTGCCTCCGTGTGCCCCGACAGGCCCTGCCGGGACGTCTGGGACGTTGTCTTCTGGGGGTGGCCTTGCCCCTTGCCGAGCTCGCCTACCCGGCAAAGGAGGCCCTTCTCCTGATGGTGCTTTGCTTCTTTGGCTTGATCTTGGTCCCTCTGATCTGCATGTTAGTACTTTGAACCTCCTAGTCCCTTGTATTCTGACTTGGGTTGGTGCTTCAATCTCGTCCCCGTGCCTGTGCACAGTCTGGGCAACAGACCCAGGGTTTGTTGCACCGACACTGGTAATCCATACTCAATCAATACAACACAAAGGAGAACGTAGGCTATTACCTCGTTGGTGAGGGGCTGAACCTGGGTAAACTCATGTATCTCGTCCCGCTCAACCCCTTCAAGCTAATCGTCATAGCGATGGCTCCACACCTAAGTCCTTTTGCTAGGGCATCTGCCGTGTTAAAACCACGACAGTATTGGTAACTAGAAGTTAGTAGGTAGGAATAGAGTTAGAAAATGGAATAACAATTGGTTGCTTAAATACTACACAATTCCTTTGATATTGCTGGGTAAGTCAACATGCAGATACTTGAAAAGAACACTTACTTTGAACAAAGTCTGGACGGATGATATCGTCAGGGAAGTTAGCATATATCTCATGACCAGGCTCTTTTACGTGCAGTGCAATTTTAGTGCCAGCTTTCAGTACATAAAACTTAGAAATTTCTGTCCAAAGGCCCCTGCCAAAATAGGAGTGACCACGTTCATCAAGTCTTATAGTAGCAACGATTGTAAATCCATGGTTTGCGTTCAGTATGACGTCCCTGCAGTCTTGATTTATGTAAAGGGAAAGATTGTGTACTACAAATTCTTTTGCATAGCAAGGGACACACTGCAGAAAATGGTAGGATTGTTAAAGAATATGGTATCATGCAAATATGGGTGAAATTGAAAGGACTGTACAGCAGTTGAAAACAAAGGACAAAAATCTATAATTAAACAGATAGGGTAACCATGATGTCATGGAAATATGAGAGTAATTGAAAGAACAATACATCATTAATTTGCCTAATATAGAAAGAAGAGGAAATAAATCCCCTTTGACGTATATGCTGCATGTGGCACCTTTTATCCAAATGCAGCAATATATAGTATATGTTCAGGAAAGTAGGCCATGCCAACCGATTTAGGGTGAGATTGAACATACTGCGTGCATCCTCAAGTCATCTGGTACGGTGAGATGGAACTCCATGGATGTCTGGCCAAGGCCGCAAAGTCCTGATGTGTCCGCGCACTCTACACTCTATGAATGAAAGAAAATCCTCAAATCAGCTCGAATAAAAATGAATTCACTGTGATTTGGCCGGGAGATTAAAGGAGGCAGATGAACTGGGATAAGAGATGAGATAATATCTCATTAAATTAGTTACCTTGTTGTCCATGAGAAAAAACCGTCAATACGACGGATTCCCCAATCGAGCGGAGCTGGATCGACCGCGAGCAGCATCGAGAAAGTCGATGGCGATAGGCGACGGCAAGCGGAAGTCGCGAAAAGCGGTGGGGTTTGCCGGCAGCCTGGCGGTGGCGACAGGCATCGAGCTAAGTGGTTGCCGCGGTGATAGGCGGTGCCATGCAGAGTCTCGGAGGAGCTTGTGCAGGTGTGAATGGGGACCGGAGGGGGTGGCGGGCGGGGTGAGGGTTTTTGTGACGTGGAGATGGTGAGGGTTTTCTTTTTTATTATTTGAATTGGGTGGTGAGGGTTTTCTGTCCCACAAAGAGTTTCAGAGGCAATGGTTTGCTAGAGCCAACTGTGTGTGATTGACATAACAGGGAAAATGAAAGTCATTGCACACGGTTCCAATTTTTGGAACCGTGTGTGATTGACGTACTACCGCCATCCTGGTTTATTGGTCCCCTTTGTAATTTGTGCCAAATTTTGACCAAAGATTTAACTAACAAATGTTAATGCATGTCACAAAAAATTATATCATTGAACACTATGTTCAAATACGCATCCAACGATATAATTTTTGCTGACCTGCACTAACATTTTGTTAGTTAAATCTTTGGTCAAAATTTAACACAAATTACAAAGGGGTAAGCATAGTATAATAAGTAAACATAGATTAAACCAGGACAGAGGTAGATTCCATCAACCGAACTGATTGCATCCATATCCCACATTTAGACATAAGTAAACATAGATTAAACATACTCAGACATAGATAATAAGCGTACACAAGCATATTTCAACCATAAGTACATAGTTCAACAATCATTAAGACACTACATAGCCATACATAGTTCGATCCCACATCTCATCTCATCTGTCGGCATGATCCTGAAGCTTCTCCAGGTACACGGCGTACGCGGCGTGCGCCACCCTGCGAGAATACTTCTGCTTGAAGGAGCCAACGGCTCGTCCTCTTCCCTAAAAAAAATACACTTCAGTGATGATACGTGTTTGTCACAGTAGGTCATGTTTTCTGTCATGCATTTACATCCATGACGATTTTATGACAGAATCAAGCTAGTCATACCTGTGTTGTCGTAGAAGTGTTCCATGACAATACCAAAATTATCATTACAGAAGAGTCCACCTCCATGACGATAAATGGCGCATCATGGAAGTGTTTTCGTCAAGTGTAACCGACAGATGGCAGCCATCGTAACAGGTCGCCGTTAAGCTATCGGGTTCCGGTTTGGATCCGATAACCCGTTAACAGCCCCGACCAATGGGGATTTTCCATGTGTAAAATCCCCAATGGCCAGAGGAACCACGTGTCGGCTCAGCGTTGGGACAGATGGCATCCACTCATTGGACGGGAGGCGCCTATGATATGTCGACATGTGGCCCAGCCCAACAGTGGCCCATTTAAGGTAAAAAGGCTGGCCCAACTAAAGGCCCACCATATTTTTTCAGACACTAGTGGGTCGGCCCGTTAACAGCCTGCCATGTTTTGGGTCAAATTAAGGCC
Source organism: Thinopyrum elongatum (assembly GCA_011799875.1). Lineage (NCBI taxonomy): Eukaryota > Viridiplantae > Streptophyta > Magnoliopsida > Poales > Poaceae > Thinopyrum > Thinopyrum elongatum. The sequence continues at coordinate 550,215,222 of CM022298.1, read as the reverse complement.
CATATCAGATCTGGCCCGTTAACAGGCCACTGTTCTTTTGGGCCCATTCTAAGCCGGGTTTGTATTTCAGCCTGTTAAATGCCCGTTTACCAGTTCAGCCCGATAATAGTTTCGGCCTGTTAGCGGCCCGTGGTGCATCTGGGCTGTTGTCGGCCCGGTTTCACTTTAGGCCATTTAACGGCCCGTGCTGAAACTGGACTATTTCTTGTCCGAAGTGACTTTAGGCCTCTTAACAACCCGTAGTCTTCATGCATAAATTTCAGCCCAACGTGCCTATCGGCCTGTTAATGGCCCGTGTAACAGTTGGGCCTAATTAATGCCAGCGTTGAATCCGGCCTGCTTACATCCCATCTGTTAATAGACCGCGACACAGTTGGGCCTACAGCCCGCGTGGATACCGGCCTGCTTAAAGCCCATAATTTTATTGGGCCAAACAAGGCTCGAGATATATTTTGGCCTGTTAACGGCTCGTTTTCTATTTGGGCCAAACATGGGCCTAAGACAGTTTCGGCCTGTGTTAGCCCGTGAATTTTTTGGCTCAAAGCTAGCCCAATCTAGTTTTTAGCCTGTTAAAAGCCCATGGTATTCTCTGGCCTAGCTGGCCAGAACTTTCCTTGGCCTATTAAAGGCGGAAAACTACTATACGTTTAGACCTGCTAATGGCCCAAAATGATTATAGGACCACGTTTCGGCCCATATATAGCGTAGCGAGTTACGGGGCGGCCTGAAGACTGACAACATTGAGATCCATTGAAGCTTCTGGCCTAAATTACAGCATACCGACTAAGAATAAACCTAGACTATACAATAAAGAAATTACGGCATATTACATCCACTGGGCATCAAAGTTCGCCACCGGTGATAATAAAGCGCAACGAGACCGCGGATTACATACACTGGGCATCAAAGGTCGCCACCAGTGCATATAAACGCGCCGACAAAAGAATATACAAAACTGAGAGCACTTCAGAAGGCATTAGGCCTGGCCTGGAGGTGCACCGCAAGCAGCAGAACAAGCTGATGAGACCTCAGTTGTGTCAACGATAGATGCTCTAACCCTAGCTGTATAGCACCAAAACCTGCAAGGCTGTCCTTTGAGGTCTTCTTTACATCATTGACATCAAGTCAGAGCTAAGCTGAAGCAAGCCTTTCCACTTTAAGTTGAGACTGAATAAGTTGAACTGATTGAGGCAGCAACTGCATAGAGGTTTTCACACAGCTGCTGGTGAGTAGCTTCAACTCACTGTCATGACCTTGGGGTCATCTCGCTCTCTTCAAGATGGTTTGGCTCACTATCTTCCCTAAAGTTCTGCCTGGCATAAGAGGTATGACTCTGAAAGAAAAACAAGGAGACACGTAACAGGTTTCACAATTATATAAGCAAATAAATGGATCTATTCTACAAAAGGAACATGTTTTTACAACTACAATTTAAAACTGGTAGTTGTTGCAAACATCCAATCAGATGTAAACACCAAAGTAAACAGCAGTGGAGGAAATGATACCTATCCAAATCTATACTAGAACAAAGTTTGAAGGCTTGAGAAGGATGAACTTACATTACATGTTAACACGGGCTGGACAAAGCCCTTCTCCATGTTGATGGAAGGATAATTCAAGAAATTCCCCAAAGAAACTTCTTTATAAGTGTTGCCTTTATTCTACATTTTGTAAAGAGTAAATATAGATCAAATAATATTGGAAGGAATAGAGGATAATGAAGATCAGGTGCAGAGTGATGATACATAATCAAATAACTATTAATTAAGTACATCGTTACAAGGCAAAAGGTACTGACAAGAGGAATGCAGACATCAATGTGTGAAGTGGCATTTGCTTTATTCAACATTTTGGTAAGAGTAAATATAGATCTGATAATTTGGAGAAAGTGGAGGGCAGGGCAGATAAGATGCAGAGTAATGCTAGACAATCAACTATCTCGCAATGCAAATACAGTAATACTACCACCGTCCGTTATTACTTGTCGATCAAATGGATGTATCTAGCACTATTAAATTCTAAATACATCCAATTGAGCAACAATTAATTCGATACGGAGGGAGTACATGACAACATGCACTTACATGAGCAATCCAAAAATTCATAACCATTGTGTTAATTCTACATTTATCTAAGAGTAAATATATATCTTATAATTTTGAGCAAAGGGAGGATAAGGAAGCGAACATTTACAGTGATGCTACATAATCAAACAGCAATGAGTGTAAGTATGCTGACAAAGGCAAGAGGTACTGACAAGAGCAATGCAGTGCCCAGTATTGTTGTGAGATCCTATGATCCTTTGAGAAAGGAGATTCATCTGAAATTAGTTTTCATACAAGAGAGAAGGTAAGGCACATGTAGAAATGTAGGAGTTCAAATTTTGAATTGATATCATAGACAGTACCTGACGTTGGGCTCTCTACAGTTCTAATAGGGGTTTGGCCAGTGGAGTAGGGGTAAAGTGTGGTACAGTTGGGCCTGTGTTTTCTGTGGCTACTGATCTATCTGATTTAACAGGTATCACTACCTTTTCCAAATACCTAGTTTGTACTCCTTGAGGTTCTGCACTCACCTTCTTCCTTTTGGACATCTATTACGAAAGAACAACATTTGACTAGAAAAACATAGTATGATGACACATGGAATAGGTACAGAAAATGGATAGGTATGTCATATACTCATATATGATGTTTAAACTAAGCAGATGGTGGTTTAACAAAGTAGAAGTAATGCAAGAGGTCATATGCAAAATATGTGCGACCAATACAACCTTGCCAAGTAAGAGCAAGCACCTTGATGGGTGAATAAGACAGGCCATCCTCCACCATGCCAAGTTTGCTAGCCAGTGGATTGTTCTGCAATATTCCTCTTGTGCGCCCATTCTCATATTCATTTTGATCATGTTCAATACCTGACATGCATGAAAACATAAAAATAAGTGAGATTATATTTGTAATGTAGAAGTGATTCTAATCCAATACTGCCTCCCTGTAAACCCCTTTGTGCTATCTCTGCAATTCATCTGAGAGATGCCATGCATGCCGTAATTTGGTGTGTGCATTAATATAATGTTGCCTACTACTCAAAATATGAGAGCTCTAGAAGTGATGATACTTCAGATGATACCTTCAACATATAGTAAAGAAGAACAAGTCGACCTGAGCTGACAGATTCAAAATATACTAAGGGAGAACAACTCAACCTAACCAGTCGACCGCAAATGTCTCTGCTACTCTTCCCAACAAGGGACATACTTATTAAAGAAGAAGAGAAGAGGATCATGTTAAAGAAGAGCAGAACAACAAGCAGATTGAAGATATTACAAGTCTTTCTATACAATGTCTGTTGCCCACCCATGATGAACCAGAGCACACAGAGAAATACTATTCCTTCCGGTCTCTCCATTTGTGGCTCACATGCATTTTGAAACTAAAGTAGGAACATTTAGCTAGCCAATTAAACATGTCTCAGTTTTACTAATATCAGCATAATATCATATTCGAATTTGTACAACTAAGCTTGTTTAGCTTGATGGGTGGAGCAGTGCTATTAAGACACGAATCACATAGGCTAATCGTGGTCATCATAAAATGGGGAAACATAAGCATGATGAGTATAGTGTTGACCGTGGCAGTGGCATGGCAGATCTGAAGCTGCAAACCGCACAAATGGTACTTAGCAACCGATGTTTGCTTTGAAATAACAACTAAGATTTGGTATGGACAAGAAAGTACAGTCAACAAGTGACAAAGAAACGCAATTCCTGCTGCCTCTCTATATGTCGTAGCATGCATTTGGAAACTCAAGTGGGACCTTTAGCTAACCAATTAAATGTGTCTGTTAACTAATATCAGTATCATATCACAATCATATTTGAACAACTAAGCTTTGGAATTATGAGTGCTGTGTTGTTTAGCTTGAAGGGTGGAGTACTGCTAGTACGACAAAAAGCACCTACGCAGATCATAGTAGTGTAGATAAAAGGGGAAAACCCTAAGCATCACGAGTAAAATCAGGAAAGTTGAACTAGCTGGAACATATGGGCTTGTATTGCTGGTACGGCTAGAAAGGCTTCGGCCCCAAAAGGGGCAGCTCTATTCAACTGAAGGCACAATACTGTTACTATCAGTCTAGACTCTCAAAGACGACATAGCTCCCAGCATTTCCCGAATATTATGGCAGACCATCTAGAATAGTTGAAAGCATCCATATGAAGCGACCCAACAGACCTGTCGACTGCAAATGTCCCTGCTCCACTTCCCGACAAGGAACATACTGTACTACTCCCTCCGTTCCTAAATATAAGTCTCTTAGAGATTCGAATGCGGACTACATACGGAGCAAAATGAGTGAATGTACACTCTAAAATATGTCTATATACAGACGTATGTAGTTCTTATTGGAATATCTAAAAAGACTTATGTTTTACCGAAAAAGGATTTTGCCCTGCTTTATAAATAAAGCAACGATGAACAACACCCGGTCCAAACGCATGCCACCACAACACACGCACGCACCCAAGGCAGTTTAGGAATGGAGGAAGTAATATACTTATTAAGAATAACAGAAGAGGAACATGATAACAAAGAGCAAGCGGATTTTAGATAATACAATGTGTGTTGCCCACCCATGATGAACCAGAGCGCACAAAGAAATACTATTCCTTCCTGTCTCTCCATATGTGGCTCATATGCATTTGGAAACTAAATTAGGAACATTTAGCTGACCAATTAAACCTGTCTCAGTTTTACTAATATCAGCATCATATCATATTCGAATTTGTACAACTAAGCTTGTTTAGCTTGATGGGTGGAGCAGTGCTATTACAACACGAACCATGTAGGCTGATGGTGGTCATCATAAAATGGGGAAACCGTAAGCATGATGAGTATAGTGTTGACTGTGGCAGTGGCATGGCAGATCTGAAGCTGCAAACAGCGCAAAGGGTACTTAGCAACCGATGTTTGCTTTGAAATAACAACTAAGATTTGGTATGGACAAGAAAGTACAGTCAACAAGTGACAAAGAAATGCAATTCTTGCTGTCTATCTATATGTCGTGACATGCACTTGGAAACTCAAGTGGGACCTTTAGCTAACCAATTAAATGTGTCTGTTAACTAATATCAGTATCATATCACAATCATATTTGAACAACTAAGATTTGGAATTATGAGTGTAGTGTTGTTTAGCTTGAAGGGGGTAGTACTGCTAGTACGACAGAAAGCACCTACGCCGATCATAGTAGGGTACATAAAAGGGGGAAAACCCTAAGCAGCAAGAGTAAAATCAGGAAAGTGGAACTAGCTGGACCATATGGGCTTGTATTGCCGGTACGGCTAGAAAGGCTTCGGCCCCAAAAGGGGCAGCTCTATTCAACTGAAGGCACAATACTGTTACTATCAGTCTAGACTATCAAAGACGACATAGCTCCCAGCATTTCCCAGATATTATGGCAGACCAACTAGAATCATTGAAAGCATCCATCTGAAGCGACCCAATAGACCTGTCGACTGCAAATGTCCCTGCTCCACTTCTCGACAAGGAACATACTGTACTACTCCTCCGTTCTTAAATATAATCTCTTAGAGATTCAAATGCGGACTACATACGGAGCAAAATTAGTGAATGTACACTCTAAAATATGTCTATATACATCCTTATGTAGTTCTTATTGGAATATCTAAAAAGACTTATGTTTTACCGAAAAAGGCTTTCGCCCCGCTTTATAAATAAAGCAACGATGAACAACACCCGGTACAAACGCACGCCACCACAACACATGCAGGCACCCAAGGCAGTTTAGGAACGGAGGAAGTAATATACTTATTAAGAAGAACTGAAGAGGAACATGATAACAAAGAGCAAGCAGATTTTAGATAATACAATGTGTGTTGCCCACCCATGATGAACCAGAGCACATAGAGAAATGCAAATCCCTGCTGTCTCTCTATATGTGGCGCACATGCTTTTCGAAATGAATATAGGAACATTAGCTGACCAATTAAACGTTCTCTATTTTAGTAATATGAACATCATATCAGATTCGTATTTCAACAACTAAGCTTTGGAATTATGAGTGGCATGTTGTTTCGCTTGATGGGTTGAGGTCTTGAGGAGCAGTGCTAGCACGACACGAAGCACCTACGATGATGGTAGTGAATATAAAGGGGGAAAACCATAAGCTTTACAAGTATAGTGACCTTGCCATGGCGGATCTGAAGGTGCAAACCGGACAAAGGCTACTTCGCAACCAATGTTTGCTTTCAACTAGCCACTACGATTTGGTATGGACAAGAAAAGTACAGTAAACAAGTTACGATCTATTTTCTGGGTGAGATCAATAACTTAAGCAGATATGCAAGAGTACCACCTCTCTTGTGATGCCGTGTAGGCCCCTGCTGATACGTTGAGGGTGCTGCGGGTACGATGGTTGTCGGCGGCGCGAAAGAAGACTTGAGATGGCAGACGGCTGGGTCGAGGGATAAGTCCTGTTTCCATGGACGAGGCGGTCGTAGGAGTGGCAACGGCAAGGTGGATGACGGCGCCGATGAAGCGAGAGGACGCGATGAAAGGATCCTGGTCCGGTGCCGTGGATGAGAGACGTCCATCTCTTGCAGTGGACAACGGGGTAGGGGTAGCGGCTCCGGTAAGGTGGAGGATGGGGTGGCGGATGGAGGAGGCTGGCCGGAGTGGGGAGGTTGTTGTGGCGCCGACGGTGTATGAATGGGGAAATGGAGGGGGAGGGGGAGGGGATCTCAAACTTTGGGACGCGCTTGTCTGAAATGTGGGAAAGTTGCGAACTTAGCCCCCGTTTAAAATTTCGGACATCTCGCCGGTTGGGGATAGGACAGTAATCTCGCATCTCCCCAATATTTGCCGATAGCGATTTCGGGTGAGGAGAGGGTCTTTTGCCGCCCACGGTTGGCGCCCACGGTGTATGAACGGGGCTGACAGGTAGGGCGGTTGTATCACGTCTGAGGGAAGTTACACACCTGCCCCTATTTAAAAAAATTGCCTACATCGATTTCGGACAAGGAGAGTTTGTTTTGCTGCCCACGTGTATGAATGAGAAAATTGAGGGAGAGAGAGAGAGGTCTTTCAGACGAGTTTGAATCAAATATGTGTTTGCCGCCCATGTTTGGTGCCCACCGTGTCTGAATGGGGAGACAGGCGGTCGTGTCATGTCTGATTGAAGTTACTAGTCTACCCCTATCGACAGCAGTGGATATCGGGTCGATTAGGATGTGAAGTGTCATGGGTAGACAGTAATTTCCATCTCACAAACACTGGCTTCGGGCAGCCGACAAATGATAGTGGGTGTTTTGCCGCTTCGTTCAAAATTTGGGAGAATTAGCATTCATGTTTACCCTGTGCCCTAGCAACTAAATTCAAATTCAATTTGTATTCGATTACGAATATCCATACATCATTCTACGTTTTGTTATTTATTTCTTCAAAACCACGACAAAGATTTATTCCACCTTTATATATGAATATGATTTAGAAATGCCGGGATCTTCGAATTCAGTAGGTTGGATACACTTTGAGTCAAACAGTTATTTCACCCAATACAATATGCTCACACGAAAAACAGTTCACCTTATGTCAATCATACAAGTACTGAGGATTACCTCGCCTAAAAAATTCAGATCATTACAACACATGGACAACAAAGGGGGTCTTACAACATAATCCATTCAGAGACATGACACAACATGCAAGTTTACTAATCTAATGACGATTTCAACTGGTATCTAAAGAAGAACTGGGATTACCCTGGGCTTCAGATAGCAGAAGCAGTAGGACCTCCTCCGTCTTCAAATGCAACATTCTTACTTCCTCCAATTCTTGGGTTGCTTGCATAATGCGTGCAGCTAATTGCATAATTTCTAGCCTCAAGATCAAGATTACCTCATTCATGGCAGCCACACCATCTCTTTCTGCCTCTAGTAGAGCCTCAAGAACTATAATATCTATGCTCAGACTGCTCTCTAGCAGTGTTGCCTCTGAACTGCTACCATCTGGTAACATGGCTGGCGCACTGCTTCCACAAATAGATTCTGGGGTTGTACATTGTGTCCTAGTGTGAACGGCATCCTGAAAGGTTTCCGTTGGACATAAGTAAGAGATAGTTATCGCATGATCCAGGCAGTAAGCTTACATGGTAAACGACATATGAGTTATTGCCGAGCATGGCAAGCTATATTTAAATGGTTCAAAGCAGCATCAGCCGAAAACGAATTAAAATGGTAAGATGAAAGGCAGTGTACCACCGCTATATTTAAGTTGCCTAGGCATCTAAGCAGTTGAAATAATCTGAGAAAGCACTTAAACAGTGTAGCCTCATATAAACTACGAAGACAGTCTTGTGATGAAGTTCATAGGAAAAGTTAAGGAGTCAAATGAATTAGGCATGCACTTCTTTACGATAGTACAGCAGGCACTGCTGATATATTGGCCAACTCAGGTATAGCCTAACAAGTAACAAACAAGCATTCGAATCAAGCAATACAACAAAGCAGACAACTGAACTATTTGTAATTCTGTAGGATTACAGGTTGAGGGCACAAGCTAAGAAAGCAGCCCACACGCATTACATTTCACATGTACTAAAACACACTGGCTTACCATATGTTGCTGTGAAGCCTCGCTGCTGTTGCAATGTTCTTTGAAGATATCGTTAGCATCCCGTGGTTGCAAATCTAGTCGATGTTGTTTAGTCTTCCCCCTCTATTTAGGTAAAATTAAGTTTAATCACATGCACTGGTTCAAATTGATCATCAATGGTTAATCTAAACTAGTGAAAGAAGGGTGTGTGCCTACACGACAATATATGTGCTTCACTCTATTTTTCTGCTTGTTCGAGGTGCCAGCCCCAAAAAAACAGATATTTTGATTGATGGGATTGGCAGCTCCATAATGAATAGAATCATCAAATTAGTCATGTAACTTGGGAAGATCAAGAACACACAAAAAAGTAATGAACAGAGGCATGGAGCAGTGATGTAATAGCTAGCATCAGAAAATGTAGGGTAAAACGAACAAAAAGCAGCGGAACCACAAGCTAGTTTGCTGATGTGTAATTAAGCATAGAGAACATAGGCCCTATTAGGATCCATGGGTTAGAGCTAGTTTGGGCTCAAATAGCCCTAAAGTATCCAAACATGAGGGCTAGTTTGAGCTAGTTGCATCTAACCCACCCAAAAAAACTATTCCACCCAAGAGGTGCTAATTGGAGCTAGTTCTCCTAGTGCATTTATTGCAAATCTAACCCTGTCATCCAAACACCTCTTTGGCTAGAGTTAGTTCAGGGTTAGTCATGAGCTAGAAACTAACTCTAAGCTCTAGCTAAGTTAGAGTATCCAAACAGGGCCATAGAAGCAGTCTGATGTAACCAACAGGTGGCATCAGAACAACACCATTGTCATAAATATAGCATGCAAGAAGTAAAATAGTAGGCAGTGATATCTAGGAAGTACAGTAATACTTAGGACAAAACAAAAGCATTGTAACTATATGTGCACTGGTTTGTAATTTAGCACATGTAACATGTTCATTGCCACACGTATGGCCCTACAGGTGCAAGCAGAATAACACGTCTCATGAAAAATTGAATGATGCCCTGAAGAAATTCGAAAGTGCGGTGCTTATGCTAAGAAAGTGAATGTAGGCACCGGCCGTTGGATAATAGCACCTGATTCTCGACGGCGTATGGGTATCATTGTCATACTTGAAAGCTAAGGATCATCGATGGTGCTCGTGTTGCGGTTGAGTTTGGGCCGGCTGTCGCCGTTGCTGAAGCGGCTCTGGTGCTTCGGTTGCGGCGCCTCTCGACATACAAGAAAGCTCATCTGTGGTAAGTGAACAGTTCCACGATAAAGAAGAGAAAAACTGAAGGAGTACAAATCAAAATAACCTGATGAGGCTGCGGCGTCAGTAAAGCAGGGCCTGTGGAGTTGAATATGGCGTCCGTGGAGCGGGTCCAGTGCAGTGGACGAAGGCATCAGCGAAGCACATCCGGCGAGGTGTACAGTGCTTTCGGTGAGGCGGATCTGTTGCGGCGGACAAGGGCTTGTATGAAGGGCCAGCGATGTGGCGGACGAGAAAGTCGGTGAAGGGCCTACACTGTGGTGGACGAGGGTGCCGGTGAAGCAGATCCGGTGCGTTGGACCATGATGGCGGTCAAGGAGATCTGGAGCGGTGGACAAGCCAGTCGCTGAAGCGGCTCTGGTGAAGTGGTGAGTTGGCAGTTGGGGGTTCCAAGGTGCGAAAGGTAGATCCGGCGGGGTGTGAGGTCCACCGCTGCGGCGGAGGACTAGATTCGGCGGCTTGGCATGGTTCGAGGGGAGGAGGCGGGGAGGGGAAGGGGAGAGGCTCTGGGGAAGAATGTTGGGGGCAAAGAGGGGAAAACAATGGAGTTACCAAAGCAGCCCTTTTCCGTTCATGTGGCAGGGGTAAAACAGGAATATCGCAGGGCTAAACTTTCGGGCGCAAGATATTTCAATGTGAGCGGGAAGTTAGAAAGCTTTTGGCAGCTGAAATTAAGTGTTCTGCTCTTGTACGGCTGACTATGATACCATGGTCGAGAATTTATTTGTTTTGCATGAAAAAAAGTGCAAGTTTCAAAAATCAATGTCTCCAACTCGAAACTTAGATTGTCCATTCAATTCAAATATGGATCATTGAGCTAGTGGAAGCAAATACCATCATATGGTCCAATTCAAATGAAATTCCAAATGCGTTTATTCTAAATATGATGACAAAAACAAAAATGTGTATGTGTATGAATAAAGTGGATGATTATAAGGTTTGAACATGCTCGTATGTGTAGATCTCTAGGTTTGATATATGAATTTGAAATCACGAAATCCTGGCTTAAAAAATGTACCTCCATTTAAATGAATTACAAAAGCTAATAATGGAGTCGAATTCCGAAATTCCAATCTTAGGTTTGTAATTCTGGTACTTCAAAGTATATCACGCATGTTCAAAAGTATCGTTATCTCATAGCCCAAACTATGAAACAAATTGATCAACCATGAGTGCACACACTATTGACCATATATATCTCAATTACGCTTAAGTCTCTCAAATATAGACACCTCACTCTTTATCTGAAGCCTCCCACGACCCCCCCCCCCACACACAAGTCGTTCTCTCCCCTGGACATGAACACATGAGCATATTAATCCCCCCCCTCTCTCTTCTAAGTCCGGACCCCAATATAGGTCTCTATCACTTTGTCTCTCGGGCATGCACACATCTCTTCCCCCACTCTCTAGGTCTCCCGCCATCTCTCTTTCCCAAGCACACGCACTATATAACAGTGTATCTTTCCCATACACAAAAAATGTCGCCCCCAAACGTCTATCTCCCTAGTTATGTGGTTCTCGCACACTCACCTCACTCACCACCCCACTACAAACAAGCACCCTTTGTCTCCTTGTGCACCAATCTCCTCTTTCTATCTCTCCCACATGCGGACCCGACCCAGCTCCTTCCCTATATACATATATGTCATGACTCTTTCCATAGCTCCCTAGCGTATCATCGTTCTCAATCTCACACGTTGTTCTCTACACCATCTATTCTAGATCTCTCATGAAGTCTCTATCATACACACGATGACTCGCTTCCCTTGCGTCTTCGTACATAGGCCACTTTCAAACAACATCAACCTTGTCTCCCTATCTATCCGCCACTTCCGCACACAAATGACCCCTCTCTCTCCCCCTCTCTTCCTCTCTCTCTCCCTCGCTCGCTCTCTCTCTCTCGCTCTCACACCCCTCTCCCACACACACTCGATGTCTCTTCCAAATAGTCTGCTCCCCGCCCGCACCCATCCTATCCCGCTACTACACATGCCTTTCTCTCTCTTGGACACACATGTCACACCATTCCCCCTTCCCTACTAGGTTTACATCATTAGTGGTCTCTCTTCTCCACATACACACACTCCCTCTCACACACACGCGCGCGCACAAACACACAGACATGCACAAACACCCATCTATCTGGATCCTTCTTTTAAGACACACAACCTTGCATATTCTCTCCAGCTCTGGGTATATATATATATCCTCCTCTCTCTCTCTAGCTCACATGCACACCAAAATTCTCCGTCTCTCTAACTCACACATCTCTCCCCGTGTCTGCATGTGTATCTCACACACTCACTCTCTGATTATGTCTATGTGTCTCCATGTTACACAACACAAAGCCCCATGCACATGTCTCTCTCTATCCTCCACACACAGAGACACAAAGAATCTCTTATCATTGCCTCAGTCTCTACATATCACACACGCACGCGCTGTCTCTCTCTCGCACACACGCTCAACCAAGGTTTTCTCATGAATAACTTATCGTCTATTCATCAACAGTCGTGGCAGTATGACGAACACGAGATGTGAAAAAGAATAAATCTACATGTCCGTAGACCACCTAGTATGACTACTAGGACTAGAGCGACCCGAAAGCGCGCCGCCGTCACCCCCTCCTTATCAGCGACGGGAAAACCTTTGTTTTACACAGTCGGGAAGTCATCGTGCTAAGCCCCACATGCTCAGTTGTTGAATAGAATGTAGATCCAAGTTTATGGAAACAAGTATCGCTAATACGTTTGTATCTCCATACTTATATCTCTTCTTATAAAAAAAACTGAGTTGGTGATGATGGTATGCCTGCCATCTTGCAATATAGACCGTCCGATCTATATCTGACGGATAGAAAGCAAACTAAAAGATACCCGCACCTCTCTCCACATTTGCAGACAAGGCCTTCCCTCGTTCATCCTTATCTCCCACAACCTCATTGTTGAGCAATTAAAAAAGGAAGCCTCTGGAACAATCCGGTATGGTGGTCGCTAACGAAGGGACGAGGCTCTGCGGTTACGCTCTTATCTCCTCCTCGCTAGTTCCCCCCCCCTTCCCCCCCCCCCTCCCCCCCCCCCCCCCCCCGAAGAGACCAAGGCAGTTTGTCGCTGCTGCCATGGATTCACCAGGCGGTTCTCCTCCTCATCGGGGCTAGGAGACCTTGGACGATGATCCTCTGCGAGAAATCGCACGCCGCTCCAACGTCCTCACCGCCGCAAGACTCGGTGCTTCCTGCACCAACTATTTTAAGACGATGCGTAAACAGGCTTGGGAAAAGGCCATGCTTGTTGGTCTTCCATGCGTTCTCGAGCAGAAGGTTATTCTATGGGACAATCCATCAAACAGTCCACCGCTACCTGGCCGTAGTTGCACGTTGACTCCGCTAGAGTTGCCGACATTGAGAGGGAGTCGGATTTTGTCCGATGAGCAGGTCAGTCATGGAGTTTGATCATGTAGTGTATATTCTAAATATAGTACTTAGTTATTCCATCCCGTAATTTTTTCGCTGCCCACCATCTTATATATAGGTCTGGGTTGGTGCCAATGGAGATTGGCTTGCATACCTCCAGCCGGATACCACCATCATTTTGCACAACGTCCATAGTAGTGTGGCCGTTCCCGTAGACCCCTTCTCCACCATGGGGATCGGCCTTCCGGACTGGCTGGGCTTGAATACGTATGATGATGCCTACATGAGATTGAAGAATATAGCAATTGCGGAGCCGCCGACAAAGCAACGCAGCTACGACGATTACTATCTCATCACGATGTTTGACATAAGGATTGCCATCAATGCAAAAGGCAGTAACGGCAGAGGCTGGCACATGTTGGCCCCGGCAGATTTGTACCCCTACACGTTCGAAGACGCCGTGTGCCATGTAGGCCGCATCTTCACGGTGACAAGCCAGGGGACTTGTTTCATCTGGTTGCCATCCTACGGTACGGGAGATTACAAATGGAATGCACAAACCATCATTTGCATCCCTAACGGTACTCCATTATTTTGCAGGGACCAGTCATCTCCCGATCAAAATCAGATCATTGATCCTAGATCTACATTTGCATTCGCGATTCGGTCTAACCTGGAACCTTGTAGCTGACTTTGGCATATTAGGATCAACTATCTTAGCAGTCGTTACCCATGGTACCACTGATGTGCAACATGGTCACACGATCTACCACGATCAGACCATCACCATCTACCCAGGTATTCCATTTTCTCATTGTTGTGTGTTAGAGTAGTAGTACTTGTTAGTTCTTTTCTTTTCTTGACTGGGACATGTTTACTAGTACTAGTACTACAATTTGGTATTAAATTTTTTTAACCCTCTCGCCTTCTCTAGTACTTTTTACCTTGGAGGACGCGTATAGCTAGCTAGGCCCTTGAAGACTTGAACCCACTAGCTCCCACCATTTTTGTTTTTCCATGTCTTACTATCTCATCCATGTAGCCAGGAGTGGCTATATATAATAAGCCGGTTATTTTAGTTCCTCTATACTGGAGTAGTACTACTTGCTGCACAATATTACTGACCGCCATGCATATTTGAGCACAACATTATCATGCATGGACCTTGACCATGTACGTCACCATGTGTCCAGATCTGAGATGCCCCGTGTACCAGATGAACGGCGCTGAGTTCGACCCCCGTGATGCTATGTGGGTGCCGAGGAACACTCTTGGAGAGTACTCGCTTTTCATTGCGGACAGCTACCCCATTGTGAAGCAGATGCCACCTTCTGTGCACGACACCGAAGGCCTGCCGTTCATGAAGCATGGTTGTGTCTTCAGTGCACACCGCCGGATGAACGACATGCTGGGACACGCTATCCCTGATTTATGCTGCTTTAGCTTGGATGAGTCTCCATCGTGTGGAACCGGACTAGAAAGCTGCGACAATGATTCCCGTTGCCCACCGCTATGGATCGTGCCATCTATGAAGAACACCTGGGACTGGAACCTGGAGGAGGACATGGACATGGAGCCCATCTCTAACGTGTAAGTGGAGTATGGTAAATTGTGAATGGTAGCGCTGTAAATATATGTAGAGTAGTCGTGCACAAATTTATCACATGAAGTGGAGATGAACTTGTGTGGCATGCTGGCATTTGTCCTTTAGAATTTATTACTAGTAAATGTGTTATGTGTACGTGCAACTTGTGTGGCTGTTGCGCGGGCTCCAACACGCTCTGTGAGAAAAAAAAGGTTGCATAGCTTTGGCTATAGGTGACGTGGCGGCATCATACAGTAGCGATCGTTCGCTATAGTTGTAGTACTAGGACGAAAACTCCTATGAACCCTGCGCTTGGCTCTTCGCCTCTTCAGGAGGTTCAACAGTTCGTACTCCTGTGAACCTTGCACTTGGCTCTTCGCCTCTTTGGGAGGTCCAACAATGTCCGTACAATATGCTTCTGGCAATCTGACACCGAATGAACTGCTGCACGTCCACCGCGAGGGCGAGGGCGAGGGAAAGGGAGAGGGCGCTATAGTCAAAACCCTCTCCTCGTCCTACGAGCCACCGTGCGCATGGGCGAGGGAGAGGGCGTAGGCGTACGTAGTAAGCAAGCTTCTCCTCGTCCTGTGAGCCACCACGCGTGGGTGAGGGAGAGGGCGTAGTAAGCAAGCTTCTCCTTGTTCTGCAAGTTGACGGGACACATCAAATTAGTACTAGTCCATACTGCGTCCTTTCCGGTTAATATGGCCTAATTTGAAACGGGAAAAATACACTGGCGGTCAACGTATGTAACAATACGCTCATTACGGTCACTATATAGTTTTGCAGTGATTATACGGTCACTAGCTCACCGTAGAGCACCGTATTGCACCCTGCTGATCAGCCACATAGTCGACGTGGCACTTTGTTGACAGGTTAAATTGACACCTGGTTTCTGGGTCCCACCTGCCAGTTGGCAGAGCAAAGAAATCAGTTTAACAAAACTTTACGCAGGTGCGAGAAGAGTCCAACCCTTGCGCGCGAACCACCCTGGTTATGTATGTGAGTGCATGCACGTGTACTCCCTCGGTCCGTGAAAAACTATACATCTAGCATTAGAAATTTTTCCAACAAAGAGTGTACATCTACACTTCCAATGCACTTATCCTTTAATCTAATCGGTATTGATTGACTAATTCACCAACTTGTGCTCTAGCTATAGGCTGCATGTCTATCCTTAGTTACAGCATGCAACAACCTTCATTTAATCTTCTTCTCTCAATGGTCGCATGCACACATAAGTCTGCTACTTTTGGGCGTTAATTATGCCATGGAGTTCCGGTTCCTCTTGGTCAATGTGTAAATCTCTATATGTACAGTCTTTCACAGACGGAGGGAGAAGGTTAGCACTTGAGCGTGAGCGTGTGTGTTGCGTCGTGTGCTGTGTGCCGCATGGATGCGTGAGTGTTGCGTGCGTGCGTGCATGTGTACGTGTGAGTGTTGCATGTGCATGCATGAGTCTTCTACTCCCTCCCATTGACATGTTCATATTTCAAGCTTCATTAAAACATTGCATGCAAGAATTAAGAGAAAACTCACCAATGCGTGTAAAAGTTCTGGTCTTTTGTTCTTCACTTTTCTTGAGAAAAACGAGCCCATTATTGAGTACTTTTGGAAAAAATTCTTCGGGCACTCATCATTTACTACTACCTTGGTTGATGATTTTTTATTGACCTGTATATAAACCTCCGTCCTGGTTTATTGGTTCCCTTTGTATTTAGTGTAAAATTTTGACCGTAAATTTAACTAACAAAGTGTCAATGCATGTCATAAAAAACTATACCATTAAAAACTATGTTCAAATACGAATCTAGTGATATGATTTTTGGTGACATGCATTAACATTTTATTAGTTAAATAGATGGTCAAAGTTTGACACAAGATACTAGTAGTACTCCTACATTATTGGCGCCGGGTGCCTTGGCCAATGTTTCATCTTGTTAGACAGGATGAGAGTAGAGGCATAGGGATACTGTAGATAGGAAGTCTTGGCGATCCATTATTCCCCATCTCGGTTAGAGAGAACTATTCAACTAGTCTTCACAGTGAAGTGACAATACACGCTACAGCAGATAGGACACTTAATTAATAACCTGAACCAGCGTGTTGGTGTTACTAAATCAGCCTTACCCTGTATTGCCATCATGTTTGCCAGTGGAGCACGCTTCCGCAAATACGCCTACGCACCTCTCTCTTCCATTAACTGACATATGGGCCCTCTTGAGGTAGACCGACATGTCATCGGCTTTACTATTTACACTCCGAAGGACGGTATATCCTGGTAGTAGTACTAGTAGAATTGAGATTTAATGCACTTTCTTGCCCGTCTTTCCCTCTTCTTCCTCCTCTCTTCTTCTTCCTCCTCTCTTCCTCCTCGTCGGCCGCACACCATTTCCCCCCGCTCACTGCTCGCCCGCCCGCGCCATCTTCTCGTCTCTCGCAGTTTCCCCATCCCCCCCCGATCCCCCCCCCCCCCCCTCTCACTGCTCTGCCCCCCCGCCTCATCTGTGCCTTTCTCTCTCTCCTCCACCGCGGATGCTGCATCCCCCTGCCCCGCTCGCTCACAGGCACCGAAAACCCCAATCACTCAACGCCCTAAAAAAACCTATGGCGGAACCGACTGACACGCAGAGCCGCGATTGGAATTCCCTCCCCGATGTTCTCTTGGAGCAGATATGTAATCGTATGGACCTCCTCAGCACCATGCATCTGGCCGCATGCTCGGTGTCTATGTACCGTCTACTCGTCTACAACCGGCCGGCCCTTACACCATGCTTGCTGATGCCCGATCCTTGCAGGTTGTCCAGACACCGACTTGACGATCCTACGGAGGTTGACGTGGTGCCCCTCGACATGCTACCGCTACCCACCCACCTGTCCTTCATGCGCAGCCACTACTGGGCGAGCATGAAGGCCAACTGGATCGTCCTCATCCACCAATCCGGTAGTCCATGGCGTCTCATGGATATCTACACCCAGCGAGAGATCACCCTTCCATCGTTGGATATCGCTGGCATCGAGCCTCGCGGCCCGCCGGACACTCCTGCCTACTACGCACGAGACGCGTCGAGCTTTTGGTGCGACCTCCGTTTGCTGAAGGTTGTAATCTGCGAAGTGCCCACACCATCAGAAGACTACATGGATTACAAGCCCATTGCCTTGTTCGACATGGGATTAGTCTATCTGGAATCCAGTCAACAAACATTGTTATGGCTCATCATCAATCCTGTTGACCTTCCATTTCTGTCTGATGCTATAGTGCACGATGGCATCGTGTACGCGGTCGACGCATAGATTGGCTGCATATACTAGTGGAATCTATCATCGTGTAATTGTTTTATCTCATCTCATCTTTACCTTATGAATACGACTGCCTGTTGATTGTTAGAAATTTAGAATAGATAGTATGTCTATAACCACATCATTGCTATATGTTCCTCTCATTTCCTAGATTTTTATGACCACACATGTTATTGTTAGAGTTGATATGAGAACAATTGGCATCTAATGATTGTTAGAATAGATATTATGAGTATAACCTCATGATTTCTATATGTTACTCTCATTTCCAAGATTTTTATAACCACCCATGTTATTGTTAGAGTTGATATGAGAACAGTAGTAACTGCTATGGTAGAATATGAGTAGGCCCTGTCATAGCTGTTTTCCTCTCATTTTTACACGATGTTTGAACCATGACATATTGCTATAATATGAAAGCCATTGGCTTAATTTTTTTAACTTGGGGTATGATTATGACCATGGCATTGCAATTCTCTGGCTATGATCTGTGTCACTGTTATAATAATCTTAATTCCACACATGCTCTGAACATGATTGTATATTTTTGTCCTTTTGGTCTCCAATTTGATTTGTTGCAGCAGACGCAAATGCTCTGGCCTTCATAATTCCAGGACCTAGAAATATACAAGTCAATGGGTGGTGGTTTATCGCTCGTTCAACTGACGACGGTCATTTGATGCTCATTCGCACGTACCAAATTGACCAAACCATTTCATCAAACCACATGCAGTACAATGCTTGGGGCGTTCATGACTGTGATGGCTATGGCTCCTTCATGTTCGAGAAAGATCCCAGCTCCGTTGGGCCAGGCGTATTCAACTGGAGGTGGGTTTACAGCCTCGGCAACCACTCCATGCTCCTCGGGCTCAATTATCCGATCATCCAACCAATCATCAATCATATCACCAGCGATGATTACCATGCTATGCAACTTCCATTCACCAGGGGGAACTGTGTTTACACATCGTACCATGGGTTTCATGAATCACCATATCCAGAGATTCGTCGACACAGCTTGTTACCAGATGATCTTCAGTGTGTGAAAGGCATCAAGCTTCCAAGCGATGAATGGCTTTTGCAAACCCGACATGCGGCGATGTGGTTCATGTCAACAGCAAATATGCACAACTTGATTCATAGTAATATCTAGACTGAGCCATGTATCCTGCTGCTGTAGCATGACCCTCTTTTGTTGGATATTATGTACTGTAGTTAGTTTGAAGGATAGATACCTTTCTGGGATCAAGTGCATCCTAACTGACCTGCGTAGGATGTACTGATAATGATGATGGAGATGCTGTGCAGAAGCCATATATATCAATTAGGCTTCAAGTGCGTACTTGTTGGTGAAAGTGTTGTCCAATGGGAATTATATTTTGTATTACTCATGTAGCCTACAAAGTCTGTCGCACAGCCTTGTAACTTCGTACTCCAATTCTAAATTTGTACTAGTCCTCTATACCGTATATTGCGCTACACGTACTACTACCTCCCTCCTGGTTTATTGGTCCCCTTTGTAATTTATGTTAAATTTTGACCATAAATTTAACTAACTAAATGTTAATGCATGTCACAAAAAATTATATCGTTGAATTCGTGTTTGAACATAGTTTCCAATGTATAATTTTTGGTGACATGCATTGACATTTTGTTAGTTAAACCTATGGTTAAAATGTGACACTAAATACGACTAGTAAGTAGTACAGTAGTACTAGTATATGTCGGTCAAATTATTCATCATGTCCTCACATTGAATTGACATGACAACACGCTGCGCGTGAGGTGACACAAGAGTCCCGGCGGCGTGTTCGGTTCACCAAAGTGAGCCTCACCCCTCTCGTACTACAATAGCACTCTCGCATTCTCTACAAAACTAGCAAGATGCCCATGCGTTGCACGGAACATCAAGATGCATTTGTATGAGTAGTTTCTCTTGTGGGAGAAAAGGATGAACGAGGGAAGGCCTTATTTGCAAATGTGGAGAGGGGTCTGGGTATCTTTTTGCAAAATTGCCATAGTTTCCTTCCTATCCGTTAGATATAAATCGGACGGCCTATATTGCAGGATGGCAGGCACACCATCATCACCAACTCTGTTTTTTATAAGAGTAGAGATCACTCTCCCATTCTCTCCTGGTCTCCCCGCCTCCCAGCCGCCGCCTTGTTCCGATCCATTTGGTACAATGAGCTATGAGCTACTGGAGTTGTTATACTTCATTGCAAGTAATCAAAAGGAAGACGCTAAAAAAATCAATCTCAACAAGGATGCTCTTCAAGCTAGCCGGATGAAGGAAGGAACTAGCGAGGCCACTCCTGTGAGTATTCGTCCCATCGCCCTGTATGATGATTTCGATCTTTATGGGGGTTTTCAAGTCTTTAGAGTCTGCATGTAGTAATGAAGCTGAGACCCCAGTTTGTTTGGGTATTGTGGACTTCAGATTTGGAGTACCACTTATTTGTCGAAATCTTTCATCATTTACTTAAAACAGTTGATTGATCATACATTGAGTACCATTTAACTGGAATTAACCGATGTAAGTCCAGGAAGGATGGGCCGGTGCTGCCGGCTGGCGTCAAGTTCGATCCCACGGATCAGGAGCTGATTGAGCACGTTGAGGCCAAAGTGAGTGCTGACAGCGCGAGATCTCACCCTCTCATCGATTTGTTCATACCAACCATCGACAGCGAGCACGGCATATGCTACACCCATCCTGAGAAACTTCCAGGTGAGACACCGATCGGCCATCTACTTGCACAAACATATTCCTTTGTTTATAGCTCTATTTTTCTTTTTAGACGTAGACCTAGTGAAGCAATTACAATTTGACAGTTAATAAAAAGTGAAACAAGTGACTGCAACATGCCAAAGATGTTATGAAAATGCCAACTACGTACCCTAAAACCTGTATTCGCTAATACTGCAGGTATCACATTGAGTGGATTAAGCAAGCATTTCTTCCAGCGCAACTCTAGGGCATTAAAAAAGGGGCATGCGGACGCGTCGAAAGATACAGTCGGAGTGCGGCATGCACGCGATGTGGCACAAGACCGGCAATACCTTGCCGGTGATGGTCAATGGTCGACAGACGGGCAGCAAAAAGGTTCTGGTGCTGCACACCAACAAGAACTTCGACCAGCAGAGGACCAACTGGGTGATGCACCAGTACCACCTCGGGGACCTGGAGAAAGAGAAGGAGCGGGAGCTGGTCGTCTGTAAGATTTTCTACCAGACGAACACTAGGGCCAGGACTAAAAAGATTATAAGTTAGTTTGGTATTGGTACTTGTACTACCTGGTCGTCTGCAAGTTGGTATTGTTGTTAAGGATCTTTTGGTATGAACTTGGCATTTGCTTCCAATCATCATGTCGAGGGTCGACGTGGATATAAAGCTGAATCATTTGTTTCTAAACGAATTTGCAGGCACCTGATTTTTATTTGATGGGTAGCATAAGCACCTGCCGTTCGAATTCCCAGTTCTCCAATTTTTTTACATCTTCGAAGTATGCATGGGATCCATCTGGTTTCACAGGCTAATAGTTGGATGCAGCACATCGGAACTGGCTGTGGCATGCCAAGCCCAACTACAAATTGTTAAAAGAGAGGAGCAATGGATTTGGGCCTTCCAGAACAGTTAAGTGTCGCGGATCATGAAGCGCCTCCCATGGACTAAAAAGAGGCCTAGTCGGTTATTATTAATTGAAATATGTAAAATATTCCATAATAAAAAGAAATATGTAAAATGCAATGAATTTAGTCCGCTTTCACTGAAAACCATCCGATTTGCATGAAATTCGTCCGTGGAACCACAAGATGGCTGTCCAAACAGAGCCTAACCGTACAGAACCAGCAGGTCCATGGCCATACGCAAGCAAGAGCATATAGTTATTATCACGATGGAAAAATAATGCTGACGTCTGAGACGGTGAAACCCATGAAGTTTTCAACGTAGTCAATAAATGAGAGAATTCTGCAAGTACAGACTGATAATTGGGATCCAGCAGGTATATTGTTTTTTCAGGTCGAGCAACTTTCACCTAGGCTGTAGACTGCCCAGGCTTGGTTTTGTTTTTAACAGGCCCAGCCCATGACGACAATGGGGCACAAAGATCCAGCAGGTATTAACTGGCCTCTGGCCCGCTAGC
This sequence comes from Thinopyrum elongatum, assembly GCA_011799875.1. Classification (NCBI taxonomy): domain Eukaryota; kingdom Viridiplantae; phylum Streptophyta; class Magnoliopsida; order Poales; family Poaceae; genus Thinopyrum; species Thinopyrum elongatum. The sequence continues at coordinate 550,192,903 of CM022298.1, read as the reverse complement.
CTTAGTTATATTTTCTCTTAGAACATCCGCAGGCAGTTTTTTTACTGAAGAAAACACACAACCCAGTTCTATTTTCCTATTGAAACGCCATGTCCTACTTCCATTTTCTAATCTCTACCTATAGTTTTACTAGTTCATATACACGTACTATTATATTGAAAATACATAAAGTTCAGTTTTCATCTTTACATCCTTATTTTTTTTCCTCCCAGCGCTGATTTTTTTACCACTGGTTTTCCCTAAAACCAACTCAATTGTCCCACGTCTTATTAGCTTACAAAAATAAAACAATATTTTATTTTGAAAATTAACAAGTTCTTAAAAAATAAATGTTTATCATTTCTGGATTAAAACAGTTCAGACTCCACCGAAATATGCAAAATTAGGTTGAACTTTTTGACCGTGGTCCTGGGCAGAAAATGGGTTGTAATAAATTCCTTAAGAATTAGCAAATGGGCTGCAAATTATTGAAAAAATAGCAAATGGGCTCTATGTTGTCTGCCACAGATTTGGAGGCTGACTTGTGGGCCTACTAAGTTCATGCATACACAAGGTTTCTCAAAAAAAGAAACTTAGTCAACAATCGACTCTACCAGCGTCAGACCGTTAGATGTCAATCTAATGGCAATCATGCTTCTTCAGTCTCTGATCTTCCTGCTCCTCCTGCTCCCGCCTCCCATGGCTGGTTGTGCTGCCGGGCAGGCCTCACGGCCCCATCATACTCGCATCCCTGGCCTGGCTATCCCTCTACTCACCCACACCACCTGTTATTCTCCGGCGACGGCAGCCTCACATTGCAGCCAAACCACTATACCCTCGTACCCACTCCGCGTGGGAAACAACTGTCGAGTCTTCCTCGGCTCCGGGTCATTCCCTTACTTGGCCTCATCGTCATCCATTGCCTTAGTGCTCTCGACACGGCATGGTCAACGAACGACATCCATCGGAAGAGGAATGTACGTGGAGAGGCTGACAGCTGGGTTCACAACCGCACGCAAGGAAGTGCCTCCTTTTTTTGTGAGTAGGAAGTGCCTCCTTATTACGCGCAAAATAATGATTCCTCCTCCTGACAGCTGGGACCGACCGGAAGGGCCTCTGTATTTCGCAAAAAAAAAACATTCCCCCCACTGACAGCTCAGATCCACCAGCTATTACGCACAAAAAAATGAATACCCCCACTGCTAGGTGGGTCCCACCATATTTGGAGGCGGACTTGTGGGCCTACTAAGTTGACGCGGACGCAGGGCTTTGTTAACTTAGTCAATATAAACGATTCTAGCTGCGGTGACCGTACGATGTCCATCCAACGGTCGTCGTGCTTCTTCAACCTCTGGTCTTCTTGCTCCAGAAGGGCCTCTGTATTTTGCAAAAAAAAAACATTTGCCCCCTGACAGTTGGGACCCACCAGCTACATCTTCGTACGCAAGGAAGTGCGTCCATATTACGGGCAAAAAAATGATTCTTCCCCCTGACAGCTGGGACCCACCAGCTATGTCTTCGCACGCAAGGAAGTGCCTCCTTATCCTCCCTGACAGCTGGGACCCATCCGGTCGAAGCGTACGTAGCGTTGTCTGTCTGGTCGCGATCGTGGACGTACATACTGATCGATCGGTCTCTCTGCAGCGATGAACCGTGGCTGAGTAAGGAGCGGCACGTGTCATAGTAGAGGCGCGGTAGCATGTCACGCAGTCTCGTCTATATATATCATGTACACGTACATACAGCCACACTGCAAGAAAGTAAATACGGCTACATACGTACATACGGGCGGGGTCTCTAATGCGTACAGCGACGGCGTCCTATTCATCGGCAGCCAACTGGCTGGGTCAGAACGGAGGAAACAACGACGTGTTCATCAGGAGGCAACAGAATGCGTCGTGTTCATCGGGAGCCAACCGGCTTGGACGGAACAGCCGAAACGAGGTCTGTCGTGCCGAAAAATAGAGGAAACGGATTTCTGTTCGATCGCGTACGGTCGAAACGGGGTCCTGTTGATCGGGAGGGGTGTGGCGTACCGCAGAATGGAGGAAACAGACTTGTGTTTGAGCTCCTACAGTCAAAACGGGGTGCTATTGATCGGGAGGGGTGTGTCGTACCGCAAAACGGAGGAAACGGACTTGTGTTGGAGCCTACGGTCGAAACGGGGTCCTGTTCATCGGGAGGCGTGTGGCGTACCGCAAAAATGGGACTCCACGGGCTACTGTTCATCCACCGTCTACTTCCTCGCTCCAGCTCCACGGGCTACTGTTCATCCACCGTCGACTTCCTCCAGCCTCCACCTGCTACTGTTCATCCATGTGCTACTATTCATCCAGCCTCCACCGGCAACTGTTCAACCAGCCCTCCACGGGGTCCTGTTCATCCACCCCCACCTCCTCGGTCGGGGTCCTATTCATCCAACGGAAACGACCTCTACTACCACGGGGACCTGTTCATCCAACCCCCACTGGGAACTGTTCATCCAACCCCCAAAATGGTCACTGTTCATCAAGAGGCAGCAGCAGCTGGTTCGATCGGCTTCAGTTAGCAGCAGTAGCGAAGGAATCGCTTGGGTTCAGTTAACAGCCAAGGATCGATCGCTCGGGTTCAGTAACGTAGCTACTGCAATCGCTCGGGTTCAGTTAGAGCCCAACGCCTCACACACACGCGCGTACGTGTACGAGAGAAACGCGCAAACCTCTGTGCATCGCTCGGCCCCGACCACCCACCGTAACCGGGAACTCCCCGATATTTTCCTCGCCCTCGCTTCTACCACGATTTTTTTCGTCATGGACGGCCCAAAGAATGTCATGCAGGTGCGTCCCCGGCCTGCCCAGGATGAAAAGCCCATTTTCTGTCATGATTTTTTGTCATAGAAGTAGGAGCCCAGCACATCTATGATGATACGTGCTTTTGTCACAATTATCGTCATAGAAGTGTCATAAGCATGACATAATTTTTTTTCGTTTGACCCAAAATGTCACGGATGTGTCTTTTTTTTGTAGTGCTTGCATGCGCCAGAACACTTTGATACGCGTGATGAAGCTTTTGGTTGCAAAATGGGCATCGAAAGCCGCCGTCCCAGGTCCTAATACACCTGTTATGCATTCCCGCATAAAGCTCCCTGAGGATTTGCCTCTTGTACCTCCTCTGGCCATCTTCATCCTCGTTGTAGACATCGTTAGACAGCACCTATACATATAGTAAAAAAATGTGGCGTCAAATTTGGAATACAAACTAATCTCTAGCGAACATTTGGCAGTTGCCAAAATTTAGCATAAAATCAATGTTTACATGCCGTAAAGTAGGATTAGGAATTTATGGCTATTTTTTAGACATATCCAGAGATTATGTTTCGATTTTTAAGCACAATCGTCAATGTACAAACCAATCTTGAAGAAAATAATGGCACAAACATATATTTAGGTCATTCAAAATCAATTGTCAAGACCTGGCTATGAATTATTAGCACGAACACTAACCCTAGTCGGATTATTAGCAGAAATCATTTGCATAGATGAAACAACTAATCACTTATCACTTGTACCATTCAAACAATCAATACACTACACGGATCTAACGAAACTTACTCAGATTTCATGGATTGGGAGAACATAAACATAGGATTTCTATTCCAAAAAGGGGGAGGCAGGACGCAGGAGTAACCAGAGAAACCCTAGGATGTATTTGACACATAAATGGGTATAGATGACTAACCGGTTCTCCGTCGTCGTCGGAGTCGTCGCCGGAGTCGTCGCTCGAGTCGTCACCGGAGTCGGTGTGGACCTCCGGCTCCAGCTATGGAAGCACGACACCGTCGACGATGTCAGGGTGCAGCGATACCTCGACGGCGGCGACGGTAACCTCTGTCTCCATCTCCACGCCGTGCTCCGGTGCTTCAGCAGCCCCGGCGTCGCCACTCCCTCCGATGGGGCTCTTCAGCGGCATCCTCATACACTGACAGTTTTGAGGACTAAGAGCGGCGTCGAGGATGCAAGCGGATAGAGAGGATTGTGTGTGTGGCGAGGATGGGGGGTGCGGCCGCTCGGGCGGCGGTCAAACCGCTGGCTCACCTCCCGGTGAGCCTGCGCACCGGACTACTGGCATGCCTACCATCATTTCACACAGCTACTCGCACGCCTCCCGATGACACTGCGCAGCGAGCACGCCTCCCGTCAATTCACACACCTGCACGCATGCCTCCCGGTCTGCCTGCGTGGCGGACTGCTCCCATGCGTCCCGTCAACTCACGCCTGCTCGCACGGCACACGGGTCGTGTGGCAGCACGCGTATTATTTTTCAATTTTGATGATTAATGCTGCCGCTTTATTGTTGAACCGAAGCATGGCACCTATCCATTGTTGGTCTAACACCCACGGTTCGAATAAATAATCCGTTTGCGATATTGGTTCCCAATTATTAATAATATCCCGTTTGTAAGAAGATAAAGATTACATCAAAACTTGTCTCAAATTTGACAAAAAAAATTTACAATGCCACTGTGTATTGGTGTCCATATGACAACACGATAAGTTTCATGAATTTCAAATAAGTTTTGGATGTACTAGATTTTAAAAATCAAGATTCTCAATGTTTGAAATTTCTTGCACGGGGAGTAAACATATGCACCCAGTGAGACACATGTGTTTTTCCAATCCATTTTGGTGCACTGTCACGTGTGCATGTAGCTCAAATTTGATTTTTGCACATTATACCCCTAGAGAATCAATCAATGTACTAAAATGTCTTAATGATCTCTGGGTTTTTTTTCAAAATTAAAATGTCCCTCCTTTGGTAACATATGTTCACCGTGGGGAAATTTAACATGCATCCTAGTTGCGGTGGATGCGCGGTGTGTGTGCGCGCGCGCGCGCGCTCGCGCGCGTCTGGGGGGTGGCTGGCAGTACACTATGAGTCGTGAGCCATTGTGTGGGCTGGCTGTTTTGCGAGGCAGGTGCCACATCAGAGTCGTGAATTCGTTATTTAAAACATTACACAACCCTTTCATACATACATGTTTTGGCCACATGTAGTCGGTGGTTGTCCTACACGACACTCACTCGCGTGTGACGCTTTTTGTGGGCCCGTGAGGTCGTCGTCCATCACTTTGACCAACAGCCGGCAGAGAGGTTAATTTGACCAGCAAGGTAGAATATTTTTTGTTTGTGTTATGGTGGGAGTATATAGTACGCGTCGAAGAGGTGGGAGGGGACTAGCATATATACTACGTACGCATCCGTGAACACGTACACCTCACTCAGTGTCGGGACTTTTCGGTTTCCGAGATACGTGCCACATCAAAGTTGTGCATTGGCTATTCAAACATCACACAACACCTCTTTGGGCCACATGCATGCAGGCGGTGGTTATCTTAGGACACTCATGTGTGATGCTTCCATCTATGGGCCCGCGAGGTCATCATCGATGCATGCATCACTTTGACCTACATCAGGAGAGGTTAATTAATTTCACCATCAAGGAGGATTCGTTTGAAGGAAATATGCCCTAGAGGCAATAATAAAGTTGTTATTTTATATTTCCTTATTCATGATAAAGGTTTATTATTCATGCTAGAATTGTATTGATCGGAAACGTAAATACATGTGTGAATACATAAACAAACACCGTGTCCCTAGTGAGCCTCTACTTGACTAGCTCGTTGATCAAAGATGGTTATGGTTTCCTAACCATGGACATGAGTTGTCATTTGATAATGGGATCACATCATTAGGAGAATGATGTGATGGACAAGACCCATCCGTTAGCTTAGCATAATGATCGTTCAGTTTTATTGCTATTGTTTTCTTCATGTCAAATACATATTCCTTTGACTACGAGATTATGCAACTCCCGGATACTGGAGGAATGCCTTGTGTGCTATCAAACATGACAACGTAACTGGGTGATTATAAAGATGCTCTACAAGTATCTCCGAAGGTATTTGTTGAGTTGGCATAGATCGAGATTAGGATTTGTCACTCCGATTATCGGAGAGGTATCTCTGGGCCCTCTTGGTAATACACATCATAATCTTGCAAGCAAACGACTAAGGAGTTAGTCACGAGGTGATGTATTACGGAACAAGTAAAGAGACTTGCCGGTAACGAGATTGAAATAGGTATGAAGATACCGATGATCGAATCTTGGGCAAGTAACATACCGATGGACAAAGGGAATTACGTATGTTGTCATAACGGTTCGGCCGATAAAGATCTTCATAGAATATGTAGGAGCCAATATGGGCATCCAGGTTCCGCTATTGGTTATTGACCGGAGAGGTGTCTCGGTCATGTCTACATAGTTCTCGAACCCATAGGGTCCGCACGCTTAACGTTTGATGGCGATATAGTATTATATGAGTTATGTGATTTGGTGACCGAATGTTGTTCGGAGTCCTGGATGAGATCACAAACATGACGAGGAGTCTCAAAATGGTCGAGAGGTAAAGATTGATATATAGGATGATGGTATTCGGACACCGGAAGTGTTTCGGGGGTCACCGGGTACTTATCGGGTCACCGGAAGGGGTTCCGGGCACCCCCGGCAAAAGATATGGGCCTTATGGGCCAAGAGGGGAAATGCACCAGCCACAAGGGGCTGGTGCGCCCCCCATATGGGCCAGCCTAGGAGGAGAAGGAAAGAGGGGAAGGGAAAGGAAAGAGTGGAATAGGATTCCCCCTTCCTTCCCTCTCCCCCCCCCCCCTCTTTCCTTCCCCCTCGGATAAATATGGCAGGGGGGCGCCACTTGGGAGGACCCCAAGTAGGATTCAGCCTACTTTGGGCACCTCCTGGCAGCCTCCCCTCTCCCTCCCACCTATATATATGAGGAGGTGGGCGCCTAGCACATACCAGACAATTGCCTAGCCGTGTGCGGCGCCCCCCTCCACCGTTTACACCCCCCGTCATATTTTCGTAGTGCTTAGGCGAAGCCTTGCGGAGATCACTTCACCATCACCGTCACCACGCCGTCATGCTGACAGAACTCATCTATTACCTCGATGTCTTGCTGTATCAAGAAGGCGAGGGACGTCACCGAGTTGAACGTGTGCAGAACGCGGAGGTGCCGTGCGTTCGGTACTTGATCGGTTGAAGCGCGAAGAAGTTCGACTACATCAACCGCGTTGTGAAATGCTTCCGCTTACAGTCTAAGAGGGTACGTAGACACACTCTCCCCCTCTTTGCTATGCATCTCCATGGATAGATCATTGCGTGTGCGTAGAATTTTTTTTGTTTTCCATGCAACGTTCCCCAACATCTTTTTGGGTTGTATTACGGTAGGAGCATATAGTATGTGTCGAAGAGGGGGAAGGGGACTAGCATATGTAGTACGCTTCATGAACCTCGCTCTGTGTGGGGACTTTACGGTTTTCGAGGCATGTGCCACATCAAAGTTGTGCATTTTGGGTATTCAACATATGTTTGGCCCACATGCAAAGCGATGGTGGTTGTCCTCTCGCACCCACTCACGCGGTTATCAGCGATATCGATGCTTTCCATCTGTGGGCTCGCTTGGTCCATCACTGCTTTGCCTGACAACGAGAGAGGTTAATTTGACTTAGGAGGGGATTATTTTTTTGTTTGTATTACGATATATAGGTCATGCTCTGGGATGACATGATACAGTTTGAGCACACATGCATGTGTACGCATGAATCCCTCCCATCGAGTCGAAGTGGCTAGTACCATGACACGTCATGAACCGATCTCGCTCTGAGTGGGGACTGTACGATTTTTGACGCACGCGCCACATCAATGTTGTGAATGGTATTCAAACATGCATGCACGCATCACCTCCATACATACATATGCATGTAGTGGTTGTCTTCGAACGGTACACTCCCTCGCATGGTTATCGGCGACAAGCCTATATATTCATGGGCCCGCGTGGAGATCCATGATCACGTTGACCGATAACAAGATAGATTACCATGGCGGATTAATTCTTCCTTTGGTTTGTGTTATCGTAGTAGGTCATGGTGAGATTCAGACCTAATTAAGTTTGAGCGCATACATGCATAGTATGCATGAATCCCCGTCATCGGCTCGAAGTGTGGTGTGACATACATATGCATCGTCAACTAACCCTCGCTCCATGTGGGGATTTCTGGTTCCAAAGCACGGTGCCACATCAAAGTTGTTCCATTGTGTATTCAAACATCAACACCTCCATACATATGTTTGGGCCACACGCAAGCAGTGGTTGTCTTCGGGGACTAGCTACTTGCGTGATTATTGGCGAGCTAGCCCATCTCTGGGGTCGCATGGACGGCCATCACTTTGACCAACAACAAGAGAGGGGTTGTATGACCAAGGTGGATTATTCTTGGTCTGTTTTACGATACATCTTGGTGAGATGCCCTCTCCCGCCGACTGAAAGTGTGTGTGTGTGTGTGTGTGTGTGTGTGCGTGTGTGTGTGTGTGTGATGGGGGGGACTGCTACTTCGCAATTTGCTAGGTGAACCTCCATGGGGGCGGGCATGCGTTCATAGCTTAGGATCCCCCTCCTGCCGACACGAGGGTGGCGCAAGCAATACCATGCGCTTTGCGAGATAGGTGCCACATCGAAGTTGCATTTGGTATTTGAACATCAAACCACCCTTTTCATACATATATTTGGTCCACATGCAAGTGTGTTCGTGTTCTGACCCTTTCCCGCATCATTTTCGCCAAATTTATGAACATTAGACAAGTCGGATGACGCAACAGACACGGTTCACTCACACTAATCGTGTGCCACACCGGTGCCCCTGTCACGCACATCAGCACAGTACATTGGGCTCCACAAGGCTTCCCCTCTCAAAAATATCTACCCGCCTGCAGGTTTTTTCTGTTTGATAACACACAGTTATTATGTTTCGACCGTGTGTGATGTTTGTTGTTCCCGCTCCCGTCTGCATCCCTCGAAAATATCTGCCCGGCTCGAGGGTTTTTCTGTTTCATAACACACTGTTGTTATTTCCGGACCGTGTGCGATGCACCATCATCCAATTTTTCAATAGCCCCGGCATTTCACTCCCGCGTTTGACTCCCGCGTAGTAAAATTTTCAGTAGCCGCGTCATTTTTTCAAACACACCCCCCTCCACACACACACCCCAAAACCTCCTCGGGCGCGCGCGCACACACACACACACCACCACCACCACCACCACAACCCTTCCCTCGCTCGAAACCCTAGCAAGGTTGTCGCCACCGCCGTCGCCGCAAGGCCTCCATTGTCAACATCTGCCGGTTTACCCGTGCAGCTTGCCCACCGATCTACATACCCAGGCCGCCCTGAGTTTCTTAGATGACGCCTGCCAAACGCCCCCTTTTCCACAGATCCCCATCCCCATCCCCCACTCTAGAGCGTCGCAGCCTAAGCCCGGCTACGCTTCCCGTGGAGCTCGAGGAGCGACTGGCCCAAAAGAGGTGTATCGCGGCCTCTTCGCCCGACGTCGCCGAGGTGGCCGCCGAGGAAGCTGATGACCATTACTGGCCGCAGGCACTCAATCAGCGGGCTAGAGTATGCGGGTATGTCGCGGACACCGGCTATGACATCGAGGTCGTCGACAGTGACGGCCTGACGCGGACTATGTCACAGGTTAAGTGGCCCACCCCCAACCCCTCGGGTTCAACCGCCGTCGATCTCATCCATGGCCCCGCCGCTGATCTCCTCTGGCTCACTGTCAAGAATTTTCCATCCTACATCGCCATCGAGCCCCTTTTGTCATTTCTGAAGGACACGTTCAGTGACGCTGGCTTGGGATCCACAGCTTCCAAGTCAGACCTCATCGACGGCGACCACGAGGAGGGCACACTCTCCGGCTCTTCCAAGGGGAAAGAGCCCATATGCTCTTCCAAAGGGAAAGAGCCCATCTGTGACATTAGGGAGGGCACCCTACAGTCGTGCTCTTCCAAGGGGAAGGAGCCCATCTGCGACAACATGGAGCGCACCCAGGGTACTTGCTCTTCCCACGGGAATGAGCCCATCTGTGAAAAGTGAGGAAACCCATGATTTGTTTTGTCGTGCCTCTTCACAGGGGGGAACCCATGATTTGTTTTGTCGAGTCCCTTTTGTAGTGTAGTGAGAATATGTCCAGTTTTAATTGCTATATTTGGTTGTTTGCAGTATGCCTTGTTTATTTTAGTTGTTCACAATGTGATGCTCTATATGTGTAACAATTTACTGTGCAGTACATTTTCATCAATACCAGTTTTAAACATACCGATAGGAATGCATATATTTGCTTGCTGTTAAGCCTGTTATAGCTAGCATATGGCTCTTTTAAAGTTTTTTGGTTGTTCGGTTGTTTGTAGTTAGCATATGTCCAGTTTCAAATGCTATCTTTGGTTGTTCGTAGTATGCCTTGTTTATTCCAGTTATTCACAACGTGATGTTCTATATGTGCAAGTGTGAACTGTGCAGTTCAATTTCATCAATACCATTTTCAACAATACCACTATGAATGACTACATTTGGTTGCTGCATGTTGTAGTTAACACGCCTTTCCATTTTTATTTAACAATAACCAGTGTACTTAGACCGGCACAATACCAGTTTGAATGACTATGTTTGCTTGTTGTTAAATGTTAGGCCTGTTGCAGTTAACACACCTTTCCACTTGTTTTGCTTTACTAGCGTGCTTAAACCTGCACACTGAAGCTATCTTTTGGAGATTATTTTGTCTGCCATGGATATATTAGGTTGATGTTTAGCCTGTTGTGCTTAACATGCCTCTCAATGTACTTACATAGGACAATTTTGGGAACGACTGATGTTTTCCATCGAGGTTAGTTTCATCCCATGGCTTATATATACTGACTATTCAGGATATCGGTAGTTGGTACCATATAGGTCGGGGGCTCATAAGGGTCTAATCGGTGAATCAGACTTTTAACTGAATATATCTGTAACCCATTTATCATTAGGTTAACTAGGGCCATATGTAATATATCTAAGGCTACATAGCAACATGCACTGTACTGAATGTCTAAATATGCAATCCTAGGCTACATAGCAACAAGGAAGAGTGTTACCTTAATGTTTTGATGATGTCTAGATATACGTAGAAGAGCAGTAGCAACAACAACAATGACACAGCCCTGTTTGGATACTCTAACTTAGCTAGAGGTTAGAGTTAGTTTCTAGCTCATGACTAACCCTGAACTAACTCTAGCCAAAGAGGTGTTTGGATGACAGGGTTAGATTGACAATAAATGCACTAGGAGAACTAGCTCCAATTAGCACCTCTTGGATGGGATAGTTTTTTTGGGTGGGTTAGATGCAACTAGCTCAAACTAGCCCTCATGTTTGGATATACTTTAGGGCTATTTGAGCCCAAACTAGCTCAAACCAACTCTAACCCATGGATACAGCAGCAGTTAATCAGCCGATAATTTGTAAGAATGCAATAAACTCCCTGCGTCCCATAATATAAGATGTTAATTCATCTAATATGTGAGTATATTGGATGTTATAAGATATTATATAATGGGACCGAGGGAGTGTTGTACTACATCATTGTGCAATTGCTGTTTAGCTTCTAATATTAACTTGGTGCTTTTATGTACATATGTCATTGGTAAAGATCCGCGCTTCGACCCTTTCTGCATATGGGGCAATGAGATATTGATGAACCAGCATCAAGTGAGGAAGCTGCTAAATATTGTTAGTAAAATGGGTCAAAAGATCGCAATTAAACTATTTGTTTACACTTTATCCAAGACAACAGCAAACTGCAGGATGGTAAGCAAGAACTCTGCAGCCTTCTTTTTACTACCCATAATGAGTTGTGTTAGATGACAATGTCTGAATCTTTTTCCTTTGCAGTGGTTCCCAAAGCAGTTTACTTAAGGTTACCTCTCAAACTACATGATCGGTGGGCATGCAAAGGTTAAAGTATTTCTACTAGAACACGATGATTATCTAGATGTGTTCATGAAGATAGTGAAGGATGGGCGGTCGGCCATCACAAGTGGTTGGACTATAGTCGTGCGTGCCTTCTGCATGGAGGAGGGCACAATATGGGCATTTTGCTTCACCTTGTTCAGCAATCAGAATGTATTTCACCTCTTTCTATACCGTCTTTAGTAGTACAAGTATACAACTGTGGTTCAACATTCTTTATTTGGTGCTTATGTAATTCTTGAACATATGTACCTGTGAATCGAATAATGCATTGGTTCTTTGAACCTGATGGATATGAATAAAGCTATAGCATACTTCAAATTCAAATCCGATACAATTTGAAATAGCAGCAATTAAATTACGGTGAAATTACACTCCGCAGGTTGTTACGGCGCACACGGTCGGTAAAACACAATCATTTGTGATATAAACCATAATCCGGCATGGTTCACAGAGAGAAACATGTGCGAGCATGCACACAGTTGCCATTTGCAAACCGTGTGTGACATCAGACAATATCACAAACGGTGCGGGTAAACTAAACGTTTGTGATAGTTGCCTTATCATACACGATTTGCAACCATGAACTGTTTCTGATGTGGTACGCATCGTAAACGTTGCACCACAGAATAGCGTGTGCGATAGTTATCATGTACGATGATGTTACGACGGTCCGATGTTTCGTAATCCTATCCCACACTCGTACGATGATTAGCTAATCTTCTTAATTAGTTATCGCACACAGCTCGGGAAAAGTGAATGTGTGTGATTGTCTACTTATCATACACGTTCTATAATCGTGAACCGTTTGTGATGGGCCGCGCATTATAAACGTAGCACCACAGAATACCGACTGCGATGGCAATGCGAGCACGACTGAGTAGGGACAACTGTATGCATCAAGGCACCCTATCCCCGACGGTTTCAGGGTCGTGTGGGAAGGACCCCCGTATCGCACAAACTCACTTGGCGACGGTTCCAAACGCCATCGTGAAAGGGGTTAAAAACCGTTTGTATAGCACCTCGCTGTACCAGTGTCTATTCACAATATCTCACCCTCTTCATCAGATCTAAACAAGACCATGTTGACCTCTCTCTCTCTCTTTCCCCCTCATAGCTAGTCAAGGAGTCGTCCGGATCCCATCGGACCGGGAAGGGGAGGAGGTGCTGCGTTCACTCTGTCGCCTTCGGCGAGGGAGGGAATCGACTACCGGCTGTGCTGTTCTCTTTCACCCAGCGCCTGTGCGGGAGGGCCTCCGACCCCTTCTTCCTCATTGTCATACGTAGTGTGGGCAGATCCGGTCTCCCGTCGCACGCCTAGCCATATCCTGATGACCCTAAGGTATAACTTTCTTTGAAACCGTCATTGCTCTAGCTGCATGTGGATCTTTTTTGATTCTGTAGTAGAATCTAGGTCTTGGTTCAAAGAGGAAAGAAGGGGGGGTGGAGCATGAATCTAGGACGTGGTTCAATGAGGAAAGGAAGGAGGGAAAGTAGTATAGACTGGCTATCCAGCCGCTCTGTTGGTCGAAAAGGGAAAAAGAGGGTAACCCAGTACACACATCTATAAGGAACCAATCTCTTTGTTGAAAAAGGAAAGAACCCGGGGCGTCGGGGAGTTTGTGCAGGACTAGATTTGCTACCCTCACATAGGAAAAAGGTTCAAAGAGAACAAATATGGGACCAACACAGATATGCTGCTTGGCAACATACTCTGCATCACCCATTTATACATGTGGAAGCACATGGTGCTGTCATGTCCCATGTCCCATACAACTATTTTGCTGTTGTTAATCTAAGAATGCCGCTGGAAAATTGAAGCAATGCCACTATTAAAATTAAATTACATTTTTAACGAATCTTATTTTAAGAGAATGTCTCTGTTAATATGAATCAATCCACCGTTTTAGAAATGCTACTGTCCTACTTTGTTTTCCATCAAGATAAGGTAGATGCTTCTTTTTGTGGCCATATGTTTCATCCTCCTTTATTGGCCAGTAATTGTTTCCTTTTTTACCTCTGTGAAAACAGGGATATCTATTCAACTCGTTGCTATTGCGACCTTTTGCTTCACTACGCAAAACACTTTTGTTTTAAGAGTGTTTTGTGCAGTTCAACTTAAATGTCACACTGGCAACTTTGCTTGATTTAGTTGAACTACACAAAACAAGATTGGATTTCCTATTCATGTTGGCAGAATCATATTTGATCTTGTCTACCTCATGAAAGGTCAGTACCGGCCTTCATCCACATGATTATGCAGTGTGCTTTGAGATGTTGTGCTACTTGTATTGGTACTGTTTAAATAAATGTTGAATTGAAGCTATTGTATCGCTGTCTTTTCCCATTAAGTGAACAAAAATGGGACCAACCCAGACATGATGCTTGTTTCTTTGTTACAACAAACTCTACATCACCCCCTTTATAAGTAGATGGAAGCACATGGTGCTGTTGCGCCCACTCTCCCCTGCAACTGTTTATGATTTTTGTTAATCTAATGCCACTAGTAAAATTAAGCAACGCCACTCTTAGAATTAACTACTGAATCTTAGTTCAAAACTGCAACACTTGTTAGGGATCGGTGGGAGTACCTTTTCTGTTAGGGACCGGTGGGAGTGCATGTTTAACAAATGTATTGTTGAGATAATGTCTCTGTTATTCTATATCAGTTACAGTGTTTTACAAATGGTACTATCATGCTTTGTAGTTCTTTCTACATGTTTAACCAAGGTATTGTTAAGATAATGTCTCTGTTGATATGAATCAGTTACACTGTTTTAGGAATGGTACTTTCCTGCTTTGTCGTTCTTTATACATGTTGAACCAAGGTATTGTTAAGATAATGTCTTAGTTAATATGAATGAATCACACTGTTTGAGAATTGCTACTGTCCTGCTTTATTTCCCATTAAGATAAGGTAATTTTTTTTCTTCTAGGCGTATAAGTCATCAACCGTTATTTCTCAGTAATTGTTTCCTTTATACCTATTTGTGCATACAGGGATATCAAAACTTCTGTTCGGTTCTATTTTGACTTTGATTTTAGTTGAACTGCACAAAAGGAGCCAATGTGTTTAAGGCAAACTGTTGCATTATTGGGCCCAGTTGATCTTTCCACTTTGCAGAAAGAAGTAGTCACTGTTTGCGCTACATTACAGAAGGAATGGTCAAGAAGCTTTAGAGTATTAGTAGACGTTGGTGACATGACTAGTCTACAGAGACCAAGGGAAACTCAACAGTACGTGGAGTGCAAAATTCACTCCACAAGGAAAGGTATGACCAACTCAATGGCCGACGCAGCTGTAACAAACGAGGTCAGTATCGGCCTTCATCCACATGATCGTGCTTTGTTATGTTGTGCTACTTATATTGTTGTATTGTTTTGAATAAATGTTTAACTGAAGCTATTGTATTGCTATCTTTTCCTGTTAAGATAATGAAGATGATTATATTTGTGAGCGTATGTTTAATCAACTAGTACCACTATTATATTCATCACACTTTTTCTGTATTTATGCAGACAGGGGATGCCCAGCTTGATTTCAGTGGAACTGCACAAAATGTTCAGATGGTTCGTGTCCTCCATAATACTTCATCATGCACAATACATCGAATGGTTCTCTAATCATTCGTTGTCACCTTGAGCCGCCGGACTATCGACTTGAATGGAGCTGCCAATGTCTTCAAGGCCTTGCAACATATAAATATGAAATCCACCATGCTACGCAAGACATTGTTTGATTTCAGTGGAACTGCACAAAAAGATAAGCTGTTTAATCCGGCTCCATGTGCCATTTCAATGTGCAAACTGATGACAAACCCAGCACGTTCCACAATCATAGGCATTACATATTTTGAATGGGAAAAGCTTGTCAAAGTTTAATCATTGATGTTAGCAAGAAGACATTCGTTTGATATTTTGGAATTGGAAAACCTTGTCAAATTTTGCTCATTGATGTTAGCCAGAAGACATGCATTTGATATTTTGGAATGGGAAGCCCTTTGCCATGAGCAGCGTTGATCATTTTTTCCTATTCGTGTGTTCAGTTCAGAAGTAAATATTGACTTTGATGAGATGCATAATCATGAATGTTGACTTATGTAAGGTATTTTAAGAGTTTGTTCTGAATGTTGTCTATGAAATGCCAGACCTTGTGATTTTGATTGCAAAGTTGAGCTTGGAATACTGTGGCTTCGCATTGCTTTGCATGTTGATCTAATGCCAGTGATTTGCATGTTAAGAAGATCATCCTCTTCTGTTGTTTCTGTGCTTAAGAAGTTCATCATCTTATGTTTCATTCATAGCCTATACGACAACTCGAGTAGGCTAGAGGTGAAACCATATGATCTTCCGACCAATGCATTGTCTTACCATTTCATGCCGGCTCAGTCTCTCGAAGGTGCTCATAGGGATCCGATGATCCTGGCTTCCTGAATGTGCAGTGGGCGATGTATCAGACCATCTGTAGGGCCCGCGAGGCCCTCTCCGTCGTCCTTCGAGTTGTTGCGCTCGCCGTGGTGTCATCGTCTTGCGTTGTCAACATGGTTAACGAACATGAGGAATCAGAAGATGACTTTACTTGGAGAGGATGACAGTAGGGACCCACCAGGGCCATAGCCGTACGTACGCAAGTGCCTCCTTATTATATACAACTATAAAAAAATTGCTTCCTCCTAGTTTCCTGACATCACAGTCCCACACCATTGTCAACCTATATAGTCAATAAATGAGAGAATTGCACAAGGAGCGGCCGACAGCTGGGACCCAGCAGCTCGAGAAGTATTTGTTTTTTGAGGTGTGAGCCGAGTTTTTCTTGAGCGATGTTTTTGTTGCTGTTCAGAGGAGCAGGGTATCAACTGGGCGGGCTGTGGCCCATCTAGCCCAGGCTATTATTTTATGTCGACCAAATATCCAGCCCAGATATTAATTTTTCAAGGTGAAAATGGCTAGCAACGCTATACTCTTTTTGCGGAATACCCAACACAGGTCAACTTGTTATTCTCCACCCCGTTGGGCTGCAAACCTACCCTAGGAGGGATGCATTAGGCTTGCCAAGAAAATGGGCTTTAAGAAGTAATAAATGGGCTATAATTATAAAATTTGGGTTGTAAATATAAAAAAAACGCACCGAACAGGTAATTAATTTCAAAATTGTTATTTTTGGATTTTAAAATTTTAAATTTCATTACTTGTTGCGCGTGCAAAATTTCGTTGGATTTTTACCTAATACAAATTTATTTTGAAATTATATTTAATCTGACTCGAAATTTCGGGATAAAGAATATTTCGGATCCCATCAAAATGCGGGAAATTTTGTTGATTTTTTTGAGCGGTTGGTTGAAATTATTAACCGTTGTCCTGGCTAGAAAATGGGTTGTAATTTTAACAAATAGTAAATGGGCTGTAGTAAATTCTATTAGAATTCAAAAATGGGTTGTACATTACAACAAATCGCAAATGGGCTATATGTTCTCTGCCACAGATGTGATGCTCACTTGTGGGCCTACTAAGTTGACGCGTACGCAAGACTTTATCAACTTATAGTCAACACACGATTCTAGCAGTAGTGGTCGTTGGATGTCCATCCAACGGCTGTGGTGCGTCTTCAATCTCGAATATTCTTGCTTCAGCTGCCCAAACCACCGCCGGCGGTACCACCTCCCGTGGCCGGCTCTGCTGCTACACAGTCCTCACTGACCCACCCTACTCCCATCGCCGTCCAGGCCATTCCTCTACTCACCAACACCTCTGTTATTCTCCGGCAACAGTAGTCTCACACCGCAGCCGAACCAGTGAACCCTCGTACCCCCTCCGCGTGGGCATCCACTGTTGTGCCTTCGCCGGCTCCGGGTCTTCCTAGGCCTCGCCATCGTCCACCGTGTTGGTTCGCTCGGTGCGGCGTGGTCAACTTTGTCAACAAACGGCAGCCATCGGAAGAGGCATGTACGTGGAGTGGCTGGCAGTAGGGACCCACATTGCCAATGGCCGCACGCAAGGAAGTGCCTCCTTATTATGCGAAAACAAATGATTTCTCCCCCTGACAGGTTTGACCCACCAGCTACATCTTCGCACGCAAGGAAGTGCTTCCTTTATTACGCGGAAAAAAAGTTACCTCTCCCAGACAGCTGGGACCCACCAGCTTTATTATGATCCAATTCGCGAAAATATAGATTGTACCAAAGATGCTAAATTGTTTTCTTTTATTCTAACTCGAAAAAGAATAAATTAAAAACACCAGAAAACATCTTCGCACAGAAGGAAGGGCCACCTTATTACGAGCAAAAAAATGATTCCCCCTGCTAGCTGGGACCCACTAGATTTGGAGGCTGACTTGTGGGCCTACTAAGTTGATGCGTACGCCGGGCTTTGTCAACTTAGTCAAAACGAATCTAGATGTAGTGACCGTTCGATGTTAATCCAACGGCCGTGTTGCGTCTTCAACCTCTGGTCTTCTTGCTCCAGCCGCCCAAACCAACGCCCGCCGTACCGCCTACTCCAGCCTCCCATGGCTGGTTGTGCTGCCGCGTAGGCCTCACCGCCCAACCATACTACCACTAGCCAGGCCTTCCCTCTACTCACCGACACCCCCTGTTATTGTCCGGCGATGGCAGCCTTACTCTGCAGCCGAGCCAGTGAACCCTCGTACTCCCCTCCGCGTGGCCATCCACCTGCCTCGTCTTCTCTGGCTCCACGCCGTTCCCTTCCTAGGCCTCGCCATCGTCCACCGCCTTGATGCTCTCGGCACGGTGTGGTCAATGAGGTCAACGAATGACAGCCATCGAAAGAGGACTTTAGGCAGTGAGGCTGACAACTGGACCCACCAGCTACATCTTCGAACACAAGGAAGTGGCTCCTTATTACTCGCAAAATAAAAATGATTCCTCCCCCTCATAGCTGGGACCCACCAGCTATATCTTTGCACGCAAGGAAGTGCCTCCTTATCCTCCCTGACAGCTGGGACCCATCCGGTCGAAGCATACGTAGCGTTGTCTGTCTGGTCGTGAACATGTACGTACATACTAGTCGATTGGTCTCTCTGCAACGATGAACCGTGGCTGAGCAAGCAGCGGCACGTGTCATAGTAAAGCCCTCGATGTAGCAGTTCAGGCAGTCCCGTCTAAACCATGTACACGTATGTATATCCACGGGGCAAAAAATACGGTCACGTACATACATACGGGCAGGGGTCTCGAACACGTGCTCGCGCATACGTACGGCCAGGGCTCGTGTACATGGAGAGGCAATGGACGGTAGCAATGGCGTCCTGTTCATCGGTAGCCAACCGGCTGGGTCGGAATGGAGAAACTGCGTCGTGTTCGTCGGGAGGCAACGAATGTGTCATGTTCATCGGGAGCCAACCGGCTTGGACGGAACAGCCGAAATGGGGCCTGGCGTACCACAGAATGGAGGAAACAGCCTTCTGTTCGACCGCCTACGGTCGAAACGGGATCCTGTTCATCGGGAGGAGTCTGGCGTACCGCAAAACGGAGGAAACAAACTTCTGTTCGAGCGCCTAAGGTCGAAACGGGGTCCTGTTGATCGGGAGGGGTGTGGCGTACCGCAAAACGGAGGAAACGGACTTCTGTTGTAGCGCCTATGGTCGAAACGGGGTCCTGTTCATTAGGAGGGGTGTGGCGTACCACAAAACGGGACTCCACGGGCTATTGTTCATCCATCGTCTACTACCTCGCTCCAGCCTCCACGGTCTAGTGTTCATCCACCGTCGACTTCCTCCAGCCTCCACCGGCTACTGTTCATCCAACCTCCCATGGGGTATTGTTCATCCACCCCCAACTGGCTGGGGTGTGGCGGCCTCCTCGGGGTCCTGTTCATCTAGCGGCAACGGCCTACTACCATGGGGTCCTGTTCATTCAACCCCCACCGGGAACTGTTCATCCACAGCCAACCAACCGGCTCGACACACCACATCTCGACTCATTCTACGTATCGCGCGCGCGGTGTAGCAACGGTCACCGTTCATCGAGAGGCAACCCAACATCGGCTGGCTATGTCTCGCACGGGGGCTCGATCAGCTTCAGTAAGCAGCAGCAGCGATCGATTGCTCGGGTTCAGTTAGCAGCAGTAGCGAAGGAATCGCTCGGGTTCAGTCAGCAGTGAAGGAATCGCTCGGGTTCAGTTAACAGCCAAGGGATCGATCGCTCGGGTTTAGTAACATAGCTAGTGCAATCGCTCGGGTTCAGTAAGGGAATGCCTCCCTCGAGTTCAGTTAGAGCCAACACCTTGCACACAGACGCGCGCCTACATACGAGAGAAATTTGCAAACCACAGTGCATCGCTCGGCCCCGACCACCCACCGTAACCGGGAACTCCCCAAATTTTTCCTCGCCCTTGCTTCTACCATGATTCTTTCCATCATGGATGGCCCAAAGAATGTCTTGCAGGTGCAGGATGTCTACTACACATCTTGTTCTTGTAGACTCGTGTTGGGCCTCCAAGCGCAGAGTTTTGTAGGACAGTAGCAAATTTCCCTCAAGTGGATGACCTAAGGTTTATCAATCAGTGGGAGGCATAGGATGAACATGGTCTCTCTCAAACAACCCTGCAACCAAATAACAAAGAGTCTCTTGTGTCCCCAACACACAAAATACAATGGCCAATTGTATAGGTGCACTAGTTCAGCGAAGAGATGGTGATACAAGTGTAGTAATGATAGTAGATATTGATTTTTGTAATAGGAACAATAAAAAACAGCAAGGTAGCAATTGATAAAATGGAGCACAAACGGTATTGCAATGCTTGAAAATGAGGCCCAAGGTCCATACTTTCGCTAGTGCAATCTCTCAACAATGCTAATATAATTGGATCATATAACCTTCCCTCAACATGCGATGAAGAATCACTCCAAAGTTCCTATCTAGCGGAGAACATAAGAAGAAATTGTTTGTAGGGTACGAAACTGATAACCCACAAGTATAGGGGATCGTTTGTAGCTTTTTTTGATAAATAAGAGTGTCGAACCCAATGGGCAGCTAAAGGTAGAACAAATATTCCCTCAAGTTCTATCGACCACTGATACAACTCTACGCACACTTAATGTTTGCTTTACCTAGAACAAGAATAAAACTAGAAGTACTTTGTAGGTGTGGATAGGTTTGCAAGATAATAAAGAATGTGAAAATAAAAGTTAGGTGTTGTTTAAATAAAGAAACAATTAAGTTTAGTAAAATGAGTGTGGATAAGTGGTGGTAGGATTTACAGAATTGTCCCTTAGCAATTGACTACGTTACTAGACCGGTAGCAAGTTTTTATGTGGGAGAGGCCACTGCTAGCATGTCGTCCCTTACTACTTATGATTGGAACTATTAGCAAGCATCCGCAACTACTAACGTTCATTAAGGTAAACCCCAACCATAGCATTAAGATATATATTGGTCCCCCTTCAATCCCGTACGTATCAATTTCTGTGTTTAGGCTGAAGCTGTTGTCACCCTTGCCCTCCAATGCATAGTCCTATCAACATACAACTAACCCTATGGTGTGATCCACACGCGCGCTCATATGATGGGCACCAAAGGACAGCAACATAACCACAAGCAAATTAAACCAACCATAGCAATTCACCAATTACCGATAGGACAACAAAAATCTACTAAGACATCATAGGATGGCAACATATCATTGAATAATAGTATGAAGCATAAAGCACCATGTTCAAGTAGAGGGTAGAGTGGGTTGCGGGAGAGTGGACCGCTGAATATAGATGGGGGAAGGTGATGAAGATGTTGGTGAAGATGACGGAGTTGTTGGAGTAGATCGCCGTCACATGATGATTGCCCCGGCGGCGTTCCGGCGCCACCGGGAGAGAGGGGGAGAGAGCCCCCCTCCTTCTTCTTCTTCCTTGGCCTCCCCCCTAGATGGGAGGAGAGTTCCCCCTCTGTTCCATGGTTGCCATGGCGGCGGAGGGGCAGGAGACCCTCCTAGATTGGATCTATCCATCCGTTCTCTTCTGTTTTGCGTTCCTGTTTTCGACCCGAAAACCGTTTCTTATATTCCCGGAGATCCGTAACTCCGATTGCGCTGAGATTTTAACATGATTTTTTCCGGATATAAGCTTCCTTGCACCCGAAGTAGAGCTCCAACCAATTTACGAGGAGGGCACAACCCACCACCACGCGCCTGGGCTGCCTGGCGCACCCAGGTGTCTTGTGGTGGCTGTGGGCCCCCGTTTGCGTTGATTCCACCTCCCAAAAATCACAAATATTCCAAAATAATTCTCCGTAAATTTTTATCGCAGTTGGACTTCATTTGATATGGATATTCTACTAAATAAAAAACATGCAACAAATAGGATCTGGCACTGGGCACTGGATAAATAGGTTAGTCCAATAAATTATATAAAATATTGCCAAAAGTATGTGAAAGTTGTATAATATTGGCATGAAACAATCAAAAATTATAGATACTATGGAGACGTATTAGCATCCCCAAGCTTAATTCCTGCTCGTCCTCGAGCAGGTAAATGATAAAAAAGATAATTTTTGATGTGGAATGCTACCTAGCATAATCTTGATCATATGTCTAATCATGGCATGAATATTAAGACACGAGTGATTCAAAGCAATAGTCTATAATTTGACATAAAGACATCAATACTCAGGCATCCCAACAAACAATCATGTCTTTCAAAATATCAACGCTAAAGAAAGCTATCCCTACAAAATCATATAGTCTTGTCATGCTCTGTCTTCTTAACACAAAGTATTTATCATGCACAACCCCGATGACAAGCCGAGCAATTGGTTCATACTTTTTAACGCGCTTCAGCTTTTTCAACCCTCACGCAATACATGAGCGCAAGCCATGGATATAGCACTATGGGTGGAATAGAGTATGATGATAGGGGTAAATATAGAGAAGACAAAAAAGTAAGAAAGTCTCACATCGACGCGGCTAACCAACGGGCTATGGATATGCCCATCAATTGATATCAATGCGAGGAGTAGGGATTGCCATGCAATGAATGCACTAAGAGCTATAAGTGTATGAAAGCTCAACATGAAAACTAAGTGGGTGTGCATCTAACTCTATAATGAAAAATTCCCACTAGTATATGAAAGTGACAACATAGGAGACTTTCTAAATAAAAACATGGTGCTACTTTGAAGCACAAGTGTGGAATTAGAATGCCCCTTCTCTCTTTTCTCTCATTTTTTTCTTTTCTTTTCTTTTTCTTTTCATTTTTTTTCATTTTTTTATTTTTTTCTTGGGATCTTTTTGGCCTCACTTTTTTCATTTTTTTATATTTGTCTGGAGCCTCATCCCGACTTGTGCAGGAATTATAATCTCCATCATCCTTTCCTCACTGGGACATGCTCTAATAATGAATAACGATGATCATCACACTTCTATTTACATACAACTCAAATAAAAATTACAACTCGATACCTACAACAAAGTATGACTCTACATGAATGCCTATGGCAGTGTACCAGGATGTGCAATGATCTAGCATAACAATGATATCGAAGAACAGACAGGCCATGGAAATATCATGCTAGCTATCTTACGATCATGTAAAGCAATATGACAATGAATGCCCAAGTTGCATGGCAATATATCTCGGAATGGCTATGGAAAGGCCATAATAGGTAGGTATGGTGGCTGTTTTGAGGAAGATATAATAAGGCTTATGTGTGATAGAGCGTATCATATCACGGGGTTTGGATGCACCGACGAAGTTTGCACCGACTCTTGAGGTGAGAAAGGGCAATGCACGGTACCGTAGAGGCTAGCAAATTGTGGAAAGGTAAAAGTGTGTATAATCCATGGACTCACATTAGTCATAAAGAACTCATATACTTATTGCAAAAGTTTATTAGCCCTCGAAGCAAAGTACTACTACGCATGCCCCTAGGGGGATAGATTGGTAGGAAAAGACCATCGCTCGTCCCTGACCGCCACTCATAAGGAAGACAATCAATAATAAATCATGCTCCAACTTCATAGCATAACAAGAGACTATACGTGCATGCTTCGGGAATCACAAACCTTAACACCAATATTCTTACTAACCACAACCGTTTACTAGTACCTCCCACATATTATCATCTCTATATCGCAAAACTATTGCAAGGAATCAAACATATCATATTCAGTGATCCACAAGTTTTATGTAGGATTTTATGACTAACCATGCAATTGACCAAATCCTGTTGACTCTCTAAATAGATATAAGTGAAGCATGAGAGTTTAATTCTTTCTACAAAATACCATGCTCTAATAAATATAAGTGAAGCAAAAGAGCATTCTTGAAATAACGGTTTTCTATGTGAAGAGAAACAGGCAATCCAAACTTCAAATG
Organism: Thinopyrum elongatum; assembly: GCA_011799875.1. NCBI lineage: Eukaryota > Viridiplantae > Streptophyta > Magnoliopsida > Poales > Poaceae > Thinopyrum > Thinopyrum elongatum. The sequence continues at coordinate 550,168,714 of CM022298.1, read as the reverse complement.
ATATAAGTGAAGCACATGAAGCATTCTATAAAGCCATACTCAAAAGATATAAGTGAAGTGCAATGAGCATTCTAAAAATCAACCATGGACTATCTCATACCAGCATGGTGCATAAAAGAAAAATGAAAAGTAAACACAAAAGACGCTCCAAGATTTACACATATCACATGAACGAAACAAAGACGAAAACATACCGATACTTGTTGAGGAAAGATGGGATGCCTTCCGGGGCATCCCCAAGCTTAGACGCTTGAGTCTCCTTGAATATTTACTTGGGGTTCCTTGGGAATCCCCAAGCTTGAGCTCTTGCCTCTCCTCCTTCTCCTCATATCGAGACCTCCTCAATCTTTGATCACTTCATCCACACAAAACTTAACAGAAAACTGGTGAGATACATGAGTATAATAAAGTAAATTACTACTTTAAGTACTGATGCAAACCCATTCATATTTTGCTTTTGCATTATCCCTACTGTATTATAACTTCTCCATGTCTTAAACCACCGATAAAATCGACAGTTTCATCAAAACAAGCAAAACAATGCATCAAAAACAGAATCTGTCTTAAACAGGACAGTCTGTAGTAATCTGAACTTTAACCATACTTATGTAACTCAAAAAATTCTGAAAAATTAGGATAAAATAAAAAAAATTCATATAAATACTTTGTACAAATTTCAAAAACTTTTGACGTTCCAGTAAAAAATGTAAAATCACGCACTACAGCCAAAGTTTCTGTTTTTACACCACACATACCAACAAGCAATCTAATCATCCTAAAGGCAAATTTTGGCACATTATTTTTATAATACAATGGATTTGTACAAGGGGATAATTATTTTTGTGAGAAACTTCCATGAAAATTTTACATTGTTTCCATGAGCATGAACACAAGTGTTCAAGGTCGACCCTCACTTCTCCAATGCATAACCTTCCAATCGCTTCTCTTTTTGAAAAAGTTTTTAAGATCCCCTCTATATTTTTGTTTTTAAACTTTATAAAAGCACTCAATAGAATAAAATGACTTCCTAAAACTTTTGGGTTGTCTCCCTGGCAGCCCTTTCTTTAAAGCCATTAAGCTAGGCATAAAGTCCTCAAGTGATGGATCCACCCGGATCCCAAGGTATATCAAAGCCAATTTTAATTAGCAATAATTTGGCATTTAGTAGTGAGCACAAAGCAACATATATCATGCAATGACGAAGTCTAACTCTTTTCCTATGCATCGGCATGTCATACAAGAACAATTCATGCACATCAAGTAAAGGCCAATACATAGCATAAGAAGTTTCTTGCAATTTTATCGTGTTGGAAACATAGAAAGGTGGAGATATAGTTCCTCTCTCATAATAATTGCAATTAGGAGCAGCAAGCACATGCATATTACATTCATCAAAATCATCATGTGCAACGGTAAAAGGCAACCCATCAATGTAATCCTTAATAAGAGCAAACTTCTTCGATATAGTGTAGTTGGGAGAATTCAAAAAGATAATAGGACTATCATGTGTGGGTGCCATAGTAACAATTTCATTCTTAACATAAGGAACTATAGGAAGTTCATCTCCATAAGAATAATTCATATTGGCATCTTGGCCACAAGCATAGCAAGCATCAATTTCATCAAAAAGGGATATTTCAAATGAATAAATGGGATCATAGCAATTATCATAGCATTCATCCTTTGGTAAGCATGAAGGGACATTAAACAATGTATGAGTTAAAGAGTTACTCTCATTACAAGGTGGGCACGGGTAGCTAATCCGTTCTTCCTTCATTTGTTCTTCGCTCTCCTCATCATCTTTTTCATCCAATGAGCTCACAGTTTCATCAATTTCTTCTTCCAGAGACTCCTGCAAAATATTAGTTTCTTCTTGGACAGCGGAGAAGTCCTCAATATATGGTTTAATATAAGCATTATAAGAATATTTTTCATAGCAATATTTAAGTATGGCAAAAAAAATAGATTTGTAAAGAGTAGCATCACACTTTTCAATCAAAGAAGCAATTTCATAAGCACCCTTAAAAGCAACGAATTCTTCAATTTGTTCAATATCATAGTAATTATAAACACCCTTGGCATAAGAAGATAAAATTCCATTATTCTTAAACTCACATTGGAAGGGAAGGTGTTTTTGAGGATCTTCAGAACAACAAGTAAAATCATGTATTTCGCATAAATTCAAAGCATAGCAATACAAACTATTAATATGATGCCATAAAAGTTTCCCTTTCTGAGATAAGCAATGTCGCACAAAATAAGCATGCTCATTTAATGATTTTCCCTCAACTAAGCTAGTTGGGTTTTCAGCACGAGCACATAGGGATCGAAGATGATCCAAGTAGAAAGCTTCAGCAGTATGATAGATTTTGGGTGGTTCTTCAACCATTGGTTTAGTAGGTACAACTAATTTTTTTGGTATTTTGCGTTTCCTACCCATAACTAAAGATAGAAAACAAGAGCACAAAATAAAATCTACTTAGTGATAAAGCAAACAAGCACACACGAGAATATTCACCCCACGCTATTGCTCCCCAGCAACGGCGCGAGAAAAAGGTCTTGATAACCCACAAGTATAGGGGATCGTTTGTAGCCTTTTTCGATAAATAAGAGTGTCGAACCCAACGAGGAGCTAAAGGTAGAACAAATATTCCCTCAAGTTCTATCGACCACTGATACAACTCTACGCACACTTAACATTTGCTTTACCTAGAACAAGAATAAAACTAGAAGTACTTTGTAGGTGTGGATAGGTTTGCAAGATAATAAAGAACGTGAAAATAAAAGTTAGGTGCTGTTTAAATAAAGAAACAATTAAGTTTAGTAAAACGAGTGTGGATTAGTGGTGGTAGGATTTGCGGAATTGTCCCTTAGCAATTGACTACGTTACTAGACCGATAGCAAGTTTTTATGTGGGAGAGGCCACTGCTAGCATGTCGTCCCTTACTTGGAATTCTATGCACTTATGATTGGAACTATTAGCAAGCATCCGCAACTACTAACGTTCATTAAGGTAAAACTCAACCATAGCATTACGATATATATTGGTCCACTTCAATCCCGTACGTATAAATTTCTATGTTTAGGCTGAAGCTGCTGTCACCCTTGCCCTCCAATGCATAGTCCTATCAACATACAACTAACCCTATGGTGTGATCCACAAGCGCGCTCATATGATGGGCACCAAAGGACAGCAACATAACCACAAGCAAATTAAACCAACCATAGCAATTCACCAATTACCGATAGGACAACAAAAATCTACTAAGACATCATAGGATGGCAACATATCATTGAATAATAGTATGAAGCATAAAGCACCATATTAAAGTAGAGGGTACACCAGGTTGCGGGAGAGTGGACCGCTTAATATAGATGGGGGAAGGTGATGAAGATGTTGGTGAAGATGACGGAGTTGTTGGAGTAGATCGCCGTCACACGATGATTGCCCCGGCGGCATTCCGGCGCCACCGGGAGAGAGGGGGAGAGAGCCCTCCTTCTTCTTCTTCTTTCTTGGCATCCCCCCTAGATGGGAGGAGAGTTCCCCCTCTGGTCCATGGTTTCCATGGCGGTGGAGAGGCAGGAGCCCCTCCTAGATTGGATCTATCCCTCTGTTCTCTTCTATTTCGCGTTCCTGTTTTCTGGCCGAAAACCGTTTCTTATATTCCCAGAGATCCGTAACTCCGATTGCGCTGAGATTTTAACAAGATTTTTTTCCGGATATAAGCTTCCTTGCGCCCGAAGTAGAGCTACAACCGACTTACGAGGAGGGCACAACCCACCACCACGCGCCTGGGCTTCCTGGCGCGCCCAGGTGTCTTGTGGTGGCTGTGGGCCCCCGTTTGCGTTGATTCCACCTCCCAAAAATCACAAATATTCCAAAATAATTCTCCGTAAATTTTTATCGCGTTTGGACTTCGTTTGATATGGATATTCTGCGAAACAAAAAACATGCAACAAACAGGAACTGGCACTGGGCACTAGATCAATAGGTTAGTCCAATAAATCATATAAAATGTTGCCAAAAGTATGTGAATGTTATATAATATTGGCATGAAACAATCAAAAATTATAGATATGACGGAGACGTATCAGAAACCACCTCAAAGCTATTTTTCCGATCAATCTATCGTAGAGTTAGTACTAAAATAACACCAAGCTATTCTTTCCGATCGATCTAACCATTAGTTCGTACTAAAATAACACCACATGATACACATCAACCAACTCTAATGTCACCTAGATACTCCAATGTCTTCGCGAGTATCTGTGAGTTTATTATACGATATGCATCAAACAATTTCAGATTCATAATACTCAATCCAACACAAAGAACCTCAACGAGTGCCCCAAGCTTTCTACCGGAGAAACAAAGAGGAGAACATGCATCAACCCCTATGCATGGATTACCCCAATGTCACCTCGGGAATCCGCGAGTTGAGTGCCAAAACACATATCAAGTGAATCAATATGATACCCCATTGTCACCACGGGTATTCATAGGAAGACATACATCAAGTGTTCTCAAATCCATAAAAGTATTCAATCCGAGAAGAACGAAATCTCAAAGGGAAAACTCAATTCACAACAATATAGAGAGGGGAAAACACCATATGATCCAACTATATTAACAAAGCCCGCGATACATCAAGATCGTGCCATCTCAAGAACACGAGAGAGAGAGAGAGAGATTAAACACATAGCTACTGGTACAAGTCCTCAGCCCCGAGGGTGGACTACTCCCTCCTCATCATGGTGGCCGCCGGGATGATGAAGATGGCCTCCGATGATGATTTCCCCCTTTGGCAGGGTGCCGGAACGGGGTCTAGATTGGTTTTTCGTGGCTACAGAGGCTTGTGGCGGCGGAACTTCTGATCTAGGGTTATTTCTGATTGTTTCTCTATTTATAGGATTTTCTGGCATTGGAATCACGCGAAGATGGGCCTCGAGGTGAGCACAACCCACCTGGGTGCGCCTGGGCCTCCTGGCGCGCCCAGATGTCTTGTGCTCACCTCCTTCACCTTCTGGTCCTCCCACGAAGCTTCTAATGCCTCTTTTGTTCAAAAAAATGTCAAGAAGTTTCGTTGCATTTGGAGAACTTTTATTTCTGCACAAAAAACAACACCACGGTAGTTCTGCTGAAAACAACGTCAGTCCAGGTTAGTTCCATCCAAATCATACCAAAACCATATAAAATTGTTGTAAACATGGCCTGAATACTTCATAAATTATAGATACGTTGGAGACGTATCAGCATCCCCAAGCTTAATTCCTACTTGTCCTCGAGTAAGTAAATGATAAAAGAAATAATTTATAAAGTGTGAATGCTAGCATAGTGCATAAGTTTGATCAATGATAATTTCAATCACTTTTCCTAGCATCATAACAGCAACTCTTTCTCATAAAACTTATCATGATAAAGTAGCAATTGAAAACGGAATTTTGGTTGTGGAATGCTACCTATCATATTCATCATATACTCTTTATTTTGTAGCATGGACATTTGGACTTGAATGATTCAAACCAATAGTCTATAATTTGACATGAGGACATCAATACTCAAGCATATCAACAAGTAACCATGTCTTTCAAAATATCAACACTAAAGAAAGTTACCCCTAGCCCATCATGCTCAATCATTGATCCATTCATGAAACACAATCGAATTTTAGCTACATCCAATGCACAAGTATGTTCATAGTGCTCCCTAGTTGGTGCTTTATAAGAGAAGATGGAGACTCAAATAAAAATTGCAAAAAGTAAATAGATAGGCCCTTCGCAGAGGGAAGCAGAGATTTGTAGAGGTGCCAGAGCTCAAAGCTTAAATTGAGAGATAATTTTTTTTGGGAGGCATCCGTCAACAAAAACGACCGAGTAATTCCCAACACTTTGCATGCTAGATACATCATAGGCGGTTCTCAAACATAAAATAAAGTTTATTCCTTTTTCCACCATACTTTCACACTCCATGAGTAGCCGTATCCACGGGTACCATCCATACCAACACTTTCCAAGGAATTTATTATTTGACAACATAAAGTAATTTTCTTTTTTATTTCGGGACTGGGCATCCCTATTACTGTCGTACTCTCGTGCAATGACAAGTGAATAAACACTCATCTTGAGAATAACACATCTAGCATGGAAAATATTGGCCACCCCCTGCCGCTTCATGAGCGGTACGAGCACACAAAAAGGAAATTCATTTTGAAAATTAGAGATGGCACATACAAATTTACTTGGAACGGCACAGAAATACCGCATATAGGTAGGTATGGTGGACTCATTTGGCACAACTTGGTTTAAGGAGTTTGGATGCACAAGCAGTATTCCCGCTTAGTACAAATGAAGGCTAGCAAATAGATTGAGAAGCAACCAACCAAGAAACAAAAATTCACATAAACGAGCATTGAGCATAACTAACACAGAATAATGCACCACAAGTAGGACGTAATTTCATTGCATAACTATTGACTTTCGTGCTTGCATAGGGAATCACAAACCTTAACACCAATATTCCTACTAAATCACAATTACTCACCAACATGACTCACATATTATTATCTCCATATCGCAAAACTATTGCAAGGAATTTATCATATCCAATGATCTACATGAAAGTTTTTATTATATCCTTCTTGAACATCCATCACTTTGGTACCAATTTCATAGTTTGTGCAAATTTTCATCACTATTATCAACTCTCAAAATAATATAAGTGAAGCATGAGGGTGTTCGACAAACTACTCCAAAAAGATATAAGTGAAGATCAAGCGAGTAGTTAAGTAGATGGGTAGCTAATTGAGGACTCTCTCTTATTTAAAAACTTTCAGATCTAAGTATTTATTAAAACAGCAAGATAAACAAAAAAAATGACATTCCAAAAATAGCACACATCATGTGAAGAAGCAAAAACTTAGGCTCAACCGATACTAACCGATAATTGTTGACGAAGAAAGGTGGGATGCCTACCGGGGCATCCCCAAGCTTAGATGCTTGAGACTTCTTAAAGTATTATCTTGGGATGCCTTGGGCATCCCCAAGCTTGAGCTTTTGTGTCTCCTTAATTCCTTTATATCACGGTTTCCCTAAATCTTAAAAACTTCATCCACACAAAACTCTACCAGAACTCGTGAGATACGTTAGTATAAATCAATGCAACACATAATCATTCTCTACTGTAACAAATCACTAAAATTATTATTTAACATTGCATACTAAATGCCTCTGCATATTTTATACTCCTATCCTCAAATAGAATCATTAAACAAGCAAACATATGCAAACAATGCAAACATAACAGCAATCTGTTTAAACAGGAGAGTCTGTAAAGAGTGCAATTTTACTCAAACTTCCCTAACTCCAAAAATTCTGAAAAATTATCACACTGTAGAAAATTTATCATAGCTTATTTTTCAAAAACATTCAACATTTTATCACATTTTTACTTTTCTCAATAATTCACGCACTAGCATGAAACTTTCTATTTTCAAACAGCCACATATAGACTTGCAAAATAAGCATGGCAAAGGCTATACTTGGCATTTTTATTGAAGTAAAAGATATAAAGCATTATTATAAATAACATCAAGCAAATCCTAATAAAATAAAATGACTCTCCAAGCAAAACCCATATCATGTGACGAATGAAAATATAGCTCCAAGTGAGGTTACCGATAATGTTGAAGACGAAAGAGGGGATGCCTTCCAGGGCATCCCCAAGCTTAGTTGCTTGGATATTCCTTGAATATTACCTTCGGGTGCCTTGGGAATCCCCAAGATTAGGGTCTTGTCACTCCTTATTCTCCTCATATCGATATCTCACCCAAAACTTGAAAACTTCAATCACACAAAACTTAACGAAACTTCGTGAGATGGGTTAGTATGATAAAGACAAATCATTCACTTTGCTACTGTCAAGATAAGATTCATAATTGCTTCCACATAATTCCTAATGTAATCTACAATTTCCACAATTTATATTAAGCAATATAATCCATAGAAACCATAAAACAAGCAAACTATGCATTGCAAACAGAATCTGTCAAAAACAGAACAGTACGTAAAGATTTGAATTTTAGTCATACTTATGTAACTCAAAAAATTATGAAAAATTAGAAAAGCGTAGATAATTTGTGTACACAACAACTGTAAAAAATTCATAGTTTTTACGATCTCCAGTTAATTTAAATAATTCTGTTACTGGGCACACAAGTTTCTGTTTTTGCACAGAATCGAGTCAACTATCATCCACACTATCCCAAAGGCTTTACTTGGTACTTTATTAAAAAAAAGCTATAAAACATGATTACTACAGTAGGATAATCATGTGAACACACAAAAACAATAGGGTTAAATGTTGGGTTGTCTCCCAACAAGCGATTTTCTTTAATGCCTTTTTAGCTAGGCATGATGATTTCAATGATGCTCGCATAAAATATAAGAATTGGAACACAAAGAGAGCATCATGAAGCATATGTCTAGCACATTTAAGTTTAACCCACTTCCTATGCATAGGGATTTTTTGAGCAAACAACTTATGGAAACAAGAATCAACTAGCATAGGAAGGCAAAACAAGCAAAACTTCAAGATTTTCAACACATAGAGAGGAAACTTAATATTATTGAAATATGTAAAAGCATATGTTCCCCTCTCATAATAATTTTCAGTAGCATCATGAATGAATTCAACAATATAGCTATCACATAAAGTATTCTTTTCATGATACATAAGCATAGAAATTTTATTACTCTCCACATAAGCAAATTTATTCTCATGAATAGTAGTGGGAGCAAACTCAACAAAATAACTATCATGAGATACTTGGTTGACATAATCAAATTGAACATTAAAATCCTGATGACAAGTTTCATGGTTATCATTACTCTTTATAGCATACATGTCATCACCGTAATCATCATAGATAGCAACTTTGTTGTCATAATCAATTGAAACCTCTTCCAAAATAGTGGATTCATCATTAAATAAAGTCATGACCTCTCCAAATCCACTTTCATAATTATTGCAATAAGATTCAACACCCTCCAAAATAGTGGGATCATTAGTACCTAGAGTTGACACTCTTCCAAACCCACTTTCATCAATATAATCATCATAAATAGGAGGCATGCTATCATCATAATAAATTTTCTCATCAAAACTTGGGGGACTAAAAATATCATCTTCATCAAATATAGCATCCCCAAGCTTATGGCTTTGCATATCGTTAGCATCATGGATATTCAAAGAGTTCATACCAACAACATTGCAATCATGCTTATCATTCAAAGATTTTTTGTCAAACATTTTATAGAATTCTTCCTCTATCAATTGAGCACAATTTTCCTTTCCATCATTTTCAAGAAAGACATGATAAAGACGAATAATATGAGGCCACCTCAAATCCATTTTTTGTAGTTTTCTTTTATAAACCAAACTAGTGATAAAACAAGAAACTAAAAGATTCAATTGCAAGATCTAAAGATATACCTTCAAGCACTCACCTCCCCGGCAACGGCGCCAGAAAAGAGCTTGATGTCTACTACACAACTTGTTCTAGTAGACTCGTGTTGGGCCTCCAAGCGCGGAGTTTTGTAGGACAGTAGCAAATTTCTCTCAAGTGGATGACCTAAGGTTTATCAATCCGTGGGAGGCCTAGGATGAAGATGGTCTCTCTCAAACAACCCTGCAACCAAATAACAAAGAGTTTCTTGTGTCCCCAACACACCAAATACAATGGTAAATTGTATAGGTGCACTAGTTCGGCGAAGAGATGGTGATACAAGTGTAGTAATGATAGTAGATATTGATTTTTGTAATAGGAACAATAAAAAATAGCAAGGTAGCAATTGATAAAACGGAGCACAAACGGTATTGCAATGCTTGAAAATGAGGCCTAGGGTCCATACTTTCGCTAGTGCAATCTCTCAACAATGCTAATATAATTGGATCATATAACCTTCCTTCAACGTGCGATGAAGAATCCCTCCAACGTTCCTATCTAGCGGAGAACATAAGAAGAAATTGTTTGTAGGGTAAGAAACCACCTCAAAGCTATTTTTTCCGATCAATCTATCCTAGAGTTCGTACTAAAATAACACCAAGCTATTCTTTCCGATCGATCTAACTAAGAGTTCGTACTAAAATAACACCATATATGATACACATCAACCAACTCTATGTCACCTAGATACTCCAATGTCACCGCGAGTATCCGTGAGTTGATTATACGTTATGCATCAAACAATTTCAGATTCATAATACTCAATCCAACACAAAGAATCTCAAAGAGTGCCCCAAGATTTCTACCGGAGAAACAAAGACGAGAACGTGCATCAACCCCTATGCATAGATGACCCCAATGTTACCTCGGGAATCTGCGAGTTTAGTGCCAAAACACATATCAAGTGAATCAATATGATACCCCATTGTCACCACGGGTATTCATAGCAAGACATACATCAAGTGTTCTCAAATCCATAAAAGTATTCAATCCGATAAGAATGAAATCTCAAAGAGAAAACTCAATTCACAACAAGATAGAGAGTGGAAAACACCATATGATCCAACTATATTAACAAAGCCCGCGATACATCAAGATCGTGGCATCTCAAGAACATGAGAGAGAGAGATTAAACACATATCTACTGGTACAAACCCTCAGCCCCGAGGGTGGACTACTCCCTCCTCATCATGGTGGCCGCCGGTGATGATTTCCCCCTCCGGCAGGGTGCCAGAACGGGGTCTAGATTGGTTTTTCATGGCTACAAAGGCTTGCGGCGGCGGAACTTCTGATCTAGGGTTATTTCTGATAGTTTCTCTATTTATAGGATTTTTGGCGTTGGAATCACGCTAAGATGGACCTCGAGGTGAGCACAACCCACCTAGGCATGCCCAGGTGTCCTGTGCTCACCTCTTTCACCTTCTTGTCCTCCCACGAAACTTCTAGTGCCTCTTTTGTTCCAAAAAATCATCAAAAAGTTTCGTTGCATTTAGAGAACTTTTATTTCTGCACAAAAAACAACACCATGGTAGTTCTGCTGAAAACAGCGTCAGTCCGGGTTAGTTCCATCCAAATCATACCAAAACCATATAAAATTGTTGTAAACATGGCATGAATACTTCATAAATTATAGATATGTTGGAGACGTATCAGTGCGTCTCTGGCCCGCCCAGGACGAAAAGCCCATTTTCTGTCATGATTTTTTGTCATAGAAGTAGGAGCCCACCACATCTATGATGATACTTGTTTTTGTCACAATTATCGTCATAGAAGTGTCATAACCATTACAGAAAAAAATCATTCAGGCCAAAATGTCACGGATGTGTCTTTTTTTGTAGTGGATGTAGACCAGCGGGGACCTCTCTGCGGAGCCTAGGTAGGACTACCGTGTGTCGATCATCCGAGGCCGGTCATGACCTGATGGTGTGTCCGGCCGGAATTAATCGAACGTGTTGGGTAAGTTGGTGCACCCCTGCAGGGAAGTATATCTATTCGAATAGCTGTGTCCACGGTAACGGATGCTCGGAGTTGTATCCCGATCGATACAACTAGAACTGGATGCTGAGGCATGTAATGGTTATGATGGTTCCGGGATTGCTTTCTCGCAGGGAGTCGAGAAAGGATCTTTGGGCGCTAATGCTACAACATACTTACTTTATAATATGCTATTTTGTACTCTTCTAAATGATGCACGATGCTTGAAGATGCTAGTGTTCGACAGGCTAGGCTTTCCCTTCTCTTCTGGCATTCTGCAGTTCAGTCCACAGATACAACCCATTCCTTTGATACTGATGCATACTTAGATAAGATCTGATGTAAGTCTTGCGAGTACTTTGGATGAGTACTCATGGTTGCTTTGCTACCTCTTTTCCCCCTATACCCGATTGCTGTGATCAGATGACGGATCCCAGGAGCCAGACGCCACCACCGACGACTACTACTACCCAAAGGGTGCCTACTACTACATGGAGGCAGCCGATGACCAGGAGCAGTTAGGAGGCTCCCAAGCAGGAGGCCTGTGCCTTTTTGATCTGTATCTTGTTTGTGCTTGCCTTCTTAAGGCAGTCTTGTTTAACTTATGTCTGTACTCTGATATTGTTGCTTCTGCTGACTCTTGTATATTCGAGCTTCCGTATTCGAGCCCTCGAGGCCCCTGGCTTGTAATATGAAGCTTGTATTATTTTAATTTGTGTCTAGAGTTGTGTTGTGATATCTTCCCGTGAGTCCCTGATCTTGATCGTACACATTTGCGTGTATGATTAGTGTACGATTGAATCGGGGGCGTCACAGTTTGGACTCTGTTTGATATTGATTTCCTGAAAAGTCAAAAACAGGCAAAAACATCAATTGGCACTGGGCACTAAGTTAATAGGTTAGTCCCAAAAAATGATATAAAGTTGCTTGTAAATGAATATAAAACTTCCAAGATTGATACTATAATAGCATGGAACAATAAAAAATTATAGATACGTTGGAGACGTATCAAGCATCCCCAAGCTTAATTCCTGCTCATCCTCGAGTAGGTAAATGATAAAAACAGAATTTTTGATGTGGAATGCTACCTATCATATTCATCATATAATCTTTTCTTTTGTTGCATGGACATTTGAGTTTGAGTGATTTAAAGCAATAGTCTATAGTTTGACATGAAGACATAAATACTCAAGCATATCAACAAGTAACAATGTCTTTCAAAATATAACGCTAAAGAAAGTTATCCCTAGCCCATTATGCTCAATCATTGATCCAACCATGAAACACACTCAAATATTAGCTACACCCAATGCACAAGTATGACAATAGTGTTCTCTAGTTGGTGCTTTATAAGAGAAGATGGAGACTCAAAATAAAAATAAAAATTGCATAAAAGTAAAATAGATAGGCCCTTCGCAGAGGGAAGCACGGATTTATAGAGGTGCCAGAGCTCAAAGCTTAAATTAGAGAGATAAAATTATTTTGAGAGTCAAGCTTTTCCTGTCAATGCTACGACCGAGAGTTCCCAACATCTTCCATGCTAGACACATTATAGGCGGTTCCCAAACAGAAAATAAAGTTCATTTCATTTCCACCATTCTTTCACAATCCATGGCTAGCCATATCCACGGGTGCCCTCCAACTTTTCACTTTCCAAGGAATTTTGTTATTATTATTTTTGATTCATTGTGGGACTGGGCATCCCTATTACCTGCCACTTTCTCGTGCAATGTCAAGTGAATAAACACTCATTGTGAGAATAACCCGCCTAGCATGAAAGATATCGGCCACCCCCTATCACCACATAAGCGGTACGGGCACACAAAATGGAAATTTATTTTGAATAATTAGAGTTGGCACATGAAAATTTACTTGGGGTGGCATGTAAATACCGCATATAGGTAGGTATGGTGGACTCATTTGGCACAACTTTGGGTTTAAGAGTTTGAATGCACAAGCAGTATTCCCGCTTAGTACAAATGATGGCTAGCAAATAGGTTGAGAAGCGACCAACCAAAAAACAAAAACGGTCATAAAGATGCATTGAGCATAACTAACACTGAATAATGCACCACAAGAAGGATATAACTTCGTTGCATAACTATTGTCTGTCGTGCATGCATAGGGAATACAAACCTTAACACCAATATTCTTACTAAATGACAATTACTCACTAACATGACTCGCATATTATCATCTCCATATTGCAAAACTATTGCACGGAATCAAACTTATCATATCCAATGATCTTCATGAAAGTTTTTATTATATCCTTCTTGGATATTCATCACATTGGGACTAAATGCATATCTTGCGAAAATTACCTTTACTATTATCAACTCTCAAAAATATATAAGTGAAGCATGAGAGTGCAAATATTTCTTCAAAATATAATCACCGCCGTGCTAAAAAAGATTTAAGTGAAGCACTAGAGTAACTGCCTAGCTCAAAAGATATAAGTGAAACACAAAGAGTATTCTAACAAATCATGATAAATGTGTGTCTCTCTCAAAATAGGTGTGTATAGCAAATATGATTGTGACAAACTAAAAAGCAAACAAAGTAAAGACTCATATAATACACGACGCTCCAAACAAAACTCATGACATGTGATGAATAAAAATATAGCAACAAGTAATATTACCGCTGGTCGTTGGAAAAAAGAGGGGTTGCCTTCCGGGGCATCCCCAAGCTTAGTTGCTTGGGAGTCCTTGAATATTACCTTGGGGTATCTCGGGCATCCCCAATCTTAGGCTCTTGCCACTCCTTATTCCTTCATCCATCGCGATCTCACTCAAAACTTGAAAACTTCAGCACACAAAACTCAACAAAACCTTTGTGAGATCCGTTAGTATCATAAAATAAATCACTACTTTAGGTACTATTGCAAACCCATTAATACTTTATTTTTGCATTATACCTACTCTATTCTAACTTCTCCATGGCTTATACCCCCCGATACAATCCATAGTTCCATCAAAACAAGCAAACAATGCATCAAAAACAGAATCTGTCAAAAACAGAATAGTCTGGAGCAACCTGAATATTGACTATACTTTTGTAACTCCAAAAAGACTAAAAATTTAGGAAAACGTGGGAAATTTGTATATCAATCATGTGTAAAAAAATCAGATTTTTTCACGCTCCAGCAAATTTTGATAATTCTGCTACTAGATGCAAAAGTTTCTATTTTTTCACAGAATCAAATCAAATATCATCCAAATCATCCCAAAGGCTTTACTTGTCACAAACACTAATTTAAAACAAAAAAACACAACCATAATAGTAGCATAATTGTGTGCACACAAAAAACCAGAAAAAGAAACAAGAAAAATAAGATAACTATTGGGTTGCCTCTCAACTAGCGCTATTGTTTTACTCCCCTAGCTCTATTGTTTTACTCCCCTAGCTAGGCATAAAGCATAGTTTCAAGTGTTGTCATCCTTAGTTTTATTTCCATAGGTGGCCCTCATGATTGATGCATATGGTGGCTTAATTCTCTTTCTAGGGAAGTGTTCCATACCCTTATTTAATGGAAACTGAAATTTTATATTCCCTTCTTTCATGTCAATAACTGCACCTATGGTTCGTAAGAAAGGTCTACCAAGTATATGGGACAAGACGGATTGCAATCAATATCAAGCACAAATCTGAACCAAGTAGTAATACCCACATAAAAATTACGAAGAAGTACGGCAGTGGGTTGCTTGCGAATTGATCTATTATGAGCATCACAAATCCTATACCAAGCATCTTTTAAATTTTCTCCCCTCCCCCCTTTGCCTAAAGTTGAGAACTTCATTCTCAGGGGTACACGTAGCAAGGGAAGGACTAGCCATAACGATAAGGCAAGCAAGCGGAAGAAAAGGCAAACAAGCAAAAAGGAAAGTATTTTTGTAATTTTTGTAAAAACTTTTTAGAAGTGGGAGAGATGAAAATGAGAGGCAAAGGCAAAATAAAGTAAATGCAAGGAGATGAAATTTTATGCGTAGGTACCTGATAGATGTTGATGATGTCTCCCCGGCAACGGCGCCAGGAATTCTTCCTGCTACTTGTGATCTGCGTTGCTTTTTCCCCGAAGTGGAGAGGATGCTTTCTCCCCGGCAAGGATTAAATCTGATAGAGATAAATAGATAGATGAAAATACAAAATAAAAGAATGGTAAATAAATTGTAGCAAAGTATTTTTGGATTTTAATATATGGTAAAAGTAGACCCGAGGGCCATAGTTTTCACTACAGGCTTCTCTCAAGAAAATAGCATATGGTGGGTAAACAAATTACTGTTGGGCAATTGATAGAAAAGCAAATAATCATGACGATATCCAAGGCAATGATCATGTATATAGGCATCATGTCTGAGACAAGTAGACCGACTCATGGCTGTATCTACTACTATTACTCCACACATCGACCGCTATCCAACATGCATCTAGAGTATTAAGTTCATAAAGAATGGAGTAACGCCTTAAGCAAGATGACATGATGTAGACAAAGTAAACTCACGCATGAATAAACCCCATCTTTTTACCCTTAATAGCAACAATACATACGTGTCATGTCCCCTTCTGTCACTAGGATTGAGCACCGCAAGATCGAACCCATTACAAATCACCTCTCCCATTGCAAGATAAATCAATCTAGTTGGCCAAACCAAATCAATGTATCGGAGAGAAATACAAAACTATAATAATCATGCATAAAAGAGTTCAGAGAAGACTCAAATAATATTCATGGATAATCTGATCATAAACTCACAATTCATCGGATCCCAACAAACACACCGCAAAAGGTGATTACATCGAATAGAACTCCAAGAACATCGAGGAGAACATTGTATTGAAGATCAAATAGAGAGAAGAAGCCATCTAGCTACTAACTATGGACCCGTAGGTCTATGGTAAACTATTCACACATCATCGGAAGGGCAGCAAGGTTGATGTAGAGCCTCTCCATGATCAATTCCCCCTCCGGCGGAGTGCCGGCGTAGGCCTCCAGATGGGATCTCACGAGAACAGAAACTTGCAGCGGCGGAAAAAGTATTTCTAGTGGCTCTCTGATTTGAGGGGAATATTTGAGAATTTATAGTGGCGGAATTAGGTCAGGAGGTGCCACGAGGGGCCCACAAGCCTGTGGGGCGCACCTCACGAGCTTGTCGCTCCCTCGTGACTCTTCTAGCCTTCTCCTGAACCTTCTAGGGTCTCTTCTAGTCCAGAAAAAATTAATCCATAGTTTTTTCTCCATTTGGACTCCGTTTGATATTGATTTCCTGAAAAGTCAAAAACAGGCAAAAACAGCAACTGGCAATGGGCACTAAGTTAATAGGTTAGTCCCAAAAAATGATATAAAGTTGCTTGTAAATTAATATAAAACATCCAAGATTGATACTGTAATAGCATGGAACAATAAAAAATTATAGATATGTTGGAGACATATCAGACGCACATGTGGGGCTCCACCTCCACCTCCTGCCTTGGGGCGGCGGTGGCGGAGCGGGTGATGACCCCGGTGGTTGACGGTGGGGTGGCGGCCACGACGACCAACAGTGGGGTGGCAGCCACGACGACCACCTCACGCCTTCGGGCCACGGTGGCGGAGCAGGTGATGGCCATGGTGGCTGATAGTGGGGTGGCGGCCACGACGGCCACCTCCCGCCTTCGGGCCGCGATGGCGAAGTGGGTGGTGGCCCTGGCTTTCGACGATGGTGTGACGGCCACGGCGGCAAACAGTGGGGTAGCGGCAACAGCAGCCAGCAACAGCTGCTGACGGGCGGCAGCGGCGGAGCGTGTGGTGGGTGTTGTGCAAACACCCAACAGAGACGCCACGTGAAGTACACGATGTCGGGGACTGCACCGCCGCTGTGGTGCAGCCTCCCAGCTGGAGCTCTCCTCTGATGGCAGCGGAGTGGCTGAGCGACGATGACGGACCGGTGCCATTGGCGATTGTGGGAGAAGCAGACGAGATAAGCTACAAGGAGGGAGGGAAAAATGCGATGCAGGACTCACCGGCCGTGAGGGTTTATATAGCAGGCCGATAAGCATTGGAATTTTGGGGGATTTCGCCGAGTCGGGCGGGAAGCTTGCGCGGCTGTGTGCGGGAACCTGCACGGTTGCGCGGGAACAGGCTCACCAATGATTCATTGGCGCCACTTTGAGCCACCGTTTGGCCAAAAGAACGCATGTGCGGTGCTCAAGCTTGCGCTCGAAGCCTTCTGCGGCTGCGGGGTGACAAGACGTGCGAGAGGAGGACGAAATGACACGTACACATACGGTTAATAAAAAAATGTTTGTGATTTAATTACCTAGCACACGACCGCTCTCTACGCAGCATCGCAAATGATTGTTTGACCATCATGTGATGTGGAACGCGACGTAGTTTCACATCATGCCGCCAGCTCGCAACTGCTAGCCGGCTTGTAGATGTAGCGACCCGACCCGAATGGATCAAAGTCTCTGTGCTTAAGTGTCATCCCTGGATCGGTATGCTGACACACACAGTACTCGAGGATTTATAACAGAGGTAAATCACATGTATAAAGTAACGTAAATACTATTACCTCAATCCAAATAGCGGAAGTAACAACAAGGTTGTGGATTCCCATCAACACCAACGGCAAAGTTGAGTGTAGAAATCGTAACCCTAACGTATCACTTACTCGTCGTAAGAATCCTGCAACATGAGACGTTGCAGCCCGAAATGGGTCAGTACATTGAATGTACTGGCAAGATAACACAGTAGAGCAATGAACAGAATAAATGCTATCACTACATGCATATATGGCTGGTGGAGGCTCTACGGTTAATATGTTTTGCGAAAAGCCAATTTTTCCCTACATCAAAGGAATATATTTTGTTTAACTACAAAGTTGGTTGAAAATATTGAGAAGGTAAAACCCCCTCTCAATCCCAATTAGAAGTAATCATTAATCCCAACAAATTAATTTAGAGTGATGGGATTCAATATGATAATCCAAGAACCAGATACTCAAGATGTCCATAACCGGGGACACGGCTAATCATGATTAGTTTTTACACTCTGCAGAGGTTTGTGCACTTTTCCCCACAAGACTCGATCTCCTCCGTTGGATTTCTCGCACTACATGGTGTTTGAGAAACGGATGACCGAGACACAGTCTTTCAGAAACATTTACTCTTTACTCCGGGTAGACCGTTACACCTACTTTCCCCTACATCTGCTAGCCTACCACTGAAAGAGGTCATGTAACATACTCAACTATGCTAGAGCCCATAATAGCTTGTGGCTGCACACGGAAGTTTCTAGCATGAACAATCTTATGATCCCTTTGAGCCTGGGTGGCGGACCGTAGGAGGATCACACGGTATATCCCCGGGATCTCCTAGGACAACACTGGTATATCCCCAGGTGTCCGGGCAAGCCACTGGTATATCCCCAGGGTGCCCCAACCAATCCACCCAGATGTGTATTAAAGTAGCCACCTTAAGTTAACCATTAATTAAAAATCTCACATCTGTCATGGATACACTCAAACCCAATCCACGTCTACGAGCATAGCATGGCAACATAAGCATAGCGTGGAAGTAACTCCCAAGGGTTTTATAATAAAAGGGCAATAGGTTCTACCTCATCATCTACTTCCCAGTACCCACCAGTTAATCACATCCTAATCATGCAATATTTGAGGGTCGAAACTAATGCATAAAAACTGGGTAACGAAGAAGTATGATCAATGTGTTACTTGCCTTGTACTGTTGATGAAGATCCTTCGCACTCATAATTCCTGATAGTTCTACTCGTCACACTCCGTTCAATCTAACGTGAGCAAGCAATTGCATACATAAGCACTCATGCAAAAGAATCGAAGAAAAGATCTCGAAAAACTTTGAAAACTAGCAATTAACTCTTGCAACAGAAAACAATTTCTAACAGTACCAAAATTGGGTGGATTTGGTCTTATCAGAAAGTTTAGGTCAAGAGCTTCAATTAGCAAAAAGAATCAATTAAATCGGAGTTACGAAACTAAAGTTATAGCCAAAACAAGTTTGAATATGAATCAGAACAAATTTCGAAATTTGAAAGTTGCAAAAAGTGTATTGGATAGATTCACTAGATAGGTGGAGTCAAGACGAAAATGTTGGCGTTGGTTTCGTCTAATTTGGATGAACGAGTAAAAAGTTATGGCTATTTGAAAAATCAGGGCCAAGCTGTTTTACGGAAGAAAAAGAGTTATGGCTAAAAGAATTCTAGTCCTAAAATGTAAATACAAGGACTAATTTATAAATCTAATTATTCTACCGTACTAGTCTAGAAATAATAAGCTACGGGAGTATATAAAAAAATACGAAGAAAGATACCTTTATAAGGTA
The DNA here is from genome assembly GCA_011799875.1 of Thinopyrum elongatum. Classification (NCBI taxonomy): domain Eukaryota; kingdom Viridiplantae; phylum Streptophyta; class Magnoliopsida; order Poales; family Poaceae; genus Thinopyrum; species Thinopyrum elongatum. The sequence continues at coordinate 550,148,894 of CM022298.1, read as the reverse complement.
GAGAAAAGATGACTTCCGAGAGAGAAGACAACTTTCAGAAGTCCCGCCGGAGAGAAGAAAAATATTTTTATTTAGTGAATCTAGTCAAACCAAAATATATTGATTTAACCCGAATCGGATGATTTTTGGAGGCTCTATGGGTCTATATTTATAGGTGGAAAGGAGGCTTAGAGGTCAAAAGTTAGGCAATGTGGGACTAAACGTAAACAAAAGGCAGACGAAAGATATAGGAAAAACAAAGAAAAGAAACGACGCCGCATGGGCCTTCGGCCGGCCTGCGCGTGTGCGCGCATGTGTGCGTGCGCGGAGTTTTTTTTTTTAACAGAAAATAAATAAATTAAAGGACAACTGGAAAAATAATATAGTCCGACCTGCTAGCTATGTTGCGCACGCTGGCGAAGGATAGCAGTCGGTCGCTCGTACAGTTTTTTTTTTAGAATAAAAACAAAAAAAGGTAAACGGAAAATAAGAAAATTTCCATAGGCATATTATATATCAAAATTTTCAGAAAAAGATTTCCTAAAAGATGAACATATTTTCAGCGGCAAATAAATTTCACAAAAATTTAAATAAAGCAAACAGTGCTACTGCTGCAATAAAACCTAATAAAAATCATTTTAAAAATACCAAAATGATTTCAAATTTATTTCCCTCTAATTTTATATTGAAGGGAATCATTTTACCCTAATTTCCATATATTTTATTTTTGGATAAAAACAATTTGAATAAAAACCAAATAACTCCAAATTGAAAATAATTTCAAAGGGACTTTAAATTCGATTGTTTTAAACTTCCAACTCATATTTCATATAATTTGAAGAAGTCATTTTATCTCCTCTCATGAAAATCATTGAGTTGCATAAAGTTTTCGAATTTGGAATATTTCCAAATGGAATTCAAATCTTTTCAAAACCCTTTTTAAAATAGAAGAAGTCATGTTATCTTCACTCTAGGGTTTGTAATGAAATAAATTTGAATTCAAGGAGATCATAAATGCAAGGTGAAAGTTTTTGGGAAAGTCATTTTATTCCCTCTCATTCAACTTTCAAAAAGTTTCCAAATTTCACTCAATTTCACACAAGCAACCACACCACAATCAAACAATCAATCAAAACTATTTATTTAATATAACATTCCAAAATTTAGAATTTTGGGATGTTACAAACCTACCACCCTTAAAATGAATCTCGTCCTCGAGATTCGGAGAGGCTAGCAAGAAATAGGTTAGGGTCGGGGGTCTCCTCAAAATCCATCGATTGTCATGAAGGTCTGGGGTGCTACCACCCTTAGAAGCATGGTTATGGTTCCATCAAAACTCATGTACTCCATCTTTATTGTTGACAGTGTCGATCTTCTCAGATCTTCAGGATAATTCCTTCTCTGCGCTCTTCCGGTAGTGGCATAACCCTTTTTTTTTCAATTCTTGTGTCCTTGCATCATGGTAATTAAGGTTCTTCCGAGACAGTGTCTTCTTAGCTGACATGTTTGGCGCCAATACTAAACAACTATCGATATCTCATGGTGGTCATCAAACAATTTGACTGGGTCCCTGCAGAAAACGGGTCTGGGCTTCATTCTCACCGTATGGCCTACGGTTGGCAACAACTGCCTTGTACAAGGGGAAAAATTGTCACACCATTCTATGGTTTAAACAAGGTTTTGATCGTCGTCGCTCTACTATGGGTAAGTCACTCAGATTTACCATCCCATATAGCAAGGCGAATAATAAGAGTAAGTCGGTATGGTGATCAATCCATCCCGCACCCAAATCATTACCTTGTATACGGTTTAGCGAATCTCGCATTCTAACACTTGGTCATCCTCACAAGCATTGCAGAATTTCTCTTGTCGACGAACCAAGTTCGGATAATCCATTGATTCTGCAAGCCAGACAAACAATCTATCGTTCCTTCACCTCTCTCAGGTTTTGCGTTAACTCCTATAAGATCGTCTATTGATAAAGGCATATCCTCTTCCAGGGTTTTTCCTTCAGCAAGAATGTGCTTGCTTCTTGGCAGGTCCTGGGGCCTGTGGGTTATGGCCCATCTCATCACTTGCAACCTTGAGCTCAACATCGGGGCAACGGATCCTTATTCCAACCTTGAGCTTCCCAGCATTCTTAAATCCATCCAACTATACTGTCTCCCTTCCTTCTATCGGTACCAAACTAAGAAGGGATTACACAGACTCATCAGGGAGTTACAATTGCTCCATATTGCCAACCTTCTACCTCCTTTATATCCAATAGTACTTCATCCCATCATATTCTTGGGGTATCCCACATATCGAGACAAAACTCATACTTATTTCGTCCGAAATCCACTCCGTGGAATATCATTATCTTTTCTAGGGGTCAAGGGTCCTCACAGTTACTACCACCCTTGAAATGAACCAACTCATCCATAGACCATATTTCTCATATCCTCGAAAATGGTCAAAATCTTTCTCCATAGAGTAACAACTCATAAAATCCAAATCAGTACCAACGAGGCTAACTTTATTGATTCTCAAATTTTTACAATCTCCTGCATTTCCATTACAGGCCTCAACTCAATACCTCAAAAAGAATTGTTCCCACTACTACTACTATATTTCTTTTTCGACACAACTATTTAGCACAAGTCTCCTTCTCATTGGGACAATCTCTGGCAAAGTGACATGCTTCATTACAGCAGAAACATATTACTTCTGACAAGTCTCGTGGTTTCCTAGTGATTACATAGCCTCCTTGGGTCCTCGGCTTCCTTTTTGGGCATTCGCTAAAGTAGTGTCCTGAATCTTTGCACCTAAAACATATGATATGACTCAGGTCCTTCTTTGTAGAAATTTGGTTGTTCTTGGAATCCAATCTATTTCTCTTCCTGGACTTTTCCGTGCCAATCAGGACTTCTATTTCCTGTGGGTCATACTCTACTTCTACTGTCGGAAATGCTACTAGATCCCCCTTCAGACAATTCTGGGATATGTGTCCTTCTTCTCCACATGAATAGCATGACTTGGTGCAGAGTTTAATTGGGTCTTCTTCGGGTGTGTCCTCCACCTCTTCCTTCATCACAGGTTCTTCTAAAATTTCCATGAGGGCTCCTTTCATTTCTTCTTTCTTCTGCTGGATGGTTCTTTGTACTATGGGGTAAATGTGACACTGAGCAGGGTAGTGGGTAGTCCCTTCACACAAGAAACAAGTAATCTGCCTAGTTGGGCATTCTTCAGTTGGGTGATTTCCTTCACCATGAGGGCATTCATCCTTGTGTTCTTTATGGTTGTGTCCTATTTCTCCACAGAACTTGCATGCACAAGGTTTCTTCATATCATTTCCATAAGGCTTCAACTTCTGGGACACAAGCCGAGACTTTAGCAGAGTCATCTTAAATTCTTTCCAAGTGGTTACTCTTTGCCATCCATTGATGGTTTGGTACATCCTCCACCAAGTAGCAGCACCTCTTTCAAAGCACTGAAGAGCATGCTGGGTCATATCCTTTCCGGCTATAGTGTTATTCTTCATGTGATCTTCCATGTTTTGAATCCATCAGTCCGTCTCCAATTGAGTCATTGGTCCAGAAAATATGAGTTCATCTCCATTCATCCTCTATTGGTTCCAAGGGTTTTTTGGGGTGAGACAAGAGAGATAGAGAGGGATACACACAATACAAACAAAGGTTTTGAAGAGACAGATTTTTATTTTGTGGTTGTCGGAAAACATCAAACAAATGACAGCTCACAATCGTCGCATCTAACGTAGGTATAACAGGGGTTTGGTCTTCTAAAGGTCAATAAATCTTCAAAGTCGCCAAACTCTTCAAGTCTTGTTCATGTCTCCGATGGGCTTCTTCCGATCGTGCTTGACCTTCTCAAGTTCTTTTGCCAGATCATCTCTGTTGACGCGAAGTCTCTCGTGACGTCCTTTAATATTCTGGAGTTGCGTTCCAAACTTCTGGGTCTCAACATCCTTGGCATGAACCCTGGTCCTACTGTCCTTCAGTTCCTGACGAATCTCTGGTATCTCGAGGTTTTTCTCCTCCAGCTTGGCTACTTTCAGCTTCTGGGTCCTGAGTTCTTCACGAAATGCTTCCTTGTCAAATACGGCTTCCTGAAGGTCCATCTTAAAATTCTCGATGTAATACTCCAGATCCTGTCGATACACCAGCTAAGGTTAAACTTCATCTTTTGCTGATAGATGCTCCATTAGCCCTTTTGTCATCCAATCCTTCCGACGAAATGCATGCTTAACTCAGCACGACGACAATAGCATAAGCGGGCGATAACATCATGGATAGCAGTGTTTCTGCCCTTGTCATTGCCATGAGCTATCATTCCATAGTTGATATCTCCTGCCTTAGGGTTTTCTTGACAAAAACTTTGAGTTTTAACGCTCCATGTTCCGGTCTTTCTCCGACACACCTTGATCTCGGGTATTGACAGCTTCAATAGTCTGACAAATTCCATAAGGGTAGCCTTCCTAGGTCATACCAATCTGGAAATTCTTCAGAAACTTCAAATTCTCCTAGTCTTCGGAGTCTTCAACTGTTGTAGTTTCCATTATTATAATGCACGGTAAAATCCTCTTCATTCCGAAGTGGTCTTAGTTGTCCGATATCTTGTACTTCTTGGATTGGTCTCATCAGTTGAACCTTCGAGTGGTCAAAAGGGCAAAGGGGTATAGTCTAACTAAAAGGAAATTTGATAAAGCTTAGAAAAGAAGAGAGGTAAGAGATCCTTTTGAAAAGAAAGTTGTAGAGAAAAATCTTTTCTATGGGCTCGCCAGTTTCTAGGGTCACGTCCTACAGTCAACATGTGCTCTGATACCATCTTGTAGCGACCCGACCTCAGACGGTCAAGTCTCTGTGCTTAAGTGTCATCCCTGGATCGGTATGCTGACACACACAGTACTTGAGGATTTATAACAGAGGTAAATCACATGTATAAAGTAACGTAAATACTATTACCTCAATCCAAATAGCGGAAGTAACAACAGGGTTGTGGATTCCCATCAACACCAACGGCAAAGTTGAGTGTAGAAATCGTAACCCTAACGTATCACTTACTCGTCGTAAGAATCCTGCAACATGAGACGTTGCAGCCCGAAACGGGTCAGTACATTGAATATACTGGCAAGATAACACAGTAGAGCAATGAACAGAATAAATGCTATCACTACATGCATATATGGCTGGTGGAGGCTCTACGGTTAATATGTTTTGCGAAAAGCCAATTTTTTTTTCCTACAACAAAGGAATTTATTTTATTTAACTATCATGGTGGTTGAAACATTGAGAAGGTAAAACCCCCTCTCAATCCCAATTAAAAGTAATCATTAATCCCAAAAACTTAATTTAGAGTGATGGGATTCAATATGAAAATCCAAGAACCAGATACTCAAGATGTCCATAACCGGGGACACGGCTAATCATGATTAGTTTTTACACTCTGCAGGGGTTTATGCACTTTTCCCCACAAGACTCGATCTCCTCCGTTGGATTTCTCGCACTACATGGTGTTTGAGAAACGGATGACCGAGACACAGTCTTTCAGAAACATTTACTCTTTACTCCGGGTAGACCGTTACACCTACTTTCCCCTACATCTGCTAGCCTACCACTGAAAGAGGTCATGTAACATACTCAACTATGCTAGAGCCCATAATAGCTTGTGGCTGCACACGGAAGTTTCTAGCATGAATAATCTTATGATCCCTTTGAGCCTGGGTGGCGGACCGTAGGAGGATCACACGGTATATTCCCGGGATCTCCTAGGACAACACTGGTATATCCCCAGGTGCCCAAACAAGCAATCCACCCAGATGTGTATTAAAGTTGCCACCTTAAGTTGAACCATTAATTAAAAATCTCACATCTGTCATGGATACACTCAAAACCCAATCCACGTCTACGAGCATAGCATGGCAACATAAGCATAGCGTGGAAGTAACTCCCAAGGGTTTTATAATAAAAGGGCAATAGGTTCTACCTCATCATCTACTTCTCAATACCCACAAGTTAATCACATCCTAGTCATGTAGTGTTTGAGGATAAAACTAATGCATAAAAACTGGGTATAGAAGAGTATGATCAAAGTGTGAACTTGCCTTGTACTGTTGATGAAGATCCTTCGCACTCATAATTCCTGATAGTTCTACTCGTCACACTCCGTTCAATCTAACGTGAGCAAGCAATTGCATACATAAGCACTCATGCAAAAGAATCGAAGAAAAGATCTCGAAAAACTTCGAAAACTAGCAATTAACTCTTGCAACAGAAAACAATTTCTAACAGTACCAAAATTGGGTGGATTTGGCCTTATCAGAAAGTTTAGGTCAAGAGCTTTAATTTGCAAAAAGAATCAATTAAATCGGAGTTACGAAACTCAAGTTATAGCCAAAACAAGTTTGAATATGAATCTGAACAAATTTCGAAATTTGAAAGTTGCAAAAAGTTTATTTGATAGATTCACTAGAAAGGTGGAATCAAGACAAAAATATTGGCGTTGGTTTCGTCTAATTTGGATGAACGAGTAAAAAGTTATGGCTATTTGAAAAATCAGGGTCAAGCTGTTTTACGGAAGAAAAAGAGTTATGGCTAAAAGAATTCTAGTCCTAAAATGTAAATACAAGGACTAATTTATAAATCTAATTATTCTACCGTACTAGTCTAGAAATAATAAGCTACGGGAGTATATAAAAAAATACGAAGAAAGATACCTTTATAAGGTAGAGAAAAGATGACTTCCGAGAGAGAAGACAACTTTCAGAAGTCCCGCCGGAGAGAAGAAAAATATTTTTATTTAGTGAATCTAGTCAAACCAAAATATATTGATTTAACCCGAATCGGATGATTTTTGGAGGCTCTATGGGTCTATATTTATAGGTGGAAAGGAGGCTTAGAGGTCAAAAGCTAGGCAATGTGGGACTAAACGTAAACAAAAGGCAGACGAAAGAAAAGAAACGACGCCGCATGGGCCTTCGGCCGGCCTGCGCGCATGTGTGCGTGCGTTTTTTTTTTTTAGAATAAAAAAAAAAGGTAAACGGAAAATAAGAAAAATTTCCATAGGCATATTATATATCAAAATTTTCAGAAAAAGATTTCCTAAAAGATGAACATATTTTCAGCGGCAAATAAATTTCACAAAAATTTAAATAAAGCAAACAGTGCTACTGCTGCAATAAAACCTAATAAAAATCATTTTAAAAATACCAAAATGATTTCAAATTTATTTCCCTCTAATTTTATATTGAAGGGAATCATTTTACCCTAATTTCCATATATTTTATTTTTGGATAAAAACAATTTGAATAAAAACCAAATAACTCCAAATTGAAAATAATTTCAAAGGGACTTTAAATTCGATTGTTTTAAACTTCCAACTCATATTTCATATAATTTGAAGAAGTCATTTTATCTCCTCTCATGAAAATCATTGAGTTGCATAAAGTTTTCAAATTTGGAATATTTCCAAATGGAATTCAAATCTTTTCAAAACCCTTTTTAAAATAGAAGAAGTCATGTTATCTTCACTCTAGGGTTTGTAATGAAATAAATTTGAATTCAAGGAGATCATAAATGCAAGGTGAAAGTTTTGGGAAAGTCATTTTATTCCCTCTCATTCAACTTTCAAAAAGTTTCCAAATTTCACTCAATTTCACACAAGCAACCACACCACAATCAAACAATCAATCAAAACTATTTATTTAATATAACATTCCAAAATTTAGAATTTTGGGATGTTACAGTAGATGACCATTCCCTGCATGTTCAACTACTCTATGCGTGTGGTTGCTTGCGGTTGAGGCGGCCGCGGCGCGCTCTGCTCGCGTCTCGCCGTGCGCTCTCTACTCTCGCGTCCCTCCGCGTGCCCTGCCAGCGTTTGGGGCCGGCGCACGATCACGTATGTTCGTGCTTCCATTTTGCATACGGTTGCGCCGGGCGTGCCGCCACGATGCAGTTACCCGCTGCAAAAACTGCCATGCGGACGTGCCGAGAATCCAGGGCGCCCGGCCCCCCTTTATTCTCACAACCATTTACCTTAATCTCTCGTGCCCCATGACATAATAAGCATACCCACAACGACACATACATAGGGGATATCCAGGGGCTCCAATGGCGCTCCCCGTGGCTCCAATGGCGCTCCCAGTGGCTGACGATGACACCGGGTGACAGTTCACCACGCCTCATGTACTGGACACCCACGTGAGGGGGAAGGACCTCTTAGTGGTGTACACGAACGAGCCGGTCTCGGTGGAGAGGTCCATCCACACTATGGAGCACTTGCTTGCTGAGGACAATTACCAAATGGTCGGCTTCGACCTCGAGTTCACCGGCGGTCGTGCGAGGTATGATCAGAAGGTTGTCGTCGCCCAGTTGTGCACGCGCCATGACATCCTTGTGTACCACTACCACCTGGCCATAAGGCCTTGCGAGTGTTTTGCCAAGTTTATCGACAGCCTCGACTATAGTTTCACTACGGTGGAGACCTACAATGATCTAAAAGCGCTCAAGGTTTCGGGCTTGGCCTGCCAGAATCTTGTCGACATCCGTGACCACTACACGGTCTGGGGCAGCACAAAGAACAATCAGGACTCCCTGGTTGACCTCGCCTCGGCCATCAATGACCCCTACTACATGAAGATGAAGGATGAGAGCAAGAAGGACAAGATCGCCTGGCACAGTGTCTGGGAGCAGAGACTGGATGAAGAACATGTCAAGTAAGCGGCCAAGGACGCGTACACAAGTTGTGAGATGTACAGGCGGATCGTTGACATGAGGAAGTGTCTTCGTCCTGGCCCAGATGAGGGATCATCGAGCCACAGAGCAGTGGCGGCAGCGTCACAAGAAGTAGATGATTAGATGATCGTTTCTCCTAGTTTAGAATGCATTTAATTATTTATTAAGGTGTGTGTGAATGTTTTGTATAGTCACTTATGTAATTGGATGTTTATTTTGGTTATATATGTTGTTCTTCTATAGACAGAGCAAATCACATCGCACACGGAGTAAACTAGAGAACCCGTCAGTGATGATTTCATCAATCGCTGACAATTGTATACCAGCAAGCATTTGCCCAAAACACACACGGCTTATTAGTAGCAATCGTCTGTGTTATTATTGGTCTTCACACACATTTCTGATCATGGACATATTTGCCGCGTATCACACACATCTTATTAAGTTGAATTGTTTCTGTTGTCTTGGCTCATCGCAAACAGTTCATCCGAGTGAACTTTATGCCGTATATGGCACACACCTTGATCCGGCTGACCATTTCTGTTGTGTTGCCTAATCACAAATAGTTCATCCGAGTGACCTATATGCCGTATATCGCACACACCCTCATCTGGCTGACCGTTTCTGTTGTTATGCTCATCGCAAACAGTTCGTTTGGACCAACTGTGTGCCACGTATTGCATACGCAACTCTAATCTGAATCGTGTTTGATGTCTCCGCCATTGCAAATAGTTCGCATCATTTTTACAGTTTTCTTACACCACCGTTTGCGATTAATGCATCGCACACAACTTCATCGAAGGGTCTCTCATTATACTGTCGCATTAGGACCATCCTGCAGTAGTAGTTCCTCCTCCGTTGATGACTCTATCACCAGTCGGGTATGCCTCTCTCCTCTCTCTCTCTCGCTCCCTAGGCTTAGGGTTATGATTTATAATTGAGGATTTTAACCCGGCGGCCGATTTGAACCATTTCTTCCTCTTGTAGCTTCCTAGGACCATCACTTGCAAGGAATGGAGCGGGGTAGCTGAAGAGCTGCCTGCTCATTGTTAGCATCAATCTCCATGCATGAAGCTAGGGGCTTTTGAATCTGTGGACAGTTGGAGGAAGTTTCTGGAATGTGCAGAGAAGGTTATCCCCACTTTTGTTGTTAGAAATCGTTTGTTAGATGTGATTTAGACACTGTCACTGTGTTATGTTATTCTGGATGTGATTAAGACATTGTCATAGTTCCTTGAATTTTTTTTTCTGGCATCAGCTCGGCAGTGCAGGGCACCGGTGCCAAATGAACCAAAAGTTGATTTGGCACCAGTTTTGGCCTACATAGTGAAGGGCCTTAGTGTTATTAGTTCTATGTTATAAAATTTGTTCATGTACATACCTGTTAGTATTAATTTGATGTCATTCAAACACTGTCGTTATGCTATTGCAGTTATATTTAGCTTCCTCATAAAATGGTCAATTTATTATTATACTTGACTAAGAACTTGTAGCTTTGTTGTAGTTAATTATAGCTTTTGATGTTCCTGAATTTGGTTGTTATCTTAGTACCAATTAACATTTGCACATTAAACCTTTGGAGAAGATATGTCATAACTAATGTGTTTCTTTAGTTTTTCAAATATGTATGTGGTGATTTTCTAAGTTGCTAGAAACTCGTTTTTCCCTACAATTGTAACTGATTTAGTTTTAAATATTATAGGATGAACGGAAGTGTTTTTACATAGAGTAGGTTGATCAAGAGTGCCCATAGTCTTTGAAGATGTGCCTAGCAAAGCTTTGGAGCATGTATGAGGAAGAGAATAAAGATAGGCTTAGAGAAAATGTTGTCAACACTGAAGAATATTTCAAGATACGGGAAGAGAAGAGGGAAGAAAAGAGGAAGATGGAAAATGAGCTCAGATTTTTAAATCAGACTTTGCTAAGATTGTGTCTGAGAAGGAGGAGACACTTTCCTAGTTGGGCAGTGCAAAATAGGCTCTTACTGAACTGAAAGCAGAGATGGAGAAGATAAATTAGGCTAATCATGCACACATCCACCAACATACATCAGCCGATTAGGGAAATTAATATATTGTTATAATATTGTGCTCAACATACTTTGTGCTTATGAAGGTGAATTAGTTATATGGTGTATTGTGTTGTTGTGACGTAGCTCTGTACTGTGATGTTAGAATATATTTGTGTGCCCGATATGAAAGTGGTAAATAGCTGTTCGATATGAAATGTGAATTTTCTTAATACTGTGAGTATTAATATTAAGCTAATGAAACTGCTAAATGTGTCATGGCACTTTACAAACGTTTCTAGCAGTAAAAGCGTGTGTGATGGATAGCCCAATTTCATACAGTTTTCTTCACCGAATCGTGTGTGATATACTTGAATAACGCAAATGCTTAACTGAGGCAGAGCGTATGTGATCGCTCCACCTATCATAGACGAGGCTATACAGAAAGCTGTGTGATGCGGTGTGCCAACACAAATGTTTGTTCTATAATTACTGTGTGGGATGGCAAGATGATCTCATGGCTTGTATGACGAAATTGTGTGTGTTAGCTCCCCCGATCGCACACGAGCATATGCGCTAAGCGTGTGTGACCGGAGTCACTATCGCCGATGATTTCTGGGTCGTATGGAATGGATCCCCCCTATCACACACATAGGCAAGGCGACGGTTTAAAACTCTGTCGCGGAAAGGGGTAAAAAATCGTTTGTATAGGATGTCGCAGCACCAGTGCGTGCATACAATCAGCAACCCCATATCACATATGCCACCACCATGTTCTTCCCTACTCCGGTTACCAAACGGTTATAAAGGGGGAAAAGGTCCCTGTGGATGCAGCCTATAAATGGTCTCTATTTTACCCCTTGATGCAATAGTGTGGGGCGAAGGGGGATGGGGCCTGTCACGCCACCCACCGCTGCAACCAGCCGGTCTGCCAGCAGTAATAACCTTCCATCCAAACTTGGCATAGATTAGATGGTCGACTTCACCCAACATCAAGGAGATCATTAACATGCAAAGAGGATATTAAATCCTAGTATCAAAGGATCTATTGCACACTAGCATTCATCCATATCCCCGAGAACTAGGGGAACTACTAACTCATAAAGGCAACAATCATCATAACACTAGTGATGGAGAACATGAATGATTCACACATGTAACACACAAGTTATCCCCACTAGGATTCCTGAGATTACCATGAGTAAGATGTGGATGATGTCAAAGCATTTCTTTTGATGATGGTGGAGGCTACGGCCTCCTCCTTGCCAATTCCTCCCTCAGATCGCTTTGGGGGCTAGGGTTCCTCCTTCTGGACGAGTTTCTGGTCTCTGTAGGCGTCTGGTCCCCGATCCAATTCCACGGGGTGAAAATAGTAGACGAGGCGGAGGTAATGGCACTCCATACGACCACTCATATGAGCGGTCGCGGTCGTATGGTATGTTGTCTTTTGCTCTGGAGGCGGCGCAGCGCCTCCTCCTTTGCTCCTCTTGCTCCCTCCACTTATGGTAAGTATTATCACATTAAATGCGTGATTTCACTGCCATTTCTTAGGATTTCTTCCATAAAGTATTATTTGGTCCAAAAAGTGTTACCTGCGAAAAACGACAAAAAGAAGTGCGCGAACACGATAAAATTCCACCAAGCCTACCGAGTAGGCACAAAAATACTATCAAAATAATCATGTAATTTGGACTCATCACGTATTATCGTGGCGGTCTCTATTTCCCACCAATAATTAGCGATAGTACTGCTTATACCTTAAGCGGTCGTACCTCTTATACTTAAGCGGTAGTACCGCTTGTGTGGTACTACCGCTGTTGTGCCACACGTACTACCGTGAAATTTTCTTTTACGCACTGATATTTAGTAGTAGAACCGCTCCCTCAAGCGGTAGTACCGCTTGAACATTTCCAGCACATAACAGTTAGATTCGCAGGGTCCTATAAAAGGGGGTCTTCTCCCCCAAAGCATCATAGTTTTGAGAGCACGGTTTTCTCCTCCATTGTTGACCTCCAAAAGCTTCATTTCTCTATATTCCTCCATGATTCTTGATTCTTTTTTAGGGAAAGAGAAAAAAGATCTAGATCTATATTTCCACCAATCATTTTCTCCTCTAAGTGAGGGGAACCTTGTGGATCTAGACTTTGGAGTTATCTTGTGTTCTCCTTGTTCTTCCTCTCATATTCCTCCATAGCTTTCGTTGCTTTGGTGGGACTTGAGAGTGAGGGACTTGAGCACTTCGTGTGTTCTTGCCATTGCATTAGTTGCATCGGTTTGAGTTCTCCACGGTGATACGTGAAAGTGAAAGTTGAGAAGCTTATTACTCTTGGGTGTTTGGGCACCCTAGAGCTTGTGCCTCTTGGGTGCTTGGGCACCCTAGACGGTTGGTGGTGTCGCAGAGGTCAATCATTGTGGTGTAAAGCTTCGGGCAAGCTTCGAGGTCTCCAATTAAGTTGTGAAGATTGCCCCGAGAAATTTGTACGGGTTCGGTGACCGCCCAAGGGTGATTGTACGGGTTCGATGACCGCCCAAGGGTCACCAATTGTACAGGTTCGATGACCGCCCTCAAGGGTCCCTTAGTGGATTCATGACACCTTGCATTATGCGAGGGCGTGAGGAGAATATAGTGGCCCTAGTGGCATTTTGGGTAGCATTGTGCCTCCACATCCCTCTAAGGAGATTAGCATAGTGTGAACTTCGAGTTACATTGTCGTCTCCCCGTGCCTCGGTTATCTCTGTCCCGGGCCCTTTACTTGTGCACTTACTTTGTGATAGCCTTAGTGCTTCATTATTATATATCTTGCTATCACTTAGTTGTTTATCTTGCTTAGCATAAGTTATTGGTGCACATAGTTCAGCCTATTAGATTTTGTGCTTGACAAATTAAACACTAGTATTAATCCTCATTTGTTCAAGCCTTAATCGTAATTGTTAAACCGCCTATTCACCCCCCCCCCCCCTCTAAGCGACATCCATGTCCTTCCAAAGTGTGACTACAGATGTGCTCCCCAAGACTTACATCCGAACTATATACCCATGCTCAAGTATTAAGGGAAAAGGCATGTGGACGAGTTTGCAGAATTGCCAACTTTGACTTTGGCCACTTTAAACCATGACTACCACCACTAATGTATGAGAGGCAAGAGAGCACACACGAGTCCATCCTCTAGCTAGTCACCACATCAATACAACACCATGAGTTCTCTCACGACTCACTCGCGACAGGCAATTCAAGGTACTCACGGTTGTCTAGGCAATTTTAGAGTATCCGTTAATGTTCTCTATGTTGGTATATTTTTCTGTTTACTTGGTATAACCTAAAAAAGTTTCACTTGGGACAAACTAGAACTTCATAATTTTGAAATGAAGGGAGTATCTCAATTACCACATAAATTGCCATAGGTCTTGTTTCACCGCATATTCAATCAGGCAACTTTTCCTCCCGAAAGTAGGTATTTGCATTTGGTGGAGTATTTAACAAAAAAACTATCACTTTGGGGTTTGTGCCCCACTGAACTACGACTTTGTTGACAGTGGAAAAAACTACCACATTTCCCTAATTTTGTGGCAAAAAGGCTACCACTTTCAGATGATGATCATGTTAGACGATTAAACATGTTTATGACAACCAGGACCCAGCCGTCAGGGCCGACATGGCAGGAAAGTCAACGCCGTTTATTTTGACCATTATTATAGGTGGGACCCACACGTCAGCATCAACCTTCTTCTTCCTCTTCTCCTCTTTCTCTTTTGCAATTCAACAAACACCTTGTGTGTGTCGACAACACCATCACGCCAACCACATTGATGCCGGCGATGAGCCGTCGCAGGAGACAAGATGGCCAACGCGCTCGCCCCGAGCAACCGCGGTGAACTACCTCTCGCCGACACTCTCAGCGGTGCGGAGCTGGAGGTCGAGGAGCACGGGCACCCGCATCTCCTCCACCTTAGCCGCGAGCGCCATGCAGGCCACAGCGACGAGCCGCGCCATCCATGGCTAGTCCCCGAGCCGCAGTACACCACCGCTCAGGAAGCATTGGTCGATCCGGGACGAAGCCAGCGCCTGGGCCAGAGCAGGCGCGCGCGGACTCAACCTTCTGCTAGCATAGGTTTATACATGTAACGGGCCGAGCATCCCGTCACCAATGCTCTGCGGCTCCCTGCCTTGCCCTTAGCATACAAGGCATCGAGCTCGCACCAACCCCCCTCCCCCCCCCCAATTCCCCTGTATGCTTCCTTCCTATCAATGAAATGATACACACTCTTGCGTATTCGCGAAAAAAAGGAAGCATTGGTCGAAGTACGGGGTGGCTAGCGCGGCGGTGTGTGCGAAGGAGCCCAGCCTGGCCGTGGAGTCGCGCCGGGCTCGTGTTCTAGCTGCGTCATGGTGCATCTCGCAGGCCAGCATCGCACCGGCCCATGCAGGTGCTCGTGTGCTAGCTTGGCCCGTCACCAGCGGCTGCTGCTCTAGCCACTGCTCCTTGTTCGGCTTCTGGAACAAATCATGGTGCTCCTCCGCAGTTAGCCCATTAGCTAGTGCCAGAGAGCTCATTATCGGCGGCGGCGCAGTGGTGCTCACTGATGCACAAAAGATGTTCGTTGTAGTGCCAAGTAAAGAGAGAGAGAGGGAAGGAGGAAGAAGATGATTGATGCTGACGTGTGGGACCCATCTGTCATAACGGTCAACATAACTATCAAAACAAACAGAGTGGACTTTCCCGCCACATCAGCCCTGACGGGTGGGTCCTGCCTATCATACACGTGTTTAAGTTGTCTAAAACGGTCATCAATTGAAAGTGGTAGTTTTTTTGCACAAAATTAGAGAAATGTTGTAGTTTTTTGCCACTATCAACAAAGTGGTAGTTTTGCGGGACACAAACCCCAAAGTGGTAGTTTTTACTTAAATACTTCATTTGGTGTGTACACAAGTAAAAGTCCACGTATGACAAAAAAAACTATATAAACATTATGCATTGCAAACTAAATTAGAAATTACTGATATTATATGCATTTGTTTGCAAACATATACTATAGAGAAAAGTCCACATTTCAACCCTCAACTAACCACGGCGTTTGATTTTCAACCCTCAACTCTAAAACCGGTCGAATTTCAACCCTGAACTTGTCACACTGTCCACTTTACCCCCCTTGACTCGGTTTGAGGCTAGTCAAGTGGTTTTGACCCGGTCAAAGCTGACTGGGCAGCCCAGTCAACATGCCACATGTGAATGGGCCAAGCCCTATCCCCATCTCTCTCCCTCCGTTCACATCCAATCCAGACCCCGATCCCCGACCCACGCCAACCCCCCCCCCCCCCCCCGCGCCGCATGGAGTTCTCAGGAACGCCGCCGCCCACGGCCACCACCCCCATCGCCGCCGCCTGGGTCTCCAGGAACGCCGCCGCCGCCTGGGTCTCCAGGAACTCCGCCGCCCTTGGCCACCACCCCGCCGCCGCCGCCTGGTTCTCCAGGAACGCCGCCGCCCGCGGCCACCACCGCCACCGCCGGCCATCGAAGACCGGCGGTGCCGCCGCACCACGCAGGTCCACCTCTCTTTCCCCCCTCCTCCCTCCCTTACTCCCTCTGTTCCTAAGTTGCCTGTGAGGTGCTGCTAACCCGAGCCGCCGGCGAGCTGCTGCTAACCCTAGCCGCCGGTGAGCTGCTGCTAACCCTAGCCACCGGCGAGCTGCTGCATCCCTAGTTTATTTTGTCCCTCTCTGTTGCTTGAACCCTAGTAATTTTGTGTCATGTTTTTATCTCTTGTAGATTGAATGGACCCTCTGGATTTCTTGGTTTTTGCGATTCCATTTCAATGGTACATTTGTGTGTGAGGGTCAAAATCTGGAATATGTTGAAGGCACGGAGGAAATTGCTCATGTCGAGCGGCACGGTTTGTCCTTGGGCACTATCATTGTTAATCTGAAAGTGCATTACAGTGTTGCTCGACGAGGAGAAATCATGATGCTGCATTGGTTATGTCCTAGAAAACAATTGTCTGATGGATTGATGGCATTGGTTGATGAAAATTCTGTGAAGCACATTCTCTCATATGAAACAGATGGAGGTGTAGTGGACATCTATGTTGAAGACATTTGTAGTAGTAATGAGCCAGAACAACAAAGTTATTGGGATGATGAAATACCCGCAGGCGGTGAAGAGAATTCAAAGCAAAGTGATGTTGTTGATGGCAATGGTACCGATTGTTCATCCGATAGTGACTTTGTGTTATCAGATTGCTCAACATCCGATGATGAGGTGGAGGAGATTAGGCAGAAGTACAAGATTTTCAAGAGCAAGAGCAAGGGAAAGGGCAAGGGCAGCACTGATATGGACAAGTCCATTGCACCTCCAACCAAAAAGAAGATAGTAGCTGACTCAAGTGATGAAGATGATGAATCATATGATAAGGATAGTGATGGGCAGCTTGTGGTTCATGAGTCCGAGTTTCCAAAATATTCGAGTCAGGCTGAGGTTTTGAAATTCAGTTTGGGAATGAAGTTTAGTGGAAAGAAACTGTTCAAAGAGGCAATAGTGGACTATGGTCTTAGGAATCGGAAGGAAATAAAATTCATTAAGGATGAGGGTGACAGGGTGAGAGCAAAGTGCACTTGGCCAACTTGCAAATGGGTTTGTTTAGCGAGGAAGACTAGCAAGTTTGAAAGCTGGCATATTACTTCTTTCATTGATGAGCACACATGCCAAAGAGGAGAGACAACAAGTTGGTGACATGCACCAGAATAGCCAACAAGTTTGAGAATTTGATCAAGTCAAACACTGACTGGTCAGTCCAAAATTTGAAGGCCACGGTGCAGGAGGAGACGTTTGCTAATGTACACATATTGAAGATCAAGAGAGCTAAGGCAATTGTCTCAAAAAGGATTCAAGAGTCAAAATTGGGTGAATATAGCCAAGTCTTTGATTATCAGCTAGAGCTTCTTAGAAGCAATCCTGGTTCTACTTGCATAGTGAAGCTAAACCCTGACAATGAACTTCCAACCTTTGACAAATTCTATATATGTTTTGATGCTTGTAAGAAAGGTTTTTTGGCTGGATGCAGAAAAGTCATAGGTTTGGATGGATGTTTCTTGAAGGGGAGAGGAGGGGAGGTGTTGAGTGCAATTGGAAGAGATGCAAACCATCAGATGTATCCGATAGCGTGGGCACTTGTAGACAAAGAGACCAATGAAACCTGGGATTGGTTTGTTAGCCTGTTGTGCTCAGACTTAAAACTTGGAGATGGATCGGACTGTTATTATTTCTGATCAGCAGAAAGTAATTCTCTTTTAATCACATTTTATCATAT
The DNA here is from genome assembly GCA_011799875.1 of Thinopyrum elongatum. Taxonomy (NCBI): domain Eukaryota; kingdom Viridiplantae; phylum Streptophyta; class Magnoliopsida; order Poales; family Poaceae; genus Thinopyrum; species Thinopyrum elongatum. Next base: position 550,130,870 of record CM022298.1, on the reverse strand, counting down.
TACATTGTGTTGTATGTTGTATGTTCTGACTCATGTTGTCGTTTCTTGTAGGGTATTCTCAAGGATGTTGAAAATTGGCTACCAAGAGCAGAGCATAGGAATTGCGCAAGGCACTTGTATGCAAACTGGAGGAAGACCTATAGAGAGAAGGAATGGCAGAAGCTATTTTGGGCATGTGCAAAAGCTAGTTCTGCAATGCTTTTCAATCTTGCAAGAGCGAAGTTAGCACAAGAGACTGTTGAAGGGGCAAGGGATGTGATGAAAACTGACCCACACCATTGGAGCAGGGCTTGGTTCAGGTTGGGCTCTAATTGTGACTCGGTAGACAGCAACATTTGCGAGTCTTTTAATAAGTGGATTGTGGAGCCTCGCTGTTTGCCAGCAATCAGCATGTTTGAAGCCATTAGGGTGAAGATAATGGCTAGGATAGAATATCAAAGAACCGAGTCGGACAAGTGGACTGGCACCATTTGTCCCACGGTACTTACAAAACTGAAGAAAAGCATAAATGCCTCTGCCTATTGTCATGCTGTTTGGAATGGTGAAGATTTATATGAGGTGACTCATAGAGAACATAGGTTCCAAGTGAATCTAGAAGAGTGGACATGTAGTTACAGATATTGGCAACTATATGGTCTTCCATGCCCTCATGCTATATCATGCATTTTTTTGAAAACCAACAACATAGATGATTACATTGACAAGTGCTATAGCATAGAAGCATTCAAGAAAACTTATGCTTTTTTCCTTCAACCTGTGGAAGGCAGACCTGCATGGCCTGTGTCTGAGAGGCCAAGACCTAATCCACCAGGGGAGATTACGATGCCCGGTAGGAAGAAAAAGCAAAGGACCAGAGAGCAACAAGAGAAGCCAAGGTGTGCCACTAGGGTTTCTAAGAGAGGTACAAAGATAAGATGCAGCATGTGCATGCTACATGGGCACAACAGGACATCATGCAAAGCAAGAAATGGCACAGGGAGTTCAAATACACCAATGCAGCAGCCTCCTGAGCAAGGCCAAGGTCCTGCTAGAAGCAAAGCACCATCAGCTGCTTCCAAATAGCCTGCTGCAAGCCAAACTGCAACAAGTAGCCAAGCACCATGTGCTAGTCAAGGGCCAGATATGGTACGCTATCCAGGAAATATGTATGAACAAACCTGATTACACTATCATGTATATATAACTAACATTTGTCATGTTTCTTGTAGCCTTCACGCCAGAGCAGCACTAGGCAGAGCAAAAGGAAGGCCACTGAGGAAGTGGCTGCACCTAACCCAAAGAGAAGGGCGCCAACTAGAAGCAGCAGCAGGTCCAACAATTTCTCCGGAAATACAATTAATGTGCAAAGAAGCTCCAATGTCAATGTTAATGTATCTACCGGCAATTCTAGCGCTAGAGCTAGCAGCAGAGTTGTCAAGCACACAAAGAAGTATGCGGGGTTTCGAAGGCTGCTTGGATTTCAATCATGAATCAGCTAGCAACATCGCTGCTTGCCAGAAATGCATTATGTATTGTGTGAGACATCTATGTGTTGTGTGTGAGACCTCATCTATGTATTGTGTGTGAGACATCTATGTGTTCTGTTTGAGGCATCTATATATTTTGTTTCAGATCACTTCTTTGTGTGTTTGAAATCATTTTTTCCATATGATGACCAAATGCTACCAAATGGTACCAAAATGCTGCCCAAATGCTATCAAAATGCTGCCCAAATTTTGAACCAAAAAAAAAGTGCCCAGAAAATTCTGAAATTTTTACACAACAACACTCATATGATGTATACATAGCTGGGAAATTTTCAACTTAAATGGATTTACAGATTGAGAGAACCATCAATTTTTCAAATTCAGCCACTATTCGGTCAAAATTTTGAACCAAAAAAAAAGTGCCCAGAAAATTCTGAAATTTTAACACAACAACACTCATATGATGTTTAGATAGCTGGGAAATTTTCAATTTAAATGGATTTACAGATTGAGAGAACCATCAATTTTTCAAATTCAGCCATTATTCGGTCAAAATTTTGAACCGAAAAAAAAGTGCCCAGAAAATTCTGAAATTTTTACACAACAACACTCATATGATGTTTAGATAGCTGGGAAATTTTCAACTTAAATGGATTTACAGATTGAGAGAATCATCCATTTTACAGATTTACATGTGGCATGCTGACTGGGCTGCCCAGTCAGCTTTGATCGGGTCAAAACCACTTGACTTGCCAGAAACCGAGTCAAGGGGGGTAAAGTGGACAGTGTGACAAGTTCAAGGTTGAAATCCGACCGGTTTTAGAGTTGAGGGTTGAAAATCAAACGCCGTGGTTAGTTGAGGGTTGAAATGTGGACTTTTCTCTATACTATATGCATGTCCAAAGGGAAACTATAGTACATGGATGCATGGCGTTGGGCTATATTTTGATTAGATGTCGTGTCGCTATAAAAACTACGAAAATCATTACCCTGCAATACCTCTTCTTTTTATTATCAGAAACGTGCCATGACATCCAGAATGTATGGAGCAAATTGTTTCTTAAAATTGAAAACAATTTTGACATTTTTTTTCTCAGACGCACAACCGAAGATTTTTCGCGAATACGCAAAGCTTGCGTATCATTTCATTGATAGAAGGAGTAGAATGAGTACAGCAGGGGTACAACACATTACACGAACGCAGACAGACGTGAATATGGTGCCCGGAGCAGACAGACAAGGGATGCTTGGCCCGAAAAGGGGGAAACAACACAGCTAAACCAACCAAGCCCGAACCGACAAAGCCGAACCAACAATGAGTCCCAACATCACCAAAGCCAACACCGGGGACACCGCGAGCAAGCAAGATGGCGCCTTCAAGAAGGAACATGACGCCGACACGTCTTCGCCATCCGGTCCGGAGCAGCCGGACCTAGGGTTTCCCCTGAGCTCGAAGAGGGGCACAGCTGAAGGCCATGACAGCGCCTCCAAGAAGGAAAAACGACACCCGCGGGCGCCGCCGCTGCCATCACCGGGAAGCCGAGCAGGGATTTCTCCCTGGCCTGAGCGAGCAATCCCATAGTTGCCGAATATGGTATTGAAGACGAGGAAGCCAATGCTGACCGGAACCAAGCCGAAGGGGGTGGTGGGGCTGCACCTGCCGTCGGTGGGTGGCACCGCCTCCGGACCTACGAGCAACGGTTCTGGCAAAAGGGGGAAGCTTTAAGGCATACAGAGTAGGGTTGGCAACGAAGCAAGGACCACCACGAGGGGAGGCGACGGCGACCGACAACGCCGACAAGCTAGGACTGGAGGGCGCAGATCCAAGCTGTCGTGGCCGGAGCCGTCGGGTCAACAGCAAACCAAGCGAGCTGGAAGGAACGCAGCCAGTGGTTGCCACAGCCGGAGCCGTCCGACAGAGAACACCGACAAGCCGAGGACACCGGAGAACGCAGGTCTGAGGCCGCCGGGGCCGGAGCAACGCCAACAAACACCCGCCGCGAGGTGCACCGCGCCAGCCGCTACCACTGAAGCCTCACCACCGCCGCACGAGTGCCGTCACCATGATTCGAGGGGGAGGAGGGGCCGAAGGAGAGGGTGTCAACGCGAGGCAGGCCGCATGCACCTCGCAAAATCGGCGCAAATCCCGCACCCAAACGCGGCCGGCAGCAGCACCAGCGGCAGACTGGTCCGCGTCGTCGGGGGGAGGGGATGGCTGCGCCGTCGGACCGGCTGGCAGGAGACGGGCAGCAGCTGGGAGGGGGGGCGCCCGCGACGGCCCAGAGAGGAGCACGGGGACGGGGGAGGGGCAGCACGCCCGGAGCCGTGCGGGGGGCAGGCCGACGAGGGACGCCGGATCCGGCCGCCCAGCTCGCCCAGGGCACACCCGCAGCCCCGTCAGGAGGCGGCCGCCGCGAGGGGGGGGTCGTGGCGTGGGGTGGTGTTGGAGCACGAGGGGATCAGATCCGCCCCGCCGCCACCTTCCTGGGGTCCGACGCGGCTTCGCCGGCCGGCCCTCCGGCGGCGGCTACGCGGGGGAGGGCGGTGGGGGCGCCTGCTAGTGGCAGCGGCTAGGGTTCCCCCCGGGTCGCCAGAGGAGGGCGACGTGGCGGGGGGAGGCATAAATTTTAGAATACTCAAGGTAACTCTCGAGGAAAGGCTCCGCACAACCGAAGATCAGTCAGGTGATATGATGTGGTGGCTCTGAATTCGTGAGACGACGCGATAGCATTTGTGCGACAAGCTTCAGACAGGCGCGCCAAAAGCCAAATTTACTTGCACTTTTTCGCTTTTGCACAGCCAAACATCATCTGATTAACCCATCATCGATGCCAGTGCGCTCTGCTCGGGGGAGCGGAGAGATTAATACGTCCACCCAAGAGTACTCCCTCCGTCCGGTGAAGAGTGTACGTTTGAGTTTAAAATTTGTCCATAAAAGAGTGTACTTCTATCTTCCCAATGCACTTTAAAATATTTGCTCTCATCACACGGTAATCAAGACCAACGACATTCTATACATAGTCTTCTTAATTTTCACAGTGCACTTAGCTCATTGGGGGTTGAGTAATTAAAGAGGAAAGAGATGATGGCTTGCATCTTTCCAATGCATTTTTTACTCCACTCCATAATTTGTCCTAAAATTTCTAGATGTACACTTTTCACCGGACGAAGGGAGTAGTTCACTGGCAGTATTTATTCACCTAAGCAAAGTACCATTGTGGTGGCATGCCAATACCAAACCGAGAAAAAGACTTAGCTGCGGTCTGAATTTAACAGCAATCTACTCCATCCGTTTCATAATATAAAAGCGTTTCTTACACTACTCTTTTCGTTCCTAAATATAAGTTTTTCTAGAGAATCCAATATAGACTACACACGGATGTATATAGACGTAGTTTAGAGTGTGGATCCACTCATTTTGCTTCGTATGTAGTTTATATTGAAATCTCTAAAAAGATTTATATTTAGAAACGGAGGGAGTAGTTATATTATGAGATCGGAGGAAGTAATTTACAACGAGACACAACGATCTTCACTACTTGCTCCTCGCGCCGCAAGCACAACTGTCAGCACGAAACCGTGTAGTATTTGATCCAATGCAAATCGAAGCGCGTAGAGATCTCCCCGGCCGCGTGCCGGGAGTAAAGGCACGCCGGGCACTGTCAGCATACGATCCCCTCCCACACAGAATATAATAGTAATATAAATAAAGTACTTATCAGACATGACCTATATCTCGGGACTTGGAAGCGCAGCTGTCTTCAGATGATGTGAACGAGACACGTAACAAGTCAACCAGCGCGGTCAATGCTTTAGTAATTCACAATCTGGGCACAGATCGACCTGAAAAATGGCACAATCCCATCCGACGATGCTGATCAAGCCTTTTGCCAAACTACTTCGCTTTGTCAAATACAAAAGGGTGCACTTTTATCTTCGCTTTGTCAAAAGCTTGCGCTTTAATTAGCTACAGACTTGCATGAAACCCAGTGAGCTTGAGGCTTGGGCCCCTCTGCTAACCGAAAGAACAATCAACAAGTCTGACCTTGGCGTCATTTCTGATCGTTAATTAGTGGAGGTAGGCTTCCACAATCCGTATCCGACAGTGGTCGTCGATCTGGTCCAAGATTAACTAGTTGGAGATCCCCTTGATGGTTCTTCAACCGGATTGTGTTGCGTTACCGTGTCAGGTTAGGTCTGGCGCCGGCGGCCGAGCATGCATTGGTAGTACTACTAGAACAGTAAACATGTGCAGCAGGTCGCCTCCGCGTCCGCGACAGAGGATCGTATCGTGCCAGTTTCCATCCCATGTGGCATGGTTTCCACGTACATAGAGTATACCTAGGGGTTGGGTTCGGGCCGGGCTTGGCAAAGCCCGATGAAAAAATCCCAAGCCCGAGTCCGGCCCCGCCCGGCCCAAAGCACATGAACGATGACGTTTTTAATTAAAATAATCATAGTCGGGATATTATATTAATTTATTATACCTATATTTCGAATTAAAAAATATATAGTCATTTCAGGTTTTTTCGGACTTTTGGGCCGGGCTTCGGGCGAGAAACTGGAGCCTGAGCCTGGCCCGAATGTCGGGCTTCGGGTTCGGGCGCCGGGTCGGGTTGTCCATGAACAGGTTTGTATACCCAATCCAGCAACATGGAGTACGCTGGCCGGCTACGTTTGTAGCACGGCGCTTGCTTGGAGTTTCCAGCCCTGCCTGCCTTGTGTACATGTCGCCTAACGGACCGGAGCAAAGCAGAGCACGGTTCCTATTTCCGGGATGGCCCGCACACGTTCACTTCGCGGCGGAGATTTCTCAGCCTGTCTTCACTCTGATCGATCTCTGTCACGGCAGCATGTCCGGTGAAACCCCGGGCTCGCCGCCATTACTCGTACGTCCGGCAGGCGAGATTTCTTCCGCCCGCGACCGTGACCCGACATGTCATTTCATTGTCACCTTCTGTTCGAGATCACTTTCATGCCCCTTGCAACTTGCTCGGAAGCACATCGAGCAGACGCCGATCGACGGGTCCTTGATGGCCAACGGGGAGCATCCCGTTTGACCTGCCCAAAGTAAACGCATAGGCTATTTCAGTTGCGCGCTTTATCTGGCCAGAGAATCGAACCAAAATGACACGGGGCACGCACCCTTTAGGCACAAACAAGATCCCCAAGACGACAGACAGCGCAACCATCATCCCATCGGGAAGGTCAGGTCTTCCATAACGCGTAAGCCTCGGCTTCCGTACGAGCAGAGCAGACGCGCGCGCGCGGCTTTTATTTATAGAGCTGAAGCGAAGCAGCATCTCTTGCCGTAGCTAGCCTAGCAGACTCTCTCCAGTCAGAGAAGATACGATCCTACGGAGCGGAGAGTAAACTGCCGATCCGTCGAGCTTTCTGCAGTCGCTTCCATGGGGAACTGCTTCGGCTCCGGCTCCGAGGAAGCCGAAGTGGAGGCCGTCAAGCAGGGGCCGGGCCACGACCACGGGCATGGACGCCCCCAAGGTAACACCACTACCACTGCTTCCCGGTGCCATTTTGCTTGCAGGTGTTCGTCTTTGGCGCAGTCCTGAAATCTTACCAGAGTTCACGGAAACCATTGGCTTTCGACCTTCAGATTTGCTTTGCTCGTTCAATTCTGCGTGGCTCACTCGTTTCTTGTTGTTTAGGGCAGCAATTGCAAGGCGCAGTCCTCCTCCCATGGCAGCGTCCAAGGCCGTGGACGCGGGGCACGCCAGGAGGTCCCCGGGCTCGTCGTCCATGAGCAGCGTCACCACCCGAAGCACCAGCGCCAGCACCTCGGCGGGCGGCGGCGCGCACGAGGGGGCGGCGTACCCGGAGCCGGAGGGCACGATCCTGGAGGCGCCGAACCTGCGCATCTTCACGTTCGCGGAGCTTCGGGCCGCGACGAGGAACTTCAAGCCGGACACGCTGCTGGGCGAGGGCGGGTTCGGGCAGGTGTACAAGGGGTGGGTCGACGAGAAGACCATGAACCCCGCGCGCAGCGGCACCGGCATGGTCATCGCCGTCAAGAAGCTCAACCAGGAGAGCCTGCAGGGCCTGGAAGAATGGCAGGTACGTGCTGCTCTACCTACCTACCACCAGCTCCTCAGTTACATCCATCGCCATTGAAGCCGAGTCGTTAGCTCATTGAGAACTGCAAGAAAAGCGCGCACGCGATCCGGCAGTCCATTTTTTTGACAACCCGACCCAGAAATGCCGAGGGGATATGCTAACTAGGGGTGAGCTTACAAAATTGGTTACTGGCACCAATAATTGCGGCCGTGGCTAAGCCTGAGCCAGTTCCACACGGCGTGTTCACATGGCCAGACGGTCAGACCATCTCTTTCAGATGTTCATACATTTGTATACGGTATAATACGAAGTTGTTAATTCGCTGGAGGGTACTGACCACATCTCACGTGACACATATATTAGTAGTTGTAGCAGGTTGGTCTGCTTCCTGCTCCCATTTCTCGCTGAAACCCGCAGAAATGTGCGCGCAGATCATTGTCTGTTGGTGTTTGGCGTGCTTGGACCTGGTGCTGATCTGACCCGTGACGCGCGGTGTAATTTTTTGCAGTGTGAGGTGAACTTTCTGGGGAGGATATCGCACCCCAACCTGGTGAGGCTGCTGGGGTACTGCCTGGAGGACAGGGAGCTGCTGCTGGTCTACGAGTTCATGGCCAAGGGGAGCCTCGAGAACCACCTCTTCAGAAGTGAGTGCTTTCCTCCCATCCCTGCAATTAATCCGCTTCTTCTTCGTCTCATCTTCTTGGCGTAGTTTTTCCTGTCCGTTTCTCTGCAACTTCACCCGTCTGGTTTGATGTTGATTGGGTTGACCTCTTCTGACAACGATCTTGGGTTGTCCATTCTAACTAAATATGTGATGGGATGGTCTACTCGCAAAAGCCAAATAAACTAAGCGATGTGATTGTCATCACCAAAGTGCTATGAGATTATTTCCTCAGTAGTGCCAACCAGTAGTATAACGACATGACATAAACTGGGACCTGGGCATGCAAGACCCGGTCCCGGTACCCGGACGGTGATTAGGACCCCCGGGCCATGGACAAATAGGGCCGTCCGGTTTGTATCGTACGCCCAGAGCCCACTTGTCTAAAAAAACAAATAAGATTGTTGACATCATCCCCCCACCCCTAAAAAAAGTGGAGTAAAGAATTTGAACCACCATTTTTATTAAGTTGAGTACTTTAAAACAGGATTAAAGTTGGACATACATAGGTTCCACCATAGATGTTTAGTTTACTTGTGATACCGCGCGCGCGCGGGGGGGGGGGGGGGGGGGGGGGTGTCATTTTTCACGCTAACATTTTTTGTAATGCGTCTGCTATGGTGTGTAAAAACTATAATATTTTCATGTTTATTTGTTAGTGTCCACTTTTCCTTGCATTACTGTAATATTGACTAGGGAGTGTATGAATTGATAGAATTTTTTCCTCGATTTAGTGCAATACCTGCAATAGATGATGGAACATTGCTATGAATTGACAAACATCCCCCCACAAAAGGAACAAAAAAAGAAATGACAATCTTCGCACGAGCAATTGTAATATTTCCTATGAACAAGGATGCTAGTGAAAAACTGGGAAATTCAAGAACACCATTATAATTTCCTATAATTGTCAAAATAATTTTTTTCTACATCCAAAAAGTCAAAATGGCCAGGCCCAACAAGGGGGGTAGCACCTTGCTGGATTTCAAAGTCCAGCAATTGTTGTGGACAATACAGGACCATATATACATTTTTCAGCCTACCTATTACTTTGGGCATATGAAGTTCTAAAAATGCAAACCTTAATTTCGTGAAGGAAAAAAAGTCCACACCTTAAAAAGTGTGTAATTGCGGACATGGAGTTTCTAACCCCGAGCTTAAATGCATCCCTGTGAGTAGTAGAATAAAAAAATAGTAAAAGAAATTTAAAAAATTATGATTCTTTTGGCAACAAACATTGTTAAAAAAATTACATACCTGCAAATTTCCGTGAAGAAAAAAAATTTGTAGTGCTCTGGGTGAAAAAAAATCAATGCTAAAAAACTATTTTTGAAAACCTTTTGGACAGCTGATTTTGTTTAAAAAAATTCCTAGACCTCCATGGATGTGATTTCATCAGGAATTTTGCATGCAGGTGGAAAACAAAGCAATATTTTTTGTAAACAATGCAGAGTTTTTAAAATTTTGTTACTATTTGTATGAAGTTTACTGTTCATGACAGTAGCATGTGAGCTTGGAACTAGGACTGTAATTGTGCCTTTGTTAGTTCAAACACAATGAACCCAAAGATGCTGAAATTAACATGCATTTCGCAATTGCAGAAGGCGGATCTTTCCAACCCATCCCGTGGGCCCTGCGGCTCCGAATTGCCATTGACGCCGCTCGTGGCCTCGCCTTCCTGCACTCCTCGGAGAAACATGTCATCTACCGAGACTTCAAGGCTTCAAACATCCTTCTTGACACGGTATGCGCGCCTCTTCGTAACAACAAACCAAGAAACACCGAATTGGTCACGCGGGAAATCTAATATGTATCGTGCTCCCCTCATCGTCATGCAGAACTACAACGCCAAGCTCTCGGACTTCGGCCTCGCGAGGAACGGCCCCACCGGCGGCGACAGCCACATCACCACCCGCGTCATGGGCACCTACGGGTACGCGGCGCCGGAGTACGTGGCGACGGGCCACCTGTACGTGAAGAGCGACGTGTACGGGTTCGGCGTGGTGCTGCTGGAGATGCTGACGGGCCTGCGGGCGCTCGATACGGCCCGGCCCGCGCAGCAGCTGAACCTGGTGGACTGGGCCAAGCCGTACCTGGCGGACCGGCGGAAGCTCCCCCGGCTCGTGGACCCGCGGCTGGAGGGGCAGTACCCGTCCAAGGCCGCGCTGCGGGCCGCGCAGCTCACGCTGAGCTGCCTGGCGGGCGAGCCCAAGAACCGGCCCTCCATGGCCGAGGTCGTCACGGCGCTGGAGGAGATCGAGCGGATGAGGCCGCGGCACCAGCGCGCGTCGCCGGAGGAGGACAGGGACAGCAGCAGCGGCGCGTCGTCTCGGAGCGCCGCGCGGAGCGGGCACCACGGGCACAGGCACCAGCAGCAGTCGCCGCGGCCGAGGTCCGGGTCGGACGGCGCGCGGAGCAGCCACCCGTCTCCTCGGGTGAGATGACGATAGCCCAGAAGGCGTAATCTCGTTTTCTTTGATCGTGGCTCTGCGCTGGTTTTTGGCTCAGTTTTCCATGTGTTTTGGGCTTTTCCGGGGCAAGCTTTTGGTCGCCGGGTTCTACAATGTGCAAAGCGGTGCAGGCCATGATTCAAGATGGAGCAGATGTTGGAGAGCGCCAATTCCGATCCAGACTCCAGCATCGGCACGTTCAATTCCATTTCAAGAAAGCTAACACACGCATATGCGTCTACTAATTGCTCTTGCAGGGTGCCAATGTTGGAATGCCCCCGTCTCCTTGTTCCAAAGCAAACCTTTGTTTTTCTTCTTCCTTTTTTCGGGTTAACTTTTCCTTTTACTAGTAGATTTTGGTGTATATAACTAGTTTACGATTAAGAAACCAAAACTACCTGTGGGGGCCTGAAGGGAAACATGGATGTATCAGTAGCTCCCTGGTACATGATTGAATTTAATGAGTGCAGTGCAGTGCATAGTTGCGCCTGTTCGGCTGAGCAAGCTTTGCAAAGGTGTATGGCTGTCTAGTGTATAGCCATGCTCGAAACAATGTACTACTGTACGTACATGTGCGTGCTACTCAGTGGTTCTCGTGAGGTCGCTCCGAAGTGCAGAGAACGCAGTGCAGCAGCCTGTATGATGGGGATCAAATCCATTTCTTCTCTGCTTAAAAAAGCCGGGACCCATGCACTGGCACATTGACCCTTCAATTAAATTTTTGTCCGTGCGGTCTTTAAGGGCATGGCCTATTCCGTGTCTGAACATTCCCGTCTCTACACGCGAATGTACAGTCGCATACTCTGATCACGTACTGCTCGCCCATGCAACTTGGTCTCGCGTGCCGCCACGCGCATGCTGCTGCACTATGGCGGATGCATGAACGGAATCTGATCCGATATCTTGACCCCGGCCAAGATATTTGACGCTTCTTATATGTAGAAGAAAACAAACACGGAGGGAGACGATGTGCTCACCTCGCATTCCCTGAATCCACACCCCTGGTCCTTCACGTCCACGGTATAGACGCGTGCCGTTGGCAGCGTTGGCGGTGTCGCGTCTGCTTGATTCGATGGTCAGGTTTAGGTGAACGTGACATGACTTCCAACTTTCCATGTGTCCACAACCTGTGGTTGGATGGTTATAGAGACAATGGTATCTCCAGCCCATCAAAGTTCAAATCCGGGTGCTCCCATTATTCCTGTATTTATTTTAGGATTTCTGGCGATGCGCTTTCAGTGAGAGGAGACGTCCAGTCGACGACGAGGCGCCTACGGTGACTTCGTAAATCTCAAGATGATATGCCGGCTCAGTCTCTCGGAGGTGCTCATAGGGGTAGGGTGTGCGTATGTGCGTTCATAGGGGTGAGTGTATGCGCGTATGTATGAGCGCTTGCGTCTATACTGATGTTAAAAAAAACTCTCCATGTGTCCACAACCGTCCGGCAGTTCGGCTAATTAAACCCCATGATTCGTCACCTTGGCTGCTAGCTGCGGCAAAAATCACAGAAATGACATGTGGACGAAAAGAATTCACAATCTGAACTGCTTTCGAAAAAAATTCACGCAACTGACCCTTTCAAGTGGCGCCCGACAGCAAGACGCCACATCCTACGGTGCAGCGCCTAGCGCTCAGGCGCTGCACGTCTGGCCAGCGTGGCACCACTAGGCCCCTCATCGAGCAGTGCAGCGCCTAAGGGCTAGGAGCTACACATGTAATGTGCAACGCCTAGCTCATAGGCGCTGCGCTGCTAGATAGTAGCCGGCGCTGCGCTGCTAGATAGTAGCCGCCGCGCGCTGGCCCTCCCCCACCCCCACCCCATTTCCCCCAAGAACAGAAGCACTTAGGCGCCGGCTTCCTCCTCTCCCCCCTCTCATATTTGCTCCAAATCTGAAGTTTTTCTCCGTGGATTTCGAACCCAATCCCTCTGAAAGCACAAGTGCTCTATGTGAAAGCACAATTGCTCCCTGGGTGGTTTTAACATATCTCTTGTTGGACTAATACTTTCATCTAGTATATTTCAGATAGTTTAACGATGGCGTGGCCTGGACAAGAGGATGTGGAACCCCTTCAAAATGCTAAGGACAAAGATTGGCACAAGCTCAAGACTCTACATTTCTATTTTAGTGATCCAAGATCACATTGAGTCCATAGGAAAAGCCAATACTATTAAAAGGGGATGAGGTGTTGCTTAATGGTCTACTTGCTCAAAGTGCTTAATGATATGCTCCAAAGCCCTCTACCACTCTCTCAATTCCAGATATGTCCTAAACCTAAAGTCAAATTCGGCCCCACCGATTTGATCTATCCGGCTCCACCGAGTTCATTTGACATAGCCACTGCCAGAAACCCTAATCAGTTCGGTCTCACCGAGATGGCAATACAAACTCTCTGTTTCCCTTCGTAACATTTCGGTCTTACCGAGATGAGCGATCGGTCTCACCGAGTTCGCCTTGCAAACTCTCTGTTACCTGTTGCAACTATTTCGGTCTCACCGAAATGTGCAACCGGTCACACCGAGTTTGCCTGACCAATTCTCTGTTTGCTCATTGCTGAAATCGGTCTCATCGAGTTCATGCAATCGGTCACACCGAGATAAGGTTTTGCCCTAACCCTAGCACATCGGTCCCACCGAGTTGAGTATATCTGTCCCACCGAAAATCCTAACGTTCACATTTTGAATTGAATCGATCTCACCGAGTTCTTCTATTCGGTCTGACCGAGTTGGGTCAAATGTGTGTAACGGTTAGATTTTATGTGGAGGCTATATATACCCCTCCACCCCCTTCTCTATTCAATAGAGAGCCATCAGAACGTGCATACACTTCCACTACTCATTTTCTGAGAGAGAACCACCTAATCATGTGTTGAGACCAAGACATTCCAATCCAACCACAAGAATCTTGATCTCTAGCCTTCCCCAAGTTGCTTTCCACTCAAATCATCTTTCCACCATAGCCAAATCTGTGAGAAAGAGTTGAATGTTGGGGAGACTATCATTTGAAGCACAAGAGCAAGGAGTTCATCATCAACACACCATTTATTACCTTTTGGAGAGTGGTGTCTCCTAGATTGGTTAGGTGTCACTTGGGAGCCTCCGACAAGATTGTGGAGTTGAACCAAGGAGTTTGTAAGGGCAAGGAGATCGCCTACTTCATGAAGATCTACCCGAGTACGACAAGTCCTTCGTGGACGACGGCCATGGTGGGATAGACAAGGTTGCTTCTTCGTGGACCCTTCGTGGGTGGAGCCCTCCGTGGACTCCCTGGCCTCCGTCAGGCGCCACACAAGCACTTTGCGATTTCCCTGGCCTCAGACTGGGTCAGAAGCAGCAACATTTCAGTCCCATTTTCAATCATTAAAGATAACTAAAATCACAGAAATAGCAGCAACATTACTAAGAGTTACGATCACTTCAAGTTTAAGAAAGATAACAACTTCAACATTACTAAGAGTTTCCATCACTACAAGTTCAACAAAGACAACAAGTCGAAGAGTGCTAAGAGTTCATCACGACAACCAATTCAGTCACATAAGAAAACGACGTCGCCTAGTTCCTTCCACGCTTGGTGCCGCCCCTTCCCCTCTGGACGAGTATCTTCTTCTTCCTAGGTGGAGCAACGGGCTCTGGTTCCTCCTGCTCCTCATCGCTCTCATAATCATCCAAGCTGGCCATCCGCGAGCTCGCACCGGTCGCCTTCTTGCCTTTATTGTTGTAGTCTTCGGGTGTGTACCAATTGATTCCCCTCCTAGGATTCAACATGTAGGCTGACCGAACTTGATAGTTCTGCAAGGTCATGTCATCATCGACCTATCGTAAAAGCAAACAATATGCTAAAGATCGTGCGTTATCTTGAAGTTAGCAACTCATGAAAGAGATGAATATGTGCTATTGTCATACCTCTTGGGTAACCATACCCTCATCGTCCAGATGAGCTGTCGACATAGTATCATCCTCCAAATGTGCCCCATGGTCAGATTGGGGATCAGATGGTGTAGCGGACCTAGACAGCTCAGGTTCTGAATATTCGGGGTCGCGGCAACCCACAAGGTTGGATAAACGCCTTAACCTTTGGCCCTGGCGCTGTAACATGGACAAGTTAATGATATATCAAACTTAGCAACATATATAACATGTCCAACTGAATGAGATATGTACCTTAATGAATGTTCGAAGTGCACCTTCCACTTTGCCTTTTCCAACCGGGGTTGTTTCCAGAATAGCCTGGCTTTCATCAGCTGATTTCTTGATCTGGTTGCGCTGTGGACGCGAAGGACATGAAGATGTTAGTCAAGCAAAGATGTGTAACAATGCCAACTGTGAGCAGAAAGTTCAACACTTTACCAGAAAGTTCAACACTGGAGCATAAGGGACTCGGGTCCCTTCCTTGACATATTTGTTGTATTCGTGCCGGGCTAGCTCATCAAAGACGGTGGGATCTTCCAAAATCTCCTCAGCATACGCCGGCTTCAAAATCTCCACACGAGTACTTTCAAGATACCATTTAAGGTAATTGTTGACCGCGATTGGGCAGTGCTCATGAAGCATGGCTCGTGCAGTACGCCGAGCTTGCTCCACACTAAGCTCGAACATTGTGACATACTTCTTGTGATGTTTATCCCAGTCCTTGATCTTGCGCTGCCTTCTCCTATCCAACCTCCATGTTCAACAATCAAATATTTGCACCATCAAAAAGGACAAAACGGTGCTAAATTCACACGGTTAATTCTCTCTTACCCGTGAAGCACTTTGTCTGTGTCCTGCCATTCCGGCTAGTGAGTCTGGAACAAACCAAACTGGCGGAATACACGGTGCGGCATGTGAAACTCCACCGCCCAGTTGCATATGAGTGGGCACCGCATAAGCCAAAGACTCTTATCCCGCATGCACATCGGATTTAGGATGAATTCTCGTGGAATACCCACTCCATCCTTGGCGCCATATGGCTCCCATTCCACCTGCAAAACAGCACAACAACGCAACATTGATGTCGAGTTCTCAGGAAAGCATTAGAATGAGCGATGCAATGTCGATGCATACCTGCTCAGCCGTAAGAGTGTCCAACTCGTTGGTGTACTGCTTGTACATGAGAGTGACATCGCTCGTCATCTCGGATACCACATCCCACTTGTAAGCCCAAGTGGGGGGCCGTAGTTCGTCGCCTTTGTCGTCCCATGGTTTGTGCGTTACGCTCTTCGGGCGTCCGACCGGCAAGCGCTCCCAACTCCATACGGAAAGCAAGAGCATACAACCACCTATACATCCGTCCATTGAGATCCTACATCAAGCATCGTCCAATTGCATATAAAGGAAAACATGGTTCACTTAAGAACAAAAATGCATTGATAATGTACAAATGAAGTGCAAGCAAACAACTAACTACCTGTCGGTACAAGTAGGCCAGTGCCACTGAACCCCAACTCCATTTGTTGTCGAAGACGGTCAGCGTCTTCAGCCACATCCATGGAGCATTCTTGCCAGTGCTGTCAGCAAACAAAGTCCGGCTGATAACGTACCACATGTACACCTGAGCATATGTCTGCACCACATCCTCATCAGCATCCTGAGGGCAATGCGCAAAGTTCGCAACAATCCAGGTGAAAGGAGCACCGACTGCGACTCTTTCCTTCTTCTTGTCTCCTTCTGGTTCCTGAGGCTCTGCAGGAGACATACCAATAAGGGCCTGCATCTGCTCGCGCCACCCATCGGAATCGGTGCTCATACACAGAGGCTTCCCCTCGATGGGAAGACCGGTGATTAAGGCGACATCCTGGAGCGTCACGGTCATCTCCCCGGTGCGAAGATGGAAACTGTGTGTCTCCGTCCTCCACCGATCAACCAGCGCGGTGATTGCTGCAGCATTAAGGTTCAGCGTCGACCGGCTAACCAGCCGAATGAAAGGTAAGAGTCATGTCTGCTTAATGTACGGTGCGTACCGCTCATCGTAGGGCATGACAGCACTAGAGACACCGTGAGACCGAATCTTCAAAGGTTGAAGAAACTGCAAACAAGCAAGTCGAGTATTAAATATGAGGCATGTCTATTTGAACTAAATACAAATTTCAAAATACGAACTACTATCATTATTACCATCTTCTTCTCCGACATGAAGTATGCCCGGTGTTGAGTGTCATAAAAATCATCGAGAAGCCAAACCATCCTACAAAGTTCAAACATAATACATGAGCATCATTTCATATGCCTCACCATATCCATAGGGTACGCATAGGGTAAATATTCACATGTGTCACCATACTTCATATGCTAAGTAACAATTGAGCAAACTTTATACGGTAGGTACTAGAAAACTTTAAAATAAAAACCAACAACAATAATGTTCCCCAATGTTTCCCAATATGTATTCATCTCATATGTATTCATATGTACGCGATTTAAAATACAAATCAACAACAATAATGTTTTCCCAATGTTTACAACTAATCTACATAGGCTAAATCAACATACATTCATTCTATTTCCCAAACAAATTTCAAAACAATCAAAGCCTAGGGTTTCAACACAAACATGAAGAATGAGGAAGGCTATTTGGATAGAAAGAAAGGGATCATACGAGATTACCTTTTAGGATGGATTGGAGAACAAATCCCCACAGCAAATCCTCAGATCTGGAGTCTTTGGTGAGAGGATTGAGGTGGGGAGAAAGAAGCCGCCGCCGCTGCCGTTCTTCTGTTCTGGAACCGCAAGGGAATGGGGTGGGGGTGGGGGAGGGACAGTGCGCGGCGGCTACTATCGAGCAGTGCATAGCCTATGAGCTAGGCGTTGCACATTACATGTGTGGCGCCTAGCCCTTAGACGCTGCACTGCTCGATGGGGGCCCAGCGATGCCACGCTGGCCAGACATGCGGCGCTTGAGCGCTAGGCGCTGCACCGTAGGGTGTTGCGCCTTGCTGTTGGACGCCACTCGAAAGGGTCAGCTGCGTGAATTTTTTTCGAAAGCAGTTCAGATTATGAATTTTTTTCGTCCACAGGTAATTTTTGTGATTTTTGCCGCTGGCTGCACACGTACTAGTACTACAGGGTAGTGCTACTGATCAGCTAGCTACATAGCTATACTGCGCCTGTGATTTTTCGGTGCTCTCCGCAGGATTGCGGAAACTCATGCACTGGAATTTGGAGCCGCCCCGGAGATGCGCACGTTCGCAACGCATCACAGAAGAGCGGTAGCGCGGCTGCTTGCATGGCTGCGACCTGGCTGATAGCTGTCGACCAACCCTTTGCAGTTCCCAGCCAAAGGTCACGATTCGGACTTGGAGTCTCGTCCTTTTCTGTTTGCAACGTCCGAGCGTTGGACGCCTGGCCGGCTCCCAGCGCCACCTCTCGTCCCCTCTCCGGGACCTGTACCCCCGCGTGCCACACCGCAATTAGCAC
Source organism: Thinopyrum elongatum (assembly GCA_011799875.1). Lineage (NCBI taxonomy): Eukaryota > Viridiplantae > Streptophyta > Magnoliopsida > Poales > Poaceae > Thinopyrum > Thinopyrum elongatum. The sequence continues at coordinate 550,112,831 of CM022298.1, read as the reverse complement.
GAGTCCGATCGGTCAGCGGCTCAGCGCGTCAGGCACAGGCGGTGCCCTGGATTTGTGTGCCGACCGCTGTCCGGTCTCCAGTTAAACCGCTCCGCGCAGGCGCTGTGCGGCAGGAATGGATGCCAATCCGTGGTGGTACATCGTGTGATCTTGGCTTGGGTGAGCACGTGCTGTCACAGTGCTCGGCAATACGGCTGGCGTCGTTTCTCAATGATGAATGGGTCCTTCAAAACGGAAAAGGACAAGGTTTACATCAGCAGCGATTCGGAATGGACCTGCCGATCACGTGTGTGACGGATGCTTATCTGATCGACTGATTGGCCAGGTAACTGCCCTGCATAATGGGAGGTGCGATACAGTACTGTGTTTAGTTGGCAGTTAACCGGGAGCAGCCAGGTGTGTTGCAAAATTGAATCGAGAGCTCAGCACCGGGTGGTTGCTCTTCTAAATTAGGCTAGTCATGGTGAGAGTAACATACTCTCTCCTTTTTGGTTTATAGGACTCGACTCTAAAATCTCATCATGATAGATGATTAGTGGTGGAACAATTTCGGTAGTTTACAAAAGTAATCAATTGATGCGCTTGTTTTCCTCAAACAATTACGTTTATCAATGCATTAATTGTAAGCAATAAATAACTAAAAACGTTTACATGCATTGGTGAGTTTTCTTTCAATCCTTACATGCAGTGATTTAATGCACCTCGATATCTGAGCGTGTGATGGAATACAATAGAAATGATACTTATAAAACGGGAAAACGAAAGTTTTGAGATAAGCCCTATAAGCAGGAAAGGAGATAGTAGGTTGGCAAATAATTAATGAGAATAGAGGTAAATAAAGTAACATAATTTGTTACCATCACACAGCACTTTTCAATGCAAAATGAGTCTACAAAGTAGTAACAAAAGAAGATCAATATGTTACCATACATATGTTACTACTCACTATGAAGGTACTCCCTCATTTCCGGTTCAGAGGGCTTATCTCATTTTTTTTGTTTTTCCAATTTAAAGGGCTCAGTTTCATCTTCTTTTGAGATTCCGAGGCGCATTAAATCTTTGCATGCAAGAATTATAAAGGAACTCACCAATGCATGTAATATTCCTACTCATTTAGTGGCCAAACATGCATGCACTGTAACTAATCCAAATTAATGCATCAATTTATTGAGTAATTTTATAAAGTACAAGACACATTTTTCTACTCATCATCTGTCTTAGTTGATGAGATTTCATATTTGAGCCCTGTAAACCGAAAAGGAGGGAGTAGTAACATAGACTCCCCGCATATGCACGTTAGGGCATCTGCAACGCTAACCTGTATATTTGAGCCGTAAATGTCCGTTTTTACGTCCGGATAGAGGTCCGGACACTGATACGGAGGCGTGCAGTCCAACGCTAGTCGCAAAACTAGGCCTTCCTTTTTTTCGAACATTTTATCAAACATTTGGTGTGCGGCATCGCGACTTGGGCAGGACACTGGCAGGGGAGCTTGGCGATGGAGGCCGGCGAGCTCAGGGGCGCGGCAGGAGCATCAGGCGCGACGACGGAGGCCAGCGAGCTGAGGGGCGCGACCACGACGGAGGCCGGCGAGCTCGGGGGTTGCTCTTGGGTCGGGTACGGCGACGGAGGCCGGCGAGCTCGGGGGTTGCTCTTGGGTCGGGTACGACGACGGAGGCCGGCGAGCTCGGGGGCTCGACCACGACGACAGGGGTGTCGGGAGCTGCCACGGGCACGCGACCATGACGGAGGCCGGCGAGCTCGGGGGCTCGACCACGACGGCAGGGGCGCCGGGCGTGGCGACGGAAGCCGGCGAGCTCGGGGACGCAACCACGACGGAGGCAGGCGAGCTTGGGGGCTCCTCTTGGGTCGGCCACAACGACAGCAGCGTCGGGTGCGGCCTCACCGTGCTGGCCCTGCTCGAGAAGGCGGCGAGCAGGCTGGGCATGCTGGCCTTCATCTGTGCTCGTCGGCAGCCATGTGGGGAGAGGTAGGAGGAGGCGGCCATGGGAAGGAGAGGTAGGAGGAGGTGGCGATGAGGATGGAGGGCTCGTCGGCGGCGACGAGGATGGAGGGCTTGGTGGTGGCCATGGGGAGGAGAGGTAGGAGGAGGCGGCGATGGGAAGGAGCAGTGGCGGACCTACCATTGGGGCGAGCAGGGGCGGCCGCCCCGGCTCTCCTGGTGCGGAGCAGGGTACCCCAGCTTAGCCCCTTTCAGTTTTAGTCGAAGGGGAGCAACGCCATTGATGATGAGATCCGTTTCTCTTGAACAGTTATCTTCCTGAGGAAGAAGAAAGAAAGGCTGGGCCCATACGGCTGGACTTTGTGGGCTTTAGTTTGTTGTGGAAGGCACATTTCTTATTTTTCAGGAACCAACACACTATCACTAGCAGAAAACAGGGCATCAGTCCCGGTTCCAGAGGGCCTTTAGTCCCGGTTCTGCAGCCGGGACTAAACATCGGGACTAAAGGCCCCCATTTTTAGTCCTGGTTGGGTTACAAACCAGGACTAAAGGAGCTCCACGTGGCCGCTGTGGGCGCCCAGGCAGGAGGACCTCTAGTCCCGGTTGGTAACACCAACCGGGACTAGAAGTCAGCCACGCGTCAGCACCGCCAGGCGCTGGTGTTTTTGTTTTTTTAAAGGGTTTAGGGGTTTCATATTGTGTTTCCCCTTTTCTTTTTGTGTTTACCATTCAACTCTTTTACATTTAGAGTTTTCATTTTTATTTTATGCTTTTCATTCAACTCGACGCTAACTACTATATATAGCAATGAAGGAACCATTACACAACATCGTCATGATCAATATATAGAGAGAAGTGACCTCTCTTTCTCCGTGCTTGGTCGAACGACAAGTTTTCCTATATCTATTCGACGCTATTACATAAAGTACACGTTCATGCATATATACAATATAACATCTCTTATGACCCCTAATATCTAATTACCAAAATCACATTGCAAATCCCGATGGTATTCTCCGTGTGTAGGTATGACATGCTCAACAAAGAATCCCGCCAATTCCTCTTGAGTTGCTCGTATGCGATCAGTTGGTAGGAGTTCGTCCCACTTCCGCCAGATCTAATTTAAAGAAGGGGGTCAATATATATATATATATATATATATATATACACACACACACACACACATAAACACTATTCTGATCACGGGATCAGAATATTATTCTGATCACAACCTGAACTTCCTGAGTTACACAAACTTGAACTTCTATCTGTAGGAACCCGACCTTCGGGCTATCTTCGCAACCGTGTCTCCTCGCGTGAATTATTCTGGTCAGTCGTATTCTATGTGATGTAAGTGTAATCTGCAAACGGTTTTTAGCAATTAAATGCCCATTTTAAATAGGAATCTCGCTCATTGGCGGATTTAGCTCTCGGGTCATGATGAACATGCGTCTGTTGCAATTTTACTGCCTGAGTTGTTCGACCTGAACTTCCCTTAGTGCTAGGTTGAACTTCCGCAAACATTGCCCAAATGGGGCTTGCGATATACCGTTGGAAAGCTATGGACACGAGTATCATCACCCAAGTTGAATTTTTGGCAAAATATAAGCGGTTTAAGAGCAGTTTTGAAAATCGTTTTTTCTTCACACAAAAAACGTGAATCGTATTTTCGATCGCATTTCTAAATTGTTTATCAGAATGAGGCAAATAATATGGTGTTGGAAAGCTGCTGCAAAACCGCTCCTTCCACATGTTGATAGTTTTCCCTAATTACCTATGGTTAAAGAGTAATTTGGAAAATCGTAAAATTTTGCAAACCGAACAGCCGAGTTCGTATTTTCGATGCTATTTTTAAACGGCTAAACCAATTGAGGCAAATGATATGGCGTTGGAAAACTTATGAAAATGCGCTACTTTTTCATGTTGAAAGATTTTTCTAATTTTGAACGATTTAAGAGTAATTTAGAAAAAGATACAAGTTCCATCGAGTTCGTATTTTCGAGCTAATTTTTTAACCGTACGTCCGAATGCAGCAAATGATATGGCGTTGGAAAGCTTGAGGAAATGCGAAACTTTTTGTTATATATTATTTCTCCCAATTCCTTACGGTTTTAAGTTAATTTTAAAAATGGCTAAAAACGTTTTTTGGTCGTAATTTCTACAAACTTTATCAGAATGGGGCAAATAATATACTGTTGAAAAGCTACGGAAAATGCGAAACTTTTTCATGTTGATGGTTTTCTATGATTCCTAGCCGTTTTCAAGTAATTTCGAAAACGGCGAGATCACGCGTTCTGCCTTTATCGCGAAACAGATTCTTCGAAAATGCACCGCGTGAAGAACTTGAACTTCTCGGCATGTCTACTTGAACTTCACTCTGTTTTTCACGTGCTTTTTTTGCTCGTAGGTCTCCATCCACTCACCAGATTTGAGCAAGTGATATACCGATGGAAAGCTGTTGTAAACACGCAACTTTCCCGTGTTGATCATTTTTTTCATACTCGCGACGGTTTTAAAAGTTTTTCATCTGAAATTCATTCAGTGTAGTAGTTGAACTTCCTGCTGTTTTCACGTTGAACTTCTATGTCGTATTTTCGTTTGTAATTTTCTCATTCATTCGTCGGTGTTACACAAATGATATTCCTTTTGTACAAACCTCTCTCACAATAGTTTTTTTAACTTTCTCCGACCGAGGACTTGAACTTATAACAACAAAAAATTTGGACCTTGCCTTTTTATTCATTTTTCTCATATTAAACACACACCATGTAGTACATGAACTTTTTATATTTTTATAATTTGAATTTTTTTATTTTCTTTTTGAAATCAAATTGCTACCAAATAATAACTGAACTTCTTTGTGGATTAAGAGAATTATTTTAAAACGCAATTTTTTTTCTTTTTTGTGTTTTTGAACATGGAAATACAAGGTGAACCTCTCTCGCAAGAATTTTTGAACTTCCCCGGACAGAGCACCTGAACTTCTGTCAACAAAACTTTTAAGATTTTATTTTTCTATACTTTTATTCTCACCTAAAATGCATTTCTTGCAGTACTTGAACTTCTCATTGTTTTCACTATGAACTTCTGTCGTATTTTTGTGTATACGTCGAATTACACGTAATTGAAGGTCGGACGTCATTTTTTGCTTTTTTTCAACATGTAAATGAACGACGGATGTCTCGCACATGAATTTTTAACTATACTCGGAGGAGCACGTGAACTTCTTGCAATAAACCTTTTAAGCCTTTTGTTTTCTATTCTTATATTCTTATCTGAAACGCATTCCGTGTAGTAGTTGAACTTCATGCTGTTTGTCACCTTGAACTTCTGTCACGTATTTTTGTTCAACCTCTCTCACAAGAATTTTTTGAACTTTCTCGGGCCGAGCACTTGAACTTCTAGCGACAAAACTTTTAGCCTTTGCTTTTTCATTCTTTTTTTTTTCATACAAAATGCACACTGTGTAGTACGTGAACTTATGGTAGTTATCAATCTGAACTTCTCTCGGTTACGTGAAAATATTTGAGTTTTTTGTAGACATTGAACCTCTCTGCCCTTTTTATTTGAACTTCATTGTGTATTTTCAGAAATGTGAAAATTGGAGGTTTTTTAGAAACATCGAACTTCAATTTGAACTTCTGTTTTTTTAAATGAGAAAAAAATTAAAACTTTTTTCAGTTTTTCCTTTTTAAAATTTGATCTTCTTCATTTTATTATTTAGTTACGAGAAAACATCTAAGATTTTTTAACATTCAAACTTCTCTCTTTTTTTACTCTGAACTTCTTAGAAAGATATGGTTTTAAATAGAAAACCATTTCTCTAGGTTTTTAAAATTGACTTTCTATGTTTTTTGACCTTCTTAGTTATTTTCAAATTGAACTTCTAGGGTTTTCAAATTTGAACTTATACGGTTTTTTGACCTTCTCGGTTATTTCAAATTCTCTAGTTTTTCTTAAATCTATTTCTTATAAACTTTTTTTTGAACTGCTCTGTTATGTTGAGTTGGCCTTCTCTTATTTTTTTGAAACGAGGAAAATCGAACTTTTATAAAAATTGGTTATTTTTTAGAACGAGAAAAGTCCAAAATTTTAATGAGCATCGAACTGCTCTGTTATTTTAATTTGACCTTCTTGGTTTTACTTTTTATAAATAGGGAAACTATTTTTCTTTATATAGACATCAAACTAATGTGTTATTTAAATTTGAATTTCTTAGTTTTTTAATTTGACCTTCTTGGGTTTGTAATAAACATTGAACTTCTTCATCTTTTAAATTTGAACCCCTCTTTTTTTTAAAGGAAATAGCCAAAATTAATAAAAATCATGAATAAGCTCACTTCATTTTTTACTTGGCACTAATTTTACTATATGTGAACATGTCCTTATTTTTATTTGTTGAACTTCTCACATGATTCCCATGTGAGAACTAGAGAAAGAAAGTGATCGTAAAGCACTAGAAAAAATTGTGAACATCTTCTCTCCTTCGAACTCACTAGGTTTTAATATGTGAAATAATTTTGGCTATTTTTTCATGCACTTCACCATTTTGAATGAACAAACCCTTTGAATTCCTCGGACGTCCGCCTTTGAACTATCGCAGAAGATGAAGTGGGACTTCTCGACCATACTCTTTTTTTCTACTCTATAATGCTTCTCTTGATTTTTTTTGTAATTAATTGTAGCCATGCTATGACCGAATTGAGATGAACAAAATTAATAGTTTACATAGGCATAAAAACAAACTGGTGATGTGCACTGCATAAACGACCAGATCAAAAATAAACTCCTTTCATATTGACTCCTAAAGCAAAACAATGAACCAAAGTGGTTCGGTACAGAAATGGCGAAGAACACAACTTGGACAGTGCCATTTCTCCGTTTTTCACATGCAGTGACGCGTGAGGCTGTGCCTAGATGTCCCTGGAGCAGTGGAGGCCCCACTAGCGCCGGCCCTGGTTGTTGACGGTAGCTGGTGTGATGGTCCCGCCGTCGCTCGGGCTGTGCACGACAGCGGGTCGGGAGATAGCCCGCATCAGCGGGGCACAGTGATGAGGCCACCACTGGCACCCCCTGAAGGTCGGGTATCGGGATGGTGCAGTTCAGTGATGCTGCAGTTGGGGAGGTGCACGAGCTCCATCCAGGAGGCTCGCCATGACGGCTAAGCAGGGAGAGCGCACCACCACCCAGGAGCAGCAGCAGGTGACGAGGACGAGGAAGGACAGGACGCTGCAGGGGAGCCATGATGGATCTCGCCTGCCATGGCTTGATCTGCGAGTGGGGACGGCGGCACGGTGCAAGAAACAGGGGCAGAGGGCAGGCTGCGTCGGAGAGGAGGGAAGGTCGCGGCGGGGTGCGGGGAAGGTCACACCGGAGGGGAAGTTGGGGCCAGTGGAGGGGAGGTGGTCGGGGCAGAGGGCGGTGGTGGAGGTGGTCGGGGCGGTGGTTGCAGGCGAGGGCGGAGGTGGCTGGGGAGAAGAGTGGACACGAAGGTGGGGCGGAGGGCAGTGGTGGAGGTTATTGGGGCCAGGACGGCGGCGACCGAGGTGGTCGGGGGGAGGATGGCGACGGAGGTCGTCGGCGGGAGGACGGCGGTGGCAGAGGTGGTCGGGGCAGATGGCGTGGGCGTCCGGTAGCAACAAGATCTAGGCGGCGCGCTGGACGGGATGGGAGGGGCGGCGCGGTGCCGGTGGGGAGGGGCAGGGAGGGGCGGCGCAGCGCTGATGGGGAGGGGCAGCGCGGTGGCTTGGACGGGGAGGAGAAGGTCGTGGGCTGCGGTAATGGGCTGGTCGGGCTGATTTTTTCTCTGTTCGGGATCTCGGGAGCATCCCCTCGGCCCCTATATAGCCGCGTTGTGATCCAAATAACTATTCTAATCCTGGGATTAGAATAGTGCTACTCTCTATATATATATGAATGAAACTCAACACAATTGATGGTAACAAAATAAAAATGTGAATATTGTTTACGTACTTCAAATTGTTCTGAAGATCTGCCCCGCTCAGAGGTCGAGTGGTGAATAAACTCGCAAACGTAGTATCCACATAAATTATTCCTGGGTGCCTGCCACAAGCACTTTACGAGAATAGAGTTCAATCAAAATGATAATCAAGCATGATAATGGTATTGAAACTAGAATCAATGAGAGATGCGCGAAACTAGCTACTAGTACTTACTTTGGGGTGTGAAAATCGCAGCTCCTTTTTCCATTCACCCCTAACCTGGTTGGTGAACTTTTTCCAAACCCTGCCCGGCAAAGAAAATGATTACTTGATATCAGGAAATGAACGAAAATTGCCGATATGGTGCGATAATGATTGAACTTACTTCTGGAGCATTTGACTCATGTCCGCCCACTCCTTAGGCTCTTTACGCCTCGAGTCCAAGACAATTACTAGTCCCGCGTCAAGCTGAATGGCTAGCAGAATAAAGTGGAACCTGCGCACACATAACTCATCAATTACACTTAACCTCGAGTAAGCGAAACAGAATGTGCACAAGACAGTGCTACTTCTTGAGCTTGCGTTGGTTTTTCCCTTGAAGAGGAAAGGGTGATGCAGCAAAGTAGAGATAAGTATTTCCCTCAGTTAGAGAACCAAGGTATCAATCCAGTAGGAGGTACAAACAAGTCCCCAATCTATGCACCTGCACAAACAATCAAACACTTGCATTCAACGTGATAAAGGGGTTGTCAATCCCTTCACGGTCAATTGCAAAGGTGAGATCTGATAGAGATAGGTATATAAGATTGCCAAAACGTAAAACAAAATAAAAGTAAATAAATTGCAGCAAGGTATTTTTGGTATTTTTGATATATATATCTGAAAATATATGATGGAAAATAGACCCGGGGGCCATAGGTTTCACTAGAGGCTTCTCTCTTGAAGGCAAATAATACGGTGGGTGAACAAATTATTGTCGAGCAATTGATAGGAAAGCGCAAAGTTATGACGATATCCAAGGCAATGATTATGCATATAGGCATCACGTCCGTGTCAAGTAGATCGAAATGATTCTGCATCTACTACTATTACTCCACATATCGACCGCTATCCAGCATGCATCTAGAGTATTAAGTTCATAAAGAACGGAGTAACGCCTTAAGTAAGATTACATGATGTAGAGGGATAAACTCAAGCAATATGATGAAAACTCCATCTTTTTATCCTTGATGGCAAAAATACAATACGTGCCTCGCTACCCCTACTATGTCACTGGGTGAGGACACCGCAAGATTGAACCCAAAACTCAGCACCTCTCCCATTGCAAGAAATACCAATCTAGTTGGCCAAACCAAACCGATAATTCGAAGAGAAATACAAATATATCAAATCATGCATATAAGAATTCAGAGAAGATTCAAATAATATTCATAGATAATCTGATCATAAATCCACAATTCATCGGATCTCGACAAACACACCGCAAAAGAATATTACAATGGATAGATCTCCAAGAACATCGAGGGGAACATGGTATTGAGAATCAAAGAGAGAGAAGAAGCGATCTAGCTACTAGCTATGGACCCGTAGGTCTGAGGTAAACTACTCACGCTTCACCGGAGAGGCAATAGGGTTGATGTAGATGCCCTCCGTGATCGAATCCCCTTCCGGCAGATCGCCGGAAAAGGCCCCAAGATGGGATCTCACGGGAACAGAAGGTTGCGACGGTGGAAAAGTATTTTCGTGGCTCTCTCCTAGGGTTTCAGAATATATGTGAATTATAGGACGAAGAAGTAGGTCGGTGGACTCCCGAGGGGGCTACAAGCCAGGGGGTGAGCCCCCCCTAGGGCGCGCCCCTACGGCTTGTTGTCGCCTCGTGGGTCTTCTAACTTTGACTCCAAGTCTCGCAGGTGCCTTCTGGTCCAAGAAAAATCATCGTAAAGTTTTATTCCGTTTGATATTCCTTTTCTGCGAAACTCAAAAACAAGGAAAAAACAGAAACTGGCATTGGGCTCTAGGTTAATAAGTTAGTCCCAAAAATAATATAAAATAGCATATTAATGCATATAAAACATCCAAAACAGATAATATAACAGCATGGAACAATAAAAAATTATAGATACGTTGGAGACGTATCAAGCATCCCCAAGCTTAATTCCTGCTCGTCCTCGAGTAGGTAAATGATAAAAACAGAATTTTTGATGTGGAATGCTACCTAACATATTTATCCTTGTAATTTTCTTTATCATGGCAAGAATGTTCAGATCCATAAGATTCAAAACAAAAGTTTAATATTGACATAAAAACAATAATACTTCAAGCGTACTAATAAAGCAATCATGTCTTCTCAAAATATCATGGCCAAAGAAAGTTATCCCTACAAAATCATATAGTCTGGCTATGCTCCATCTACATCACACTAAGTATTAAATCATGCACAACCCCGATGACAAGCCAAGCAATTGTTTCATACTTTTGATGTTCTAAAACTTTTTAAACTTTCACGCAATACACGAGCGTGAGCTATGGATATAGCACTATAGGTGGAATAGAATATGGTGGTTGTGGACAAGACAAAAAGAAGGAGATAGTCTCACATCAACTAGGCGTATCAATGGGCTATGAGATGCCCATCAATAGATATCAATGTGAGTGAGTAGGGATTGCCATGCAACGAGATTGAACAAGGTATAATGATACCGACGATCGAATCTCGGGCAAGTAACATACCGATGACAAAGGGAATGACGTATGTTGTTGTGCGGTTTGACCGATAAAGATCTTCATAGAATATGTAGGAGCCAATATGAGCATCCAGGTTCCGCTATTGGTTATTGACCGGAGATGTGTCTCGGTCATGTCTACATAGTTCTCGAACCCGTAGGGTCCGCACGCTTAACGTTCGATGACGATTTGTATTATGAGTTATGTGTTTTGGTGACCGAAGATTGTTCGGAGTCCTGGATGAGATCACAGACATGACGAGGAGTCCCGAAATGGTCGAGAGGTAAAGATTGATATATTGTAAGGTAGTATTCGTACACCGGAAGGGTTCCGGAGTATATCGGGTACATACCGGAGTACTGGAAGGGTTACCGGAACCCCCCGGTGGAAGATATGGGCCATATGGGCCATATGAGGGAGGCTAACCAGCCCACAAGGGGCTGGTGCGCCCCCACAAGGGAGAAGGCCGAATTGGTTTAGGGAAGGGGGCGCCACCCCCCTTTCCTTCTCCTACTCCCTCTCCTTCCCTCTTTCCCCCTCCGGAAGAAAGGAAAAAAAGGGGGGGCCGAATCCTACTTGGACTAGGAGTCCAAGTAGGACTCCCCCCATGGCGCGCCCCTCCTTGGTGGCCGGCCTCCTCCTCCCCTCCTTTATATACGTGGGCAGGGGGCACCCCAAAGGCACAACAGATATTGTCTTAGCCGTGTGCGGTGCCCCCCTCAACAGTTTACTCCTCCGGTCATATTGTCGTAGTGCTTAGGCGAAGCCCTGCGCGGATCACATCACCATCACCGTCACCACGCCGTCGTGCTGACGAAACTCTCCCTCGACACTTTGCTGGATCAAGAGTTCGAGGGATGTCATCGAGCTGAACGTGTGCAGAACTCGGAGGTGCCGTACGTTCGGTGCTTGATCGGTTGGATCGCAAAGACGTTCAACTACATCAACCGTGTTAAGCTAACGCTTCCGCTTTCGGTCTACGAGGGTACGTGGACACACTCTCCCCCTATTGTTGCTGTGCATCTCCTAGATAGATCTTGCGTGAGCGTAGGAATTTTTTTGAAATTGCATGCTACGTTTCCCAACAACAATGCTCTAATAAGGATGATCATCACACTTTTATTTACTTACAACTCAAGAATTACAACTCGATACTTAGAACAAAAATATGACTCTATATGTATGCCTCCGGCGGTGTACCAGGATGTGCAATGATCAAGAGAGACATGTATAAAAAAATATGAATGGTGGCTTTGCCACAAATACGATGTCAACTACATGATCATGCATAGCAATATGACAATGATGAAGCGTGTCATAATAAACGGAACGGTGGAAGTTGCATGGCAATATATCTCGGAATGGCTATGGAAATGCCATAATAGGTAGGTATGGTGGTTGTTTTAAGGAAGGGTTATGGTGGGTGTAGTGCACCGGCGAAAGTTGCGCGGTACTAGAGGGGCTAGCAATGGTGGAAGGGTGAGAGTGCGTATAATCCATGGACTCAACATTAGTCATAAAGAACTCACAAACTTATTGCAAAAGTCTATTAGCTATCGAAACAAAGTACTACACGCATGCTCCTAGGGGGATAGATTGGTAGGAAAAGACCATCGCTCGTCCCCGACCGCCACTCATAAGTAAGACAATCAATAAATAAATCATGCTCCGACTTCATCACATAACGGTTCACCATACGTGCATGCTACGGGAATCACAAACTTTAACACAAGTATGTCTACCAATCCACAATTACTCACTAGCATGACTCTAATATCATCATCTTTATATCTCAAAACAATCATAAGGAATCAAACTTCTCATAGTATTCAATGCACTTTATATGAAAGTATTTATTATATCCCTCTTGGATGCCCATCATATTAGGACTCAATTCATAACCAAAGCAAATTACCATGCTGTTTAGAGACTCTCAAAATAATATAAGTGAAGCAAGAGAGTTCAACAACTTCTATAAAATAAAGCCACCGCCGTGCTCTAAAAAGATATAAGTGAAGCACTAGAGCAAAATTGCCTAGCTCAAAAGATATAAGTGAAGCACATAGAGTATTCTAATAAATCACGATTCATGTGTCCCTCTCAAAAGGTGTGTACAGCATGGATTATTGTGGAAAACTAAAAGGAAAAGACTCATATCATACAAGACGCTCCAAGCAAAACTGTCGGCGTGCGACACCTATGGGATCCCGAGAGATCCCTTTACGATTCGGCGGGGGGAGAGGTATACGCAAAGAGCAGAACCAACGATCGACGCGTGAGGTTTTTACCCAGGTTCGGGCCGCTAATCAGCGTAAAACCCTACTCCTACTTTGTGTTCTTATTGATGTTCTTGAGCCCAGCCTTCAGGAGCGCTCGCAATGAACAGTATGTTCAAAGAGCGGCTACGCATGCAGAATGGGCCAGAAGTTCTCCTCCTCTGTAGCAGTTGCTTTGGGCCTCCTTTTATATGCTCAAAGGGGTCTCCACAATGGCAAAATGTACATACATTGAGGTGTAAAGTAGCTACAGGGTATCATACCTAACCCCTGACGGATTAGGACAAACGCATTTAATGCACCGTGAGGTGTCCGTTTAGGTGTCCTCACTTTCTTGGGGATGGAAAAAGGGGCCATCCCATCAACACCGCTTAAGCTCTCCTCCACTGGCGCGTTGCCACGCATCCAGAGAAGGACCCAGAATGTCAGACTTGTTACTGTGCCGAAGCGGTGGCACAGTGGCAGAATCTCGCCAGGCACCGAATCTTGCCGGGCACCAAGCCTTGCCGGGCGCCAAGCCTTGCTGGACGCCAAGCCTTGCCGGGCGCCAAGCCTTGCCGGGCTCCATAGGCCATCCCGGCAAGGATCTTGCCGGGGAAACTGGCCTTCGGATTCCAGCTTTGCTTATCTGCTGATCCTCAGATCTCTGACTTGCTGATTTCCTTGGTGGCTTGAATCAACCTCGAGCTGTTCCCGGCAAGCCTTGCCGCGAGGATGGCTACAACTGCCCGTGCACAAGTACGGGGTACTAGTGGCCCAATACTTAGTACACCGACAGGAGCCCCCGGGCCTAGGCCATACACGAGTGCGAGGCGTTGTTGGGCTAGGCCCAAACAGTGCACGGGCACGCGTGGCAGGGAATTAACTGCTCGTAAATATCTCGTTTTACTGTGCCCCCACTACACGCACGGAGCGTGCGACGTGGGAAGCGTACCAAAAAGGCTGCAGCTGCCTCGCGCCTATAGAGGCGCATTCACATTGGGGAATAAAAGAGGCGGCCTCGCTCCTTCCCCATAAAAAGGAGAAGTCGCAGAGGCACAAACCTATTTACCCCCCTCTTCTTCTCAATCTGGCCATCGCCATCGCCTTCCTCCTCTCGAGCCCAGAGCGAAGCCTTTTCCTCTTCCGCCCGCTGCTTCCACGCTCGCTCCACCCCCAGCTTCCGTCCTCACAGCCGCCATGCCGCCCAAGGCCAGCAAAGGCAAGGGCAAGGAGGCGAAAGCCGACGTCGCGGAGAGCGAACTGGCGAAGATGCGAAGAGGCTCGTCGTCTTCCCTCCATCGCTCGATGCTGGAGCTCTGAAGGGGCGATACCAATGCATGTGGGCGAAAGGGACGCAAGCTCACCCCACCAAACGCGTAATCCCAGGTGCTTGTTCCAAAGGCGGATCGGACAGATACCCTTTCTTCACTGCATATTTCTATTGCGGGCTCTGTCCCCCCTTTTCCGACTTCTTCAATGATATCATGTACACATACGGCTTCCGTCTTCTCGATTTCACGCCGAATGCAGTACTTTGCATGTCCATCTTTGCCCATCTCTGTGAAAATTTTGTCGGCGTGATTCCCAATTCTGCTCTTTTTCGCCATTACTTCTTCCCTCGCATCCAAAAAGGAGAGGCCCTCTCTGGTTCTATTGACTGGATTCCAATGGCTTGGAATAAGGAAATATACCCAGAAGGGGTTTACCGCGAAAAGTGGGACGAGTGGCGGGCTGAATGGTGCTGGATCCAGGAAGCAGATCCCCATCCGTTTTGTCATCCCCGGCAACAGAAGGTGGTCCTTGGCAAGGATTGGAGCGATCCCGCTGCGAAAGACGAGAGGCTCACAATCGCCACCACCAGGATCCTTCGCTTGAAGGCTGCCGGACTGACGATGGAGATGATCGGCTTCGACTTTCTCCGCCGCCGCATCGCCCCTCTGCAGAACAGGGGAAGGCCAGCTTGGGAATACAAGAACGCGGCAAATAACATGAGATTGCGCCCCGGGCTGAACAACAATCTGACCGCTATGCAGCTTGGCGCTCTCCGTCAAAAATTATTCCAGCGCGAAGACAAGCACCGGCTGCCGGCAAGGATTGTTCCGTTGTGCAACAATTCTGCCTTGGGGTCAATCATTGCCTTCCTGCCGATGTTCAACGCCCACGGTCTTGACCCGACCTAGGCCGAGCCAAGCGAGGAGGAAGCGCAGAAGTTTTTTGACAACTTGACGGAGGGGCCTGTCCGGCAAGAGTCAGATTTCATCCGAGCCACCACCGACCAAGGAGTAGCTTACATTGCTACTAGGGTGGAGGAGGCAAATCTTGCCGCGGAGGCCGGCAGCGTCGGCTTCACAGAGTGGGAAGCTAGCGACGCAGAGGTGGTAGTGGAAGTAACGCCTGCCGGGGAGGACAAGGTTGCCGGGGAAGAGAGCAGCGCAGCCGCTGAGAGCTCGTCCGGCGAGGACACGGCCGAAGAAGAAACGCGAGAAGAGCTCCCACCCCCGAAGAAGACGAAACGTGTTCTTCGGAAGGCTGCATCTGGCATCCCGGCAGGCCAGCCTTCTTCGAGCGGCGAAGCTCCCGGCAAGAAAGTGGCCGGCAAGACTGGACCGCGGCAGGGGGCTCGTCAACAGCCTGCGCGGCGCGCGAGACCCACACCAGCGGCCACTGCTGGGGCGGCAGGAGGGTCTCGTACTACCGCACCAGAAGCTTCCCCGACGCCTGCCACAGCCATGCGGCCTAGGACTCCTCCTCCGCCTCCCCACTCAGACGTCACAGCGGAGGTTGACTTCAACATCTCCGGCTTTAGTCCGGAGCGAGAGGAAGAAGAGTGAGTACTTTGCCACAGCTTTTATATTCCAATCTTGGATCGATCTTACTAAATTGCTCGTGTTGTCTCTGCAGTGACACAGAAACATTGCTGGAGAGGATGGCGAAGAGGTCAAGGACTTCTACGGGTGACGAGCCCCGTGCAGGCTCCACGAGCGTGCCAGAAACCGTCGTTGTCAGCCCGGAGTCCAGTCCTCAAGGCAGCCCCCAGCGCAGCCCCCAACACAGCCCCCAGCGTAAGTTCACTGTTCTCTTTCCGCTGGCGGGTGCCGAGGCTTTCATTCTTGCCGCTGATATCTTTGGGTTCGTAGGAGAAGAACGGAAACAAGGAGAAGACATCCCCATTGTGCCTCCTTCATCGACCGCTCCGCCCACAAGCACGTCCCCGGCAAGAGATCCTGCCGACAAGCCCATTCTAATTGAGGAGGAGCCGGCAGGCGCGGACTCCGGCAATCCACCCCCGGCAACCGGAGTTGCCGGGAGGGGCGCAACCACCTCCCGACAGCCCGACGCAGGTACTTGATTGCCTCAGAGTGCTTGTTTCTCTTTTTCCCTTATCTCTCTGTCTTTAGTCACTTCAAACTTCAACCTCGATCTTATTCTGTTTTCCCCCTTCGTCCCTCAGAGTTCCCTGTGATGGAACACATGGACATCGACGTTGTCATCGAGGAGACCGCCAGGGATGCCGCTGCCAAAGCAGACAGGATCGCTGCCAGCGAGGCCACCAAGGATGACACTGTCGAGGCTGGTGGTGCTCTTGACGGGGAGGCCGCCAAGACTGCACAAGAGGAACCCACCGAAGAACCTACTGAAGGGGGCGACAGGGAGGCTGAGGACCGTACTGACGGTATTCCTGCCGCAGGAGCGCCAGGCACTGCACCGGCCATAGAGCCCCCTGCCACTGGTGAGGCGGCCATTGAAGACCAGCCATCAACATCCGAAGGCCCCTCATCCAGCAAATACCTCAAGGTTGGCGAGAACCTGTTCGTCAACTTGCCGGGGACGGCAAGCACTGGGGCACCAGCCGAAGGAGAAGTTTTAGAAGAAATCATTGCTGCTGCCGGGCTCGAAGTTGTTGATGATCCCAGCACTAGCAGCGGCAAATCTAAAGAGGATCAGCTCCTTCAGGCCATGGGCGAGAATTTCCGCAAGCTCCAGGCTCTCCATCGCGCTCGGAAAGAAAAGGCGGACTCCAGAATAGGAGTTGTCGAGGCGGCCGAAGCAGATTTTCAAAGACGCGTCGCACAAATGCAGATCTGGCACGCCGAGGCCCTCCAAGAGTTGGTTGTCGGCTGGGAACAAGTGAGCCAGCAGTGGACTGAGATCCTCCTGAAACAATCCGATATGGAAAAGGCGCATGATGAAGCTGCTCAAAGGATTGCTGCCGAAGATGCCCTCCTGACGGGGCGCCGCATTGCTCTTGATGCCCATGAGGAAGATCTCACCGCACGTGAGCAGGCGCTCGCCGCCAAGCTTCGCAGCAAAGATGAAGATATCGAAAATCTTGTCGCGCGGCGGACCCAGGAGCTGGAGCAAAAACATAAGGAGGCGCTCGAAGCTCTGACTGCAAGTCACATCGGCAAGCTCAAGGAGGCCGTCGATGCTGCCGAAGCTGCAGAGGCCGCCAAGAACGAGCTGAGCGACAAGGTGAAGAGGCTGGAAACAGATCTCGAAGAACACGGCAAGGAGCTCTCGACGCTCAAGGGTGACAGGGAAAAAACCCTCCACTCCTTGGCGGAGATGCAAGTTGCCCTGTCCGACAAAACCAAGCAGCTCTCCTCTGCGGCTGATAACATCGCGGTTCTGGAGCTGAAGCTGACCACGCTGCAGAAGTCTCTCAAGGCCGGCAGGGCCCGTGAGAAGGCTCTACTCAAGGATCTCCCAGGAGAGAGGAACCTGCTCAAGAGCGCCGCCGCCGCCCAAACCGAGTACGAGAAGGGAGTGGAGATCTGGACTGGACGTCTCATCGCCACCGCGGAGAAGCTTACCACAGAACTGTCAACCATGGGCCTGTCAAACTTCAAGTATTCTTCCGAGGAAAGAATATCTCCAAGTGCCAGGTTGACGATGTTCTTTGAAAGCATCATCAACGCGTTGAGGGTGCTCCAGTCTAGCCGGGCGACCCAATTGGCCAACGAGACTCGCCGGCTTTGCCGGGCCGTCCTCTGCAAGGTGCTCATTAAGGTGGTGCACAGCAATCCCGGCATCGACCTCTCCAACGCGCTCGGCCATCTGCCAAGGGATGCAAGGCGCTTGAAGAGTGCATCGCGCCTATCCTTGAGAAGGTGGACTCCATCAAAAGGATCGAAGGCCAGCGCAGGGATTGAGTGCTCCCTTTTTTTCTCTTGCCGTCGTCATTCCATGTAAAAGACAATTAAGTCTCAAGTTAGAATTGCGGCAACTCATGGATGTAATATAATCCGCCTATGTTTAGGTTCATGCTTGCTATTTTCCTTGTCTGATTCTCGTATGTATGGAGTTCACCCTACGCTTACTGAAAAACTTGCCGGCGCGCAACCTGCCGCGAGCGCTGGGTGCGGGACTTCAGCAGCCTGCTGGAGGCGCAGCGGCCGGCAAGAATCCTTGGTGTTCTCAGTGCAGCCACTTAAATCGCTGAGCGGGCTCGAAACAAAATAAGGGCGCGACCGATTACAACAAGGGTTCCTTCGCGTGCAGATTTTCCATACAAGAGTCGGAATCGTCCAAGGAAATAACCTTGTAATAAAAGAAAAACTTGCTCTGAGTTTTTAGTACTTAGCTTTCTATCACTGTCCCTCCTCCGGCAAGCGTCAATTCCGAACGTCGCCAACTGGTATTCATATCTCCCCTCCCCCCCCCCCGGCAAATGTGCACGCGAGGAATCCTTCTGTCTTTTGAGAAAAAGAAAGAAGAGAAAATAAAGACATGAAACCTTGGTGGTTCGTTAGAACTTACCGGGAGTAGGTGTCATACAACATCTTAGACAAACATGCATATATATAAATACGAACATGGGAATCAATAAGGGAATGTACAACACTTAAATTTAATCATCTGCGCTCAGGGTCTGTGCCTGGCTTTGTACAAAGGATCACATGCCTTGCCGGCAAGACTTGTACAAAAGAGTGGTTGCCGGGGCCCCGGCAACCGCGCCTTATGGGTAGAACTTGCGAAGATGTTCGATATTCCAGGAATTACTCACTGGAACGCCATCTTCGGTCTCCAGGCGGACAGCGCCAGGCCTGGTGACTCATACTACCCGATAAGGGCCTTCCCACTTTGGCGTCAACTTGTTTGAATTCTTGGCGGACTGAATCCGCCGAAGAACAAGGTCGCCTTCCTCAAGGCTTCGGGCATGAACTTTGCGGCTATGATAGCGGCGCAAAGCTTGCTGGTAGCGTGCAGCTCGCACAGCAGCCTGAAGACGATTCTCCTCAAGGAGCACAGCATCATCTTGCCGCAGTTGCTCTTGCTCAAGCTCATCATAAGCGAGCACTCGAGGAGATCCGTATGTGAGTTCCGTGGGGAGAACTGCTTCCGCTCCGTAGACCAGAGCGAAGGGCGTCTGGCCGGTGGCTCGATTTGGTGTCGTTCTGATTGACCAAAGAACCGCCGGTAACTCATCAATCTAGTGTCTTCCGCACTTTTTCAGCCTGTCAAAGGTTCTGGTCCTGAGACCTCGCAGCACTTCAGCATTGGCCCTCTCCGCTTGGCCGTTGCTTCTCGGGTGAGCAACAGAGGCAAAACAAATCTTGCCGCCAAGGTCTTGGACGTACTGCATGAAGGTGCAACTTGTGAACTGCGTGCCGTTGTCGGTGATGATCCTGTTGGGCACACCGAAACGACAAACAATTCCCTTGAAGAACTTGACGGCCGATTGTGCTGTCACCTTCCTCACTGCTTCCACCTCCGGCCACTTCGTGAACTTGTCGATAGCAACATACAAGTACTCAAAGCCCCCGGTAGCACGGGGGAAAGGGCCTAGTATGTCAAGCCCCCAGACCAAAAATGGCCAGGAGAGAGGGATTGTCTGAAGAGCTTGAGCTGGTTGATGTAATTTCTTCGAATGAAACTGGCACGCTTCACACTTGGTGACTAGTGCAATTGCATCCTGGAGAGTGGTGGGCCAAAAGAAACCTTGCCGGAATGCTTTCCCGGCAAGCGCTCTTGACCCTATGTGAGAGCCACATATGCCTCCATGTATCTCTGCCAACAACTCTAGTCCATCCTCCCGAGGAATGCACTTCAATTTCACACCGTTTGGTCTCTTTCTGTACAGGACGTCATCGACGAACTTGTACATAACAGATCGACGGGCTACTCTCTCTGCTTCTTCCTGTTCCTCAGGGAGTTCACCTGTCTGAAGGAAATGGACAATGTGCTGCGCCCATGCCGGAGCCTGAGGCTCGACAGCTAGGACTAAAGGCATCTCCTCTGCCGGGGGAACGTTCGTCTCGACAGCAAGGGCCTGAGGCCCTGCCGGAGCCTGTTGTTCCCCGGCAGGCATGTCGATCCCGGCAACTTCCTTGCCGGCAGCTCCGGGGAGCTCTGCCGGGAAGTACTGGCCAGAGTTCAACTTTCTTCTCTTTTCTTGCCGCATTGATGGCGCCACGGATGGTTGAGTCAATTGGAGCACAAAAGTTCCTGGTTCCACAGGCAACTTGAGAGCGGCACGCTTTGACAGGTCGTCAGCAACACTCTTCTCGGCACGAGGAACGTGCTCCATTTGCAGACCGTCAAAGCGCTCTTCCAATTTCCTCACTTCATCTACGTAGGCTTGCATCAATGGACTTTGATAACTCTTGTTAACTTGCCTGACAACAAGTTGTGAATCGCCTTTGATGACGAGCTTTCTGATACCAAGGTCTGCCGCGATCCTGAGACCGGCAAGCAAACCCTCGTATTCTGCAGTGTTGTTGGTTGAACTCTCCCGGGGAAAGTGCATTTGAACTACGTACTTGAGGTGCTCTCCGGTGGGTGTGGCAAGCAGCACGCCAGCACCGGCGCCTTGCAGCGAAAAAGCCCCATCAAAGTACATAACCCATTGCTGATCGATTTCCTTGCCGGGAAGAGTTGTTTCTTGAACCTCTTCGTCTAGCGTTGGGGTCCATTCTGCAATGAACTCTGCCAAGGCTCTGCTCTGAATCGTCGAAGTGCTTTCAAACTTGAGGCCAAAACTGGACAACTCCAACGCCCACTCCACGATCCTGCCGGTTGCCTCTGGATTTTGCAAAATCCATTGCAACGGAAAGCGAGTGACGACGGTGATTTCATGTGCTTGAAAATAATGGCGCAGCTTCCTCGAGGCCATAAGAAGGCCGAAAAGCAATTTCTACACACTAGAATATCTTGACCTAGCTCCTTGTAAAAGAGAGCTAACAAAATAAACTGGGCGCTGCACCACCTTCTTCTTCTGCACGGGTTCTTCTGTTTGCACAGATCCTGCCTTGCCGGGATCAACCCTTGCCGGGGAAGATCCTACCGCGTCATCTGGCGGTCCTGCCGCTGGTGTTGCTTCCTCATCAGCTTCTCTCTGCGCCACTAGCACAGCACTAACCACTTGAGTTGTTGCCGCCAAATACAGCAGCAACGACTCTTGTGGTTTAGGTGCGACTAGCGTCGGTGGAGAGGAAAGGTATTTCTTCAAATCTTGCAGCGCAGCCTCTGCCTCCAGAGTCCAGTTCATCGGACCTGCCTTCTTCAAACTTTTGAAGAAGGGCAGGGCGCGCTCAGCAGATTTGGAAATAAACCTGCTTAGAGCAGCAACACAGCCGGCAAGACGACGCACATCCTTGACGCGTCTCGGCGCTTCAATTTGCTCAATAGCTTTGATCTTGTCGGGGTTCGCTTCGATTCCCCAGCAAGATACAAAAAATCCGAGGAGCTTGCCGGAAGGGACACCGAACACGCACTTCTCAGGATTGAGCTTCAAGTTGATCTTGCGCAAGTTTGCAAATGTTTCTTCTAAATCTTGAATGAGCGTTGCTTTGTCTTTGGTTTTGACCACTATATCATCCATATACGCCTCCATATTTCTATGGAGTTGTGGCTCAAAACCAATCTGGATTGCTCTGGCAAATGTTGAACCAGCACTTTTCAACCCGAAAGGCATTCGTATAAAACAATACGTACCACATGGGGTGATAAAGGCGGTCTTCTCTTCATCTTCTTTTGCCATAAAAATCTGATGATACCCTGAATAGGCATCAAGGAAGGACAGAAGATCACAACCAGCGGTGGCATCCACAATCTGGTCGATGCGCGGCAAGGGAAAGGGATCTTTTGGACAAGCTTTATTGATATCTGTATAATCGATACAAAGCCTCCATTTCCCATTCGCTTTCCGCACTACAACCGGATTGGCCAGCCAGGTTGGATGAAGCACTCCTTTGACCAGTCCTGCCGCCTCCAGCTTTTTGATTTCTTCAGCAATAAATTCTTGCCGCTCCAAGGCTTGCTTCCTGACCCTTTGCTTGACGGGCCGCGCATGAGGACAGACAGCAAGGTGGTGCTCAATTACCTTCCTGGGAACACCGGGGATGTCAGACGGTTGCCATGCAAACACGTCGACATTCGCCCGCAGGAAAGCAACGAGCGCGCTTTCCTATTTGTCATCTAGGGTGGAACTTATGGTGAAAGTTCCCCCCGTTCCATCCTCTCTGACAGGCACCTTCTTAGTCTCCGGCGGAGTAGCCTTGGACTTCTTGTTCTTGCCGGTGGAACTCTGTGGTACGTCCTCGACGGAAGAGCAGCACTCCGAGGAGGTGCGCTTGCCGGGGTTCGCGCCAAGGTTCTTGCCGGTCTTCTTCTTCCCCCCGGGAGTTCCAGCGGCAGGAGCAGGTGCCTTGATGGCAGGTGCTGCAACTGCTTCCCGATAAAGTTGGTCGGCACAGAAGAGCGCATCCTTCTTATCGGAATGGATAGTGATGACGCCCAACGGCCCAGGCATCTTCAAGACGTTGTACGCGTAGTGTGATGCCGCCAAAAACTTAGCCAGCGCTGGCCGACCAAGGATCCCATTGTATGACATGGGGATCTTGGCGACATCAAACACCACCTTCTCGGTCCTGAAGTTGAGCTCGCTGCCAAATGTTACCGGCAGCGTAATCTTGCCCTTAGGCTGGGTTCTTCCCGGATTGACCCCTTGAAACATACCCGTTTCTTCGAGGTCCTCGTCGGGAATCTGGAGCTTTTTAAGCACATCCGGTGAGATTAAGTTTAGGCCGGCCCCGCCGTCAACTAAAATTTTCGTCACTTTGAGGTTGCGAATCGTTGGCGAGACCAACAATGGCAAGCACCCGACCGCAGTTGTGCGATCAGGGTGATCCTCGGCGTCGAAAATGATAGGCGTGCTGGACCACTTCAGGGGCCTACATGCATCTGGGGATGGCTCTGCCGCATTGACCTCCCGCACCCACTGTTTGAGTTGGCGGTGGGAAGAATGCAGCGAGGCACCCCCATCGATGCACATGGCCTCCGTAGCCTTCTGGAATTCTTGCTCACTGGATTCATCATCTTCCTCATCATCATCTCCTTCTTTGTCTCAGCCCCGAGAGGGCCGATCCTTTTGCTGCTTGGCCTTGCCGCGGCGACCCCCTCGGCCACTGCGCTTCTTGCCGGACCCATCAGCACCATCTTGGGCCTTCTCCTTATCTCGCCTCTCATATTCGGCTCTCTGCTTCTCGGCTAGCTGCTCAACTTGCCGGCAGTTCTGGAGATCGTGGCCCTTGGTGCGATGGATCTTGCAATACTGCTTGCCGGAGTTCTTCGACTTGTCGGCAGCCGCCAAGGCCTGACAGGAAGGGCACCCGGCAAGATCCTTGCCGGGATCACCAACCTTGGCCTTCTTGGCGGCGCCGGGGTTGTCGGATTCCTCAACAGCAAGCACGGCCTTGCCTCCGCGCTTCCTGTTCCGCCGCCGGCCTTTCCTTGACGGGGCCGCGGCGTCTTCATCTTCGGACTCGCCTGCCGCGCCAACAGCCTCGCCAGGGAGTTTCCTCCCCTCTTCAGCTCGAGCGCACTTGTTGGCCAGAGCGTAAAGCTCGGCAATACTCCTGACTTTGTTCATTGCCAGCTCTTCCCGCATTTTGCGGTTACGCACGTTCTGGTGGAACGCGCTAACGACAGCGGCAGGGTGAACGTCAGGAATATTATACTGCACCCAGCTGAATCTCTGGATAAACTTGCGCAGGGACTCGCCCTCCTTCTGAGGGATGATGTGCAAATCGCTCTCTTGGCCAGGAGCTTGGTGGCCTCCAACAAAGGCGCCAACAAACTAATGGCACAGATCTGACCAGGAAGAAATAGAATTCTCTGGCAGATGCATCAACCACGACCTGACGTTGGGTTTGAGCACCAACGGGAAGTAGTTGGCAAGTATCTTGTCATCTCGGCCCCCGGCAGCCTACACCACAATGGTGTAGATGCTCAGGAACTCCGAGGGATGGGTCTTACCATCATATTTCTCCGGGACCTCCGGCTTGAAGGTTCGGGAATTGGGCCACCGGACTTGCCGCAGCTCACGGGTAAACGCTGGAGTCCCTACCTCATAAGGCAAGTCTCCTACGTCCCCTGGCGTAGGCTCGTCAACAGCCGGCCCCGCGCGCTTATCAGACTGATAGCGCGCTTCCCGTCGCCGCTCGATGGTAGTTCGAGCGTCCTTCTTCCCTCGTTCCTGGAGAACTTGACGCTGATCGCGGCGCATCCGTGGATCGGATGACGCCGTGGAAACTTCTTCATGGCGATCGACTTGCTGAGTCGTCGGCCGCCGCTGGTGCCGCGGAGGAGAGTGCACTGTGGTTGCACCACCTCCGGTTTTCTCTACATCGGCTCGCGCCAGATCGATGGGCCTCCGCTGTGAGGGCCCTGCCTCTTGCGGTCCATCTTTGTTGGCGGAGCCGATGAGGCTCTGGATAGTAGCTCGCCACTCCTCCATCTTCTCCGGGGCAGGAGGAAAATCGAGGAGCAGCTGCGCACATGCCAAGGCTTCCGCTGGCGTAGGTGGCGGCGACAAGTGCGAGGTACGTGAGGTGCTCTGACTCCTAACCATGTTAGAAGGAGCACCACCACGGTCACGCGACCGTGCGCCACCTCCGCCGGCAGCTCGGTGTGCATGCTGGTCCTGCGCATCTTGGGATCGACGCGCAGAAACCTTTTCATGGGGACGCCCTGAGCCACCAGCGCCATGACGTCGCTCATCATGCACGACCTGGGTAGGTCGTGAGGCTTGCGCCGGCGCGAGAGCTCCAGCAGGCGCCCTCCGATCTCTGGAGTTCGTTGTGCCACCCGTAGGCAACACAACGCCATCTCTAGATCCAGCGGCGTGCAGGTTACCACTGCCACTATGAACGATACCGCTCGCTTGGCTCGGATCACCAGAACGCCGCGGGGGTTCTAGTCCTCTTCCTTCTGCACCCACGCCGTCGCCCGTACGCGAAGGCGTAGGCAAAACGGACATGGACGGTTGCGCCGTCGCAGCGCTCTTCTTCTTGGGCGGCATGATGATGAAGATGATGAAGAAACTAAGGCGCCGATCACTAGATCAGGTTCACGCAACCTTCATTCCCCCTACCTGGCGCGCCAAAGATGTCGGCGTGCGACACCTATGGGATCCCGAGAGATCCCTTTACGATTCGGCGGGGGGAGAGGTATACGCAAAGAGCAGAACCAACGATCGACGCGTGAGGTTTTTACCCAGGTTCGGGCCGCTAATCAGCGTAAAATCCTACTCCTGCTTTGTGTTCTTATTGATGTTCTTGAGCCCAGCCTTCAGGAGCGCTCGCAATGAATAGTACGTTCAAAGAGCGGCTACGCATGCAGAATGGGCCAGAAGTTCTCCTCCTCTGTAGCAGTTGCCTTGGGCCTCCTTTTATATGCTCAAAGGGGTCTCCACAGTGGCAAAATGTACATACATTGAGGTGTAAAGTAGCTACAGGGTATCATACCTAACCCCTGACGGATTAGGACAAACGCATTTAATGCACCGTGAGGTGTCCGTTTAGGTGTCCTCACTTTCTTGGGGATGGAAAAAGGGGCCATCCCATCAGCACCGCTTAAGCTCTCCTCCACTGGCGTGTTGCCACGCATCCAGAGAAGGACCCAGAATGTCAGACTTGTTACTGTGCCGAAGCGGTGGCACAGTGGAAGAATCTCGCCAGGCGCCGAATCTTGCCGGGCACCAAGCCTTGCTGGGCGCCAAGCCTTGCCGGGCGCCAAGCCTTGCCGGGCTCCACAGGCCATCCCGGCAAGGATCTTGCCGGGGAAACTGGCCTTCAGATTCCAGCTTTGCTTATCTGCTGATCCTCAGATCTCTGACTTGATGATTTTCTTGGTGGCTTGAATCAACCTCGAGCTGTTCCCGGCAAGCCTTGCCGCGAGGATGGCTACAACTGCCCGCGCACAAGTACGGGGTACTAGTGGCCCAATACTTAGTACACCGACAGGAGCCCCCGAGCCTAGGCCATACACGAGTGCGAGGCGTTGTTTGGCTAGGCCCAAACAGTGCACGGGCACGCGTGGCAGGGAATTAACTGCTCGTAAATATCTCGTTTTACTGTGCCCCCCACTACACGCACGGAGCGTGCGACATGGGAAGCGTACCAAAAAGGCTGCAACTGCCTCGCGCCTATAGAGGCGCATTCACATTGGGGAATAAAAGAGGCGGCCTCACTCCTTCCCCATAAAAAGGAGAAGTCGCAGAGTCACAAACCTATTTACCCCCCTCTTCTTCTCAATCTGGCCATCGCCATCGCCTTCCTCCTCTCAAGCCCAGAGCGAAGCCTTTTCCTCTTCCGCCCGCTGCTTCCACGCTCGCTCCACCCCCAGCTTCCGTCCTCACAGCCGCCATGCCGCCCAAGGCCAGCAAAGGCAAGGGCAAGGAGGCGAAAGCCGACGTCCCGGAGAGCGAACTGGCGAAGATGCGAAGAGGCTCGTCGTCTTCCCTCCATCGCTCGATGCTGGAGCTCTGAAGGGGCGATACCAATGCATGTGCGCGAAAGGGACACAAGCTCACCCCGCCACACGCGTAATCCCAGGTGCTTGTTCCAAAGGCGGATCGGACAGATACCCTTTCTTCACTGCATATTTCTATTGCGGGCTCTGTCCCCCCTTTTCCGACTTCTTCAATGATATCATGTACACATACGGCTTCCGTCTTCTTGATTTCACGCCGAATGCAGTACTTTGCATGTCCATCTTTGCCCATCTCTGTGAAAATTTTGTCGGCGTGATTCCCAATTCTACTCTTTTTCGCCATTACTTCTTCCCTCGCATCCAAAAAGGAGAGGCCCTCTCTGGTTCTATTGCCTGGATTCCAAGGGCTTGGAATAAGGAAATATACCAGAAGGAGTTTACCGCGAAAAGTGGGACGAGTGGCGGGCTGAATGGTGCTGGATCCAGGAAGCAGATCCCCATCCGTTTTGTCATCCCCGACAACAGAAGGTGGTCCGCGGCAAGGATTGGAGCGATCCCGCTGCGAAAGACGAGAGGCTCACAATCGCCACCACCAGGATCCTTCGCCTGAAGGCTGCCGGACTGACGATGGAGATGATCGGCTTCGACTTTCTCCGCCGCCGCATCGCCCCTCTGCAGAACAGGGGAAGGCCAGCTTGGGAATACAAGAACGTGGCAGATATCATGAGATTGCGCCCCGGGCTGAACAACAATCTGACCGCTATGCAACTAGGTATAATGATACCGACGATCGAATCTCGGGCAAGTAACATACCGATGACAAAGGGAATGACGTATGTTGTTGTGCGGTTTGACCGATAAAGGTCTTCATAGAATATGTAGGAGCCAATATGAGCATCCAGGTTCCGCTATTGGTTATTGACCGGAGATGTGTCTCGGTCATGTCTACATAGTTCTCGAACCCGTAGGGTCCGCACGCTTAACGTTCGATGACGATTTGTATTATGAGTTATGTGTTTTGGTGACCGAAGATTGTTCGGAGTCCTGGATGAGATCACGGACATGTCGAGGAGTCCTGAAATGGTCGAGAGGTAAAGATTGATATATTGTAAGGTAGTATTCGTACACCGGAAGGGTTCCGGAGTGTATCGGGTACATACCGGAGTACTGGAAGGGTTACCGGAACCCCCCGGTGGAAGATATGGGCCATATGGGCCATATGAGGGAGGCTAACCAGCCCACAAGGGGCTGGTGCGCCCCCACAAGGGAGAAGGCCGAATTGGTTTAGGGAAGGGGGCGCCACCCCCCTTTCCTTCTACTACTCCCTCTCCTTCCCTCTTTCTCCCTCCGGAAGAAAGGAAAAAAAGGGGGGGCCGAATCCTACTTGGACTAGGAGTCCAAGTAGGACTCCCCCCATGGCGCGTCCCTCCTTGGTGGCCGGCCTCCTCCTCCCCTCCTTTATATACGTGGGCAGGGGGCACCCCAAAGGCACAACAGATATTGTCTTAGCCGTGTGCGGTGCCCCCCTCAACAGTTTACTCCTCCGGTCATATTGTCGTAGTGCTTAGGCGAAGCCTTGCGCGGATCACATCACCACGCAGTCGTGCTGACGAAACTCTCCCTCGACACTTTGCTGGATCAAGATTTCGAGGGACGTCATCGAGCTGAACGTGTGCAGAACTCGGAGGTGCCGTACGTTCGGTGCTTGATCGGTTGGATCGCGAAGACGTTCGACTACATCAACCGCGTTAAGCTAACGCTTCCGCTTTCGGTCTACGAGGGTACGTGGACACGCTCTCCCCCTCTTGTTGCTGTGCATCTCCTAGATAGATCTTGCATGAGCGTAGGAATTTTTTTGAAATTGCATGCTACGTTTCCCAACAACAATGCTCTAATAAGGATGATCATCACACTTTTATTTACTTACAACTCAAGAATTACAACTCGATACTTAGAACAAAAATATGACTCTATATGTATGCCTCCAGCGGTGTACCAGGATGTGCAATGATCAAGAGAGACATTTATAAAAAAATATGAATGGTGGCTTTGCCACAAATACGATGTCAACTACATGATCATGCATAGCAATATGACAATGATGAAGCGTGTCATAATAAACGGAACGGTGGAAGTTGCATGGCAATATATCTCGGAATGGCTATGGAAATGCCATAATAGATAGGTATGGTGGTTGTTTTAAGGAAGGGTTATGGTGGGTGTAGTGCACCGGCGAAAGTTGCGCGGTACTAGAGAGGCTAGCAATGGTGGAAGGGTGAGAGTGCGTATAATCCATGGACTCAACATTAGTCATAAAGAACTCACAAACTTATTGCAAAAGTCTATTAGCTATCGAAACAAAGTTCTACATGCATTCTCCTAGGGGGATAGATTGGTAGGAAAAGACCATCGCTCGTCCCCGACCGCCACTCATAAGTAAGACAATCAATAAATAAATCATGCTCCAACTTCATCACATAACGGTTCACCATACGTGCATGCTACGGGAATCACAAACTTTAACACAAGTATGTCTACCAATCCACAATTACTCACTAGCATGACTCTAATATCATCATCTTTATATCTCAAAACAATCATAAGGAATCAAACTTCTCATAGTATTCAATGCACTTTATATGAAAGTATTTATTATATCCCTCTTGGATGCCCATCATATTAGGACTCAATTCATAACCAAAGCAAATTACCATGCTGTTTAGAGACTCTCAAAATAATATAAGTGAAGCAAGAGAGTTCAATAATTTCTATAAAATAAAGCCACCGCCGTGCTCTAAAAAGATATAAGTGAAGCACTAGAGCAAAATTGCCTAGCTCAAAAGATATAAGTGAAGCACATAGAGTATTCTAATAAATCACGATTCATGTGTGTCCCTCTCAAAAGGTGTGTACAGCATGGATTATTGTGGAAAACTAAAAGGCAAAGACTCATATCATACAAGACGCTCCAAGCAAAACTGTCGGCGTGCGACACCTATGGGATCCCGAGAGATCCCTTTACGATTCGGCGGGGGGAGAGGTATACGCAAAGAGCAGAACCAACGATCGACGCGTGAGGTTTTTACCCAGGTTCGGGCTGCTAATCAGCGTAAAACCCTACTCCTGCTTTGTGTTCTTATTGATGTTCTTGAGCCCAGCCTTCAGGAGCGCTCGCAATGAACAGTATGTTCAAAGAGCGGCTACGCATGCAGAATGGGCCAGAAGTTCTCCTCCTCTGTAGCAGTTGCCTTGGGCCTCCTTTTATATGCTCAAAGGGGTCTCCACAATGGCAAAATGTACATACATTGAGGTGTAAAGTAGCTACAGGGTATCATACCTAACCCCTGACGGATTAGGACAAACGCATTTAATGCACCGTGAGGTGTCCGTTTAGGTGTCCTCACTTTCTTGGGGATTGAAAAAGGGGCCATCCCATCAGCACCGCTTAAGCTCTCCTCCACTGGCGCGTTGCCACGCATCCAGAGAAGGACCCAGAATGTCAGACTTGTTACTGTGCCGAAGCGGTGGCACAGTGGCAGAATCTCGCCAGGCACCGAATCTTGCCAGGCACCAAGCCTTGCCGGGCGCCAAGCCTTGCTGGACGCCAAGCCTTGCCGGGCGCCAAGCCTTGCCGGGCTCCACAGGCCATCCCGGCAAGGATCTTGCCGGGGAAACTGGCCTTCGGATTCCAGCTTTGCTTATCTGCTGATCCTCAGATCTCTGACTTGATGATTTCCTTGGTGGCTTGAATCAACCTCGAGCTGTTCCCGGCAAGCCTTGCCGCGAGGATGGCTACAACTGCCCGTGCACAAGTACGGGGTACTAGTGGCCCAATACTTAGTACACCGACAAAAACACATATCATGTGGTGAATAAAAATATAGCCTCAAGTAAATTTACCGATAGACGAAGACGAAAGAGGGGATGCCTTCCGGGGCATCCTCAAGCTTAGGCTCTTGGTTGTCCTTGAATATTACCTTGGGGTGCCTTGGGCATCCCCAAGCTTAGGCTCTTGCCACTCCTTATTCCATAGTCCATCAAATCTTTACCCAAAACTTGAAAACTTCACAACACAAAACTCAACAGAAAACTCATGAGATCCGTTAGTATAAGAAAATGAATCACTACTTTTTTGGTACTGTTGTGAACTCATTCTTTATTTATATTGGTATAATATCTACTGTATTCCAACTTCTCCATGGTTCATACCCCCCGATACTACCCATAGATTCATCAAAATAAGCAAACAACACATAGAAAACAGAATCTGTCAAAAACAGAACAGTCTGTGAAGATCTGAATTGTTATAATACTTCTGTAACTCTAAAAATTCTGAAAAAATAGGACAACGGACGTAATTTGTATATCCATCTTGTTTAAACAATTCAGGGTTTTTCCACCCTCCAGTGAATTTAAACAATTCTGTGACTGGACGCAAAAGTTTCTGTTTTTCAGCAAGATCAAATCAACTATCACCGTAAGCCATCCCAAAGGTCTTACTTGGCACAAACACTAATTAAAACACCAAAACACAATTACTACAGAGGTAAGAATGTGTATTTTATTCAAAAATAGAAGCAAAATTGAGTTGTCTCCCAACAAGCGCTTTTCTTTAAAACCTTTTAGCTAGGCATTGAGATTTCAATGATGCTCACATGAAAGATAATAATTGAAACACAAAGTGAGAATCATAAAACATGTGACAAACAAATTTAAGTCTAACATGCTTCCTATGCATAGGCATTTTATAAGCAAACAAATTATCAAGACAAGCAAAAACTAGTATATGCAAGGAAGAAGAGAGAAACAATAGCAATCTCAACATAACGAGAGGCAATTTAGTGACATGAAAATTTCTACATCCATATTTTCCTCTCTCATAATAATTACATGTAGGATCATAATCAAACTCAACAATATAACTATCACATAAAATATTCTCTTCATGATCCACATGCATGCAAAGTTGACACTCTTCCAAAATAGTGGGGTTATCATTAAATAAAGTCATGACCTCTTGTAACACCCCATGTCATTAGCCACAGTGATCACCTTTTGATAATGACAAGTCAGCATGATTGACAGTGCCTAATCATCATTTGCATCATAATGCATTTCAACTCCTAACTCAAATTCAAATTAAATTAAAGTGAAAAATAAAAGTTGTTCAAACACAAAAAACTAAAATGTTTAATGAATAGCAAATATTCTAGAGGCAATTCTAAAATTGTAACCAACATTTAATAAGTTAATTAAGTAACTCAAACCTCCTCTAACAGTGGCTGAAAACAATATTAAATAGCCTTTTATTTAATCTAAATTAAATACGAAGTTATGTTTTTCCCAAACTAGTTTTTGGTGTTAGGATATAATGCACTGTGATTTATGGACTAGGTCACACTTTTTACAAAATTCATTTGAGGCCACACAATTTTGCAAAACAGAAAAGAAAAGAAACAGAAAAGAGAAAATAGAAAAGGAAAAAGAAGCCCACTGTGCCCGGGCCGCAAGTGCACAGTGCTAGCCCAGCCCACTCCGTGCCGTCCCCCACCTCCCGCACTGTTCCTTGCCTCGTTGTCGAACACCCCCCGCGCGCCGCGCGCTCACACCCGACCCCCCTCGCTCGCTGCTCGACAGCGCGTCGCCGCTCACGCTGGAGGATAAGAGCAACCCCTCACCCCCTGGTGAACCCTAGCCGCTCCATTAGCCACTCCCTCGCTCCCCCCCCCCCGTCGCAGCCGAACGCCGCCGCCGCCATGGACGCCGACTAGCCGCGGCCACAGCCCGCCTCTCACCTCCGTAGCCTGTCCAGCAGCTCCGCCGCGTCGAGGCCGTCCTCCTCGACCACAAGCCCGAGCCCCGGGAGCTCGGCATCGCCCCACGCCGCCGTCTTCTTCCTCGGATCGCCGCCGCACATCGTCACCGATTTCGTCGCCGTCGAGCCGTCCTCACGCACGCTTTGCTCGGCTACACCTCGCTATGAGCCTCTTCTCCCTCCCCTGGCCCTTCTCTTGCTCGCTAGCCCATCGTAGCCACTGCTCCGACGAGGCCCGAACCCACCGCCGCCTCGTTTGCTCGCCGGCGTGGTCACGGTGACCTTTTGGTCCCGTGCGTGCCACTGCCGCACTCACCGCGCCGCGTAGGCCTCGCTTTGCCCTTTAGATCGCTCGGGTGCGCGCTGTTTTGCCGTTCTCGTGCCTCGGCAGGAGAACCTCGCCGCCGATGAGCTCGTGCCGCTCGACTCCGGCCTCCCCAGCACCCCACATCGCCGCCATTCGACGCGTGACGTCGAGCCGCGTCGAACGCGCCCAACCCCAGCCCCTGAAACCCACCGAAGCCGAAACCCGAGCTCTTCCCGACGCGCGTCGCCGCGTTTTGGCTCGCCGGAGCTAACTCCGGCATGCCTCCAGCCACTGCTGACCTGGCCATGGTGGGCCCTGCCCCGTGCCACTGACCCCTGGGCCCCAGTTGACCTGTTGACCAGGTCAACTGCTGACTGGGCGCCATTGTCTCACTGACATGTGGGTCTCGCCCAATAAACGAATTAAAATAAAAACAATAATTAGATAATTAGTTAATTAAATCACTAATTAGCCACTGACTGTTGGGCCCCACCTGCTAATTAGTTTAGTTAAATTAAATTAACCCTGTTTAATTAGCTCTGTCAATGACATGTGAGTCCCACTGGACCCACCTGTTAGGTTTGACCCTGGTCAGCCGAGTTTGACCTGCTGACATCATGCTGACATCATCAGACACTGTTTTGGATAATGTTGGATTAAATAAATAATTAAATTCAGAAAATCAATTAAAACTTTAGAAAATCATATAAATTAAACCGTAACTTCGATGAAAATAATTTATATATGAAAGTCGCTCAGAATTCGATACGAATCTAAATACGCCCTCTGTATTCCTGTCAGATGCCCCGAGCTAGATGAACATGGAACTTTTAGACCGATTTCGATAAATGAATAGTGCCCAACTTTAATTAAATAAATCCGGATGAATTCCTAAATTAACTAACTCATTTAGTTAGGCAGTAGAACACCCCGGTATATCATTTAGGCATGTCATACATATTGTTTGCATTATTGCTGTGAATTTATTGTTTCTCTCCCCCTCCTTCTCTCTCAATAGACGCCGAGACCGGCGACGTTGCAGCCGGGTACGACTACGCTCTAGACGAGCAGCCCGTTGACGATCCCTCTTTCTTGCCAGAGCAACCAGGCAAGCCCTCCCCCCTTGAGCATCCAGATATTGCCCATTCCATTTCTCCTGCTTGCATTAGATTTTGATACTGTTTAATGTTTGCTCCTATTCTGATGCATAGCCTATTTTTGTAACCTGTTTATTATTACCTTACCTGCCTATGTTCAACTGTTTAGTATAGGTTGGTAGTGGACCATCAGTGACCCCCCCACCTTATCCTTGTTGCCCCTGCTTGATCATCGACGACTCGATCAATGTGATTGTCGACCAGAGACCGATACATCACCTCACACCCTTAGTTGTACGACTCTGCTTAGTTACTATCGAGTGCCGAGGGTGATACCTCGTAACGCACTCCTGATGAACACTCTGAAGTGTAGCTGTTCGGTCGTGGTCACCGAGGGTGATTCCTCCTTCTCCACTTCTGATACGACTCTGTCGTGCAACCCCTCAGTGTGAACCTCGAGGGTGATGCCTCCCACGTTCACCCTGATGATTTCATCGAGTGGAATTCGCCGAGGGTGAATCCTCGGGTTTCCCCCTTGATGTTATGACCACACGGTTACTTTGACCTTTGTTACAGGCGGGTCGACCCTGATGGGTACCCGCAAGGGATCTATGTTGTCGGGTGTGCCAGAAGGGCACTCGAGTGTGATATTGTGGCGGAGCTTCAGAAACTCTGCTTGTCTCCGCGTGTTACTAAATTAGCCTATCGGATTTGGGTGTTTGATCTAAGTGGGTCGACGTGCCCTATACACACTACCACCATGCGGGATTATGGTGTATGGAGCCCTCTACGTCGTACGTTTCTCCCGAAAGCTCCTCAGACGTCACGGTTCACCGTGCGGGCTGATTGTTGGGATTGGGCTGGATACCTCACTGACGAGTTCAGTGTCGCGCCTGCACCCCGGCCAGTCTCGCAACACGCAGGGTGCCCAGGGCAATGGCCCAAGACCTCTAGGTGCATAGGTTAGTCCGGCGTGCTGACCTCTCTGCTGAGCCTAGGTAGGGCGTTGCTTCGTGTTGATCTTCCGAGGCCGGGCATTACCCAGTAAGTGTGTCCGACCGGAGTTGATCGAGCGTGTTGGGTAACAGTAGTGCACCCTTGCAGGGATGAATAATCTATCGATAGCCGGTCCTATGGTAAAGGACGCTCAGTTTGTATATCCCGATCTACTACTTGAACTGGATACTTGTTACTTAATTGAAGCTTCGGGATCGCTTTCTCGCTGGGAGTCGTGGAAGGATCTCTAGGCTTGCTTCAACATGCTTGCTTAATAAAATGCTATTCTACTCTCTTCTATTGCTGCAAGATGGTGGTTTCGTGAAGATGTTTGAAGATGCTAGTCTTCGATAGGACTAGGCCTTCTCTCTATTCTGGCATATCTGCAGCCCAGTCCACATATACAGCCTATCTCCTTTGATAATGTTGCATATGTAGTGTAGATCCTTGCTTGCTGAGTACTTTGGATGAGTACTCACGGTTGCTTTGTTACTTCTTTTTCCCCATATTCCACTTTGTTGATACATCAGACGATGGAGCCCCGGAGCCAGATGCCACCACAGGAGCTTACTACCAGGAGGGTCCGGGCGGCACGTACTACTGGACCGAGCCAGCCGACCAGGAGTAGGATCGGAGGTTCCCAGGCAGGAGGCCTTCACCTTTCGATCTAGAGTCATTGTTTGTGCTAGCCTTCTTAAGGCAAAACTTGTCTAACTATGTCTGTACTCAGATAATATTTGTATGACTGACTTATGTATTCGGATCTTCGTGATCCCTGGTCTGTAATATTGTGGATCTCTGTTTAAATTGTGTTAGAGTTGTGTTGTGATATCTTCCCATGAGTCCCTGTGCTTGATCGTGCATGTTTGCGTGTATGATTAGTGCACAATTGAGTCGGGGGCGTCACACCTCTCCAAGCCCATTTTTATCAAAAAATTCATAAGATTGATCATACTCCAAAGTAGTGGGATCATTATTACCTAGAGTTGACAATCTTCCAAACCCACTTTCAATATTATTGCAAACATATTCATCATGAGGCTTAAGTAAATTTTCAAGATCATAAGAAAAAGGGATAATTAGATTTATGCCCCTAGTTGTGCCCCACTCGTCTGTTTTACCCCTAGTTCCCAAAAGTCACCGGTTCTGTCCAAGTCACTTTGCTCCTCTTATACTTTTGCCCTTTGACCGTTTGACCGTCAGTTTGAAAACTTCATAACTAATTCATACTAAATCAGAAAAATGCAAATAAGATACCAAAATGTTCAGAAAAACATCACCTATATGTCAGTGTCATTTGCATTCATGAAAAAAGTGTTGGAAAGTGCACATCCGAGTTTTAGCTCTTTTGATACCACCATGAATAGTAAAATCTAAAAAAATTCAAAAAAATAAAATAAAAAATATGGTGGCAAAGAACGACAAATGTTCTAAGTGCTTGCCAAGTTTCATCAGGGAACAACATTCATGGAAGTCGTGGCAAAAAAATAATCTATTTTGGAGTGCTGATTATTTTTTTTGCCGCGGCACCCACGAATGTTATTCCTTGATGAAACCTGGCAGACACTTAAAACATTTGTCATTCTTTGCCACCAAATTTTTTTTGAATTTTTTTGAACTTTTTTAAATTTTACTATTCATGGTGGTAGCATAAGAGCTAAAACTCGGATGGGCACTTTCCAACACTTTTTTCATGAATGCAAATGACACTCACATATAGGTGATGTTTCTCCGAACATTTTGGTATCTTATTTGCATTTTTCTGATTTAATATGAATTAGTTATGAAGTTTTCAAACTGACGGTCAAACGGTCAAAGGGCAAAAGCATAAGAGGAGCAAAGTGACTTGGACAGAACCGGTGACTTTTGGGAACTAGGGGTAAAACAGATGAGTGGGACACAACTAGGGGCATAAATCTAATTATCCCTAAGAAAAATCACCCCAATCATGATCATTGGAACAAGTAGTGGACCTAGCAAAACTAGCATCCCCAAGCTTAGGGTTTTGCATATCATTAGCACAACTGACATTAATAGAATTTATAGTAGAACCATTGCAATCATGCTTTTCATCCAAGGAGCTATCGTGAATCACTTCATAGATTTCTTCTTTTAACACTTCATCACAATTTTCAGATTCACGAATTTCAAGCAAAACTTCATAAAGATAATCTAGTGAACTCAAATCACTAGAAATTGGTTCATCATAATTGGATCTCTTAAAAAGATTAGCAAGTGGGTGAGGATCCATAAACTTTTAGCAAGCGAAGATGCAAGCAAAAAGAAGGCACATGGTAACACAAGCAAACAAAAGATCGAAAGGAAAGAAGGCAAACAAAAAGGCAATTTTTTTTTTGTTTTTCTAAAATCATTTTAGAAGTGGGGGAGAGGAAAATGAGAGGCAAATGGCGAATAATGTAATGCAAGAGATGAGAGTTTATGGTGGGTACTTGGTAGGCTTGATGTAGACCTCCCCGGCAACTGCGCCAGAAATTCTTCCTGCTACTTCTTGAGCTTGCATTGGTTTTTCCCTTGAAGAGGAAAGGGTGATGCAGCAAAGTAGAGATAAGTATTTCCCTCAGTTAGAGAACCAAGTTATCAATCCATTAGGAGGTACAAGCAAGTCCCCAATCTATGCACCTGCACAAACAATCAAACACTTGCACCCAAAGGGATAAAGGGGTTGTCAATCCCTTCACGGTCAATTGCAAAGGTGAGATCTGAAAGAGATAGGTATATAAGATTGCCAAAACATAAAAAAAATAAAAGTAAATAAATTGCAGCAAGGTATTTTTGATATATATATATCTGAAAATATATGATGGAAAATAGACCCGGGGGCCATAGGTTTCACTAGAGGCTTCTCTCTTGAAGGCAAATAATACGGTGGGTGGACAAATTACTGTCGAGCAATTGATAGAAAAGCACAAAATTATGACGATATCCAAGGCAATGATTATGCGTATAGGCATCATGTCCGTGTCAAGTAGACCGAAATGATTCTGCATCTACTACTATTACTCCACACATCGACCGCTATCCAGCATGCATCTAGAGTATTAAGTTCATAAAGAAGGGAGTAACGCCTTAAGTAAGATGACATGATTTAGAGGGATAAACTCAAGCAATATGATGAAAACCCCATCTTTTTATCCTTGATGGCAATAATACAATACGTGCCTCGCTACCCCTAATATGTCACTGGGTGAGGACACCGCAAGATTGAACCCAAAACTAAGCACCTCTCCCATTGCAAGAAATACCAATCTAGTTGGCCAAACCAAACCGATAATTTGAAGAGAAATACAAAGATATCAAATCATGCATATAAGAATTCAGAGAAGATTCAAATAATATTCATAGATAATCTAATCATAAATCCACAATTCATCGGATCTCGACAAACACACCGCAAAAGCATATTACATCGGATAGATCTCCAAGAACATCGAGGAGAACATTGTATTGAGAATCAAAGAGAGAGAAGAAGCCATCTAGCTACTAGCTATGGACCCGTAGGTCTGAGGTAAACTACTCACGCTTCATCGGAGAGGCAATAGGGTTGATGTAGATGCCCTCTGTGATCGAATCCCCCTACGGCAGATCGCCGAAAAAGGCCCAAGATGGGATCTCACGGGAACAGAAGGTTGCAGCGGTGGAAAAGTATTTTCGTGGCTCTCTTCTAGGGTTTGGGTATATATGTGAATATATAGGACGAAGAAGTAGGTCGGTGGACTCCTGAGGGGGCCACAAGCCAGGGGGGCATGCCCCTACGGCTTGTCGTTGCCTCGTGGGTCTTCTAACTTCGACTCCAAGTCTCGTAGGTGTCTTCTGGTCCAAGAAAAATCATCGTAAAGTTTTATTCCGTTTGGACTCCGTTTGATATTCCTTTTCTGCGAAACTCAAAAACAAGGAAAAAACAGAAATTGGCACTGGGCTCTAGGTTAATAAATTAGTCCCAAAAATAATATAAAATAGCATATTAATGCATATAAAACATCCAAAATAGATAATATAATAGCATGAAACAATCAAAAATTATAGATACGTTGGAGACGTATCAGACAGTAACACTCACTGGAAGTTGTAAGGAAATAGTATTTCCCTTCTGTTTTGTTGTCGAAGTAACGCCTTTAACAAGTTTTTCTTTGTATCATCGGGGTTTTTTGGTACTGTTTATTCATTTACGGTATTTGGGTTAACAAACCCAATGTCATAGATTTGTCCTCTTTTGCATTCGAGGATCTTCAATCTACATAATATAGTGTGAGGATAATTATACATGCAATGAACGAGCTGAGCTAGAGACTTAATTACAGAAAAAAAATACTTACATACAATAGCAACCGACGATAGTTTTGTCGAGGGCATCTTGATTGTATAACTGAAATAATTCTTTAAATTCAATGTACAACGCCTCGACTCCATTGAAGTAGTGTTCATCTTTAATTCCCACGTAGATACTGTCGGTCCCTTCCTTGCAGGCTTTCAAGTAGCAGTATGCAATCTTCGCATCATCGTTGATAGATGTGGGAGTTGCTCAGGTCTAACGAGAGGCTTCCTGTGCTCGTATCTAAATGCTAACTCAGCCATTTTGAACTATACCTCATCGCCTAAGTAATCACCAAGAGTCAAACCAGGACCAGCGGCCGCTACACCTGGATCATTAGCGATATTGGGAAACACCTTGGGTGGGGGGCACGATTGTTTTTCCTGTTTGCTGAGCTGGGGAATTGTTTTCCCACTTCTTGCAGCACTGCTACTTCCCGACCGATTCACTTCATCAAATGTCTTTACAATACAACAGTCATAGTGTGATAGCGGCAGAGGCGATGGTGGTCGCCTAAGGGCATCCAGACAGTGCTTCGCTTTTACCGGATCTATTTTCTCCTTTTGATCTGGTCGTTTCGGTGCAAGCTGGCATTTCACATCGGCAGCCACGATGTCATTGTTTTCCTCGACAGTCATGTCGTATGGTAACTTGGCAGGAGCCTTCTTGACGCTTGTACCTGCTCTGGATTTCTTCGATGTTGTACTACTAGCCGTCGGAGCGACGGTGGGTCTCTTCCGGTGCCGAGGTGGCGGCGGAGGTAGATTCAGCTGACATGGAGGAGGAGGCAGAGTCAGCTGACACTGCAGAGGAGGCGGAGTCAGCTGACGTGGCAGAGGAGGCGGAGTCCGCTGACGCGGCAGAAACAGCTGAGGCGGCGGAGGATTCTGCTGAGGGGCCTCCTCCGGCAGAGTCCGCTGAGGTGGCGGAGATAGCTGAGGCGGCGGAGTGTGCTGACGTGATGGAGACGACTGAGGTAGCGGAGATAGAGCTGGACTGTGAGGAGTCTGCTGAGGGGCCTCCTTCGGCTGAGTCTACTGATGCGACATCCATTGTGGAAGCATGATGTTTTCCTTTCTCCATAGAATGGTAGTCCTTACGGCATCTACCAGATGAGTCTCCCCTTCACCTGTAGGGTACTCAAGTTCTAGCCCCTCGAATCTGTTGGTAACTTCATCCACCCCAACAACAACATAGCCATCTGGAATCGGATTGCAATGGAAAGTTCCATCAGGTCCAGGAGGTAAGACATAGCCGACCGCCACCTTCAAGGTTAGGTTCATGCATTTTGCAATTAGCTCACAATATTCCCTCTCCGTGATATCATCCACGGGGTAGCGAGGAGCCGTGATATCAGGCCGAACGAGCTCCGTGGAAGCCACGCTGCTTTTCCGCTGAGATGGTGGGGTAGCTTCGTGGGCAGTATCGAATGAAGGTTCTTCGTGCTGCTGAGATGGTGGGACTATAGCTCGCAGACTGGTAAGTGCCTCTAGTTTCTTCTCCTGCAACGCTAATCTTTCTTCTACCTTCTGCATCCAGTCTGCTTCCTCTTTCTTCTTTCTCCCTCGGCTTCTATAACCAGTGCTATCGAGAAACCCATGCACCCACGGAACGGAGCCTGATGTGCCTCGTGTTCATCCAGGTTGTTCAGGATTCCCGAGGGCGCGTGACAACTCGTCCTTCTCTCTGTCGGGATGGAACCTCCCTTCCTGCACTTCCTGGATTGCTTCCTGAATCTTTGTGATGGGTGTTTCAAGTCGAGCTTTCATGTAAACGCACTTCCCTGTTTCTGGGTCCAAAGTTCCCCCATGCCCGAAGAACCAAGTCCTTGCCTATTCGGGCCAGTTCAATATCGCTGGTTGGATCCCTTAAGCAAGCAGGTCGTTCTCAGCTTTGTCCCATGTAGGCCGGGCAACCTTGTAGCCACCTGACCCCATAACATGGTGATACAACTTCTTTGCAGCATTTAGCTTATTTGTCTGTGACCTGTTCTTAGCTTTCTCTGATTTCTTGTACGCCACAAATGCGGGCCAGTGATCTTTTATCTTTGCATATTGACCAGTGAATTCTGGAGTCTCGTCTTTCTCGACAAACTGTTCATTCAATCTTTTCTTCCAGTTCTTGAATTGTTCTGCCATCTTCTTAAGAGCCCACGCCTTGATTTTTCGCTGTATAACTGGGTTATTTGGATCCTCCTCTGGTGGTAGGCTGAAATTTATCATGAGCGAGTTCCAAAGCTCATCTTTGCATCTATCGTCGACCTAAGAAACTCCATCGTCCTTCTTCTTATTCCATTCTTGGATGCTGATCGGGTCGCTGTCCCTAACAACAACTCCGCACTGACGTATAAATCGGTCTTGGGTCCGCTTGGGAACAGTCGGTTTGCCATCTGGATCGACTTCTTCGATTGTGAACCTTTCATTCTCACCCAACCTTTTCTTCGGGCCTCATCTCCTTATAGAAGTTTGGCTCGATCCGGAGGGCTAAAAGAAGAAAGAAGCATTAATATATGTACATACAAAACAATTAATGCATCTAGTCAGCAGAGGCTTAATTAATATTATATACCTCGCCGGACTTTGCAACAGTTAAGGCTCCAACACCGGCGGAGCCGTCATCTCCTCCCTCCATTCAATCACCGGAGTTGTCATCCTCTCTTCCCTCACCATCCGTGTCGTTGAGAAACGACAAGGTGATATCATCACCTCCGTTGCGGATTATATCCCCCAACATCTCTTCTTGTTCTAAGTCTCTGTCGTGTTCCATAGTTTCTGCAAATATTACAACATGGCAATATACAACCATGAGAGATGGATTAGTGGCAAACATAGACCTAATCACAACAAGGAATCATATGCATATGAGCAATGGATTAGTGGCAAACATCATGCAAAGTTGACAAGTTTTATAACAGTCAGTTTCAGACGATTGTCGAGGACTCCTCCCCCTCATGTCGAAGTTATACCGAAATTATCGGGGTTATGTTTTAACGACCCCCCTCATGTCAAAGTCAATGAACAACACAAAAATTTCTAAGTGATTGCTAAACTTTTATGCTTCATTTATATGAAGATCAATTATCCAATATAACTATGTTCGCGATATGAGGCATTGGACATTATATAGAATCATATCTCATATCTGATGAGTCGTCCTGTCTTTCGGGAGAGGATACTTTGCGGACCGCCTCTCTCATGCCTGTCCGACGTGCAAATCATGTTTTCATATGCCTCAAAATCAAGTTTATCGGGGTCATATTTTTATGACCCCCCCTCATGTCGAAGTTATGACAATATTTGTACAAGATGAATACAAGATTTATACACAAGATGAATACAAAGTGAAGATAAGATGAATACAAGATTTATACACAAGATGAATACACAACTCAACAAATGAACCAACCATCATCCTATGAACAAAACTCAATAAACAACAAATGGACACCTTTTGTCAAACAGCAGAGGGACGATCAGGGACCAACTCCATGGAGATGCAACACCACAACCTGTAATTCCACCGATTGAAAACAAATTAGGCAAACCCAAGTATGCCACTAGATAGAATGGAAGATTTTAGTTGAAATGGACCTAAAGATCATGGCAAACGGATGCACGGAACTCAAATGGTGATCAAAGCAATATGCAATGCAAATCTGTCCATTATAGCTAGATACCAATTTAAAAGCAAGATTTGAACGTGCTATAGAATTTCTACATGGCAACAAATGACATGACATGAATGTACATATAACACATGGAAAAACATGCTTACTGAACTAATTCAAATGACCCCTCGATCAATGGCAATCATCATGACAAGTTGACAAGTATTAACAGATTTTCAGACTTAGTGATATTTGCATAGTGGCAGAAAACAGATTCATGATGCAACCTTTGAGGCAAGTAAAATATATGCTACAACAGTTTTTCATGTCAACAAAGAGCATGGCGAGCATGTACTAATTACCCTCAACAAAACACCCTTACTGATCATGATCCAAAGATGCACAGATTTGTTGCAAACCTCAAGGCAAAATGCAAAGTATTAATACTGCCAGTTTCAGACTTGGGAAAATAGCATGGCATGGCAGAAATGAATAGATAGCAAGTTTACAAGCTTGTAGCACTCACTACAGGTCCTAACATGGCATGAACTAAAATCTATCAGCAAGAAGACATCAAAATGCTCCTACTTCATGTTCAAAGATTGCCCAAAAGATGCTTGCATTAAAACATACAAAAAGACAAAATGAACTCTAATGCAAAAAAAATGTTCTTCAATTTATTTTAGTATCCACTCATCATATCTTAATTTTGGAGCACACCTCACATAGCTATTTAACAACATCTCAAATTTAATAATTGATCTTAGGTGAAGAAGCTTCCCAATATCTAGCAACACATTACGAAAACATTTTTCACATTGTATACAAATCTTTAAAATTTCGGTGGAATACAGAA
The DNA here is from genome assembly GCA_011799875.1 of Thinopyrum elongatum. Taxonomy (NCBI): domain Eukaryota; kingdom Viridiplantae; phylum Streptophyta; class Magnoliopsida; order Poales; family Poaceae; genus Thinopyrum; species Thinopyrum elongatum. The sequence continues at coordinate 550,069,220 of CM022298.1, read as the reverse complement.
CATCTTTCATAGTCACGAACATTTTCATCCATATTTTTAGAAACCGCGCTAGAGAAACTAACCACGGCAAGGACTAGCATGCCGATGCACTTGCAATACATCAGTGGCATAGTATATGGAATAGTAACGATAATACTCCCTCTGTCAGTGTAAAAAAAGTCTTACATTTTGAGACAGAGGGAGTGTATTATTTTTTGAAATTTTGGTTCTTTCTTGCATGTTCCACCAACATAAGAAGGTGATGCATTAATATGCGCTACAAATCATTCAGAACTTACGCCGATGCATTTGTTTGTTAGTACCAAACATGAAACTTGCATTTGTTTGTTCAGAGACTAGGCATAGAAAAAACTGAAACATAAATCCTTAGAACAGATAACTGATGTCGATTTGTGTCTATAATTTCACTCACACTAGCATACACATCCACACAAACTCAACAAAAGCAGAAAACAATAATGTTGTCGTTCGTCTCAGCATAGATCGGGCCGGCGGCAGATGTGTTCTCCACCGAGGCCTCGGCCGGAGCGGCGTTGGGAGCTTGGGCGCAGGGGGCCGGCGGCCACAACGACGGATCGAGGAAGGAAACAGAGGGGAAAGAGCGGTGCTCACCGATTATCACACGAAGGCTCGTTGAGGGACTAGTAGCAGCAGACGACAACGGGATCGACGAAGAACAGCGGCGGCCACATGAGGAAGCAGCGGAGCTCGACAGGGGTGGGATCGACGGAGAGAATGGCACCGGTCCTCGTAGTCAAAGCAGCGGAGCTCGACGGGGGCGGCGATGGCGAGGAGGCCCGGCGACGAGGCCGAGTGGGCTCGGAGGCGACGGCGATCTCCGACGCAGCAGCCTGGTGGCGTCGATCGTGCTGTGGTTCGGCGTCGGGGGAGAGAATCGGAGAGATTGGGGGAAAATTCTCCAAGTGCTGCTTATATACCCCACCCCTTAGTCCCGGTTGGTGGCTCCAACCGGGACTAAAGGCCCCCCTTTAGTCCCGATCCGAGCTACCAACCGGGACTAAAGGTGAATTTCACCAGCCCAAAGGGCGTGAAACCCAGGACTTTAGTCCCGGTTGGTGGCTCGGACCGGGACTAAAGGGGGGCCTTTAGTCCCGGTTGGAGCCACCAACCGGGACTAAAGTGTTGGTCCTGGCACAGCTGATGGGTGGTGGGAGTTTAGTCCCACCTCGCCAAGCAAGAGGCGCTCGCAACGGTTTATAAGCCCGCGTGCGGCTACCTTTGCAAGTTCCTCTTAGAACACAGACAACTCATCGTCTGACCTGGCACCTCTCTGCCCTGTGGGGCCCACTGATAGCAGAAATTCTTGCCCTGTGGGCCTGCATCCTGGCCCATATATAATTGGATTTCTAGTCGTATGCAGACCGTGGTGTGTGAATTCTCCTGCTAGTAGGCGGGCATTTTTTTATTTTTTGCATATGTTATGTCATTTTTTTGACCTTCTTCAAATCGCATCCTAATTTTTATACATACTCACTTATGTGTAATACACATGATTATCAAATAATTTCAATAAAATATATGAAATTCTAAAAAATGTAAAACTTTCATATTCTTTCTGTGTTAATGAAAGAGATCATGCCTATTTATAGTTTTAATTCTAAAGTTTTCTTTTAAACAGATGCATACATGCCTAGTTTTCATTTAATTATTTTTGCTATTAAAGTTTTAACAAAAAATACTTTATGAAAATTTTAGTTGCATAAATTTTATATAATTTCAAGTTAATATTATTTTGATCATAACTAGAGTTTTATAAAAGCTTCTTAGTTGATTCTTTTTGCTATTGAAGAATATTATAGTTTGTTTTAGTTGATCATAACTAGAATTTTATATAACTTTATTCATGATATAGATTTTCATCAGATAGTGACAAAATAGCTAGTTCTATCAATTTACTTTTCATATGTACCATTGCATCAAAATATATGAAATTCTAAAAAATGCAAAACTTTCATATTCTTTCTGTGTTAATTAAAGAGATCATGCCTATTTATGGCTTTAATTCTAAAGTTTTCTTTTAAACAGATGCATACATGCCTAGTTTTCACTTAATTCTTTTTACTATTAAATTTTTTAACAAAAAATACTTTATGAAAATTTTAGTTGCATAAATTTTATATAATTTCAAGTTAATATTTTTTTGATCATAACTAGTTGTATCAATTTATTTTTCATATGTACCATTGCCGCAACATATTCACCATAAATTCCAATACTTTTTGTTAACCTAATAATGTTATATTTTCTTTTCTATTAAGTTATTAGTTTATTATTTTAATAATGATAATATATTGCCGCAACATATTCACCAACAATATACTATTCTCATAGGAATCTCTGATTTCTCAGCCCTCAACATATCATCAACTCTGCTTGCATGTTAGGTAAACTTGGATCATGGTTATTTCTCGAGAATGGCTATCTCTTCATGCATGGTTATTTCTCGAGAATGGCCATCTGATATGTTGTCCTCAGTTTCACCAGAAAGCAACCAGAGAACTCCTCATCTGGACTTGGCTTGGCATGAGGGGTCCTTCGATCAGAGAAACCACATAGTACCTCCAACTTTATGTCATACAATGTTTCTCTCTTATCATCTCCAAAGCTTCTGTTGTATTCATCTATGTCAAGACGTTTAAGCCATGTCTATATTAACCTAGTTATTTTATATGGAGCCACCAGCCGGGGCTAACCGCGTATGATCAACCTTGTAAAACTTGGGACTGAAAGAATAGGAATAATTGAAATTTCATAACTTAATAAATAATTATTCTAAAATCATGTTTCAAATGCCAAAATGCCCTAGCTAGCTCTTACAAATATTCCCTCCGGTTTGTCCGAAGTGGCACTTTCCAGCTATAAGTCCGGAAACTCACACTAGAGAGAAAGTGACGGCGGTGAAGCCGGTCACATCCCAGAGTGGGATCTTGGGGTATAAAACTATTTCTTCGCATGTGTCCCTTGCTTATTGCACCGTAACCATGGATAATCTTCATCGTTTAACAGGATGCTTAGGTCAGTCTTCACTCTGAAAGGAGGAATTTCATGAAACTTTTCATAATCTTTTGACATGTCTGTCTTGTCCTCCACTCCCACGATGTTTCTTTTCCCTGAAAGAACTATGTGGCACTTTGGCTCATCGTATGATGTATTCGCTTCCTTATCTTTTCTTTTTCTCGGTTTGGTAGACATGTCCTTCACATAGAAAACCTGCGCAACATCATTAGCTAGGACGAATGGTTCGTCTGTGTACCCAAGATTGTTTAGATCCACTGTTGTCATTCCATACTGCGGGTCTACCTGTACCCCGCCTCCTGACAGATTGACCCATTTGCACTGAAACAAAGGGACCTTAAAATCACATTCATAGTCAAGTTCCCATATGTCCTCTATGTAACCATAATATGTGTCCTTTGCCATATTGGTGTTTGCTGCATCAAAGCGGACACCACTGTTTTGGTTGGTGCTCTTTTTATCTTGGGCGATCGTGTAAAATGTATTCCCATTTATCTCGTACCCTTGGAAAATCAATACAATCAAAGCTGGTGTCCTGGCCAACAAGTACAGGTCATCTCGAACAGTGGTGTTACCCATGAGATGTGTTTGCAACCAACCGCCGAAAGTCCCCATTTGTTCACGTGTAATCCAGTTGTCAGACTGCTCCGAGTGTTTGGAGCGTAGACTATTCTTGTGTTCATTGATATACGGGGCCACCAAGGTAGAATTCTGTAGAACTGTGTAGTGTGCTTGCGCCCAAGAATGCCCGTCCCTACATATTATTGAGTTCGGTCCAAGTGTGCCTTTTCCACCCAGTCTACCCTCATGCCGCAATTCAGGAACACCAATCGGCTTAAGGTCAGGAATAAAGTCAACACAAAACTCAATTACCTCCTCTGTTTGATGGCCCATGGAGATGCTTCCTTCTGGCCTAGCACGGTTACGAACATATTTCTTTAAGACTCCCATTAACCTCTCAAAGGGGAACATATTGTGTAGAAATACAGGACCTGGAATTGCAATCTCTTCGACTATGTGAACTAGGACGTGTGTCATAATATTGAAGAAGGATGGTGGGAACACCAACTCAAAACTAACAAGACATTGGACCAAATCATTCTGTAACCTTGCTAGGATTTCTTGATCGATTACCTTTTGAGAAATTGCATTGAGGAATGCACATAGCTTCATAATGACTAATCGAACATTTTCTGGTAGAAGCCCCCTCAATGCAACCGGAAGCAGTTGCGTCATAATCACGTGGCAGTCATGAGACTTTAGGTTTTGGAATATTTTCTCTGCCATATTTATTATTCCCTTTATATTCGATGAGAAGCCAGACGGGACCTTGATACTGAGAAGGCATTCAAAAAAGATTTCCTTCTCTGCTTTGGTAAGAGCATAGCTGGTAGGACCTTGATACTGCTTTGGATGCATGCCGTCTTTTTTGTTCATACGTTGCTAGTCCTCCCGTGCCTCCGGTGTATCTTTTGTCTTCCCATACATGCCCAAGAAGCCTAGCAGGTTCACGCAATGATTCTTTGTCACGTGCATCACGTCGATTGCAGAGCGGACCTCTAGTTCTTTCCAATAGGATAGGTCCCAAAATATAGATTTCTTCTTCCACATGGGTGCGTGTCCATCAGCGTCATTCGGAACAGATTGTCCGCCAGGACCCTTTCCAAAGATTACTTGTAAATCCTTGACCATATCAAGTATATCATCACCAGTACGGCGGACAGGTGCTCCCATTAGTCCCGGTTCGTAACACGACCGGGACTAATGCTCTGATCTGGCCAGGACAAAGCCCTGTTTTCTACTAGTGTATGTACACCACGCACACGAGCCTGTAGCCTGGTGAATCGGTCAATTCAGTACTGTTCGATTGGAGAAAAACTCCCACACTACCTCCCAAATTCCAATCCCTAGCTCACCTTCATGACCATGTTAGTAGGCAATGAGATTTAGATACATATTTTTTTGTTTTTTACAATTTGTAGGTTTTGCTTGGAGTTTTGGGTCATGTTGTTACAGCCAATGAGTGTTCAGGCAACAAGAGGATTTTTTTTCAAAACTATCACGTGTTTTATAGCGAATTCGGAATCTATAGCACCCAATGCAAAAAAAATCAAAACTATGACCCCGTCGGCCTCGTGTGGGCCGAAGAGGGTGTTTTCGGTCAGGAGTTGGCCGAAAAGGACTCTTTGGTCACGCATTGGCCGAAGAGATCCGTAGCTGGGCCGAAAAGGCCTCTTTGGTCAGCAGTAGGCTGAAGAGTACTCTTTGGTCAGCAGTAGGCCGAAGAGTCCCCGGGGCCCACCTTTTCGCTTGAACGGGAGGCCGAAGCTGCATGGCTGTGCTCTTCGGCTTATGTTAGGCCGAAATGTTTTTTTTATTTTGACTTATGAATGTTGTGCAACAATTGCCCATCTTAGACATTGAAAAAAAATATTTTCGCGCAACCCTTTCCCCCAATATTTTCCCGCCAACTCTTTTCCTCCATATGTTCCCGCCACCCATTTTCCGCCAACCCCTTCCCGCCATATGTTCTCGCCATAAGTTCGCGCCAACCCTTTCCCTCCATACCGCAGTCATTCTTTCCCTCCATTTTCTCCTCTCTGCCTATAAAAACCCCTTCACACGGAGGTGGATAAGCAGTCCAGTTTAGTGTAGTCAAGATGTCCGATTGTCCTTTTGATCGTAGTTTTGACCCTGGAATGAGCAAATGTCTTCTTAGGCTAGCCACCGATTTCAGGATGGACAATAGACTAGTACAGCGAGGTGCTATACAAACGGTTGTTAACCCCTTTCCGCGACGGCATTTGGAACCGTCGCCAAGTGAGTGTGGGCGATAGGGGGGTCCTTCCCACACGACCCAGATACCGTCAGGGATATGCCCTCCTGGCACACACGCTCGGCAAAATGAGGTCGTGTGCGACCGGCGAGAGATCAAATACGGTTATACGTACAATAGTGCTAAAAAAATACAATCATACATGCAAAATCGTTTCCGGTCGTAAGTACATCCCACACAGTCAGTCCCCGCTAAACGTTTCTGTTCGTATGTACATTCCACATAGTTAATCCAAGGAATACGTTTCTGTTAGTATGTACATCACACACGGTGCATGGAAGAAACTGTGTGGCAAAGGCTGTCCATCACACACACTTTTTATGTGGTAATCATTTGCGCAAGGTGGCCTAACGCAAACAGTTTTCAAGAGGATGTTGTGTGTGATTGTTCATTGATCCAACACGGTTTATTCCTAGAAACTGTGTGCGTTGTCTGAGGTCATCGCCCACGGTGTTTTCTCAATAACCGTTTGCAATAGAAAAACCCAATTAGCAGGCTAATTGTCCTATTATTAATAATCCATTTATTAATCTAATTGACATTTCATCTTAAGCACACAATATATTTCATTTCCATATTAAGGAAGCAGGATTTCATAATTGAAATACATCAGAGTACAACATCATATAGCTTCAGCACTCAGCTACCCCATTACACAGCTGCACCAGCACCAAGTTTCAGATGCAACATCTACAACCTTTCGAAATTAGCATCATAGACGGAACATAGACAGATGAATCTCATCTGGAAAACTGCTGAAGCAGAAGGCGAATATTGAGCCTTCATTGATGTTGAAGGTCTTTGCAACTTTAGGCCAGTGCCTGTGGATGATTGACTGTCCATCCTTTGTCCTCTTCAGGAACACTTCAATATTGAACCGTGGGTGTCGCATGAAAACCTTCCTCGCCTCCTGACCATACAGGTGGTTTGAGAGGTAGTCATCAGTGAACTGCTTTGGAAAGGCCTGAAAACAAGGATATGCATAAATATCTTCTCCAGATTTGAAATGGCGCAAAGGAATTAAAAAGACAAGGTATAACAGTTAGTACCATCCCGTAGTGAACTGATGTCTTCTTCATTGTGCAGACAAAGATCTTGTTGTTTTTTGTCGCTAATTTCTTTATCATAACAATCTTTCTGAGTGTCTTGACTTGACTGATATTAATGGACAACTCATTTCCACATATGCAAAAAGGGTCAAACAGTGGGTCAAAAGCTCTGACAGCAGGACCTACATGTGCAAGACCAAATTGTTAAAAACCTAATATTTAAAAACAAGAAGTGGAAAGGTGTGTTATTAACAACAAGCCTAACATTTAAAAACAAGCAAACGTAGTCATTCAAACTTGTATTGTGCAGGTCTAAGTATGCTAGTTATTGGCCCTGTTTGGATCCATGGGTTAGAGTTAGTTTGGGCTCAAATAGTCCTAAAATATCCAAACATGAGGGTTAATTTGAGCTAGTTGCGTCAAACCCACCCAAAACAACTATCCCACCCAAGAGGTGCTGATTGGGGCTAGCTCTCCTAGTGCATTTATTGTCAATCTAACACTGTCATCCAAACACCTCTTTGGCTAGAGTTAGTTCATGGTTAGTCATTGTTGAGTATCATTATTATTTAGGAAACGTAGGATAGCGTAGGATTTATTCTACCTTGACTTGTACTCCAAGATGACCATGTACTCCTATATATATGCCCACGAGGCTCAAGCAATACAATCAACTATTCCACCAATCTCTCTCTCTCCCTTTTAACTATCATGAGCTAGAAACTAATTCTAACCTCTAGCTAAGTTAGAGTATCCAAACAGTGCCATTGTTAAATCAAATGGAAAGGCGTGTTCAATACTCCCTCCGGTCCTTTTTACTCTGCATATAAGAATTGTCTGAAGTCAAACTTCATAAAGTTTGACCTTATTTATATGGAAAAATATCAACATCTAGCATGCTAAAGTTATATAATATGAAAATTTAAGTCATGACACATGTACTGATATTTATTTCATATTGTGAATGTTGGTATTTTGTTCTATAAAGTTGGTCAAACTTTAAGAGGCCTGACTTTAGACAAATCTTATATGCGAACTAAAAAGATTCGGGGGAATACAACATGCTTAACAGCAACCAAATATAGTCATTCATAGAGCTATTGTTAAATTTGGTATTGATGAAATTGAACTGCACAGTTCATACTAGCACATATAGAACATCACACTGTTAATTGCTGAAATAAACAAGGCATACTACGAACAACCAAAGATGGCAATTGAAACTGGAGATATGCTAACTACAAACAACCGAACAACCATAAACCGTAGAAATAAACAAGGCGTAATGCAAACAACCTAATATAGCAATAAATACTAGACAGGTTCTCACTACAAAAGGGGTTCGAGAAAACAAATCATGGGTTTCTCACTTGTCACAGATTGGCTCCCTCCTCGTGGTCGCCGTCGATGAGGTCTGACTTGCCAGCTATGGATCCCAGGCCAGCGTCGCAGAACGTGTCCTTCAGATATGACAAAAGGGGATCCATGGCGATGAAGGATGGCAAATTTTTTGTAACGAGCCGCAGGAGATCAGCGGCAGGGCCATCGATGAGATCGACGGCTGTCGAACCCGAAGAGTTGGGGGTGGGCAACTTAACCTGTGCCATAACCCGCGTCAAGCCGTCGGTGTCGACGACCTCGATGTCGTAGCCGGCATCCGTGACATGCTAGAATACTCTAGCCCGCTGATTGAAAGGCTTAATCCAGGTCCAGTCATTGTCGTCAGCTTCCTCGGCGGCCACCTCGCCGACGTCGGCGAAGAGGCCGCGGTAAAGCTCTTTTGGGCCATTTGCTCCTCGAGCTCCCCGGGAAGCGTAGCCGGGCTTAGGCTGCGACGCTCTGGAGTGGGGGAGGGGGTGGGGATAAGGATCTCTGGGAAAGGGGGCGTTTCACAGGCGTCATCTAAGAAACTCAGGGCGGCGAGGGTATGTATATCGGTGGGTAAACTGCACGGGCAGACCGGCAGAGGTTGACGATGGAGGCGGCGCGGCGGCGGCTACCTAGCTAGGTTTGGAGCGAGGGAGGGGTGGTGTGTATGTGTGTGAGCGGGGGATTTGGGGTGAGCGAAGGATTTGGGGTGTGTGTGTGGAGGGGTCCAAGGTGGTGTTTGAGGAAATGCTGCGGGTACTGAAAATTTTACTAGGCTGGAGTAAAATGGCGGGGCTACCAAAAATTTGGATCAATGGATTGAAGCAGAGCGGGGCAGGAGTAAAATGCTGGGGCTACTGAAAATTTGGATCTACTTATTGAAGCAGAGCGGGAGTAACAGACATCGCACACGGTCCAGACATACTAATCATGTGCTATCAAACAGAAAAACCATCTACGCGAACGCGGGTAGATATTTTCGAGATTGCGAGGGAGTAGATATTTTTGAGAGGGGGAGGGAAGCCTCGTGGAGCCCAATCTACTGTGATCATGTGGGTGACAGGGGCAGGGGTGCGGCACACGGGTAGTCCTAGGGAACCGTGTCTGTTTCGTACCCGATCGCAGACGGTTGCTGCGTCTGACTCGTCTGCTGTTTATAAATTTGGGCAAAAAAAATGCGGGAAAGGGTCAGAACACGAACACACTTGCATGTGGACCAAATATATGTATGAAAAGGGTGGTTTGATGTTCAAAAACCCAATGCACAACTTTGATGTGGCACCTGTCGCACAAAGCGCACGTTATTATTGCTAGCCCCCCCCCCCAAACACACACACATCGTGTTACCGGGAGGGGAATCCTAGCTATGAACGCATGCCCCCAAATAGCTAGGTCTGACATCTCACCGTACCGTAACACAAAACCGAAAGAAGTACATCAATCCCCCCCCTTTGCTTCCGATCAAATGTGGACCGTGTGCGGGCCCACAGATGTGTTCTTCTGGCGTTAGATGGGTGACACCACTTACCAACCACACCTGCGGGTGGCCCGATGTGTGTGTGTGTGTGTGAAAATGATGTGCTATGATATTTAAATAACCAAATCACAAATTTGATGTGGCACATGTGCATCGCAAATTAACCGGGCAACCCCAACCCCACGGAGGTTCATCTAGTACGAAGTAGTACTGTGCCCCCCCCCACACACACACTTTGAGTCGGTGGGAGGGGGCATCTCACCAAGGCGTATTGTAAGACTGACCAAGAAGAATCACCACCTTGGTCGTATAACCTCTCTTGTTTGTTGGGTCAAAGTCATGCATTGACGTTCCACACATGGCCCCACAAAATAGGCTAGCTTGTCGCCGATAACCATGTGAGGGAGTGCCTGAAGACAACCACTGCGTGCATGTGTGGCCCAAACATATGTATGAAGTGTCATGTGGTGTTTGAATATACCCAATGCACAACTTTGATTCATGTGTATGTGAGCCCTCAAACTTAGGTCTCGAATCTCACCATGATCGACATACGACTATACGGTAATGCGAACCAAGAGAAGAAGAATCTACCCTGGTAACCTCTCTCGTGTTGTTGGTCGAAGTGATGGAGACGTCCACGCGAGCCCACGAATATATAGGCCGTCGATGATAATCAAGCGAGGGAGAGTGTCCAAAGACAACCACTGCATGTATGTGCCCCAAACATATGTATGGACATGCGTGATGCATGCATATATGTTTGAATACCAAAGGCACAACATTTTGATGTGGTGCATGCATGCGTCGAAAAACGCACAGTCCCCACACAGATCTGGTTCATGATGCGTCGCGTGCTCCCCCCCCCCCCCACCACTTCGACCCGGTGGGAGGGATTCGTGCATACACATGCGCGTGAAGTTTAGTTGCATGTACCGAATCGTATAAGACGAACCAAAATTTAATCCCCTCGTAATTATAAGTGAAATTAACCTCTATCGCAGTCGGTCGAAGTGATTGACCAAGCGGGCACACAGAGATGGACGAAGCATCTCGCCAATAACCCCGTGAGTGAGTGCTAGAGGACAACCGCCACCGCTTGCTTGTGGGCCAAACACATATGTATGGAGATGTGTGGTTGTGATGTTTGAATACCTAATATATATGCAGAACTTTGATGTGGCACCTGCCTCAGAAACCTTTAAGTCCCCCACAGACGAACCGAGGTTCATGACACGTAGTATATATATATATATATATATATATATATATATATATATATATATATATATATATATGTTGCCCCCTCCCCTCTTCGACGCGTAATATATACTCCTACGTACATACCGTAACACAACCCGAAAATAATCTTCCTTGTTCGTCAAATTACCTTTCTCGTTGTGTCATATATTAGATGGACGACGACCTCGCGGGCCCATGGAGGGAAGAGTCGCAGGCGAATGAGTGATAACCATCATATGCACGTGGCCCAATGTGTTGGTGATGTTTTTAATACCCAATATGCACAACTTCTTTGTGGCACCTGCCTCGGAAACCGAAAAGTCCCCACACGGAGCGAGATCGATTCATGACGTGTGTGTGTAGTATATATGTGCTTGTTGGGGAACGTAGCAGAATTTTAAAATTTTCTACGCATCACCAAGATCAATCTATGGAGTCATCTAGCAACGAGTGAGAGGGGAGTGTATCTACATACCCTTGTAGATCGCGAGCGGAAGCGTTCAAGAGAACGGGGTTGATGGAGTTGTACTCGTCGTGATCCAAATCACCGATGACCGAGCGCCGAACGGACGGCACCTCCGCGTTCAACACACGTACGGAGCAGAGACGTCTCCTCCTTCTTGATCCAGCAAGGGGGGAGGAGAGGTTGATGGAGATCCAGCAGCACGACGGTGTGGTGGTGGAAGCAGCGGGATTTCAGCAGGGCTTCGCCAAGCGCTACTGGAGGAGGAAGAGGTGTCACGGGAGGGAGAGGGAGGCGCCAGGGGCTGAGTTGTTTCTCCCATGCACCTCCCCACTATATATAGGGGTGGAGGGGGCTGGTTTCTTGCCCTCCAAGTCCATTGGGGCGTTGGCAAAGGTGGAAGGAAAGAAATCCCATCCTTTCCCTTCCCCACCGATTGTTATCCCCCTTTTTTAGGGATCTTGATCTTATCCCTTCGGGATATGATCTTATTCCTTCTAAGGGGGAATCTTGGTGCGCCTTGACTAGGGGTGTGGGGCCTTGCCCCCACTACCCACGTTCATGTGGGTCCCCCCATGCAGGTGGGCCCCACTCCGGAACCTTCTAGAACCTTCTCGGTACAATACAGAAAAATCCCGAACATTTTCCGGTGGCCAAAATAGGACTTCCCATATATAAATCTTTACCTCCGGACCATTCCGGAACTCCTCATGACGTCCAGGATCTCATCCGAGACTCCGAACAACCTTCGGGTTACCGCATACTAATATCTCTATAACCCTAGCGTCACCGAACCTTAAGTGTGTAGACCCTACGGGTTCGGGAGACACGCAGACATGACCGAGACGACTCTCCGGTCAATAACCAACAGCGGGATCTGGATACCCATGTTGGCTCCCACATGCTCCCCGATGATCTCATCGGATGAACCACGATGTCGAGGATTCAATCAATCCCGTACGCAATTCCCTTTGTCTATCGGTACGATACTTGCCCGAGATTCGATCGTCGGTATCTCGATACCTTGTTCAATCTCGTTACCGGCAAGTCTCTTTACTCGTTTCCGTAACACATCATCCCGTGAACAACTCCTTGATCACATTGAGCTCATTATGATGATGTCCTACCGAGTGGGCCCAGAGGTACCTCTCCGTTACATGGAGTGACAAATCCCAGTCTCGATTCGTGCCAACCCAACAGATACTTTCGGAGATACCCGTAGTGCACCTTTATAGCCACCCAGTTACGTTGTGACGTTTGGTGCACCCAAAGCACTCCTACGGTATCCGGGAGTTGCACAATCTCATGGTCTAAGGAAAAGTTACTTGACATTGGAAAAGCTTTAGCAAACGAACTACACGATCTAGTGCTAGGCTTAGGATTGGGTATTGTCCATCACATCATTCTCCTAATGATGTGATCCCGTTATCAATGACATCCAATGTCCATGGTCAGGAAACCGTAACCATCTATTGATCAACGAGCTAGTCAACTAGAGGCTTACTAGGGACATGTTGTGGTCTATGTATTCACACATGTATTACGATTTCCGGATAACACAATTATAGCATGAATAACAGACAATTATCATGAACAAGGAAATATAATAATAACCATTTTATTATTGCCTCTAGGGCATATTTCCAACAGTCTCCCACTTGCACTAGAGTCAATAATCTAGTTACATTGTGATGAATCGAACACCCATAGAGTACTGGTGTTGATCATGTTTTGCTCGTGAAAGAGGTTTAGTCAACGGATCTGCTACATTCAAATCCGTGTGCACTTTACAAATATCTATGTCTCCATCTTGAACATGTTCACGTATGGAGTTGAAGCGACGCTTGATATGCCTGGTCCTTTTGTGAAACCTGGGCTCCTTGGCAAGGGCAATAGCTCCAGTGTTGTCAAAGAAGAGAGCCATTGGACCCGACGCATTTGGAATGACTCCTAGGTCGGTGATGAACTCCTTCATCCATACTGCTTCGTGTGCTGCCTCCGAGGCTGCTATGTACTCCGCTTCGCATGTAGAACCCGCCACGACGCTTTGCTTGCAACTGCACCAGCTTACCGCTCCACCATTCAAAATATACACGTATCCGGTTTGTGACTTGGAGTCATCCGGATCTGTGTCGAAGCTAGCGTCGACGTAACCCTTTACGACGAGCTCTTCGTCACCTCCATATACGAGAAACATATCCTTAGTCCTTTTCCGGTACTTCAGGATGTTCTTGACCGCTGTCCAGTGTTCCTTGCCGGGATTACTTTGGTACCTACCTACCAAACTTACAGCAAGGTTTACATCAGGTCTGGTACACAGCATGGCATACATAATAGACCCTATGGCTGAGGCATAGGGGATGACACTCATCTCTTCTATATCTTTTGCCGTGGTCGGGCATTGAGCCGAGCTCAATTTCACACCTTGCAATACAGGCAAGAACCCCTTCTTGGACTGATCCATATTGAACTTCTTCAATATCTCATCAAGGTATGTGCTTTGCGAAAGACCTATGAGGCGTCTCGATCTATCTCTATAGATCTTGATGCCTAATATATAAGCAGCTTCTCCAAGGTCCTTCATTGAAAAACACTTATTCAAGTAGGCCTTCATACTTTCCAAGAATTCTATATCATTTCCCATCAGCAGTATGTCATCCACATATAATATGAGAAATGCTACAGAGCTCCCACTCACTTTCTTGTAAACACAGGCTTCTCCATAAGTCTGTGTGAACCCAAACGCTTTGATCATCTCGTCAAAGCGAATGTTCCAACTCCGAGATGCTTGCACCAGCCCATAGATTGAGCGCTGGAGCTTGCATACCTTGTCAGCATTCTCAGGGTCGACAAAACCTTCCGGTTGTATCATATACAACTCTTCCTTAAGAAAACCATTAAGGAATGCCGTTTTGACGTCCATTTGCCATATCTCATAATCATAGTATGCGGCAATTGCTAACATGATTCTGACGGATTTCAGCTTCGCTACGGGTGAGAAAGTCTCATCGTAGTCAACCCCTTGAACTTGTCGATAACCCTTAGCGACAAGCCGAGCCTTATAGATGGTCACATTACCATCCGCGTCAGTCTTCTTCTTAAAGATCCATTTATTTTCTATGGCTTGCCGATCATCGGGCAAGTCAGTCAAAGTCCATACTTCGTTTTCATACAAGGATCCTATCTCGGATTTCATGGCTTCAAGCCATTTGTCGGAATCCGGGCCCGCCATCGCTTCTTCATAGTTCGAAGGTTCACTGTTGTCTAACAACATGATTTCCAGGACAGGATTGCCATACCACTCTGGTGCGGAACGTGTCCTCGTGGACCTTTGAAGTTCAGTGGTAGCTTGATCATGATCATTATCAATAACTTCCTCTCTAGCCGGTGTAGGCTCCACAGAAACATTTTCCTGTGCTGCGCTACTCTCCGGTTCGAGGGTCATCTCATCAAGCTCCACTTTCCTCCCACTTACTTCTTTCGAGAGAAACTCTTTCTCTAGAAAGGATCCATTCCTGGCAACAAAGATCTTGCCCTCGGATCTTAGGTAGAAGGTATACCCAATAGTTTCCTTAGGGTATCCTATGAATACGCATTTTTCCGACTTGGGTTTGAGCTTCTCTGGTTGAAGTTTCTTCACATAAGCATCACATCCCCAAACTTTCAGAAACGACAGCTTAGGTTTCTTCCCAAACCATAATTCATACGGTGTCGTCTCAACGGATTTTGACGGTGCCCTATTTAAAGTGAATGCGGCAGTCTCTAAAGCATAACCCCAAAAGGATAGCGGTAAATCGGTAAGAGACATCATAGATCGCACCATATCCAATAGAGTGCGATTACGACGTTCGGACACACCATTACGCTGAGGTGTTCCAGGCGGCGTGAGTTGTGAAACAATTCCACATTTCCTTAAGTGCGTGCCAAATTCATGACTCAAATATTCTCCTCCACGATCTGATCGTAAGAACTTTATTTTCTTGTCACGTTGATTCTCAACCTCACTCTGAAATTCCTTGAACTTTTCAAAGGTCTCAGACTTGTGCTTCATCAAGTAGACATCCCCATATCTACTCAAATCATCGGTGAGGGTGAGAACATAACGATAACCACCGCGAGCCTCAACACTCATTGGACCACA
The DNA here is from genome assembly GCA_011799875.1 of Thinopyrum elongatum. Classification (NCBI taxonomy): domain Eukaryota; kingdom Viridiplantae; phylum Streptophyta; class Magnoliopsida; order Poales; family Poaceae; genus Thinopyrum; species Thinopyrum elongatum. Next base: position 550,053,608 of record CM022298.1, on the reverse strand, counting down.
CACATCAGTATGTATGATCTCCAATAAGTTGGTTGCTCGCTCCATTGTTCCGGAGAACGGAGTCTTGGTCATCTTGCCCAAGAGGCATGGTTCGCATCTGTCAAATGATTCATAATCAAGAGACTCCAAAAGTCCATCTGCATGGAGTTTCTTCATGCGTTTAACACCGATATGACCAAGGCGGCAGTGCCACAAGTATGTGGGACTATCGTTATCAACCTTGCATTTCTTGGCATTCACATTATAAACATGTGTAACATCACGTTCGAGATTCAATAAAAATAAACCATTCACCAGCGGGGCATAACCATAAAACATATCTCTCATATAAATAGAACAACCATTATTCTCAGATTTAAATGAGTAGCCATCTCGCATTAAGCGAGATCCAGATACAATGTTCATGCTCAAAGCTGGTACTAAATAACAATTATTGAGGTTTAAAACTAATCCCGTAGGTAGATGCAGAGGTAGCGTGCCGACGGCGATCACATCGACCTTGGAACCATTCCCGACGCGCATCGTCACCTCGTCCTTTGCCAGTCTACGCTGATTCCGCAGTTCCTGCTTTGAGTTACAAATATGAGCAACCGCACCGGTATCAAATACCCAGGAACTACTACGAGTGCTGGTAAGGTACACATCAATTACATGTATATCATATATACCTTTGGTATTGCCGGCCTTCTTGTCTGCCAAGTACTTGGGGCAGTTTCGCTTCCAGTGACCGTTTCCCTTGCAATAAAAGCACTCAGTCTCAGGCTTGGGTCCATTCTTCGACTTCTTCCCGGCAGCTGGCTTACCGGGCGCGGCAACTCCCTTGCCGTCCTTCTTGAAGTTCTTCTTACCCTTGCCCTTCTTGAACTTAGTGGTTTTATTCACCATCAACACTTGATGTTCCTTTCTGATCTCTGCCTCCGCTGACTTCAGCATCGCATATACCTCAGGAATGGTCTTTTCCATCCCCTGCATGTTGAAGTTCATCATGAAGCTCTTGTAGCTAGGTGGAAGCGACTGAAGGATTCTGTCAACGACCGCGTCATCCGGGAGATTAACTCCCAGCTGAGACAAGCGGCTGTGCAACCTAGACATTTTGAGTATGTGCTCGCTGACAGAACTATTTTCCTCCATCTTACAGCTGTAGAACTTATCGGAGACTTCATATCTCTCGATCCGGGCATGAGCTTGGAAAACCATTTTCAGCTCTTCGAACATCTCATATGCTCCGTGATGCTCAAAACGCTTTTGGAGCCCCGGTTCTAAGCTGAAGAGCATGCCGCACTGAACGAAGGAGTAATCATCGGTGCGTGTCTGCCAAACGTTCAAATCGTCTGGCAGTGCTGGGAGAGCAGGTGGGTCACCTAACGGTGCTTCAAGGACATATGATTTCTTGGCAGCTATGAGGATAATCCTCAGGTTACGGACCCAGTCCGCATAGTTGCTACCATCGTCTTTCAGCTTGTTTTTCTCTAGTAACGCGTTGAAGTTGAGGGTAACATTAGCGTTGGCCATTTGATCTACAAGATAGATATGTAACATTTAGACTAAGTTCATGACAATTAAGTTCATCTAATCAAATTATGTAATGAACTCCCACTCAGATAGACATCCCTCTCGTCATCTAAGTGATTACATGATCCGAATCGACTAGGCCGTGTCCGATCATCACGTGAGACGGACTAGTCATCAACGGTGAACATCCCCATGTTGATCGTATCTTCTATACGACTCATGCTCGACCTTTCGGTCTCTTGTGTTCCGAGGCCATGTCGGTACATGCTAGGCTCGTCAAGTCAACCTAAGTGTATTGCTGTGTAAATCTGGCTTACACCCGTTGTATTCGAACGTTAGAATCTATCACACCCGATCAACACGTAGTGCTTCGAAACAACGAACCTTCGCAACGGTGCACAGTTAGGGGGAACACTTTCTTGAAATTTTAGTAAGGGATCATCTTATATATGCTACCGTCGTTCTAAGCAAATAAGATGCAAAAACATGATAAACATCTCATGCAATCAAAATAGTGACATGATATGGCCATTATCACTTTGCTCGTTTTGATCTCCATCTTCGGGGCTCCATGATCATCATCGTCACCGGCATGACACCATGATCTCCATCATCATGATCTCCATCATCGTGTCTTCATGAAGTTGCCTCGCCAACTATTACTTCTACTACTACGGCTAACGGTTAGCAATAAAGTAAAGTAATTACATGGCGAATTTCAATGACACGCAGGTCATATAATAAATTAAGACAACTCCTATGGCTCCTGCCGGTTGTCATACTCATCGACATGCAAGTCGTGATTCCTATTACAAGAACATGATCATCTCATACATCACATATATCATTCATCACATCCTTTGGCCATATCACATCACAAAGCACTTGCTGCAAAAACAAGTTAGACGTCCTCTAATTGTTGTTGCAAGTTTTTACGTGGCTGCTATAGGTTTCTAGCAAGAACGTTTCTTACCTACGCCAAAACCACAACGTGATATGCCAATTTCTATTTACCATTCATAAGGACCCTGTTCATCGAATCCGATCCGACTAAAGTGGGAGAGACAGACACCCGCTAGCCACCTTATGCAACTAGTGCATGTCAGTCGGTGGAACCTGTCTCACGTAAGCGTACGTGTAAGGTCGGTCCGGGCCGCTTCATCCCACAGTGCCGCCGAATCAAGATAAGACTAGTAACGGCAAGAAGATTGACAAATCGACGCCCACAACTACTTTGTGTTCTACTCGTGCAAGATACTACGCATAGACCTAGCTTATGATGCCACTGTTGGGGAACGTAGCAGAATTTTAAAATTTTCTACGCATCACCAAGATCAATCTATGGAGTCATCTAGCAACGAGTGAGAGGGGAGTGTATCTACATACCCTTGTAGATCGCGAGCGGAAGCGTTCAAGAGAACGGGGTTGATGGAGTCGTACTCGTCGTGATCCAAATCACCGATGACCGAGCGCCGAACGGACGGCACCTCCGCATTCAACACACATACGGAGCAGAGACGTCTCCTCCTTCTTGATCCAGCAAGGGGGGAGGAGAGGTTGATGGAGATCCAGCAGCACGACGGTGTGGTGGTGGAAGCAGCGGGATTTCAGCAGGGCTTCGCCAAGCGCTACTGGAGGAGGAAGAGGTGTCACGGGAGGGAGAGGGAGGCGCCAGGGGCTGAGCTGTTTCTCCCATGCACCTCCCCACTATATATAGGGGTGGAGGGGGCTGGTTTCTTGCCCTCCAAGTCCATTGGGGCGTTGGCAAAGGTGGAAGGAAAGAAATCCCATCCTTTCCCTTCCCCACCGATTGTTATCCCCCTTTTTTAGGGATCTTGATCTTATCCCTTCGGGATATGATCTTATTCCTTCTAAGGGGGAATCTTGGTGCGTCTTGACTAGGGGTGTGGGGCCTTGCCCCCACTACCCACGTTCATGTGGGTCCCCCCCATGCAGGTGGGTCCCACTCCGGAACCTTCTAGAACCTTCTCGGTACAATACCGAAAAATCCCGAACATTTTCCGGTGGCCAAAATAGGACTTCCCATATATAAATCTTTACCTCCGGACCATTCCGGAACTCCTCGTGACGTCCAGGATCTCATCCGAGACTCCGAACAACCTTCGGGTTACCGCATACTAATATCTCTATAACCCTAGCGTCACCGAACCTTAAGTGTGTAGACCCTACGGGTTCGGGAGACACGCAGACATGACCGAGACGACTCTCCGGTCAATAACCAACAGCGGGATCTGGATACCCATGTTGGCTCCCACATGCTCCTCGATGATCTCATCGGATGAACCACGATGTCGAGGATTCAATCAATCCCGTACGCAATTCCCTTTGTCTATCGGTACGATACTTGCCCGAGATTCGATCGTCGGTATCTCGATACCTTGTTCAATCTCGTTACCGGCAAGTCTCTTTACTCGTTTCCGTAACACATCATCCCGTGAACAACTCCTTGATCACATTGAGCTCATTATGATGATGTCCTACCGAGTGGGCCCAGAGGTACCTCTCCGTTACATGGAGTGACAAATCCCAGTCTCTATTCGTGCCAACCCAACAGATACTTTCGGAGATACCCGTAGTGCACCTTTATAGCCACCCAGTTACGTTGTGACGTTTGGTGCACCCAAAGCACTCCTACGGTATCCGGGAGTTGCACAATCTCATGGTCTAAGGAAAAGTTACTTGACATTGGAAAAGCTTTAGCAAACGAACTACACGATCTAGTGCTAGGCTTAGGATTGGGTCTTGTCCATCACATCATTCTCCTAATGATGTGATCCCGTTATCAATGACATCCAATGTCCATGGTCAGGAAACCGTAACCATCTATTGATCAACGAGCTAGTCAACTAGAGGCTTACTAGGGACATGTTGTGGTCTATGTATTCACACATGTATTACGATTTCCGGATAACACAATTATAGCATGAATAACAGACAATTATCATGAACAAGGAAATATAATAATAACCATTTTATTATTGCCTCTAGGGCATATTTCCAACAGTGCTGCCCCGGCCACCTCCTCCCCTCTTCGACGCGTACTATATACTCCTACCGCAACACAACCCAAAAAGAAACCTCCTTGCTGGGTCAAAGTGATGGAGGACAACCTCGCGGGCCCACAGATGGAAGCATCGCACGCGAGTGAGTGTCCTATATGACGCGTAGTATTGCCCCCGGCCACCCTCTTCAACGCGTACTATATATATATACTCCTACCGTATGTATAACAAAAACCAAAAAATGACCATCCTTGTTGGTCAAATTAACCTCTCTCATCGCATGTCATAGTGCTGGACGGCGACCTCACGGGCTCACGCGAGTGAGTGTCGTAGGACCACCGCGTGCATGTGGCCCAAAGATGCATGTCAATGTTTTTCTGCAGCGAACATGCGACCAAAGGAGTTTACTGTTGAAAATTGAAAAAAATAGATAACATCTATTCGTTTTTTATACATTGATTGATTTCCCAGGGATTTAAATGTGCAAAATCAAATTTGATCTACATGAGACCCGTGATAGTGCACGAAAATGGATTGCAAAATCATATGTGTACGTGTCCCTGGGTGCATGTTTAGTCCCCATGCAAGAAATTTCTAACATCTAGAATCTTGATTTTAAATTCCAATAAATCCAAAACTAAGTTGAAATTAATGAAACTTATTGTGGTGTCATATGGACACCAATAGACTATGATATTATTATTATTTTCAATTTTGAGACAAGTTTTGATATAATCTTCTTACATACAGGAAATTATAAATAATTATCAACCAATATCGCAAGCGAACTCTTTATTTGAACCGTGGGCGTTGGACCAACAATGTAAGTGCCGTGCTTCGGTTAAGCAATAAAGCGGCATAATTAGTCATCAAAAAGGAAAAAATCAATGTAATATGTGCCACGCATGCGTCCCGTGTGCCGTACGAGCATGCGTGAGTTGACGAGACGCATGCTAGCAGGCAGACCGGGAGGCCGAGGCATGCGCATGTTCGCTACGCACTCACCGTGCGGGGCGTGCTAGTAGCTGTGTGAAATGACGGTAGGCGTGCTAGTAGTCCGCTGCGCAGGCTCACCGGGGGGCGAACCAACCCTTTGACCGCTGCCCACCTCGCTCCCACTGCTCCATATTAATGGCGCGCCCACCTCGCTCCGTGAAATGATGGTATAGGAATGCCAGAAGTCCGCCGCGCAGGCTCACCGGGAAGCGAGACAGCCTTTGACCGCTACCCGCCTCGATCCCACTGGTATGTATTAATGGCACGCCCGAGCGGCCGCACCCCCCAACCTCGCCTAACACACAATCCTCTCTCTCTGCCCGCATCCTCGACACCACTCTCAGTCCTCAAAGCCGTCAGTGTACGAGGATGCCGCCGAAGCGCCCCATCGGAGGGAGTGGCGACGCCGGGGCTGCTGAAGCACCGGAGCACGGCGTGAATATGTAGACAGAGGTTTCCGTCGCCGCCGACAAGGTGGAGAACGAGGCTGCCAACAAGTGGAGGCGGGTCGAGAAAGAACTGCAAGTGACTCCAGCAGGCCTAGACTTCATCAGCAGCCTCCCCGATGATATGTTGACAGTCATCATATCCCTCCTCCCAATCAAATATGGGGTGAGGACAACCGCCCTTTCCCGGCGGTGGCGCCCCCTATGGCTCTCCACCCCTGTCGACCTGCTCGACGCCCACGAGCTCTGCCATGGCTATCGCAAAAGCTTGGATGCGTTCTCCCAGATCCTCGGCAGTCACCATGGCCCAATCAAAGGCCTTATCATGGGCAAGTTCCGTTCCAATGGCAAGGACCGAGCCAAGCTTGACGAGTGGTTCCGATCCCCCGCCCTAGATCAGCTTGAGGGGCTCAGTTTTAATGATGGGCATATGCGCTTGCTGCCAACGTCCACGCTCCGCTTCGCGCCCACGCTGCGCCTCGCCAAGTTCATGAACTCCCATCCCCCCCTTAATGACGCGCCTGCTCTTTTTCTACCATGACTGAAGCACCTCGAGCTCATCGTCGTCTGCATCCCAAAGGATGACATGGAGCGCCTGCTCCGTGGCTGTACTGCACTCGAGTTCCTTCGTCTTTAGGCGATGAATTGGTCGAGTACCTTCCACATCACCTCCAGGACTGTAAGTGCATCTAGTGCCCCTTAGTGATTTTGGTGTATTGAAGACTTATAGGTTAAGGGACTAATGCGTTTGTGAGTGTACACAGGTCTATAAGTCTATGAGGAGTTTGATATTTATGATGAAAGTCGACCCCTAAAAATGAATGTCTTCAGTTGAAGACTTTGGTTTTCTTGAAGACTTTGAAAGTGAGGAAATTGGTGTGACCCTGAAGACTTGATATTCATGCGAGGATTATGAAACGTGAAGACTTTTGTTTTCATAGTTTCATTTTCTTCTTCTTGAGTCATAGGAAACACCGTACTGTTAAAGGGGGTTGAGGTAAAACTAAGGAAAAGTTTCCAAGTGATGCTCATCTCAAAATCCTACACCTACCCAATCCTTTCGAGTGAAGCCATTGGAAATCTCATACAGTTCAGCCAATTTCTTCAGTGACAGAGACGAAGTTCTTCTGTTCTCTGAGGAATTTGTTCTGACTGGGGAGTTAGGAATTCACCAGTGCGGATTGCCTACAAGTAAGGAACATGATAGCCCTGAGGAATTTGGTACTCAAATTTCCGACCGTTGCTGTGCTACGTGCCAGCTGTCCCAAAATATCTACCCACCTAACGGCCATATCATTAAACGGCATTTATGTCTTATCATGTCGGGCTGCTCCCTAGGCTATAAATAGCCGCCCCCTACAACCACCAGTTGGTTGGCTGCTCCGAGAGATAGATTGACACTTGTCATTTAGAGCATCCCATCCTCCGAGGACTTTGAGCGAAAATCATCAAGTGAGGAAAAACCCAAAAACCCAAACACCTACAAACCCAAAGTGATTGAGCATCACTGAAGAGATTGTTCCTATGTGGAACCGACGCTTGTTACCTTTGAGGACTGTGCATCCTCCAGACGGTTAGGCGTCATGGTCTAGAGCATCCAAGAGGAATTGTGGATCGCCGAGTGACCGAGTCTATGAAGGTTTGGAAGTCACCTGAAGACTTACCACGAGTGATTGGGCGAGGTCTGTGTGACCTTAGCTAAAGGAGAATACGGTGAGGACTGTGTGTCCGGGACTGTGTGTCCTCAGGTTTAAATACCTAGCCGCTCCAACCAGATGTACAACTGTCACAACAGTTGGAACTAGTCTACCAAATCATTGTCTTCACCGAGCTACTGGTTCTATTTCCTCAACTCTTTCACTTCCTCATTCATGTGTTGATTTACTTGATCATTACTGTGTGAAGACTTTGACTGAAGACTTTCTCAATTTCCTCAATCCTATTTCTTCAGTCACATAGTCTTCAGACTGATTATCCTGTGTTTCACGCTACCTGTACTCTGTGCCTATTTCATTTCATCATGATGACTGTTCTTATGCCATGTTATGTTTGCATCTGAGTACTTATTCCGCTGCTAAGTAGTTCGTTACTTAGGAATTTCCTCACCGTGAAATTCCTCAGTGACGAATTCGTAAAAATCGCCTATTCACCCCCCCTCTAGTCAATATAACGCACTTTCAAGGACTCTTCGGACTATTTATGTGTACGGCTGGTGCTGCAATGAGAGATCACAAAAGGTGGACCACAATATGGTCATTGAGGACACACCTTCACTTGAGAGATTACTTGTAGTTGATCAACAAGGTCCAACAAGAATCAATGTCATTTCTGCGCCAAAATTGACAGTGGTGGGCTACTCGTCTATCAAGTACTACTACTTTCATGTACAACAGTCGCCTTATACCTCTCCTTCTTGATATCAACATTATTTCTAGTTTTGAAGATGTATGTTCGTCTGTCATCCAGCAAAGCTTCACCTAGATTCTGGGCACAGTGAAGGTCTTGGCACTAGAATCTGTCGGCCCCAACCTGGACCAAGTTGTCAGTTTCCTGAGATGCTTTCCGTGCCTGAAGAAGCTATATATCGAGGTGATGTTCCTTTCCTGTTAAATGTTAACCATAAGGGAGTTCAATTTTTTGCACCTTTTCCCAAATTTACAATGACAATGTACTATGATTTCTGAAGGAATTTTGGAGGATTTCAGGACATACACCCCCACCCCATATTGGTTACTTGATTCATATGGTTACAATCCATAAGCATTTCTCCTTTGGATTCATCTGTACTAGTTTTCTTAGGGAATTTTTCATCCAATCCAACCTCTTGTGAAGAAGGCTACATTTTTCTAGATTGTAATCAAATGCCCATGTTAATCATGTCAGATCGAAGATGGCACATTGGTGCATTTTACAAATCCTGCAAACCAAATAGGCGTGTAGTAGTGTTCAAAACTGCATCTAGGCACTAACACATTCTCTTCTTTTGCATATAATAATAGGCCCGGAGGTGGATAATGTTTATAACGACAATCACATCGAATGCCTGGATCTGCATCTCTCAAATATTACTTTGAACTCCTACCGAGGGACCTTACCGGAGATTACACTCGCCAGGTTCTTTCTTGCCAGAGCAAGGGTGTTGAGGGCACTGAGATTGAACACGCATTTAATTAGGAAAGATGAATGGTTTGTTGATCAGAGCCGGCAGGTACTGCAGAATGGAAGAGGCTCCAAAAAAGCTAAACTTCGTATTGGAAGAGCATATGACAGAGTAATTGGAAGTCATTGTGTCAAACCCATACATGACTTGTCAGCGGCTGATCCCTTTGCAGAAATGACGAGGTTTGCAATGTTTGAATTTGGGCATTGTAATCTTTGAATTTGAACCTTGCAATATTTATGGTATTTGTTATATAATGTAATTGGAAAATTTGGTATTGCAATCATGTCCTGTTACAAGTATATATATGTTGTTCTTCTGTACACAGAGCATAGATGTTCTGCAGACAGAGCATATCACATCGCACACGGACCACACTAGGTAACCCGTCGGCGATGAATTCATCAATCGCAAATGGTTATATACCAGCAAGCGTTTGCCCACAACACACACAGCTTATTCCATCACAAACAGCTCGGATGGATCAACTGTATGCCACGTATCGCACACGCAACTCTAATCTGATTCGTGCTTGACGTCTCCGACATCGCTCGCACAGTTTGTCTTATTTGCCACGTATCACTATGCCGGCCTCTGCGTGCGTCCCTTGGCAAGCTCTGCTTGCCGTTAGGTGCCGCGGCGCACTCTGCTCGCGTCCGTCGGCGTGCTCGGCTTGTGGACAACTTTTCCTTGCGTGTTCAACTGCTATATGCATATATATGGTTGCTCGCCGTTGAGGCGACCGCGGAGCGCTCTGCTCGCGTCCCTCCGCGCGCACTCTGCCAGCGGTTGGGCCTGCGCACGATCACGTCGGGGGCCCCATATGCATGCGGTTGCGCCGCGCGCGTCGCCACGCGATGCAGTTACGTGCGGCACGATGGAGTTACGCGCTGCAAATTAGAACTGCCATCCGGGCGTGCCGATATTCCAGGCCGTCTGGCTTCCCCTTTAATTCCCACGGCCATTATAACCTTAGTCTCTTCAACCTTTCGATCGCGCCCCACAACACAACAAGCACACCCACGATGACACATAGAGAGGGGATGTCTAGCGGCGCTCCAATGGAGTTTGGCGAGCATAAAGTGGAGACCCACGCGAGGGAGACGGATCTCTCGGTGGTGTACACCATCGACCCGACCATGGTGGATGACTACATCAACACCGTTGAGCAATTGCTTGCTCGAGACAAGTACAAGGTGGTCGGCATCGACCTCTAGTACATCGGCAGTCGTCCCAACATAGATCAGAAGGTTGCCGTCGCCCAGTTGTGCGTGCGCCATCATGTCATCATCTACCACTACTGCATGGCCACAGAGCCTTGCGACCATTTCACCAGGTTTGTCAACAGCACCGACTACAAGTTCGCTACGGTGGAAACCACCGACGATGTAAAAGCGCTCAGGGTTACGGGCTTGGCCTGCAAGAACCTTGTCGAAATCCATGAGCACTACAGGGTCTGGAGCAGCACGAAGAAGGACTCCCTGGTTGAACTCGCCTCGGCCATCATCGACCCATACTACGAAAAGATGAAGCAGGATGCCAACAGAACACGTCCCGTATCCTAGCACGGGGCCTGGATGCGGCAACTGGATGAACCTCACCTCAGGTTCACGGCCAAGAGCGTGTACACATGCTATGAGATGCACAGGCGGATCGTTGACATGAGGAAGTGCCTCGTTACCGAGATCGACGAGGCCGGATCAAGCCACAAGCAAAGCAGTAGCGGCAAGCATCCCAAGAAGTAGATGATGATCAGATGATCGTTTATCCTAGTAAATCATGCATGTAATATATAGTTGACTTTGGTGTGTGGAAATGTCATGTGTGTAGTAGCCACCTATGTAATTATGCATGTAATAGTTTACTTTGGTGTGTGCAAATGTCATGTGTGTAGTAGCCACCTATGTAATTGGATGTTTAATTTGGTTATGCAACCATGTCCTTATAAGTGTGTGTATATATATATGTTGTCGTTCTGTATGCAATCCCAATGCACAACACACACGTCTTATTAGCAGCAATCGTCTGTGTTATTATCGGTCTTCGCACACATTTCTGATTACAGACCTGTTTGCCGCGTATCACACACATCTTGTTAAATTGAACCTTTTCTGTTCTCTTGGCTCAACACAAACAGTTCATCCGAGTGAATCGTATGCCGTATATCGCACACACCTTGATCTGGCTGACCGTTTCTTTTGTTCCGCCTAATCACAAACAGTTCATCCAAATGAACCGTATGCCATATATCGCACACACCTTCATCTGGCTGCCCATTTCTGTTCTTTTGCCTCATCACAAACAGTTCATTGAACTGAACCGTATGCCCTGCATCGCACACACAACTAAAATATGAACCGTGTTTGATGCATCCGTCATCGCAAATGTTTTGCATCTTTTTTGACGGTTTTTTTACATCTTCGTTTGCGATTATTGCATCGCACACAGTTTTGTCGAAGGGTCTCTGATCGTAGTGTCGCGTTAGCAGCATCCTGCAGTAGTGATAGGATAGTTCCATGGGACGAACTCATCGGTAGTGACACCATACTGAATGAGTTGGCTCATGCATTACATAGGTTTGGGTGGCCTGAAAGGACCTATGAGGAGGTACGTAAAGAACTTCTTAGGTTGCATGGAAGGAGGAAGAAGGTAGCGCAGACGAAGAGTGAAAATTTCATAAGGACTGCAGCAGAGCATACATATTTATGGACTGCCGACAGCGAAGACGAAGACAATATCTTCATGCCGAGCACCAAGGCCAAGAGTACCGCACCATCGAAGGGCAAGAGTACCGCATCGTCTAAGGGCAAGAGTGCTGCATCGACGGAGGGCAAGAGTACCGCATCGTCGAAGGGCAAGAGTGCTGCATCGACGGAGGATGACGATGATGCCTTCATGTAGTATGTAAGTTGTATTTTTTAAGTTCAACCCTACCGTTTAATTCAGATGTTGTTGGGGATATAACCCCAAGGTGTGACCCACCCAGGAGGGGCCGGGTTACACTGTTGGCGACTCAGTATGAAGAAGGCCCAAGTAGGTCCAAGAAGATGAAACATGAAGACTAGTGGCGGCTTACAAGGTGGGCTTGTTGAAGGCACAAGACCTGGTAGTAGAATTGTGACCCGGAAGGTGTGAGCTGCCATGATGGCGACTTGTCTAACAAGGCAGGGTGACTTAGAAACCGAGTTGGTCATGTTGTGTGATCCGACTTGGACTCTTTTAAGCCCAGGGCCTCGACCTGTGTATAAAGGCGAAACCCTGCGGCAGGTTAACTGAAGAAGCAACTGATCGATAGCTAGGTCAAGCGTGTTCGCTCCCTTGTAATCGATACCCAAGCAATACAGCACAAAGCAGGAAGTAGGCTTTTACCTCATTGAGAGGGGCCGAACCTGGGTAAACTCGTGTCTCTCGTCCTGATCAACCCCTTCAAGCTAACCAAAGTTGCGATGGCTCCATGCTTAAGTCCTTTCACTAGGGCATCTGCCGCGGTAAAACCACGACAGTTGGCGCCCATCGTGGGGCCAGAGCACAGCGGTTTCGAGTTCTTGAAGGGCAATTTCCCAGGGATCAAGGGTTACGCTGTCGGCAGGATGACTAAGAGTCGCCGCGGCAAGCTCTACATCGACGACGCAGGATGGGGCCCCAAGGCCGACTCAATCAAGTACGGATACCGAGTCCCCTTCGGCGGAATTCATGTCTTCATTGGCAAGATCGGTGGATCAGAGCCTGAGCCGGACATCTGCACCCACATCGTCGAGCCAGCTCGGCGTGCGCAACCCGCTAGGGTTCAACCTGGCCGGAAGTGTGTCTTTGTTGGATGGGTGCAAGGCATGGAACTTGCGGACGATTCTGTATCTGGAGGAGAGACTCTCATCTATTCATGTGATGAGTTCTCAACCGGAGAGATGGAATCCATCTATCAGCTTCAAGACGGCGGGCTTGGGGGCTACTCCGATGGCAACAGTATTCCGAACCCCTATGAGCTGCCCTCTGATACGTCTCCAACGTATCTATAATTTATGAAGTATTCATGCCATGTTTACAACAATTTTATATGGTTTTGGTATAATTTTATTAGAACTAACCCGGACTGATGCTGTTTTCAGCAGAACTACCATGGTGTCATTTTTTGTGCAGAAATATAAGTTCTCGGAATGAGCTGAAAATTTACGGAGAATATTTTTGGAAAATATAAAAAAATACTGGAGCGAAAAGATACCAGAGAAGAGTCCCGAGGCAACCACAAGGGTGGGGGCGCCCCCCTAGGGCACGCCCCTGGCTTGCCGCTGCCTCGTGGACCCCCCCTGACGTGAGACTGATGCCAAAAACTCCTATAAATATAGAAACCCCCGAAAAGAAACCTAGATCGGAACTTCTGCCGCCGCAAACCTCTGTAGCCATGAAAAACCAATTAAGAGCTCATTCCGGCACCCTGCCGGAGGGGGAAACCATCACCGGTGGCCATCTTCATCATCCCGGCGGTCTCCATGATGAGGGGGGAGTAGTTCACCCTCGGGGCTGAGGGTATGTACCAGTAGCTATGTGTTTGATCTCTCTCTCTCTCTCTCGTGTTCTTGATTTGGCACGATCTTGATGTACCGCGAGCTTTGTTATTATAGTTGGATCATATGGTGTTTCTCCCCCTCTACCTTCTTGTGATGAATTGAGTCTTGCTCTTTGAGGTTTTGTTATGTTGGATTGAGTATTGGATTTGAGAACACTTGATGTATGTCTTGCGATGGGATATCTGTGGTGACAATGGGATGTTCTATTGATTCACTTGATGTATGTTTTGGCACTCAACTCGCGGATTCCCGAGGTGACATTGGGGTAATCTATGCATAGGGGTTGATGCATGTTTTCGTCCTACGTTCTCCGATAGAAACTTTGGAGTGATTCTTTGTTGCAGGTTGAGGGATTGTTATATGATCCAATTATGTTATCATTGTTGAGAGAATTTGCACTAGTGAAAGTATGAACCCTAGGCCTTGTTTTCAAGCATTGCAATACCATTTTTGCTCACTTTTGTTACTTGCTACCTTGCTGTTTTTATATTTTCAGATTAAAAAAACCTATATCTACTATCCATACTACACTTGTATCACCATCTCTTCGCCGAACTAGTGCACCTATACAATTTACCATTGTATTGGGTGTGTTGGGGACACAAGAGACTCTTTGTCATTTGGTTGCAGGGTTGTTTGAGAGAGACCATCTTCATCCTACGCCTCCCATGGATTGATAAACCTTAGGTCATCCACTTGAGGGAAATTTGCTACTGTCCTACAAAACTCTGTGCTTGGAGGCCCAACACGAGTCTACAAGAAGAAGGTTGCGTAGTAGACATCAAGCTCTTTTCTGGCGCCGTTGCCAGGAAGGCTAGTTAAGCGGCACTCACATCCCCTCAACGAAGCTCTTTTCTGGCACCGTTGCCGGGGAGGTGAGTGCTTGAAGGTATATCTTTAGATCTTGCAATCGAATCTTTTAGTTTCTTGTTTTATCACTAGTTTAGTCTATAAAAGAAAACTACAAAAAAATGGAATTGAGGTTGCCTCATATGCTTCATCTTTTTAATGTCTTTCGTGAAAATGATGGAAAGGAAAGTTCTGCTCAAGTGTTAGAAGAAGAAGTCAATAAAATGTTTGGCACTAAATCTTTGAGTGATGAGCATGATTGCAATGTTGTTGGTATGAATTCTTTGAATATCCATGATGCTAATGATATGCAAAGCCATAAGCTTGGGGATGCTATGTTTGATGAAGATGATATTTTTAGTCCCCTAAGTTTTTATGAGAATATTTATTATGATGATAGCATGCCTCCTATTTATGATGATTATATTGATGAAAGTGGGTTTGGAAGAGTGTCAACTCTAGGTAGTATTGATCCCACTATTTTGGAGGGTGTTGAATCTTTTCACAATATTGATAAAAGTGGATTTGGAGAGGTCATGACTTTATTTAGTGATGAATCCACTGTTTTGGAAGAGGTTTCAATTGATTATGGCAATGAAGTTGCTATCTACGATGATTATGGTGATGCCATTTATGCTATAAAGAGTAATGATAACCATGAAACTTGTCATCATGATTTTAATTTTCAATTGGATTATGCCTCACGTGATAGTTTGCTCCCACTAGTATCCATGAGAATAAATTTGCTTATGTGGAGAGTAATAAAATTTCTATGCTTGTGGATCATGAAAAGAATGCTTTATGCGATAGCTATATTGTTGAATTCATTCATGATGTTACTGAAAATTATTATGAGAGAGGAACATATGCTTTTAAATATCTCAATAATATCAAGTTTCCTCTCTATGTGTTGAAATTTTTGAAGTTTTGCTTGTTTTGTCTTCCTATGCTAGTTGATTCATGTTCCCATAATTTGTTTGCTCACAAAATCCCTGTGCATAGGAAGTGGGTTAGGCTTAAATGTTCTAGTCATATGCTTCATGATGCTCCCATTACGTTTCAATTCTTATCTTTTACGTGAGCATCATTGAAATCATCATGCCTAGCCAAAAAGGCATTAAAGAAAAGCGCTTGTTGGGAGACAACCCAATATTTTTACCTACTGTTTTTGTGTGATTAACATGATTAAGCTACTGTATTAATCATGTTTTATAGCTTTTGTTTCAATAAAGTGCCAAGTAAAGCCTTTGGGATAGTGTGGTTGATAGTTGATTTGATTCTGTGAAAAAACAGAAACTTTTGTGTCCAGTAACAGAATTTTTAAAATTCACTGGAACGTGCAAAAACTCTGAATTGTTTTACAGAGGATTTATATGCAAATTTTATACTTTGTACTAAATTTTCAGAATTTTTAGGTTAACAGAAGTATGAGCAAAATTCAGATCTTTACAGACTGTTCTGTTTTTGACAGATTCTGTTTTCGATGCATAGTTTGCTTGTTTTCTAGTTTCTATGGATTATATTGCTCAATATAAATTGTAGAAATGATAGGGTACAGTAGGTATCATGTGATAAAGATTTTGAATCTTGTCTTGACAGTACCAAAGTGAATGATTTGTTTTATCATACTAACCCATCTCACGAAGTTCCGTTAAGTTTTGTGTGATTGAAGTTTTCAAGTTTTGGGTGAGATATCGATATGAGGAGAATAAGGAGTGAGAATACCCTAAGCTTGGGGATTCCCAAGGCACCCCAAGATAGTATTCAAGGAATACACAAGCAACTAAGCTTGGGGATGCCCCGGAAGGCATCCCCTCTTTCGTCTCCAACATTATCGGTAACCTTACTTGGAGCTATATTTTTATTCGTCACATGATATGAGTTTTGCTTGGAGAGTTATTTTATTTTATTAGTATTTGCTTGTTGTTATTCATAATAATGTTTTTCATCTTTTATTTCAATAAAAATGTCAAGAATAGCCTTTACCATGCTTATTTTGCAAGTCTATATGTTGCTGTTTTGAAAACAGAAAGTTTTCTATCATTGTCTGAATTATTCTGGAAAGTCAGAATGCGATAAATTTTTGAAAGTTTTACAAAATGAGTAACAACAAATTTTATACAGTGTGGTAATTTTTCAGAAATTTTGGAGTTAGGGAAATATGAGTACAATTGAACTCTTTACAGACTGTCCTGTTTTGACAGATTGCTGTTATGTTTGCATTGTTTGCATATGTTTGCTTGTTTAATGATTCTATTTGAGGATAGGAGTATTGAATATGCAGAGGCATTTAGTACGCAGTGTTAAAAAATAATTTTAGTGATTTGCTACAGTAGAGAATGATAAGGTTTTGCATTTGATTTATACTAACTTTTCTCATGAGTTCTTGTTGAGTTTTGTGTGGATGAAGTTTTTAAGATTTAGGGAAACCGTGATATAAAAGGAATTAAGGAGACACAAAATCTCAAGCTTGGGGATGCCTAAGGCATCCCAAGATAATATTTCAAGAAGTCTCAAGCATCTAAGCTTGGGGATGCCCCGGTAGGCATCCCACCTTTCTTCATCAGGAATGTTCGGTCAGTTTCGGTTGAGCCTAAGTTTTGCTTCTTCACATGATATGTGCTATCCTTAGAATGTCATTTTATTTTTATTTTGCTTGCTGTTTGAGTAAAATACTTAGATCTGAAATTCTTAGATGAGAGAGAGTCTTCACATAGCTACTTAATTATTTGACTACTCATTGATCTTCACTTATATCTTTTTGGAGTAGTTTGTCATTTACTCGTGTGCTTTACTTATATCCTATGAGTAAATGGTTGAATGAATTGAACATCATAAATCTGAAATTATATATGTTTCATATGCTTATCCCATGGGAAGTAATGACTTCACATATAAGAAGTATAGGTGGTAAATTTATTGAAAGTTAGCAAACATAGTATTGGTCACTTGAACAATTCATGAAAGAATATTGAAGGAAGAGAGATTTCACATATAAATATACTATCTTGGACATCTTCTATGATTGTGAGCCCCATTAATTATTTTCAAACTTGAGCAAATTAGTTGAAGTTGGACAAGGAAGACAACGTAATGAGTTATGCTTGGGTATATTTGTATAGAAGTTATATTGTTATGGATCCTCCAACATGTGGTGCTTGCTATTTAGAATCTTTTGCTAGCCAAAATTTTTGTACTAAGCAGGAATACTGCTTGTGCATCCAAAATCCTTAAACCCAGTTTCTTGCCATGAGTGTCCACCATATCTACCTGTGGATTGAATAAGATCCTTCATGTAAGTTGTCATCGGTGCAAAAAGCAATAAAAGTTGCTCCTAAATATGTATGATCTTTTATTGTAATGGAAAATAAGCGTTGTACGAACTTGTGATGGTAAAGAAATAAAAGCGACAGACTGCATAATAAAGGTTGCTATCACAAAGGGCAATACAACGTGACGTTCCTTTGCATTAAGGGTTTGCACATCCAAAAATAAAAAGTGCATGACAACCTCTGCTTCCCTCTGCGAAGGGCCTATCTTTTACTTTTATGCAAGAGTCAATAGTATTCCTTCTCATTTCAACCTCAATTATTCTCTAGTTGGCAAGTACCATGTAGTGGGGAAAGATCCAAGCATATATGACCTTTCAAATATATTTGATCATGAATTATTATTGTTGACAATTATCTATATGATAAATAAGTTGGGAGGCGAAACACTAAGCCCCTATCTTTCTCTGTGTTCGATGGATGCTATTTGTTCTAAAAATATGCTTTGAGTGGTAGAAATCATGGAAGACTATATGATAGTTGAGTATGTGAAATTTGCTAAATCAAAGCTCTTACATAGACCCTTCCTGAAAATAAGATGAATTGCAATTGTTTGATGACTGAGAACATAGTTTGTTCGTTTTCAAGAAAGTTTATGGTCTATGCTTTAACTTGTGAATAGCTTGCTACTTGATCATGAGAAGTTTTATGAGATGAGCTACTGTTATGATATGTAATGATGCTATAAAAAGTGATTAAAATTATCATTGATCAAACTTGTGCACTTGCTAGCATTCACACTTCATAGATTATTTTTTTATCATTTACCTACTCGAGGATGAGCAGGAATTAAGCTTGGGGATGCTGATACGTCTCCAACATATCTATAATTTATGAAGTATTCATGATGAGTTTATAACAATTTTATATGGTTTTGGTATGATTTTATTAGAACTAACCCGGACTAACCCTGTTTTCAGCAGAACTACCGTGGTGTCATTTTTTGTGCAGAAATAAAAGTTCTCGGAATGAGCTGAAAATTTACGGAGAATATTATTGGAAAACATAAAAATTCTGGAGCGAAAAGGTACCGGAGAAGAGTCCCAAGGGAACCACATGGGTGGGCGGCGCCCCCTTAGGGCGCGCCCCCTGGCTTGCCGCTGCCTCGTGGACCCCCCTGACGTGAGACCGACGCAAAAAACTCCTATAAATATAGAAACCCCCAAAAAGAAACCTAGATCGGAAGTTCCGCTGCCGCAAGCCTCTGTAGCCACGAAAAACCAATCGGGAGCCCGTTCCGGCACCCTGCCGAAGGGGGAAACCATCACCGGTGGCCATCTTCATCATCATGGCGGTCTCCATGACGAGGAGGGAGTAGTTCAACCTCGGGGCTGAGGGTACGTACCAGTAGCTATGTGTTTGATCTCTCTCTCTCTCTCTCGTGTTCTTGATTTGGCACGATCTTGATGTACCGCGAGCTTTGTTATTATAGTTGGATCATATGGTGTTTCTCCCCCTCTACCTTCTTGTGATGAATTGAGTCTTGCTCTTTGAGGTTTCGTTATGTTGGATTGAGTATTGGATTTGAGAACACTTGATGTATGTCTTGCGATGGGATATCTGTGGTGACAATGGGATGTTCTGTTGATTCACTTGATGTATGTTTTGGCACTCAACTCGCGGATTCCCGAGGTGACATTGGGGTAATCTATGCATAGGGGTTGATGCATGTTTTCATCCTACGTTCTTCGATAGAAACTTTGGAGTGATTCTTTGTTGCACGTTGAGGGATTGTTATATGATCCAATTATGTTATCATTGTTGAGAGAATTTGCACTAGTGAAAGTATGAACCCTAGGCCTTGTTTTCAAGCATTGCAATACCATTTTTGCTCACTTTTGTTACTTGCTACCTTGCTGTTTTTATATTTTCAGATTACAAAAACCTATATCTACTATCCATACTACACTTGTATCACCATCTCTTCGCCGAACTAGTGCACCTATACAATTTACCATTGTATTGGGTGTGTTGGGGACACAAGAGACTCTTTGTCATTTGGTTGCAGGGTTGTTTGAGAGAGACCATCTTCATCCTATGCCTCCCACGGATTGATAAACCTTAGGTCATCCACTTGAGGGAAATTTGCTACTGTCCTACAAAACTCTGCGCTTGGAGGCCCAACACGAGTCTACAAGAAGAAGGTTGCGTAGTAGACATCACCCTCCTGGGCAGCAATCTTCATGGCCGGCACTGGGACGGATCTCAACTCATCAACAGCAGCAGTGATGATGTCTGGATCGACTACCGCTGTGGCAGTTGGGGCCAGCGGCTTAGCTCGACCGCTGGCTCAGGTTTTGTCTGAACCCTTGGGCACGTTGATGACCCTGTTGGCAACAGAGGTCATTGCGGCAAATCAAGCATAGCACAATGCGGAAGTTGCAAAGGTGCGAGATGAAGTAGCCAAGGCTCAGGAGGCTCTGAACACAGAGAATATTAGGATGGTGGCAGAGTGCGCCCAGATGGATGCAGAATCTCAACGTATCAGGGCGGAGGCTTTTCACCTCAGTTTAGATCAAAACGCCTCTAATGCTGTTCGTCGAAGGAGACATCAAACCCATTTGCCTTTACAGTATGAGGCGCGGTGCCTCTTTAACACACCTGGGGCAGGGCCACGCAACCCGCCTGGCACAGCCCGGGCGGCTGAAGTCCCAGGGAGCGGGGCGGTGGCTCAGCCCCGATTACCAGACCCGCCCCATATGGATCGAACCCCGCCCCGGCGTTTTCCACACCATCAGGTCATTATTCTAACCCGGTGGATAACATGATAGCAGCGGCTACCCGGCTCAATGCAATCCCTATCACAGATGAGACGCCTTTTGCAGCGGAGGCACGGAATGCAATTGAGCTCTTACATACAGCGGTCGCACAACAGGAGAAATATACGCATAGTCGTGAGAGGGTGCACTCGACCCCCCTCCCAAGTCGCAGTTACAACCGGCATGTTGAGTCACCGGAGGTTTCCAGTAGCGAACGACGTCGTCGGCCGAACAAGGATGACCCGCCCCATAGGAATAACCTACCCCTCACTAATGCTCAGGCGATTGTGGATGAAGCCAGAGCTCGCCGAGAGGAGGAAGCAGCAGCGGCGGCTTAGCTGGGGGCTTATAAACAGCCTCCGGTGACCCCTTCGTCGACAGTAGGGGCTGGTATAATTTCCAGATCTGTTGGAGTGCCTTGTTTAGTACCCGCATTATGTAATGAACATTTGCCTAAAGATTTTAAGGGTCCACGCAAGGTGGCTAACTATACAACTGATCTTCCCCCGGAGGCCTGGATTAAGAGTTATGAGTTAGCTATGAAGATGCTGGATGTCAATGATGCTGTGTGCGCTAAATACTTTACTATGATGTTGGATGGGCCAGCTCAGACCTGGTTAAAAGGATTACCCGCCAACTCCATCAATTCATGGGCAGAGCTGAAAGCACGGTTCATTCAGAATTTCAAAGGAACGTGCAAGCAGCCTTTGACGATTATTGATCTGGATAACTGTGTGCAATGTGATGATGAGTTGGCTCATCATTGGGTCGGCGGGTCTCGGCTATTATGCATTCTTCAGGTAGTATTGCGGCGGGTCAGGCGGTTCTGGTATTGGAGAAGAACTGTCATTTTACCCCCCTTAAGCAGAATCTTGGGCGACTTAAATGTCATTGTAATGATATGGGAGAGCTCATGGCGGCCCTCATCAAGTATGCCGACTCTGATACCACCAAAGACCCTAGATCTGATGATGAAAAATCCAACAAGGGCAAGAAGAGTGGCAATGGTAAGGGTCAGCAACAAAATGTGACAGGGAATAACGGCAACAACCAGGGTAACGGTGGTAAGCGCAGACAACCCGATGGCGGGTCAGATCTTGTAGCTAACACCAACACTGGATATAAAAACCAGCGCCGTAATAGTAATGGTAAGAAGTCCTTTGGGGGAAAGAACTTTAACATTGAGGCGATGATGAATGAGCCTTGCCCAAAACACAGCCTGCCTAACAAGCCAGCGACTCATGCTTGGAAGGACTGTTTCATTATGCGAGAGTACAGGAATTCCAACTTCAATCAGAATCATGGCAACAATAATGGCCCGCCCAGCGGGCTAGGATCCAGTTCGCAGGTGCCCGGCTTTGGTGGTGGCGGCTCAAGTTTTGGGTATCAAGGACAGGGCAACCAGGGTGGTTATAACCAACAGTCTGGTCAGAGTAACCAGCAACATCAGTTAGGATACCAGAGTAATCCAAAGCAGCTTAACAGTTGCCAATATCATGTTTTCACCACAAATCTTTGCAAGCGAGCTCAGAAGGTTCATAAACGCGTGGTCAGTGCAATTGAGCCGGTGTTGCCTCAATACTTGCGATGGTCAGAATATCCAATCACATGAAGTCGAGAGGATCACCCGCCCCGGGTTGATAATCCGGGTCAGCTAGCATTGGTGGTAGCCCCTCAGGTCGGGGGTTATAAGTTCACCAAAGTACTCATGGATGGTGGCAGCAACATCAATATCCTTTATTATGACACCTTTCGCCGGATGAACTTAACTGACAAAGATCTTAAACTGTCTTCTATAGTTTCTCATGGGGTGGTACCTGGCAAGTTGGCATATCCTGTCGAAAAGATTGCCCTAGAAGTGGCTTTTGGCGATGACTATGACTATAGAGCAGAGACGTTATGGTTTGAAGTGGTCAAGATCAAGAGCCCTTATCATGCCTTGTTTGGACGGCCGGCTTATGCCAAGTTTATGGCCCGGCCTTGTTATGTTTATTTACAGCTTAAGATGCCAGGGCGTAAGGGTACCATCACGGTCCATGATGATCGGAAAATTGCCTTGGAATGTGAGGAAGGAGATGCTGCTTATGCTGAGTCGGCCTGCGCCACGGAAGAGCTTAAGTTTTATAAGGATAATATTGACCCGGCTGATATGACCCCTTTGAAGAAGCCCACCACTGAGCAAGACCCTTTGTTAAAGTTTAAGTCGGCTGATGATACTAAGCAGGTTGACTTTGTCCCTGGCGACTCATCTCAGCAGTTCACAGTGGGGGCTAATATGGATCCTAAATAGGAAAGCGCGCTCATCAAATTCATCCGTGAGAATTGGGACATCTTTGCATGGAAACCTTCTGATATGCCGGGTGTACCAAGAGAATTCGCTGAGCACACTCTTAATGTGGATCCTAAATTTAAGCTGGCCAGGCAATTTCTTCGTCGTTTCAATGAAGAACGACGTAAGGCTTTTGGAGAAGAGGTGGCCCAGCTCTTAGCAGCTGGGTTTATTGTGGAGGTTTTCCACCCTGAGTGGTTGGCTAACCCGGTGTTGGTACTCAAGAAGAACGACACTTGGCGTATGTGTGTTGACTACACAGATCTTAACAAAGCTTGTCTAGCTGATCCATTTGCTCTCCCTCGTATTGACCAGATTATTGATGCCACAGTGGGTTGTGAGAGTTTATGTTTCCTGGATGCTTCTTCTGGTTATCATCAGATTAAGATGGCAGTTAAGGACCAAGAGAAGACGTCCTTTATCACCCCTTTTGGAGCTTTCTGCTATGTCTCTATGCCTTTTGGGCTTAAGAGTGCTCAGGCGACTTATCAATGCTGTGTTCAGAATTGCTTTCACAATCAGATTGGGCGCAATGTGCATGCTTATGTGGATGATATTGTGGTCAAATCTAGAAAGAAGGAGACTCTCTTGGATGATCTAAGGGAGACTTTTGACAATCTCCGGGTCTATAAAATGATGCTTATCCCGGCC
Organism: Thinopyrum elongatum; assembly: GCA_011799875.1. NCBI lineage: Eukaryota > Viridiplantae > Streptophyta > Magnoliopsida > Poales > Poaceae > Thinopyrum > Thinopyrum elongatum. The sequence goes on along the minus strand of CM022298.1, from coordinate 550,029,989 downwards.
AAGTGTGTTTTTGGTGTGCCTGCAGGCAAGCTATTGGGTTTCTCGTCTCAGAGAGGGGTATTGAGGCTATCCCGGAGAAGATTAAAGCTATCACTTCATTGGCTAAACCGGCGTGTGTTAATGCCGTCCAGCGCCTGGCGGGTCGTATTGTCGCTTTGAGCCAGTTCATAAGCCGCCTGGGAGAGAAGGCAATTCCTTTATACCAGATGATGAAGAAGACATATCACTTTGTTTGGAGTGATGCTGCTGATAAGGCGTTTGAGGCGCTCAAAACACAGTTAGCTGAGCCACCCGTCCTTGCGGCTCCCATTGAGAAAGAACCTTTGCTCCTGTATGTGGCGGCTAATAGTAAGGCTGTCAGTGTGGCGATTGTGGTGGAGCGCAAGGAGGTGAGTAAGGAGTACCCAATCCAAAGGCCGGCTTATTATGTCAGTGAGGTGTTGATTGAGTCCAAGCAACGATATCCACATTAGCAGAAACTGGGATATGGGGTGTTCATGGCGAGTCGCAAGCTGAAGCATTATTTTCTTGGTCATCCTATTACTGTGGTCAGCTCTGCTCCCTTGGGAGACATTATTCAAAACAGGGAAGCCACATGCCGGGTTGCTAAGTGGGCAATAGAACTTGGACCTCATGGTTTGAAATATGTGCCAAGAACAGCTATCAAGTCTCAGGCTCTGGTGGATTTCATCAATGACTGGACAGAATTGCAGATGCCTGAGGAGAAGCCTGATAACACATATTAGATGATTCACTTTGATGGGTCCATGCAGCTGGAAGGCTCAGGGGCTGGAGTTATTTTAACTTCCCCACGAGGTGACAAATTTTGTTATGTTCTAAGGCTAATGTTTCCTTGTACTAACAATGCAGCCGAATATGAGGCTTTACTCCACGGCCTTTGAATGGCCAAAGAGATGAATTTAAGCCAGGTCAGTTGTTTTGGCGACTCAGACCTTGTGGCTCAGCAAGTTTCAGGCACATGGGATTCTAAAGACCCGCTTATGGCGACTTATCGTCGGGCGGTTGATAATATTGATGGTCACTTCAAGGGCTACCAGGTGAAGCACCTTTATCGAAGGAAGAATGAGGCGGCTGATGCCTTGAGTCGGCTTGAGTCTCAACGTAAGCTGGTGCCTCCTAATGTGTTTCTTGATGTATTGCATAATCCTTCAGTCAAGTTACCATCGGAAGAGGACCTTGCTATTCCTGACCCGGAGGCATAGTTGGTGGTGGCTCTCCATGCTATTCCTGATTGGACGCTTCCCTACTTGGCTTATATGACCCGGGGCGAGTTACCTGAGGATGAAACTTCGGCAAGACAAATAACCAGGAGGTCTAAGTCTATGACTATTGTCAATGGCGAGTTACACCGATGCAGTGTGATAGGTGTGTTTCAACGTTGTGTTTCCCCTGAAGAGGGCCGTGAGATCTTAAGAGAGATCCATGAAGGTGATTGTGGTCATCATGCCGGCTCTAAATCTTTAGTGGCTAAAGCCTTTCGTCATGGTTTTTATTGGTTGACGGCTCATGCTGATGCAGAAGATCTCGTCAGTAAGTGTGATGGATGTCAGAAATTTTCTCGACGAGCTCATGTGCTGGCTCAAGAGTTGAGGATGATTCCAATTACTTGGCCATTTACGGTCTGGGGGCTTGATATGGTTGGACCTTTCAAGAGGTCTAAGGATAAGAAGACCCACATCTTGGTGGCGGTTGACAAATTTACCAAATGGGTAGATGTAGAGCCAGTTAGCAAGTGTGATGCAGCAACTGCGGTTTAGTTTGTCAAAAAACTGATCTACCGCTTTGGTTATCCTCATAGTATCATCACTGATAATGGCACTAATTTGTCTAAGGGTGCTATGAAGGAGTTCTGTCAAAGAGAGCATATTCATTTGGATGTTTCTTCTGTGGCCCATCCACAGTCTAATGGTCAGGCAGAAAGGGCTAACCAGGAAATTTTGAGAGGCATCAAGCCCCAGCTTATGGTTCCTTTGGAACGAACACCGGGTTGTTGGGTTGAGGACTTACCTTCAGTACTCTGGAGTATCAATACCACCCCCAACAGGTCAACAGGCTATACGCCCTTCTTCATGGTCTATGGCACAGAGGCGGTTCTCCCAAGTGATATCCACCATGACTCGCCCAGGGTGGCGGCTTATGTTGAAACTGATAATGAGACGGCTCCACAGAACGCAATTGATGCTTTGGATGAAGAACGTGACCTTGCGGCGGCTCGTTCAGCAATATACCAGCAAGACCTGCGTCGCTATCATAGCCATAGAGTCAAAGACTCGGGCGTTTCAGGAGGGTGACCTAGTGCTCTGACTGATTCAAGATCAAACTGACATGCATAAGCTGTCTCCACCTTGGGAAGCACCTTTTGTGGTTAGTAAGAACCTCAACAATGGCTCATATTATCTCATTGATCTACATTAGCACAAGAAGTCACACACCTCTGAGTAGGAGACCAACAGGCCATGGAATATTGCTCATCTTCGGCCTTACTATACTTGAGCCACCGGCTCTCCCCATTGTACATACTTCTGATGATGTATATATCTTTTTATGATCAATACAATAAAGTCGGCATCCCTGAAAAATTCAGGGCCTCTGTCATTTCATTTATGTGTATTTGATCTTTATTAATTGGTCATAAGGTCACTTGGGGGCTTCCAACCCACCGGGTTTAGCTTTCATACCCTCTTGACAGGCCTGAGTTGCCATATTCTGAGTTACACCTGCCTGTTTGCAACTTGCTACTCCACCAGGTGACCCGCCGAACTCTTAACAGTCAATCTTTTTTAAGACCCTGAACTTGTTAAGGTTAAAATGGCGGCTTGTGTCACGTGAGAGCTGGCTTACAGTGAGTTAGGATAAACTCAACGGTTGTGCGGCCTTGAAAGGAAAAGGCCTGTGAGCCAACTTGTTTGGTCATGTCTTGGAAGACGGCTTAGCAAAAATTTGAGATTTGTTGTATCTCTTTCTTTTTGATTTTTTTATATTTTTAGTAAGTTTTTGCTTTTGTGCAAATTTTGACTACCCAGGTCGTGAGGCTCCGGGTTATGATTCTCCTGTTTGAGTATTTTCGGGTTGTTTCCCGCCCTGGCTTTGGACTTTAAGTCGCGAGCATGCTTGATTTGAATAGCTAGGACTATGAGGCTACAAATCTTAGGGCTGTCACCCGCCCTGTCTGGTTTGTTTTTACGATGCCTGCATGATTTGGCTCTACAACAATGATAATTATGTTTTCAGTTGATATATGAGACTACAAGTCTTCGGGTTTGGTAACCTGCCATGGTTTCTGGCTTTAAGTAGCTAGTATGTATGATGATTGGTCTTTTGCAAAATATACAAGACTTCAGGTGCTGAATATACTCATCAGATGGTTCATATATCTGGTCAGATGAAGTAGACCACAAAGATCAATTGTTGGACTAAAAGTTAAGATAAAACATGCACGAAGGCATGACAGAGTGGACCATTGTCTTAAGGCTACACTATTACAAGGCTTCCAATTAAGCCCAAAAGATATTGCATTAAGTGTTTTGGAGCTGCACTCCTACCAACCGGCCTGAGAGCCGCCGGGATCATCATCACTGATCAGTTATCTTCTTGTCTCCTTGAAGATTGTGGGTCATCCCGCGCCGGCTCTTCCTCGTCGATCATCTGAAGATCAGCCATTGTCCAGTCGATGCCGGTGGAAGCTTCGAATGTGGCCTCGTCATTTAGTATAATGGAATGATCAACATCAGGGGCGAAGATATGCTTACGCCGAGGAGGAATGAGATTGACAACATCATGAGTTGGCGGCTTAATCTTCTGGTTGTTGTTGTCATAAGCCGGCGTATACTTGTTTAAGTTTAGCTCTGCGATGAGCTTGCAGGCCACGGGCCGCATCTCTCGAATGCATTGATTGAAGTCTTTTTCTTCAAATGCTGACTGGTCATCCTTGAATTCCGGGCACCCGGTAGCTATTTCCTCTGGGTCAAGCTCAGATTGCCATGCTTTGGCCCGGCCAAGAGCAATGATGGCTCCGGCTCGGGCGGCTAATAATTTCATTTAATCAATCTGGCCTGGGAATGTTGACAGATGATCCAGAACAGTCTTGATTTGACACGGCGGTTTTCTGTTCCAGCCCAAAGCCACAAGACTGCGGAGAGTGCCACTATATAATTGCTCTGTTAGCAAGTAAATCTCCTTCAGCTTCAATTACATGTCCTGACCAAGACTTGCACTCCTGGGGCCTGTTAAGAAGTCATACAAGAGCCGCCGGCGAATTAGCAATGCATATGTGAGAAACCAGGCGGGTTACAGAATTTGCAAAGGTATATTAAACTTAGCGAAGATGGCGGTTGTCATGTGGGTAATGTGTTGCTTTAAGCCGGCCAGCTCATCGGTCACCGGCTTAAGTTGAGCTTCAGCCTCTTCGGCTCTCTTCACTAGTGCAGCCTTATCAGATTCCCAGGTGGTTCTCTCAGCATCAAAACCTGCTTTAAGCTTCTCAATTTCCTCTAATGAGGCCTTCAGATCGGACTTGGCCTTGGAGGTTTCTATCTACTGCAGTTTTAAGCTTTTTCTTAAATCGCCAACTTGCGATTCCTTCGTGTTTAATTCTGCCTGGAATAAATAAGTCAATGGTTACAACACAAGGAGCAAGTTTCCATAATACAGTTAATTAAAGTCCCAAGCACATTGCAAGCAATATACTTGGCACTTGGGGGCTAATGTAGGTTACTTCAATCTGTATTGAAGACCCGGCTCATCACTTTCGTAAGGTTAAGCCGGTCCTTGGGGGCTACATGTTTGGTTTTCATGATTATAAGTCCTGGCTCACTTTGTTAAGTTAAGCCAGCCCTTGGGGGCTACGTATTTGGTTTTCATGATTATAAGTCCCGGCTCACTTTGTTAAGTTAAGCCGACCCTTGGGGGCTATGTATTTGGATCTTAGAGCTAGTTATCAGTATGGCTCATCTTGTTACTATGAATTAATGGTTGAAAAGTTGTACAAGGTTCATTCAAGATTGATATTTGAACACCCGGCTCAACTTGATAAGATAAGTCGGCCCTGAGAGGCTACAGTTTGGACATTTTCATCAAGTCTACAGCATACTCAATATTTTCCTATACTCTAGACTTGGCGGCTATATAAATGCATATGGAAAGGGGTTAGCAACATACCTCACAACGTTCCTTCATAAGGTTCACTAAGCCGGCTTCCAGATCACGGCTAGTATGAAGGCGGTTCAGATAACCGGCGTGGATATCACTTGCACTAAGGGCAGCATAGCTTTCCAGATCCAGCTTCGCTTTGCCTTTATCCAGGGAAGGAATTCTTCCTTGGTACTATGCTTGGTTAGTACCGTGGAAGCCCCTAGCGCTGTATGAGCCGTCACAATGATGGTGACCTCATCAGAGTCCTTTTCAAGAGGAATCTCTTTGGCTGGCTTTGGAGGAGTCGGCGACTTAGGGCTCGGCGGGTCATGACTGGCTGCCAGGATAAGTTTAGTGTCCATTTGGTCAAGAACAGTGGCATCAATTGATGGTGGCGGATCATTAGCAAGGTCTTCAGGATCTTGAGTTGAAGCCCCTGAGGCTTCTGGCACTTGCTTCTCCGGTTCAGCAACTTTGGGGTCCTTTGAAGAACCGCCCACTTTCAATTTCTTGCCCGCCTTTGCTACGCCTCTGTGACAAAGATGTAAGAGCATGAGCATATCATTACAAGTTATTGACCAACAAATGAAAGTATTTACCCCTGGGCAATCTTGAAGACATGCATCTGGGTCCCACTAGAGTCGCCAGAGGATGAATGAGGTGTTCCCTGGTAATTTGAGTCAGAAGGATTAAGAGGTTGACGTATGAGGCCGGTTAACGGATAAATAGAGTCCGGGTCATGTGGTACCTCATTTCGACGCTTGTGAGGAGGTGGCGTGTTGGGTAAGCCGGCGATGAGAACTTGAGAGCTGCTGCTCCGGGTTGGGCGTCTTAACTCGTGTTGCTGTTTCTTCAAAATAAAATTGGGATCCAATTGAGCAAGAGGATGAGAACATTTCACCTTCCGGACGACCCATCAAATTTTCTTTCTTGGTGAGGATTCTGAGCCAGAGGAAATTATAATTACCTCTGCTGCATCTGCATGGCTGGTCTCTGCCTCTTCCTGAGAGGAGTCAACGTCAATAAGTCACTACAAAAAAAAGACACATCCGTGACATTTTGGGCCGAACAATTTTTTTTTCTGTCATGCTTATGACACTTCTATGACGATAATTGTGACAAAAGGACGTATCATCATAGATGTGGTGGGCTCCTACTTCTATGATAAAAAATCATGACAGAAAATGGGCTTTTCATCCTGGGCGGGGCCGGGGACGCACCTGCATGGCATTCTTTGGGCCGTCCATGACGGAAAAAATTGTGGTAGAAGCGAGGGCGAGGAAAATTTCGGGGACTTCCCGGTTACGGTGGGTGGTCGGGCCGAGCGATGCACGGACAGATTTGATACGTCTCCAACGTATCTATAATTTTATTTTGTTCCATGCTGTTATATTATCATTCTTGGATGTTTTACAATCATTTTATAGCAACTTTATATAATTTTTCGGGACTAACCTATTGACATAGTGCCCAGTGCCAGTTGCTGTTTTTTTGCTTGTTTTTTACTTCACAGAAAATCAATACCAAACGGAGTCCAAACGCAGCGAAACTTTTTGGTGATTTTTTTTGGACCAGAAGACACACGATGGGCCAAGAAAGTACCTAAGGGGGGCTCCGAGGGGAGCACAACCCACCAGGGTGCGCCTGGGGGCCCAGGCGCTCCCAGATGGGTTGTGCCCACCTCGGCCGCCTCCCACACCGCCTCTTTGCTCTATAAATACCCTGGATGTCCAAAAACCTTAGGGGAGTCGACGAAAAACAATTCCAGCCACCGCAAGTTCCAGAAACCACAGATCCAATCTAGACACCATCACGGAGGGGTTCATCATACTCATTGGTGCCTCTCCGATGATGCGTGAGTAGTTCATTGTAGACCTTCAGGTCCGTAGTTAGTAGCTAGATGGCTTCCTCTCTCTCATTTGATTCTCAATACAATGGTCTCTTGGAGATCTATTTGATGTAACTCTTTTTGCGGTGTGTTTGTTGGGATCCGATGAACTTTGAGTTTATGATCAGATCTATCTTTTTATCCATGAAAGTTATTTGAGTCTTTTGATCTCTTATATGCATGATTACTTATAGCCTCGTATTTCTTCTTCGAATCTTTGGTTTAGTTAGGCCGACTAGATCGATTTTTCTTGCCATGGGAAGAGGTGCTTTGTGATGGGTTCGATCTTACGGTGCTCAATCCCAGTGACAGAAGGGGAAATGACACGTATGTATCATTGCCATTAAGGATAACAAGATGGGGTCTAATTCCTACATGAATAGATCTTTTCTACATCTTGTCATCGTTCTTATTGCATTACTCCGTTTCTCCATGAACTTAATACACTAGATGCATGCTGGATAGCTGTCGATGTGTGGAGTAATAGTAGTAGATCCAGGCAGGAGTCGGTCTACTAATCTTGGACGTGATGCCTATATAATGATCATTGCCTGGATATCATCATGATTATTTGAAGTTCTATCAATTGCCCAACAGTAATTTGTTTACCCACCGTATGCTATTTTTTTCGAGCGAAGCCACTAGTGAAATCTACAGCCCCCGGGTCTATTTTCCCATCATATACTTTCAGATCTATATTGCTATTTGCCTTTTTATTTATTTGCATCTTTTATTTTCAGATCTATATTATCAAAAAAACCAAAAATACCTTGCTGAATTTTATTTGCTTTTATTTGCATCTATCAATCTATTACAACCTTCTCACGTCCGTTTGCCAATTTCTGGCGCCGCTACCCAAAAGGGATTGGCAGCCCCTTTTACACGTCGGGTTGCAAGTATTTGTTCTTTGTGTGCAGGTGCCGTTCATGTAGTGTTGCATGGTTCTCCTACTGGTTCGATAACCTTGGTCTCATCATTGAGGGAAATACCTATCGTAGCTGTGCTGCATCATCCCTTCCTCTTTGGGGAAATACCGACGTAGTTCTAGCCGTAATCAAAAGGAATTTCTGGCGCCCATCTTGGGAAAGGATGAAATTGATGCTAAGAAATTGTCCTACCCATGGTTTAAATCTTTGGATGATCATACAAAAATTTTATGCGGGATTGAATTTTGTTTCTAGAAATCTTTTAGATTCCGCCGCGGGTGGTACTTTTATGGAAATTACTTTGGGTGAAGCTAGTAAATTGCTTGATAATGTTATAGCAAATTATTCACAATGGCATACCGAAAGAGCTCCTACTAATAAAAAAGTTATTTCGGTTGAAGAAATTTCTACTTTGAGTGAAAAAGTTGATGCTCTTATGAAATTGGTTGCTAATAAAAGTGCCTCTATTGATTTTAATGATGTGCCTTTGTCTACTTTGATTGAGCAAAATAGTGATGCCATAGATGTAAATTTTGTTTCGCGCAATAATTTTAATAACATTGCTTACAGAGGTAATTTTAATCTAGGCCTTTTCCTAGTAATTCCTCTAATAATTATGATAATTCCTATGGTAATCGTTCTTATAATAATAATAGGAACACCTCTGATCTTGAGAATAATATTAAAGAATTTATCAATGCTCAAAAGAATTTTAATACTATGATGGAAGAAAAATTTAGTAAGATTGATGATTTGTCTAGAAGCATTGATAGAATTTCTCATGATGGAAATTTTTGTGCCTAAGGTTGAGGAATCAATTAAAGCTTTATATGTTTCTATGGATGAACGTAAGAAAAGAACCGCTATGCTTAGAGCTAGAAGAGAATTTTTAGAAAAAGCGTTTTCCAGTGATTGCTTTCATAAAAATGATGAAGACCTTAAAGTGATTGGTGTTTCTTCTATTGATTCCTTGTTTAGTAAAATTAAGATTGATGATAAAGGGACTGAAGAAGAGTCAACTTTAGTTAGAAGGCGTCCCGATAATTCGGAGGGTGAAAATCTTGTTGAGAAAATAGATATAGGTGGGTTTGGAGAGGTCAAAACTTTAACTAGTGATGTGCCCACTCTTTTAGATTACAAAGACTTTAATTATGATAATTACTCTTTGATTGATTGTATTTCTTTGTTGCAATCCATGATAAATTCACCCCATGCTTATGAACAAAATAAATCTTTCACTAAACATATTGTTGATGCTATGATGAAAGCTTTGGAAGAAAAGTTGGAATTAGAGATTTCAATTCCTAGAAAATTACATGATGAATGGGAACCTACTATCAAAGTCAAGATTAAAAATTATGAGTGTTTTGCTTTGTGTGATTTGGGTGCTAGTGTTTCCACAATTCTGAAATCTTTATGTGATGTGCTTGGTCTTACCGATATTGAAGAATGTTCTTTAAATTTGCACTTGGCGGATTCTACTATTAAAAAGCCTATGGGAAAATTTAATGATGTTCTTATTCTTGCAAATAGGAATTATGTGCCCATAGATTTTATTGTTCTTGATATTGATTGCAATCTGTATTGTCCATTTATTCTTGGTAGACCGTTTTTACGCACTATAGGCATGGTTTTAAATAGCGGATATCGGGCTGGTAGCGGATTGTGGTCCACGTAGCGGAATGCGAATAGCGGGCTATATTGCGGGCGCTATGTCCGCGTAGCGGATTCGAAAATGCACTAGATTATTGTGTATATTTCTATATCATTAAGAAAAAGTAATGACATTTAATTTGAGGGGTAGCGGACGCTATTTCGCTAGCGCTATTGCGGACGCAATAGCGGATGCTATCTCCGCTATTTGAAACTATGACTATAGGTGCCGTGATTGATATGAAAGCAGGGAACATCAAATTCCAATTTCCTTTGAGAAAGGGTATGGAACACTTCCCTAGAACAAGAATTAAGCCATCATATGAATCAATCATGAGGGCATCTTATGGATCTATGAATAAAGATGACAACACTTAGATCTATGCATTATGCCTAGCTAGGGGCATAAAACGATAGCGCTTGTTGGGAGGCAACCCAATGAATAAAGTTTATTTATTGTCTTTTTCTTTCTTTTCTTGTTGGTTCGCATAATTATGCTACTGTTATGATTGTGTTTTTATGTTTTAATTAGTGTTTGTGCCAAGCAAAGCTTTGGGATAGCTTTGGTGATAGTTGATCTGATCTTGTTGGAAAACAGAAATGTTTGCATCCAGTAACATACTTTTACAAATTTAGAGAGGTGACAAAAAATTCTGAATTTTTTACACAAGATTGATATACAAATTTACTCTGTTCTCCTAATTTTTCAGGATTTGTGGAGTTACATAAGTATGAGAACAATTCGTATCTTTGCAGACTGTTCTGTTTTTGACAGATTCTGTTTTCTTTGCATTGTGTGCTTATTTTGATGAATCTATAGTTTGTACTGGAGGTTATAAGCCATGGTAAAGTTAGAATACAGTAGATATAATGCAATAACAAAATTTGAATGGGTTTTCTACAGTACTTAAAGTAAAGATTAGTTTTCTTATACTAACGGATCTCACGAAGGTTTTGTTGAGTTTTGTGTGATTGAAGTTTTCAAGTTTTGGGTGAGATCACGATGGATGAAGGAATAAGGAGTAAGAAGAGCCTAAGCTTGGGGATGCCCCATGGCACCCCAATTTATTATCCAAAAGAGGAACAAGCAACTAAGCTTGGGGATGCCCCGAGTGGCATCCCCTCTTTCTTCTAACGACCATCGGTATTTTACTTGGAGCTATATTTTCATTCGTCACATATCATGAGTTTTGCTTGGAGCGTCTTGTATGATATGAGTCTTTGCTTGTTTTGCTCTTCTTTTAAAGTCAAGTATCCTTGCTGGACACACCTATTTGAGAGAGCCAAAATTATGCCATGATTTGTTAGAATTGCTCTCTATGCTTCACTTAAATCTTTATGAGCTTTGGAATTGCTCTAGTGCTTCACTTATATCTTTTTTTAGCATGGTGTGCTTTAGTATTTTTGAAGAAATGCTCTCATGCTTCTCTTAGATCTATTTGAGAGTTAGTAAAAAATGTAGAAACTCTCTCATGCTTCATGAAAGTGCAACTTATCCCTGGGTGGTTTTGGTAATTAACAACATATAGCTCATTGAACTAATACTCTTTCAAGATGATCATTTCAGAAAGTTCAATGATTGGCATGGCATGGACTAGAGATGTGGACCCCTCAAAATGCTAAGGACATATATTGGCTCAAGCTCAAGACTCTACTCTTTTCATTTTAGTGATCCAAGATCACATTGAGTCCATAGGAAAGCCAATACTATTAAAAGGGGATGAGGTGTTGCTTAATGGCTTGCTTGCTCAAAATGCTTAGTGATATGCTCCAAAACCCTCAACCACTTTCTCATATCCACATATGTCCCAAACCAAAAGTCAAACTCGGCCCCACCGATTTGATCTATCCGGCGCCATCGAGTTCATTTGACATAGCCACTGCCAGAAACCCTAATCAGTTCGGTCTCACCTATAGGGATCTCGGTCTCACCGAGATGGGATTGCTAACTCTCTGTTTCCCTCTGTAATGTTTTGGTCTAACCGAGATGAGCGATCGGTCCCACCGAGTTCGCAATGCAAACTCTCTGTTTCCTCTTCGTAACGTTTCGGTCTCACCTAAATGAGCGATCGGTCCCACCGAGTTAGCCTGACCAACTCTCTGTTTGCCTATTACAGAAATCGGTCTCACCGAGTTCATGTGATCGGTCTCACCGAGATTACGTTATGCCCTAACCCTAACGAAATCGGTCTCACCGAGTTGACATGTCGGTCCCACCGAAAATCCTAACGTTCACATTTTTGAACTAAATCGGTCTGACCGAGTTTCACTATTCGGTCCCACCGAGTTTGGTAAATTGTGTGTAACGGTTAGATTTTTTGTGGAGGCTATATATACCCCTCCACCCTTCCTCCATTCGAGAGGAGAGCCATCAGAACGTGCCTACACTTCCAGCATTCATTTTTTGAGAGAGAACCACCTACTCATGTGTTGAGACCAAGACATTCCAAGCCAACCATAAGAATCTTGATCTCTAGCCTTCCCCAAGTTGCTTTCCACTCATATCATCTTTCCACCAAATCCAAATCTGTGAGAGAGAGTTGAGTGTTGGGGAGACTATCATTTGAAGCACAAGAGCAAGGAGTTCATCATCAACACACCATCTATTACCTTTTGGAGAGTGGTGTCTCCTAGATTGGTTAGGTGTCACTTGGGAGCCTCCGTCAAGATTGTGGAGTTGAACCAAGGAGTTTGTACGGGCAAGGAGATCGCCTACTTCGTGAAGATCTACCCTAGTGAGGCAAGTCCTTCGTGGGCAATGGCCATGGTGGGATAGACAAGGTTGCTTCTTCGTGGACCCTTTGTGGGTGGAGCCCTCCATGGACTCGCGCAACCGTTACCCTTCGTGGGTTGAAGTCTCCATCAATGTGGACGTACGATAGCACCACCTATCGGAACCACGCCAAAAATCTCCGTGTCTACATTGCGTTTGCTCCCTCCAAACTCCTCCCCTTTACCTTCATATGCAATGATTTACATTCCGCTGCTATACTCTTAGAATTGCATGTGTAGGTTGATTGCTTGACTTGTGCTAAGTTGCTAAAATCTGCCAAGACTTAAAATTTGGAAAAGGCTAGATTTTTATTTGGTCAAGTAGTCTAATCACCCCCCTCTAGGCATACTTTTGATCCTACAAGTGGTATCAGAGCCTTGGTCTCCACTTGCCTTGATTTCCATAGCTTTGGTGATCATAGCCTTGGTTTCACAACCTAGGAGAGTATGACGTCTAGCGAGGGAAATTACCACCGTAGAGGTCCTTACTTTGATGGTACTAATTTTGCTAGTTGGAAGCATAAGATGAAAATGCATATTCTTGGACATAACCCCGCCGTTTGGGCTATTGTGTGTATTGGCTTGCAAGGTGAATTCTTCGATGTGAAAGAACTGAATCGTGAAGCTACCGCGGAAGAATTGAATATGTTGCAATACAATGCTCAAGCTTGCGATATCCTCTTCAACGGATTGTGCCCCGAAGAATTCAGCAAAATCAGCTGTCTTGAGAATGCAAAGGAAATTTGGGATACTTTGATTGATATGCACGAAGGTACCGACTCCGTCAAGGAATCCAAATTGGATGTGCTTCAAAGTCAGCTGGACAAGTTCAAAATGAAGGATGGTGAAGGTGTCGCTGAAATGTACTCTAGGCTTGCTCTCATCACAAATGAGATTGCCGGCTTAGGAAGTGAAGAGATGACCGACAGGTTCACCATCAAGAAGATCCTAAGAGCCTTGGATGGAAAATATGACACCGTGTGCACATTTATCCAAATGATGCCAAATTACAAAGATCTCAAGCCAACTGAAGTCATTGGAAAAATTGTTGCTCATGAGATGTCACTCAAGGATAAAGAAGAGCTTCACAACAAGTCTAGTGGTGCTTACAAAGCCTCATGTGATGCTCCTACATCATCAAGTTAAAAACAAGCCTTCAATGAGGAATTGAGCCTAATGGTGAAGAACTTCAACAAGTTCTACAAGAGTAGAAGCAAGGAAAGAAGTTCCAAGTCAAGGTCCTACAATGACAAAAGATCTTCTAGTCATGAGCGTAATTGCAACAATTGTGGAAGACCCGGACACTACTCCAATGAGTGCACGGCTCCCTACAAAAGAAGAGAAGACTCACCTAAAAGAAGAAGCAAAAGAGAAGAATCACCTCCAAGGGACATAAGGAGTAGAGATGATCGTTATGATCGAAGAACCTCTCGCAGAAGCAAGGATTCAGAAAGGAAGGACAAGTCATCAAGGAGCTATACAAAGCGAAGACATCAAGCTCATGTTGGTGAATGGGTATCCGGCTCTGACTCCGACCACCGCTCCGAGAGAAGTTATCACTCCGACTCCGAATATACTCAAGATGAAGGTGTTGCCGGTCTAGCACTTGTGTCAACCAACTCCTATGACATATTTGACTCACCAAATGAAGGAATTGGAAGATGCTTCATGGCTAAAAGCCCAAAGGTATCACACCCCGAGTATGTTGATTTCAATAGTGATGAAGATGATTTGCTAGGTGATGATGATTTACTTGTTGACAACTCTAGTGATGAAAACTATGATGAACTTGCTATTAATCATGCTAAACAAGATAAAACGAATGATGATGATAAGAAGGAGATTGAGCGTCTAACTAAATAACTAAACACTCTTAAGTTAGCCCATGAAACTACCTTAGAAGATCATCGAGAGCTTTTAAAGACTCATGAGAAACTACGCTTTGAAAAGCTCAACCTAGAGCAAGAGCATGGTTTCTTAAAAGCAATCAATGATTATCTTCGTAAGAAAAGTTCTTCTTACATTGTCAAGTGTTTACTCTTGTCTACTTACATGCCACAAGTAAAATCTAGCAACAAGAGTAAGAAAGATTCTTCTTCTAGTAGTAACAATAATCATGCTAAATCCAATATTGTTGCTTCTAGTAGTTCTCTTGATTCCACTAATGATTCTCTTAGCTAAGTTACACTTGAGCAAGAAAATAGCTTATTGAAGGGAATTATAGAGAAAGGTGTTTACAAGAGCCTTGCCGGAAGTAAGCAATTTGAGGAAATTGTACGCAAGCAAGGAAGGCACCGGAAGAATCAACGTGTTGGTTTTGAACGAAAGTTCAATGCCAATGGAGTTGAGTGGGAAGAAGATCAATACCCCAAGACGAAATTTGTTCCTCAACAAGAGAAGTATGATCCTACTTCCTTCGAGGGGACACAAGTTCAAGACGATCTTCCACCACAAGACCTCAAGCAAAAAGGCAAGGACAAGCTTCAAGAGGAGATTGATGCATTTGAAGAAGCTCCTAAGGCCTTGGTCAAGTGGGTTCCCAAGACTACATCAGGTTCTACTTCATCAAGTACGACTACAACTCCAAGGATTCCCATCAAGATGATGTGGATCCCGAAGAAGAAGAACTAGAGAATTCTTGAGGGTGACTCCGCCAACATATTTCACTCATATCATTTTGGCAAGAACAAGTGCAATCATCTTCCACATCTTGCACTAGTTCAAGGAGTCACAAACCCTCTTGTTGGTAAGACAAGGGACAAGGTAACCTAATGCTTTCATGGACATCATCTTGTGTGTACTTCACTCTATGTCTATGGATATCCTTGTTTGTTCCTTGTGGGACTAACCCATGTAGGTATTGAAAGTGCAACTCACTCCAATGGATTGCTCCAAATGATCTACATCAAAATTGAGCATCCACATCTTCAACATCTACATGAAGTCATCATCGAAAAAACCCAAGGTTAGTTCATCCCTCTTAGGGGGGATATCACATCTAGGGGAGCTTTACTCTAAGAATTGAGCTAAATCAACTCTAATGGTGTGAACACAACAATGCTTTATGTAAAAGTGGTAACCCCACTTGTGCTTAAGCGATGAGTATGACCTATGATCAAATGTTCTCATTTGACTCCTATGTCAATATACTCATATATAGATGATCTAGTCATCGCCAATTGCTTGATAGATGCTAGAGTGTTTGTGCATGCTTTGTCACATATTTCATTTGCCATTTTATTGTGTGAGCATGTTGGTTGCATATTTTTCTCATTCGAGGACATCCATTTGTTGCTTTGATTGTTTGATCTGTTTCTTTTGCCAAATGGATGGACAAGAATGCCTAAGAACTTCCTTTAGCTATCTATGCTTTTCTCGTCTCAAACTCTATTCATGCTACATCACAAAGTTTGATCAAGTCAGATTCGAATACTCTGGGTGAGGAGCACTCGGAGTCACCGATTCGTCATAGACTTAAACTTCCAAAACCTCTCTGTGCATTTCGGTTTGACCGATTCGTCCTTTTCGGTCATACCGAGTTCACTGAGTTGATCTAGGTTTTCAATCTCGGTGCAACCGATTAGAACCGTTCGGTCACACCGAGTTGCAGTAAGCGCTTGCGATTCTGCATCTCGGTGCCACCGAGTTGTTCCACTCGGTCACACCGACAGGGTCACGATATATATACCGACGGGTCAAATTTTGGAAATTTCTCTGAAACCTTTTTGCCCGCGGGTGTCCTGCTCTGCCGACTCGTGTCTCCGGATCATCCTCTCGTGGCTAGCGACCCCCTGCCGCTGGTCTCCGCTGCCGTCAACGGAAATCTACACCACCGTTGCCGCCGTAGTGAGCTCATCGCCAAGTTAGGGTATAAGTTCGACCCTTTGTGCAATCTTTACCTCTGATTCTTAGCACAAAGACAATGCCAAGATTCTTACCACGTATGAGATCAATCTATCCAACGAAAACTTCCTTTAGATTAGTTTTGATTCGAAAATTTAGGGTTAGGTTTCCGCCGAACTCATCTCGGACCGACCGAGTTGTAGAAATCGGTCTCACCAATTTGGCTTAGGCCATTGCACTTGTAACTTTCGGCCTAACCGAAAGTTGCAAATCGGTGTGACCGAGTTCAACTCTCAGTGAAACTCTAGCAATCTCGGACTCACCGAACTGTGTCTCGGTCTGACCGATCTCACTAGTTCAGACTCCAACATTGCTTCGGTGGCACCGAGTTTAACAAATCGGTAGCTCCGAAATTCTTTCTGTGGAAAACTAAAACTAAATTTTTGACTCAATTGTTTTACAAAATCTCTGCACTTTGTGATGCTCATCCATTCTATCTCATCTATAACTATTCACAGGGTCAGGTTTCAGTTTGCAGTGGCAGAATGTCTGATCAGAGTGATAGCCAGAACAGGTCTGAGGAGCAAGTGAATCTAAGTGAGGGCACTAGTCCCTCTGACAGCTATGAAAATGGCAGCAGAAGTACTCCTAGCAACCTGCCTAAGGCTGCTACTAGGCAGAGGAGAAAGAGAAATTCTGATTCTAAAGATGAAGACTATGTTGCTGCTGAGGAGGAACTCAGCTCCAAGAAGAAGGTGCTGAAAAAGGAATATGCTGCTGCTGCTCCTGCAACCAAGCCGGTGTTGCACAAGAAAGCTCCTGCCAAGAGAGTGCCCATGTCTAAGGCCAGAGCCTCAACTCTTGAAGCCTCCAAATCAACTGTTGAGGAGACTGGTGAGGGCAATAAGAGAAAGGAAAGGGTCAAGGAGACAATAGCCAGCGTAATTGGCAGACCCTCTATGATGAGAGACCCAGCTGAGGATGAAGAAGAAGATGAAGAAGAGGATGCTGCACCAGCACCCAAAGCTCAAAATTTGATGGGGGATGCCATCAAGTCTGGCGCTGCTTCAGCAAAGCCCAAGACTGCCCCCATGTCTACTGCTCAAGCTTCTAAGTCTGCACCAAAGAGAAGCACAAGAAACATACCAGCTGCTGAAAAGAACAAGGCCCCAGTGCCTGAAGTGGAAGATGAAGAAGAAGCCCAAGTGCCCAGGAAGCTAAAGCCAAAGATCCCTGACCATGATGACAATCATCCAGTGGCTGAGAATATGAAAGCAAGGAAGGATGCAGGTCTCAGATTGTGGAGACAATCAGATCCATATGCTGTGAGGAGAAGGACTGCTGTGGACTATAGATTTCACACCAAGGAGCAGCAGGACTTCTATGAGACAATTCTTTTGGATAAGAAGCCCATAGTGTGTGACATGAAGTGGGTAGACTGGGAATACATCGACAACAATGTAGACCACTTCCCAAGAGTGCATGAAAGTTTTAGACTCAATGGAATAGACACTTTTGTGGGTCAGAAGCTTACCAAGTGGAATGATGAGCTCATTATGCAATTCTATTCTATAGCTCATTTCTATCCAGATGGAAGGACTGTATGGATGTCTGAAGGTACAAGGTACCAATCAACAGTTGCTGAGTGGGCCAAGCTGATCAATGCCCCTGCAGAGCTTGAGGATGACATAGATGTCTATGCCAAGAGAAAGAAATATCACAACTCCATGGCCAACATGTATAAGGAGATTCCTGACAAAGCCTTGGAGACTCACAAGCTAGGCTCTGTATATTATCTATTGTCTGGACTGGCCACTATTAACACCATCTTGAGGCACACCTTGTTGCCCAAATCAGGAGATCACAGGATGATCAGAGGCCACTCCATCAATTTGCTTCTATTGTTTGATGTGCCCCGGAAGTTTAAGGTGATGATTTTGATTGTTGAGACAATCAAGAGGACACCTGCAGACCGGAAGAGATCATGTGGGTATGCTCCACACATCCAGATGCTCATCAACTCCAAGATGGGCACAGGCACATATTTGTTGGATAAAGAACACCTTCCCTTGAGACCTGAATTTGAGGACAACACAGTTGTCATGGATGCTGAAGATCCTACATCAGTAGAGGCTCAAGAGAAGAGGGAGAAAGCAAAGGCAGAGAAGGCAGCCAAGATGCCAAGTGTTGAAGAGGCATCTCAAGTTTTTCTCAAGTCAAAACAAGATCAACTTGGCTATCTCATTCAAGCAACTTTGAGGATTGAGAAAGGTTTGGCCACCCTGACTCAGAATCAAGAGAGCCTGGAGAGGATCATTGAAACAAAGTTTTATGATCTGGACTTGAAGGTGACAGAGATGCAGACAGCTGTTGAGCAGCTCCAGGAAGAAGCTGAAGAGAGGAAAGGGAAAGCTACCACATATGCTTTTCAGAGAGTGCCTAGGGCACAGAGATCTGCAGCAATGCCTGTGACAGATACAAGAGCTACTGCGTCAGCACCTGCAGCTACAACTTCTGTTGCCCCTCCGGTTGCAACTCCACCAGCTCCAACAACCTCAGCAGATGCATTTGTTCTTGGAGTCCTCTCTACACCGCCTCCCGAAGATCAAGCCTAGAGAGACGCATAGCACTATGCATTTTCAAGCTTTTTGGTAACTTGTTGCCAAAGGGGGAGAAAGTGTATAGATCATAGGCTTCGAGAGAGAGTGCTTGCTTCTTTTTGCCATTCTCTTTGCTACTTTTTGTGTGCTTGCTTGGTTGATATTCTATGTTTATGTGTGTGAGATACTTATGGTCGTGTGTTTGATAGGATGACATTATTTATCTCTCTTGTATGATCATTCACTTTGCCTAGGTGATGAGTGCATATTTTTCATATTCCATCATTTTGAGCGCTCCACCAAGATGTATGTGACATGGAAGAGTAACCCATGATCCTAATCGATTGTGCATTTGCATTCAAAAGCAAATTTTAAATAATGAACAAATTTAGGGGGAGCTCTTGCTTATCACATACTTCTCAAAGCGACGATATACTTCATTCTTATTATCATGTGTCGAAGCTTTGATCTATATGTTGTCATAAATTACCAAAAAGGGGGAGATTGAAAGTGCAACTAATCCCTGGGTGGTTTTGGTAATTCTTAACAACATATAGCTCATTGAACTAATACTCTTTCAAGATGATCATTTCAGAAAGTTCAATGATTGGCATGGCATGGACTAGAGATGTGGACCCCTCAAAATGCTAAGGACATATATTGGCTCAAGCTCAAGAATCTACTCTTTTCATTTTAGTGATCCAAGATCACATTGAGTCCATAGGAAAGCCAATACTATTAAAAGGGGATGAGGTGTTGCTTAATGGCTTGCTTGCTCAAAATGCTTAGTGACATGCTCCAAAACCCTCAACCACTTTCTCATATCCACATATGTCCCAAACCAAAAGTCAAACTCGGCCCCACCGATTTGATCTATCCGGCGCCACCGAGTTCATTTGACATAGCCACTGCCAGAAACCCTAATCAATTCGGTCTCACCGATAGGGATCTCGGTCTCACCAAGATGGGTTGCTAACTCTCTGTTTCCCTTCGTAACATTTCGGTCTAACCGAGATGAGCGATCGGTCCCACCGAGTTCGCAATGCAAACTCTCTGTTTCCTCTTCGTAACGTTTTGGTCTCACCTAAATGAGCGATCGGTCCCACCGAGTTAGCCTGACCAACTCTCTGTTTGCCTATTACAGAAATCGGTCTCACCGAGTTCATGTGATCGGTCTCACCGAGATTACGTTATGCCCTAACCCTAACGAAATCGGTCTCACCGAGTTGACATGTCGGTCCCACAGAAAATCCTAACGTTCACATTTTTGAACTAAATCGGTCTGACCGAGTTTCACTATTCGGTCCCATCGAGTTTGGTAAATTGTGTGTAATGGTTAGATTTTGTGTGGAGGCTATATATACCCCTGCACCCTTCCTCCATTCGAGAGGAGAGCCATCAGAATGTGCCTACACTTCCAGCATTCATTTTCTGAGAGAGAACCACCTACTCATGTGTTGAGACCAAGACATTCCAATCCAACCGTAAGAATCTTGATCTCTAGCCTTCCCCAAGTTGCTTTCCACTCATATCATCTTTCCACCAAATCCAAATCTGTGAGAGAGAGTTGAGTGTTGGGGAGACTATCATTTGAAGCACAAGAGCAAGGAGTTCATCATCAACACACCATCTATTACCTTTTGGAGAGTGGTGTCTCCTAGATTGGTTAGGTGTCACTTGGGAGCCTCCGTCAAGATTGTGGAGTTGAACCAAGGAGTTTGTACGGGCAAGGAGATCGCCTACTTCGTGAAGATCTACCCTAGTGAGGCAAGTCCTTCGTGGGCGATGGCCATGGTGGGATAGACAAGGTTGCTTCTTCATGGACCCTTCGTGGGTGGAGCCCTCCGTGGACTCCCGCAACCGTTACCCTTCGTGGGTTGAAGTCTCCATCAACGTGGACGTATGATAGCACCACCTATCGGAACCACGCCAAAAATCTCCGTGTCTACATTGCGTTTGCTCCCTCCAAACTCCTCCCCTTTACCTTCATATGCAATGATTTACATCCCGCTGATATACTCTGAGAATTGCATGTGTAGGTTGATTGCTTGACTTGTGCTAAGTTGCTAAAATCTGCCAAGACTTAAAATTAGGAAAAGGCTAGATTTTTATTTGGTCAAGTAGTCTAATCACCCCCCCCCCCTCTAGACATACTTTCGATCCTACACTTCACTTAAATTATTTTGAGAGCAAAAAAAATTTATGCTCATGTTCTTCACTTAGATTTGTTTGAGCTATCAAAAGCAACATATAAAATTAGTCCCAAAGTGATAGATACCCAAGAGGGATATAATAAAAACTTTCATGAAGATCATTGGACAAAATAAACTTGATTCCTTGTAATAGTTTTGCGATATGATGATATAATATGTGAGTCATGTTAATGAGTAATTATGGCTTAGTAAGAATATTGATGTTAAGGTTTGTGATTCACTATGCAAGCACGAAAGTCAATAGTTATGCAATGAAATTATATCCTACTTGTGGTGCATTATTCGGTGTTAGTTATGCTTAATGCTCGCTTATGAGATTTTTCATTTCTTGGTTGGATGCTTCTCAATCTTTCGCTAGACTTCGTTTGCACTAAGTATGATCACTACTTGTGCATCCAAAATCCTTAAACCTAGTTTTGCCATACGAGTCCACTATACCTACCTATATACGGTATGCTTTTGCCGTTCTAAGCAAATTTGTATGTGCCATCTCTAATTTTCAAAATAAATTACTCTTTCGTGTGCTCGTACCGCTCATGAAGCGGCAGGGGGTGGCCAATATTTTCCATGCTAGATGTGTTATTCTCAAGATGAGTGTTTATTCACTTGTCATTGCACGAGAGTACGGCAAAGGTATTAGGGATGCCCAGTCCCGAAATGAAAAATGAATTTACTTTATGTTGTCAAATAATAAATTCCTTGGGAAGTGTTGGTATGGACGGCACCCATGGATTAGGTTAACCGTGGAATGTGAAAGTATGGTGGAAAAAGGAATAAACTTTATTTTTTGTTTGGCAACCGCCTATGATATATCTAGCATGGAAAGTGTTGGGAATTACTCGGTCATTTTCGTTGACAGGAAAAGCATGCCACCTAAAATGTTTTTATCTCTATCTTTTTCGCTTTGAGCTCTAGCACCTCTACAAATCCCTACTTCCCTCTGCGATGGGCCTTTCTATTTACTTTATGCAATTTTTATTTTGAGTCTCCATCTTCTCTTATAAAGCACCAACTAAGGGTCACTATGATCGTACTTGAGCATTGGGTGTAGCTAATATGCGAGTGTGTTTCATGAATGGATCAATAATTGAGCATAATAGGCTAGGGATAACTTGCTTTAGTATTGGTATTCTGAAGGACATGGTTGTTTGTTGATATGCTTGAGTATTGAAATCTTCATGTCAAAACTAGACTATTGCTTTGAATCATATAAAAGTCCAAATGTCCATGCTATAAAGAAAAGAATATGTGATGAACATGTTAGGCAGCATTCCACATCAAAAATTCTGTTTTTATCATTTACCTACTCGAGGACGAGCAGGAATTAAGCTTGGGGATGCTCTCCAACGTATCTATAATTTTTGATTGTTCCATGCTGTTATATTATCATTCTTGGATGTTTTACAATCATTTTATAGCAACTTTATATCATTTTTTGGGACTAACCTATTGACATAGTGCCCAGTGCCAGTTGCTATTTTTTTGCTTGTTTTTTACTTCGCAGAAAATCAATACCAAACGGAGTCCAAACGCAGAGAAACTTTTTGGTGATTTTTTTCTGGACCAGAAGACACACGATGGGCCAAGAAAGTACATGAGGGGGGCTCCGAGGGGAGCACAACCCACCAGGGCACGCCTGGGGGCCCAGGCGCGCCCAGGTGGGTTGTGCCCACCTCGTCCGCCTCCCGCACCGCCTCTTTGCTTTATAAATACCCTGGACGTCCAAAAACCCTAGGGGAGTCGACGAAAAACAATTCCAGCCGCTGCAAGTTCCAGAAACCACAGATCCAATCTAGACACCATCACGGAGGGGTTCATCATCCTCATTGGTGCCTCTTCGATGATGCGTGAGTAGTTCATTGTAGACCTTCAGGTCCGTAGTTAGTAGCTAGATGTCTTCCTCTATCTCATTTGATTCTCAATACAATGGTCTCTTGGAGATCTATTTGATGTAACTCTTTTTGCGGTGTGTTTGTTGGGATCCGATGAACTTTGAGTTTATGATCAGATCTATCTTTTTACCCACGAAAGTTATTTGAGTCTTTTGATCTCTTATATGCATGATTACTTATAGCCTCGTATTTCTTCTTCGAATCTTTGGTTTAGTTAGGCCGACTAGATTGATTTTTCTTGCCATGGGAAGAGGTGCTTTGTGATGGGTTCGATCTTACGGTGCTCAATCCCAGTGACAGAAGGGGAAATGACACATATGTATCGTTGCCATTAAGGATAACAAGATGGGGTCTAATTCCTACATGAATAGATCTTGTCTACATCATGTCACCGTTCTTATTGCATTACTCCATTTCTCCATGAACTTAATACACTAGATGCATGCTGGATAGCGGTCGATGTGTGGAGTAATAGTAGTAGATGCAAGCAGGAGTCGGTCTACTAATCTTGGACGTGATGCCTATATAGTGATCATTGCCTGGATATTGTCATGATTATTTGAAGTTCTATCAATTGCCCAACAGTAATTTGTTTACCCACCGTATGCTATTTTTCTCGAGAGAAGCCACTAGTGAAATCTATGGCCCTCGAGTCTATTTTCCCATCATATACTTTCAGATCTATATTGCTATTTGCCTTTTTATTTATTTGCATCTTTTATTTTCAGATCTATATTATCAAAAACCCAAAAATACCTTGCTGAATTTTATTTGCTTTTATTTGCATCTATCAATCTATTACAACTTTCTCACGTCCGTTTGCCAATTTTTGGTGCCGCTACCCGAAAGGGATTGACCATCCCTTTTACACGTCGGGTTGCAAGTATTTGTTCTTTGTGTGCAGGTGCCATTCACGTAGTGTTGCGTGGTTCTCCTACTGGTTCGATAACCTTGGTCTCATCACTGAGGGAAATACCTACCGTAGCTGTGCTGCATCATCCCTTCCTCTTTGGGGAAATACCGATGTAGTTCTAGCCGCAATCAGGATTGCGCGTTTCTCTCGTACACATACGCGCGTGTGTGCGTGGCGTTGGGCTCAAACTGAACCCGAGCGAGGCGTTCGCTTACTGAACCCGAGCGATTGCACTAGCTACGTTACTGAACCCGAGCGATCGATCCCTGGCTGGTAACTGAACCCGAGCGATTCCTTCGCTACTGCTGCTAACTGAAGACGATTGAAGCTGCCTCTTGATGAATAGTCCCCGGTGGGGGTTGGATGAACAGGATCCCGTGGTAGTAGAAGCCGTTGCCGCTGGATGAACAGGACCCCTATCGAGGAGGTGGGGGTGGATGAACAGTAGCCGGTGGAGGGACCCCGTGGAGGGCTGGTTGAACAGGAGCCGGTGGAGGCTGGATGAACAGGAGCCCATTGAGGGCTGGTTGAACAGTAGCTGGTGGAGGCTGGATGAACAGGACCCACGTGGATGAACAGTAGCTGGTGGAGGTAGGAGGAAGTCGACGGTGGATGAACAGTAGCAGGGGAGGCTGGAGGAAGTCAACATTGGATGAACAGTAGCCCGTGGAGTCCCGTTTTGCAGTACGCCACACCCCTCCCGATGAACAGGACCCCGTTTCGACCGTAGGCGCTCCAACACAAGTCTGTTTCCTCCGTTTTGCGGTACGCCACACCCCTCCCGATCAACAGCACCCCGTTTCGACCGTAGGAGCTCGAACACAAGTTCGTTTCCTCCGTTTTGCGGTACGCTAGACCCCGTTTCGGCTGTTCCATCCAAGCCGGTTGGCTCCCGATGAACACGATGCATTCCGACCCAGTCTGTTGCCTCCCGATGAACACGACGCTATTTCTCCGTTTCGACCCAGTCGGTTGGCTGTCGATGAACAGGACATCGTTGCTGTACACATTCGAGACCCTGCCCGTATGTTCGTACGTAGCCGTATTTACTTTCTTGCAGCGTGGCTGTACATACGTGTACACGATTTAGACGGGACTGCCTGAACAACTATCGCTCCTTACTAGGCCACGGTTCATCGTGGCAGAAAGACCGATGGACCAGTATGTACGCACACGTTTGCGACCAGAATGACAACACTACGTACGCTTCGACCGAGTGGGTCCCGGCTGTCAGGGAGGATAAGGAGGTACTTCCTTGCGTGCGAAGATATTGATGGTGGGTCCGAGCTGACAGGGGGAGGATTCTTTTTTTGCGCGTAATAAGGAGGCACTTCCTTGCATGCGAAGATGTAGCTGGTGGGTCCATCTGTCAGCCTCACCGCGTACAGTCCTCTTCTGATGGCTGTCGTTCGTCGACCACGTTGACCACGCCGCGCGGACAGCACCAGGCGATGGACGACGGTGAGGCAAGGAACGATGCGGAGCCTGGGAACACGCGGAGGGTAGTACGAGGGTTGACTGGTTCGGCTATGGTGTGAGGCTACCGTCGCCGCAGAATAACAGGGGTTGTGGGTGAGTAGAGGAATGGCCTGGCCAGCGGTGGGAGTAGTAGGGGGCGGTGAGGCCTGCGCGGCAGCACAACCGGCCACGGGAGGCAGGAGCACGCGGTGGTTTTGGACGGCTGGAGCAAGAAAATCAGAGGTTGAAGAAGCAGGACGCCTGTTGGATCTTAAAAATCCAACGGTCACTGGTGATAGAATCGTTTGTTGACTAAGTTGACAAAGCCCTGCGTACGCGTCAACTTAGTAGGTCCACAAGTCAGCTTCCATATCTGGTGGGCCCCAGCTGTCATGGGGAGCACTCGTTATTTTTCGCTTAATAAGAAGGCACTTCCTTCCGTGCCAAGATATAGTTGGTGGGTCCCAACTGTCATTGGGAGGATTCATTCGTTTTGGCGTAATAAGGAGGTACTTGCTTGCGTCCGGCCATGGACCATGTGGGTCCCAACTGTCAGCCTCTCCATGTACATCCCTCTTCCGATGTTGTCGTTTGTTGACAACATTGACCACGCCGTGCCGAGAACACCAACGCGATGGACGACGGCGAGGCCCAGGAAGGGAATGACCCGGAGGCGGGGAAGCCATAGCAGTGGAGGTATGTGGGTGAGTAGAGGGATGGCCTGGCCAGCGGTGGGAGTAGTAGGGGGCGGTGAGGCCTGCGCGGCAGCACAGCCGGCCACGGGAGGCAGGAGCACGCGGTGGTTTGGACGGCTGGAGCAAGAAAATCAAAGGTTGAAGAAGCAGGACGACCATTGGATGTTAACAATCCAACGGTCACTGGTGATAGAATCGTTTGTTGACTAAGTTGACAAAGCCCTGCGTACGCGTCAACTTAGTAGGGCCACAAGTCAGCCTCCATATCTGGTGGGCCCCAGCTGTCATGGGGAGCACTCATTATTTTTCGCTTAATAAGGAGGCACTTCCTTCCGTGCCAAGATATAGCTGGTCGGTCCCAGCTGTCATTGGGAGGATTCATTCGTTTTGGCGTAATAAGGAGGTACTTGCTTGTGTGCGGCCATGGACCATGTGGGTCCCAACTGTCAGCCTCTCCATGTACATCCCTCTTTTGATGTTGTCGTTTGTTGACAACGTTGACCACGCCATGCCGAGAACACCAACGCGATGGACGACGGCGAGACCCAGGAAGGGAATGACCCAGAGGTGGCGAAGCCACAGCAGTGGAGGGATGTGGGTGAGGAGAGGGATGGACTTGCCAGCAGTGGGAGTAGTAGGGGGCGGTGAGGCCTGCACGGCAGCACAGCCGGCCACGGGAGGCGGGAGCAGGCGGTCCCGCCGGCGCTGGATTTGGCGGCTGGAGCAAGAAGATCAGAGATTGAAGAAGCATGACGGCCATTCGATTGACATCCAACGGTCACGTCTGCTAGAATCGTTTGTTGACGTATATAATAAGTAAAAAAATCTTGCATACACATCAACTTAATAGGCCCAGAAGTCAGACCATTCCCTATTTTTTTAATAATTTACAGCTCATTGCAACTTCTCATGCAATTTATTGCAGTCCGTTTTTTTGTTGTCCAGGGCCAGGGTAAAAAATTTAAACGAAATTTTGCATATTTCGGTAGGGTCCAAACTATTTTTAATACCGAAATGTCGAGCCAGATTTAAAGTACTTTGAAGATATATTTAAATTAGGTTAAAGCCCAGTGAAATTGGAATCTGAAAATGTGAAAAAATTCAGAAATTTGAAAGTAATTGCCAATTTGTCGTCTGTTTTTTATATTTACAGCCCATTTCATATTACTTTCAAGATTTGCAGCCGTCTTGAAAGAGTTGCAGCCCAGCAGGGCGTAGAAAAATAAGTAGGCCTAGATTGGGTATTCTTCAGAAAAAATAAACTGGGCTCATTTTCACAAAGGAAAAAATAGTTGGGCTGGTCATGTGGTGAACGTAAAATAGAAGCCTGGGCTAGACGAGCCACAGCCCAGTTGAAACCCTGCTCCGTCTCAACAATAACAAAAA
Organism: Thinopyrum elongatum; assembly: GCA_011799875.1. Taxonomy (NCBI): domain Eukaryota; kingdom Viridiplantae; phylum Streptophyta; class Magnoliopsida; order Poales; family Poaceae; genus Thinopyrum; species Thinopyrum elongatum. Next base: position 550,002,599 of record CM022298.1, on the reverse strand, counting down.
AAATATTACTCGAGCAGCTACATCCCAGGTGTCAGCCGATCTTGTGCTGTTCTCTTGTCTATTGACTATATGCTGACAATGTCGTGGGTCCCAGATGTCAGCAAACCACTAGGAGGAAGCATTTTCTTTTTCTATACGCTGACAATGGAGTATATTTCAAAAAATGAGTAACTTGCTTGCGTACGGCCATGGACATGGTGGGCCCCTACTGTCATCCTCTCCACGTACAGTCCTCTCCCGATTCCTCTTGTTTGTTGATCATGTTGACAATGCGAGAGGGCGGCGCCGTGGCGAGCGCACCAAAGCACGCGGAGGATGATGGCGAGGCCTCGGACGTCAGCATTAACGATTTAGGAGACGATGGGGTGGCGATACGTGCGCTGAGGCGCAGCCAGTCGTGGGAGGCGGAAGCAGGCGGCCCCGTCGGCGCTGGTTAGGTTTTGGCGGCTGGAGGAAGACATGACTGAAAAAACACGACAGACTGTAAAAGCAGCAGGAGTACTTAACAACCTTAACTGAAATCAGCAGGGGCACCTAACAACCATAGCTGAAAGCAGTATGAGTACTTATACATGTTCAACAGTACAAAGCATGCCTCGAACAATGCTACTTTGCCTACAGTTAACCAAGGGTGAGGCCACCAAGCCCCAGGACAAGGCCCAGGCGCCACCCCGCGCATCCACAACCTTCTGAAAGCGGCTTCATCTCGCAATGTGTTCAATAAACAGGATATTCTCTTTAGAGCCATGGAAAAGCATGAGCATAACCTTCTGTCCTATTCTCCAAGATGGACGGGCCTTCATTATTTGAGACCACCCATGAATAAGTATCTTTTCACCTCCAAGGGAAATGGAGTAGGTCGACATAAACAGCATGTTGTGACCAAGCGCAAGTATGACCCAACCATGGTCAGGCATCTGTATAGGAACAATATAACTGGGTAGTTTTTGTTTCAAGAAGATCACAGCTGTAAAACTGTGGGTAAGCAAGAGTTTATGAACAACATATATAACAGAAAACAACTCGTACCATAAGTTTCTCGACACAGTTGGACCTGTTCAACGTGTGCAGCAGTGGCACACATATCCCACGTGGCCTTCCACCATTGAAACGCCCCACAAGGACCTCAAGACGATCAATAAAGTGTAGGAACTGGTGGATGTCGTCCCAGTCAACTTTAGTGCCATTAGTAACAGTCGAGTTCTTATAGAATAACAAATGAGTAGCGTGCTTAACTTTGAAATAACCTACATGTGCCACCAATTATAAGAAATATTAGTTAGAAGTAGCATCTTCATGAGAGAAGGGAATCACAAATCGTTGCTACTTCTAAAGTTAAATTGTGATTTGTTAGACATAATAGGTGGATTAAGAAGTAATCGAGGCAACATGCAAGAACCAGAAACAAAACTAACATGGATGAACTACTGGAACGACGTCGGGGTGGAAGATCATAGTGAAGATGAGACCAGGTTCTGCTATTTCCATCAACATTCGCGCACCAACTTTGAGTCCGTAACACTTGAGAAAGTTTATCCAAGTTCGGCCATAAAAAAGTAGCGATCTTCTTGGTTCATGAACCCAAATCGGAACTTATATTCATGGCTTGTCTTCAATGTGACCATTAAACTGGTATATTCAGTTATGGCAAGGCCGACCATCTTGAGTACATGTGTTTTGGCAGAGCAAGGAATGCACTGCAGGAAAAATAATATGAGAACACAATGTATTCGCTATCCAAATCTAGAAATAATTTCCTCCTTCACGTAAGTGTTGACCATGGTACTAGTATGTTTTATCCAAATATAGCAATCCAAATTTCCAAATTAGTCGACAGCATGTGCGCGTTTTAAAATCCTGTGTTAGGATGAGAAGGAACAAGTGTGGCATCTCGCTGAGGGCGCAGAAACCTGTAGGGTCCTTGCACTTTGGGCACTGCAAATGAAACACACTAGATTCAGTAGGAAGAAAAATGCATCAACAGCAGCGGCTGCCATCCTAGGATTACCCGCGACCAAGGGACTAGGATTTATCGGGGATGGATGAAGAATTCGTACTTGGTTCTCCATGAGAAAACCCTACGCAATCGTTGAGAGGGAGTTTTCTTTGAACAAGCAGACGAGGGAGAAGGGATTCAGGCCCAGTGAAATATTGCTGCTTCGTCCGTCCAGCTTATTGCTAAAGCTGGAAATGTGGGGGTTTTCATGATTTGATGGCTCATTGGGCATTACTGCGGCGCTACGACCGGGGTGAGCCCACCGTGCAGTTGTGCACTCTAATTTGGTGCATGGCACGTGGACCCCGTTGCCGGATGCCCCACATATCTGCGAAAGGAAGTAGGAAGGCAGGAGTAACTAGTTACACATAAATATATTTTTGACAGAGAGATACTCCCTCTGTAAAGAAATATAAAAATCTCTTATATCACAACTTTATACATAAGAAAAATCAAGGGGAATATATATAACATAATATGGGGGTTCAGCTGAGAATATAATACTCAGACAGGCTCACGGTTCTAGACTTTGGGCCACAGGCCGATGGGCCTGCATGTTTGGGGGCCCATGTGTTCTAACTCAGCGCATTTCGTATTGCAAGCGATCGGTATGGCGCTGGTTTTAGATGCTGTCGCAAGGCGTATACAGAAAATTAAATAAAGCATGGCAGCTGTTAGAATGAAATCGAACGACAATTCCTAACCAGCAATCAGAGTTGCAATTCTTTCACGATATCCTACGTGATAAATAATATTGTCGTACAACTTATACACACAGGACACTTGTTTCACCATGCCATATTATTACATCAGAAGCCCTTGAAGGATAGATCAGTTCGGCAGTTGCGTGCTGCTACTGAAGAATTTCAAAGTTGATTTGGACTAACTCTCCTTGCCGAGAAAGTTCGATTTTGACATCATCCCCTACCGCAAGATTTGATAGAGTTTTGAACCTTGACCATCCTTTAGCATCAATCATCATGCGGCCATCCTTTGTACTTACGGTATATTGAGCAGGTTCATTCACACCAAGGCTGCGCATGGTAAGAGAAACTTGGCCACGGTCATCCGGATTATTGAACGACTCCCTCGTTGCTCTAGGAATTCTCTGTGTGCAAACATGAAGACATACACAAACAGTTATATCAACACAGTGAATCATGTGAAACAACATGGAAAGAAAAAAGAACGAAGCACTTGGGCGGCCAATGCTTACCAAGAAGGTGGAGATGTCGGTTTTTGTAAGGACTTTGCTATATGCAGTGCGAACTGCAGCCCAGTCTGTTGCCGGTGCAACTGCTGGTTCCGTTGCCGCTGCACGGGCCGGAGCAAATGCAAGTGCAACTTCAAGTGTTGGTGCAGGTGCCGGAGCCGTTGCTGGTGCGACTGGTAGTGCCGCTGCTGCTGTCGGAGATGGTGCTCCTTGTGGAGCTAGTGCCGGTGTCGGAGCAGGTGCCCGTGTCGGTGCCCGATCCTCCGGTAGATCAGCATGATTCGCTGACGCGGTCGGTGCCCAATCCTCTGGTGGATCAGACTGAGCTGCTGCCGCTGTCAGTGCTAGAGCCAGTGTCGTCTGAGAAGGTGCCGGTGCTCGATCCGATGCTGAAGGTGGTACCGATGTGCGAGACAACAGCGATCGTCTCTCGTCTGCTATGATTTCATACTTCAGCTTTCTAACTTCACTAGGCTCCGTGACCTTGATCCAGTCTTTTTCTTCACTTCTTTTAAACTCCAGAAGGACTAATTGTGGCGTGTTTGTTAAACCAAACCGTTGTTCATCATAGGGCTTCAGATTGTACTCAGACAACAGACTGATCCAATTGTGTCCAGTAATATAAGTGATGGACAGTGCCTTCGTTACTGACATGACATAAGAAGTGAAACCTGCAAAAATAACCATCATAGAGCAAACCAAACGGTTTATTCTATAACGAATGTCACATGGCAAAACCTGCATCGTAAAATTGCAGTAAATGTAAGAAAACATGATAGTAAATCAATAAGATTTACTTGATGTGACACGCGTGAATCCTTACCAGGAAATCACTATGTTCAAGTTCTAAACAGAAGGTTGATCGTCCAATTACGGGTGGCATGCAGGGCCCCCACTTACTCCCACAAGCAGGACAGTCCAAAGGTCGTGACAAATCGTATGGACCGAACATCCATGGCACTGGAAATCCTGGTGGGTGCGATAAACCCTGCAATGCATACAGATATTGGAGTGTAACCATAATTGATCAACCGTCCTCACAAAAAAGATGATCTGGATACTTCAAAATATATAGACTGAATTGACTGGACAGACATTAGCATACACTGTTCTCAGGACTCACCACACAACAAAAGCGGCAGTACTAAACAATACAGGGTTCACACACACAAATCAAGTACTGAACAATAGTACTTACTACAGACAAGCAAAGTTGCACTAATTAAACTCTGCAGACTATTTCTTGCCACCGACCTACGGGATGTACCCCACATAACTGACTAGGCCATGGACTTCATGAGAGATGTCTACCGGCACCATTGCCAGCTCGTCAACCTTGGAGAACCTAACAGAGTGGTCTTTCCACTCATAAACATGATGATAAAGACAGTCCGCATCAGATTTGTCGGGAAGCTTTACAAGAACCACACCCTTCGTAATCAAAGGCACAACTAGGAAATTGTTGTGGTGAAGTACACCCTCGAGAACACGCCTGACAACAATGCTACAGGAAAATACTAGTTCACGACACGTGGCGACAAGGACACAGCAGCTGGATAGTTTAGTAGTAGAACTCATCCTCAGGTCTTCCAGTTCACATGGCATGACTTTGAGAACTTCATCTCCATCGCGGACCTGGTACTAATTCAAACAGAAACCAAATATTTTATTACTACCTCCGTTCAGAAATATAAGATGATTTTCGATATTTTACTCCATATAAGACTACATATACGCACAGAAATGAGTGAACAAAGACACTAGAACATGTCTTCAAACGCATGAGAGTAGAGGGATTACTTGCAATATCCATAACACAAGTTACTGAGGCTAATATACTCTCTTCAAAGGCATGAAAGTTAAAATCTTGCATTTCCTACAGCTAGCATTGATGTTCATAAAGTAGTTGAAAGTAATCTATAAGAAATCAGTGTTATTTACAATAATCATATGTATGTCAACCTCTCGCATGTTTGGGTCAAAAGAGCAATTTAGAACCGTCATTTGGCACACAAAAATCACATGCAAGATCACCTAGAAAGTTGTACTACTAGTACTAGTACTGCATGTTAGATGAAAAAACACGATCAAGATCGCCAAAAAGGTCATTAAGAAGAGATATTACCTGGACTTGCTTAATGAGGGATCCCGGAGAGGGGGGCTTGGACAGGGCGATGGCTTGAGCTTGTCTGCGGTAGTCTCGGCGGGGTGCTTGCGCTTCTTCATACCCTGAGCCTCGACGGTTTTGGCCAGAGCCATAGACATCACTCCGGCCAGTGCTCCAGGGTCCATCAAGAAACTGTCAAATAGAAATAAAAGAAAAGAAACCATAATCACAAACCCAAAAGAAGAACAGAAAGGAAGTTATAGAATCAATCTCGGGGTTGCAAGACCGGGCCTTGGCCAGAATCAACACCATTGATGCACTCACCTTTCCTTCTTTGGGAGAGAAGAACAATGGCAGAAGCGCGTCGGGGTTTTCTTGAAGAAATGAGGAACAAGATGAGGGAGAAGAGAGTTGGGGTTTTCTCAAGAGAGGAAGCTGAGGGAGAAGAGTGAAATGATGGTTGCTTCGTTCGTCCAACTTACTGCTGGAAAGGTGGGGGTTTTGTGATTTGACGGCTCATTGGGCATTACTGCGGCGCTTCGACCGGGGTAGTCTACCGTGCAGTTGTGCACTCTAGTACGGAGTAATTTCATGCATGGCAAGTGGACCCCGATGCTGGCTGTCCCACATGTCGACGAAAGTGAGTAGCTAGGTTCCTGACAACCGTCGAGGAGGATCTGCACGGTAGAGCGTGTCCACTATTTCTGAAGAAGAAGAAAATGATTACTGCAAGCGTTTCCACTCTTACGACGGAGGAGTGTGAAACACGGCAGCCACTTGAACTTACACAGCACTCCTACTACTAGGCATGTGCAGTGGTCATACGTCAGTACTACATAATCTTGTTGCTAGTGTAGTAAGATATGACGATAACAAATGATGTTGTGCGCATGTCAACTATATGAACAGTAATGTAACATACCCCCTTTTTGACTGTCCGATCGAGAATGAATGGTGAGATCAATGTTAACAGAACTAGGTCTACAGCGCACGAAGAGTACAGTGCTACAGTACCCCACGGAACATGAACCATATGAAGCACGAATCAGTGTTAGGCAGGGTGTATGAAGGGTGCATGGGATGGGAGCAAAAGTTCCCTTCTCGACCAACTTTTGGGTGTTTGGCAGAATGCATGAAGGGTGCATGAGTCCACACTAGTAGGTTAACACAAATACACTAGGAGCATGGATGAAGAGGGGTGCTGAGATGAGCATGCACGAAGAGGGAACAACCATATTGAGATGAGAATGAAACCAAACACACCCACAAGCTTTGTGCTACAGTGACTGGTCTGCACCGTCTGAGTTTGATCCAACGGTCATGTTGCGCCGAGACATGGACATGCCCATGCAGATGACGCCTAAACACCACCGAAGTCCTTCTGCTTCTCGAGGCGCATGACATTGGTGATGCAGGGTGCCACATCCCGCAGAGCCCGCTCCCGGTCAACGGGAGCCAGCTCGTCAAAGACGGTGTCCAATGGCATGAATGGATTCCGGTGACGAAGCCCTGAGAGGATTCACGCGGCAATGGTGACGGCAGCCCGCAACCCGTCCTTGTCCAGTTCCACCCCCGCCATTGCATGGAGACGGCTCAGCTCCTCGGAGATATAGGTGAAGAAGGAGACCAGGTTAGGAAGCCGCAGCTCGTTGAAGTCGACAGGGTGGTCGAACGGGTTTAGCCCGACGGCCGGCATGGTCGCGATGGCACGACGGTAGGCATCACGCAGCCGCAACACGTGTGTGGCAACATGATCCACCAAGTGGTTGAGGCGATCCTGGACCTCGTCACGATCGGCCCACTCACGCTCCAGCCGGCTCACCTGACCGCCTATCATATCTCCCACTTTCTGCAGTAACGCCGCCGATGCCTCGAGCATCTTTGTGGTGGACGCCTGCCGCTTTTGAAGCTCCGTGAACTCCCACACATAAAGGAGGAGCATGGCACTCCTCTCCTCCTTGAGCTCACGGAGCTCCATGTCCTTGGCCCTGAGCTCCGCAACCTTGGCCTGGAGCTCCTGTGTCAGGCTCCTCACCTCAGACTCCGTGATCTGTTGCGCCACCATGGAACCAGGTAGAAGCAATGGGGAGAGGAAGCAAAGGGGGCGAAACGGCTGAAAGGCAATGCAATCTACGGGAAGGCGGAGGGAGCCAGCCGAGAAGCAGGGTGAATCTTTTGGTTTTCACCATGGGAAAACACCAGTCGACGACTTTTCACATCAGGGAGCAGTGGGTTTTACAGGCAGAGTCATCATGACTAATTGCTGCCGCGCCTGCTCCCATCAATCCAAAAAATAAAAATCCTACCGCGCCTGCCGCACCCAAAGACCAGAGCAACGCCGCGGTGGATATTTAAATTTACCTGCCGGCAAGGAGAGAAAAAAGGGGTGAAAAAACAAATGTGGCAGCGGCCTAGGTAATCGGTCGCACTAGCCCAACTAGCTAGCCGCCGTGCTTCACTGATGTACTTGGCGGGAAAGGTGGGCTTTTGTGATTTGACGACTCATTTACTTGCTTCGGTGCTACAACCGAGGAGGACCCAGAAAATGCGCGGTAGGGCGTCCCATGTCTCGGCAAGGAAAAAAATACGCGTGCACCACCTGGGAGGACCCAGAAACCTCGCGGTAGGGTGTGCCACATCTCGGCACGGAGGAAAAATGTGCGTGTAAAAATATACTGTATCAGACGTACTACCTATGGTTCGACCTTGGGACAGCCAGTCGGTCAAAAACACCCCACTAGTCACACAGCTTCATCATGCTAACGTGGCACGGAGGATAGGTGTGGTTAGCTCCGTCTAGACCAGCCACAACGTCTCTTGTTCTAGGCGATTCTTCTATTTTCCAAGCATTTTTTTTAGTTACTAGCAATGTGCCCGTGGGTTGCAACGGATCCAAAGTAGAATAGTACTTGTTCACAAACTTGAAAGAAATCACTCTTGTTTTGATATACATATATACCACTAAAAATATATTACTTTTCACTCAAAATATATTTCTCAGACTATTTTGATGAGGTGAGGGAAGGATGTGGTTGCTTATAAGATAATAAGGGGTTTTCTGCAGATTGGAGCAGAGAAGTGGGCTATTGTTGCAAAAATTCCACAACTTACCTCACAGCCGTTACATGCAGATCTAATGGTCAGAAATGACGGATGGCAGACGCACCATCATCACCAACTGAGTCTTTTATAGGAGTAGAGATAATAACACCATGGCAAGCTCGCGCCGCTCTTCGTGTGTGCCCATGCATCTAAAGGTTAGATGATGGAGAGGACAGAGAGATCGCAGACATAGGACCCACCAATAAGTGAGTCAACGGTCATGCACGTGTTGACGAGCCACTCCCTCTACTCAACTCAACGTAATACTGTATAAAATCAAGTTATGCGACAAAGCCAACAACCATTGCTGTTTCAGGCTATCGACTTACGCTTTGTAGCCCAGGTTGCCATTTCGAATCTCGTCTTTCAGATTTGTTAGTTTTAGGTCCAAATTTGATCAATGACAAGTGGGACCCCCGTCTGTTGTTCCGATATTTCAGTGTAGGATGGTTTTTTTGCACAAACACTTTGCGCGGTTAGACAAGTAATGGCACCAGTTACACGTATTTTGCAAGTTTAGGAACAAAAATGATAGCGGCATAGAATATCACATCAATCCCGCAGCTTAGATGCTATGGTGATACGAGTTTTTACGTTGTTGGATCTGAGATCCAATGGCTTGGGAGTAGTCTTTGTAATTATGCGCAATTTCCAAACTCTCCAAGGTTTTTTTTTTTGCAAATAAAACATTCAGGCCTCGTGTGTGCCGCTGCATCTTGGATCCAATGGCTCCCAGTAGCTCATATTAGGTGCTCCCGGTAGCTTAATTAGCCGCTACGATGATACGAGCATCTAGGTCGTTGATCTATGATCAGATGCCACATGCGTAGTACTTGTACTTTCTGCGCAATTCCCAAACTCCTTGAGGCCTATATTGCAAAAACATTCAAACCTCCTACTGTGAGCCGTTAGATCTCCTGGGAACTCGTATCACCACAGAATCTACTGTGCGGGAGCACCTCATATTCTCCCATGCGAGAAAACATCAGGTGCTCTCGCAGCTTGGATGCTACGGTGATACGAGCTTCGAGGTCGTTCGATGTGAGATCCAATGGCATCTGAGCAGTCTTTGTGCTTGTAAGCAGTGGCCAAACTCTTTGGGGGCTTTTCTACAAAAAAAACATTTGAACCACCAAGGAGTTGTTGGATCACAGATCTAACAGCTCCGAAGAGCTTGTATCACCAAAGCATCTAAGGTGTGGTAGCATATGATATTCTTACATACAGGAGAATATGAGGTCCTCCTTCATCTTAGATGCTACGGTGATATGAGCTTTGAGGTCATTGGATATGGGATCCAAGGGCAACTGAGTAGTTTTTTGTACAAATTGTGTGCAATTATCAAACTCATTAAGGTTTCCTGTAAAAATATTAAGACATCCTGTGAGCTGCTATATCTCAGATCTACAAGCTCCAAGGAACTCGTATCAGCATATAGCATCTAAGGTGTGGGGGCACCTGATATTCTCCCGGGGAGGGGGGGTGCACAACCAATCGGTGTTTGGGAGGGTGGGGAAAAATATAATGTTCAAAAAATATAATCTAAACATTCCTAAACAGAGCTTCACAATTTTATCTAAGGTCGAGGGGCAACCCCCGACAATCTACATAGCTCCACCTATGCAAGAGGTGTAGTGCGAGCGTCTATGTGTGAAAGAGACGACGCGAAAAAGCGAGGTCAATCGAGTCATTTATAGAGGGAGAGACCGAGGGAGTGTGGCCTAGCGTACACTCAAATGTTGAAGACGATACACCGAGATATTGTGCAGCGAAGCTGTGGTGAGGGCTGGAAGGAGATAGTTACCGAGAGAGTGGCCTGGATAGACTTTGTGTGTGCGCGCATGGTGAAGGTGTTTTACAAAGGCAACACATGTGTCTTGAGAGAGAGAGAGAGGGAGCGTTTGTCATGGAGGGCACGACGAGGTTGTGTGTGAGAAATACATTTGTTGAGAGTGTGAGGGCGGGAATGACATAAATGGAGATCGAAACATGAAGAGCAATAATGAGCGTGCGTGTGTCGGATACCAATAGCTCTATTAACAAAGAAATGAACATCAATCGATACATGAAGTATGTGTGTGTGTGCGTGGGGGTGGGTGTCGATGGAGAGAGAGCTAAACACAACATTTGTATGTATGTAGTACTAGACTTAATATTGATGTTTCAGTTTCCTATTCATTTTAAATATTGAATTGAGGACCATGCATGGCTTACATTTTACTCCCTTCGTTCCTAAATATTTGTCTTTTTAGAGATTTCAAATGGACTGCCACATACGGATGTATATAGACATATTTTAGAGTGTAGATTCACTCATTTTGCTCCGTATGTAGTCACTTGTTGAAATCTCTAAAAGACAAATATTTAGGAACAGAGGGAGTATTTTTGAATTTGTGTCATACATGCATGGTTTGAAAAATAGATGCACTATACTTACTGGATTGTTGTTGTATTCGTGTGTGTGGTCATATGCTTGATACATACAAAGTTTTCTCACCACCATACCGTTCGTCTTTTAAATTTGAATTTGCAATGAAAAACTTACTGGGGATACCATGAAATGTGAAATCCACGTTGAGATCACTATATCACAAACTCACTCTAATTCAAGAACTCGTCATAAATCAATTACTGTGCCTTTTGGAATGACCAGTAATTTGCAAGGAAAATACGGGCATTGTAATACATATAGATTCGTTCGGCAATTTAAAAGATTCCTTTCGTATTCTCGAATGGTAGCACCCAACGGCGTACCAGCCAGACCCGGGCTCGTGTTGATCCTCAAAAAACAAACCGGGCTCGTGTCCTTCTGGTGGCGTGCGTGGTACGCACATTAGCCAACCCCAACCACTCGAGCCTTCGCGTTTCGAGTCGAAATATCTGGAGGCCAGAATTCCTGCCCTAGGAAATTCCCCTCATGTCCCCGGTCCATAATGACTACCGATGAACAATGGAGGGATGCTTTAGTAACAAGACAACGTTACCTACCATGCCGAGCACGGTTCAATTCCCTCGGTCGCTGCTACCCACGGTCACCCGTCAACTCCATTGCCTAGTACTAATAGGAGTACTACACCAGGATGAGCACAGAATTGAGCCCCGTTTGTTCGTGCCTAGTACTTGAGTTAATATATCAGGTAATGCACTGGTACAGAGGGATTATCCTTTTACTCTACATATATAACTTGTCTGAAGTCTAACTAAGCAAAATGTTTGACCAAATCCTTTCTTAAGAAATATTAACATCTACAACAGTAAAGATGTATCGCTTGAAAATTTATTGCATGATGCAGGTTATGATATTGTTTCGAATCCTGGATTTTAAATTTCAGAAAATCCAAAAGTGACCTGAAATTCATGAAACTGAGCATGGTCTCGTGATATGGCACAAATATGCTGTCGTAATTTTTTTGTTCAATTTGAGACAAGCTGCTTATGAAAAGTTGCACAAATGAAAAGCCAAGGTATTTTGGAACAAAGACTTGTCACGTTAACGCGAACGCTTTCACTATTCAAACCGTGGGTGTTTACGTGCCGCCACGAGTCCCGCTTCTCATCGGCAGGTGCCGTCCGAACAAGCGTGTGAGTCGATGGGAGGCGTGCGAGCAGACCGCTACGCCGGCTGACCGGAAGGCATGCGAGCATGCCACTGCGCAAGCTCACCGGGAGGCGAGCCCTTTGACCAGGCTCCGCCGCCACCTTCATCCCAACTGCCCCCACTTTTAATGGTGCCGACGCCGTAGTTTAAAATCACCCCTGCACTACCCGGTATCGCTACAATCTTCTCTCTTCCTCTCCGATTCTCCTGTCGTCTACCTCCAACCAGCCTGACCTAACTATACGCCATGCCGCATCATGATGGTTTGCCCTTAGTCTTCCAGTTTCCTGAGGAAGACACCCAGCCGGAGTCTCGAGAACATAAGGCGCTTTCGGATGAGCTTGAACTGGCCTTGCGGGAAGACGCCGCGCCTGTCCCCGCTCCCGTTCCGGCTCCCGTCGCCTGGACTGCGCCAGCGCCCATCCCCGTGGCATTGATGGGCTGGGAGCCGCACATTATCGCCGAGTTTGATGCCACAGGGTTCCACGAGGTCCCCGCCGAATTTCACGCACCCGTGCACCTGCCAGGGCATGCGCCTGCGCGTGCACTGACGCGCGTGCCCGTGCCGGTGCCCGTGCACACCAATGTCTCCGCCGCGTCGTTGCCAGCGCCTATCCCCGCGCGGGTGCCAGTGCCCCCCTCAGCGGCATGGATCGCCGCCGTCGACCGCTTACTTGCATCAACGCCAGTCGCCTCCTCCCGCCCATTGACTCGCTCCTGGAGATCGAAGTCCAGAACATTCTGGCCTTCCTTGAAGCTAGGACCAACGTCCAGGAGTACGCCAACAACGGCGCAAGATGCCGCCGTCGGTCAGTGGCCCGACGGCACACAGAGCACGGTAGAGGAGCCGCTTCCCACCGCAAGACGCCCCCGCCGCCGCCGCGTAATCTAAATTTGCCATGAAAAACGTTTGGATTGCCATGCTTAAAATCTGAACGTCTGGGATTTATCATTTCCATTTATTTTAGTTCGATCATCGTATGAATGTAAAGTCGGAGTTAGACTGAATGAAATCTATGGTTTGATCAATTGAATGTTCTGCTAGAGCCGTATCAAATTAAATATAAAATGTCATCAAGCCACATGTATTCCTTCTCATCGCAAACATTTCATATTAAATACCACGTCAATTCCAAATGTTTTTTTGGGAAGTCAATTCCAAATACTTGTAGGGCGCGACCAGTCCCCTTGTTCGAGCACTAGGCGATACATCTATTTATCCACGCATTTAATTATGACGGAGTAGTAGATAAATAGTACTACAACTAGCCTAACTTGTCGGTCACGGTCATGTTTGTTCCTAAACTTGTTACATGTATAATACTACTAGTACGTGAAACTGGTGCCGTAACTTGTGAACGCGTCCAGATATGGTCAACGGCAACATCGCCCACGCGTTCTTCGTGTTTGCCCGTGCGTCTAAACGTAGAATGGGAGGAGAGAGAGAGAGAGAGAGCAGACATGGAACCCACCAGTAACTGAAGGCAAATAGTATACGTGCTAATGAGCCGCTCCCACTAATGTACTAAAATTAATATTAAAACATGTTATCCATTAAATAGGCTGTGGTAATATAAAAACATTATATCAACAAAGGGGGGGGGCACAACAAACGTTGCTACTATGTTGCCTATTGACGTGCGGCTTGAAGGCCCTGGTCGCATGTTCGATCCTCGTCCTTTTTCATTTCTAATTTATATATGGGTCCAAATTTGTTCCATGACAGGTGGGCCCCTCGGTGTGTAGTTTGTAGCACTTTAATTTGTTGGTCGAAATTTGTTCCATTACAGGTGGAGTATCGGTGTGTAGTATGTAGCTTATTTGTAATAATTAAAGAGGACAACAGAGTTTTTTGCAAAAATACCATGGTGCGACGTAGAAGGTGAGAAAGGACGTGCGAGAGAGCGGTGACCGAGCTAGAGGGAAATCAATTGGGGGACGTGAGGGGGTTGCAACGGTGTTTGGAGTAGTTGTGGGCCAAATGCTACGAAAATATAATCTAAACCCACCGGAATAAATGCCTTCACAAATTAATCCAAGGTTGGAGTCCCCCTCGCAATGTAAATAGCTCCGGCTCTACGAGGGATGAAGAGGTAGCTTCAATGTGTGGAAGATACGGTGTGAGAAAGCGAGGTCAATCGAGACACGGATAGATAGAGAGACAAAGTGAGTGTGGTACGGCATTCGTTGAAAAGATATATATATATGCTCTGGAGAGATATTGTCCGATTGAGCTTTTGGGAAGGGTGAGGGCTGTAAGATAGAGCTTGAGAGATGATCCAGTCACAGACATGTAGATATATTTTGTGCATGGGAGGAAGCAAGGTCAATCGATACATAGATAAAGGGAGAGAGATTGAGCGAGTGTGGGTCGTCATGCGATCGAAAGAGTGAGACGGGTTGGAGAGAGTGACCTAGATAGACAATGTGCATGAGAGAGTATACAATATGAATCTGTCGAATTAGGCTCAAACATTGAGATATATCGTTTGTGTCTGAGAAAGAGCAAGGTCAATCAAGACATACATAGAGAGAGAGAGAGATTGAGCGAGCGTGGCCCGCCATGAGGTCGAAAGAGTGGGGGCGGCTTGGATGGACTGGCCTAGATAGACAATCTGCATGAGAGAATATAGAGTGTGTTGATCGAGGCCCGAACAGGGAGATATATCATTTGTGTGTGAGAGAAAGCGAGGTTAATCGAGACTTAGATAAAGAGAGCGAGATTGAGCGGGTGTGGGCCGCCGTGCGAAAGAAAGAGTGAGACATTATCGAGAGAGTGACCTAGATAGACAATGTGTGTGCGTGCACACGAGAAGGGGGGTCTAGATAGGCAATGCGTGTATCTAGTGAGAGAGGGTGGGAGAGAGAGAGAGAGCTTGGCATGGAGTGCAATGGCAGGTGTGTGAGAGAGATACATTTGGTAACAGAGTGGAAAAAAGGGGTTGTGTAGTTGAGAGAGTTAGAGATCGAAACATGGAGAGAAAGAATGAATGTGTGTTGGAAACCGATAGCTTCTAAGGTGGTTAGGAGAGGAAGATTGATCGATATAGGAAGTATGTAGCGTGTGTGTCGAGGGGGGTGGGGCTAAAAACAACATTTGAATGTAGATAGTACGAGACTTAATATCGATGTTTCAATTTAGTGTACATTGTAAGATTTGAATTGAGGGCCATGCATATGGCTTTCGTAATTATTCCGAATTCGTGCCATACTAGGTTTGGAAAAGTTGACATTGACTCGATTGTTGTGCTATTTTGTAGGTCATACATTTGAATCCATCCAAAGTTTTCTCACTACCATGGTGTTCATCTTATACATATGAATTTGTATTAAAAAAGTAGCTTGGATACCGTGAAATGCAAAATCCACATTAGAATTGGAGATCGCTATGTGACACACACTTTAATTCAAATAACTCCTCATTAATTAATTTATAGTATCTCGTTTCGAATGACTAATTATTTGCAAGGAAAACACGGGCATGGTAATACATACAGATTCGTTTGCAAATGAAAGAAGATTCGTTTGCATTCTCAAATGTAGGCACACCAGGCAGACCAGGGTCATGTTGTGGTGGTCGTGTGTGTCGTACGGACGCTAGCACCCAGCCACCCCCCTCCCTCCCTCCCCCCGCCCCCAAAAAAAAAGAACGGCGACAAAAAAAGTTCGCGTTTCCACGTTTCGGATTGAAATATCTGGTGGCCCCAATTCCAGCCCTGCAAAATCTCCCTTCTCCATTGTCCCCTTCCGCGTCCAGAGCACTCAAATCCCAAATTCGCCGCCAACCCAAGCAAAGTTTGAATCGCCCCTCATCTCGTCTCTTTCCCCACCTCTGTGCCAGACGACGATGACGAAGATGACGGTCACGCTTCACCACCGCACCGGAGCTACCTCATCTACGCCCTTGTCCACCGCACCGGGTGGTCCACCGACAACGTCGGCCGCCGCCACTGACGTCCCTCACAGACACCGACTTCCACCACATCAGGTGCGCTTCACCGACGCCGTCTCCCACCTCACCGGGGCTACTTCATCGAGCACATCATCGCACCTCCACCCCCCGAGGCCGTTGGGGCTTCACCAATGGTCTCGTCCACCACATCACAGCGCTCCGCTGCTGCTCAAGATCTGCATCCGTGCGTGGCCAGCCAATGCCAGCGCATCACCCTCAACGACTCTGAAGTGACCCGCACTCTAGCTAGGCGAGCATGCCCAAACGCCGGCCCGAACTAGGTATCCACATATCTCTCCCTTGTGCACTGTTCTGACGATGTTTGGATATCCTTTACTGCTCTCTTAGCTTACACGCCTATGCAACTCAGACTTTAACTCTTATTTCTTCTGGAGATATCATCTGAAACAAGCAAAACCATTTTTTAGCGAAGCATGACGGCGCTACGGGATCTGGTACACATCCTGCACACCGTTATAACCTTGTAAGTACCTGTCCTCCGGTATAATAGCAAGGTCTATTCCTCTTATTTGATCAACCATTCGCCGTGTCAAAAATGCAGAGGGGGATGCAAGGAGCACAAGGCGTGCACATCCAAGAAAGTGGTAACATGGACTTGTACATGGAACATCCCAAGCGCAAGCAAAGCTGAAGTGAGCCTGTACAACGAGCTAGCGTAAGTCCCTGCATTTCATTTAATTCGTACTGGCCTGCGTGTATGATTTGTGTGCAGTGGCGGATCCACGAATTCAAGTTACCAGGGGCGAAAATTTAACTTAGAAAATACGAAGGCACTTGCACTCCAGAAATCAACATAACTTGAGAAATGTGATGCTAGATGCACTTTCAAAACCAGCTAATGATCCAAAGTAGTTCCAGATTATAAAACACTAAATGATGTAAGCACCAAAAAACACAAAATGCAACATGATGTACAAGGACTACTAACATGGACTGTACCTGCTTGAATTATTCGTTCTCTCGCTGAAAATATCGAAGTGAAAATATCTATCCTGCACAAGTATGCCAATAGTTTCAAACAACAGATTAGAAAAGTATTTATGCAACGTTGTCATGATACAGGGACTTTCTGGTAGATGGCCTCGACGTTTCCTCAAGCCATGAAAATGTACTATAATTTGCTTGTCATCAATTCCTGCAAATCTCTATCTCTCTCTCAACATAGCAGATCATCATTAGACACTAAATCCTTCAATGGGAGCTTGCAAAATGCTTGCATTAGATCCCTCATTAGACACTATATGTTCATCACCAGGAGCATGTAAAATGTTTGCATCAAATCCTTCATTAGCAGTCTGTTCATTAGACACTTCAGTCTCAAGAACAACATGAGCTTGTATATTTGCACCGGAAACTTGATTAGACACACCAGGTTCAGTCAGTTCAGTATTGATTGGGGGAGTTATAAAATAAGCAGAAATTGGTTTCATTTTCTTATAGATTCCCTACATACAAGCAGTTTTACAACACCGTCAGGTTTAACTATTGGCTAGAAATTGAACAGTTGAATTAGATATAATCAGGGATGTGATGTACCTGCTCGTTGTGCATGCTGCTCTTGCAAGTTGCGACAGTCCGTTTGCACAAGCTCGATCCCATGCCCGTGATGCCGCCGCTGCCTCCCACGCGGGCTACAGCCAGGGTTGGATCTTCATCTTCTTGTCCTTCCATTCGCTTGAAGCCCGGCGACCGGCGTCCAATGAGGGCGCGAGGAAGTGCTGTGTCAGCCTGTCCAGCGGCGGCTAGGCTAGGAGCGAACCAGACTAGAGGCTGGAGCGAACGAATTGGGATTTTTCCTGCTGTCGGTCGATATGGGAGGCGCTCGTTTGGGCCACGAGCCTGCTATAGGGCCTGCCTTGCACTTACATTATTGGCCCATCCAAATTGAAACGTTTTTCTTCATTTTTTTTACATTGGCTGCTCGTGCGCTGGGACGAACAAAACTAGCCTGGGCCAACCTGGACGACTCAAACTAGGTGCACACTTTCCAGCCACCCGAGGCGGCTGCCATACCAGCCCCTATGATGGCGTTGCCCCTTTTTGCGTGTATGATTGGGGTAGTGAAAAATATTCCAGTGGCGCTTTTGATTTACCCACAGAATGGTTGAATTGCTTGTTTCTATGAACTGAGTTTGCCAATAATGTGAAGGATGCCAGTCTTTTCATCCTATTGTAGATTGCTTAGATCTCGATATGTCAAATGTAATCGCATGAAATATACAGTAAAAGCCAGTGTGATGTGTGTTGCTACAACTAGTCTGACAACCCGTCCTCATATAACATATCAAGGACGCACCATCTTATCAGATTAACCATTCGACTTACCAATGCAGTGTGGGAAGAAAGAAGTATTGGGACTGTGTATCCAAGCAATTGATGCCATGGATTCCTTCGTAGAACCTTGTAAGCGAAAAAGAAGTTGCAGTGTGCCTGTACATAGAGCTAGCATAAGTTCAGTTACCTGCTTCTCGGAATTTTAGTTAGCCACTTATTGCAAAATTGTTCAATTACGTTGCTTGGCTTAATTTAGTTTGCTACTGATTACATAATGTCATAGCCTGTTAATCCTATTATAGACTGCGCCTATCTATGTGTTTGATACTTACTGTTAAGAATTACCTGTTTTCCTGAACTTAAATAGCTACTTAAGCACGTAGATAACTCTGAGACATTTAATTTTGATTGCTCTGCTAGACCTACAAATATGCCAATCGGGCTGAATGTGCATTCAGCAATAATAGTAGTATAGATGGTCCTTAAGTGGCACGCATATGAAAGGGCCAAGATGTTGTACTAGCTTCGCTAAAAAAATGATGCTCTTCTAGCAAAAAAAAGTACAGCGGCCTGGCTTACGTATGTTAGTTGATATTATTGATCCATATACTCTAAAAGTGTTTATATGTCTGTTAGTTTTGTACATTATTGGTTGATTGACTCGGTATTTTGAATCTTGAGATATCACTTGTGTACATATCTAAATGGGAGTACACATTATGTTGCGTGTGACACTTGAGTTGGACATAAAGTGGTTTCAAATATTCGAATTCACCTTAAACAAGATTCTAGCTTCTAAATTCGAGTATCGGCATTTGTAAATCAAATTCATATATGACAGTGGAATACATCCTTGTTGTGCTTTTGAAGATATATAAAAACAAATAGAAAGATTTATAAAGATTCATATAATAATTCAAAATGGATTAGAATTTAGTTGCCAGGGTAAACGCGGATGCTTATTGTCCCAAAATTCGAAAGAAGCGGAAAAATATCCACTCCCACGTCGGCTGCCCGAAGCCAGTGTTTGCGAGATGGAAATTACTGTCTACCCCTTACACGGACAATCCATCGGCCCGATTTCCACTGCTCTCAATAGGGGGTAAGTTAGTAACTTCAATTAGACATGACACGACCGCCTCTGAGCCCATTCAGACATGGTGGGCGCCAAACGTGGGCGGCAAAACACATTTGATTCAAGCTCATCCGAAAGACCTCTTCCTCTCCCTCCATTTCCCCATTCATACACGGTGGGCAGCAAAACAAACTCGACTCGGCCGAAATCGATGTAGGCAAATATTTTCAATAGGGGAGGGTTTGTAACTTCACTCAGACGTGACACCACCGCCCTACCTGTCAGCCCCGTTCATACACCGTGGGCGCTAACTGTGGGCGCCAAAACACCCTTTCTTCGCTCGAAATCGCTCTGGGAAATATTGGGGAGATGCGAGATTACCGTCCTATCCCCAACCGACGAGACGTCCAAATTTTAAACGGGGGCTAAGTTCGTAACTTTCACATATTTCAGACAGGCGCGTCCCAAAAACGTGGTTCCCCGTACCTCTCCCTCCATTTTCCCATTCATACACCGTCCGTGCTAGAACACCATCCCCACACCAGCCTCCTCCGTCCGCCACCCCATCCATTGCCGCCGTCCTCCACCCCATCCATCGCCGCCGTCATCCACCATGCCGGCAGTAATGTTTGCATGTTCATAGATAGACAACTGTCAGGTTTATATGAGGGACACCGTCTTTTTAACTTATATATATATGTGTCGGAATCATTTTGCTTACATCAAAGAAATTTACAGATGTCTGTGTTGCTGGTAAATGGTACCGACTTGTTACTTTAATACGTTGCCAAGAACTTGTTAGTTTTACTAGTTCATGTGTAATTAAATACGTTGCCAAAACTTGTTAGTTTTACTAGTTTGATGTTAGTTTCTTATGGCTCTTGCAACACTTTATTTATGATTGCTAACATTCAAGTTTGCAGGATCCAACTGAAACTCCGTTGGCACAACAGGTATGTTTTTAGAAACTTCCTTGTTTACCTGGTTTGCTGCTATAACTTGTTGCTGTAATCATCTTACCAACTTCAAGTTTTCAGGATCCAATTGGAAGTCCAATTGCAAAGCAGGTATATTTTCAAAAATATATTTGTGTAACAGGTTTGCTGCAGTAACTTGTTGCTCTAATCAAGTTACTGACTACTCAACTTTTTAGGATCCAAGAGAAACTCCAATGCCACAACAGGTTCCTTTTGCAAAACTTGTTTGTTTATCTGCTTTGCTGCTGCAATCGGTTGCTCTAATCACGTTACTGGCTACTCAACTTTTCAGGATCCAAGAGAAACTCCAATGCCACAACAGGTACCTTTTGCAAAACTTGTTTGTTTAACTGCTTTGCTGCCGCAACCAGTTACAATGATGTTAATAACTACTTTTCAGCATCCAATCAAAACTCTTTAATTCCTTGTGTGTTTAACTGGTTTGCTGTTCTAACTCCTAGTTGAGATGTTTTGCTAACTTCAACTTTTCGGAATCCAATCGGAACCTTAATGGCAAAACAGGTTAGCCCAAGATCAAAGAGCGAGGTCCCCATTGACGTTGTATCATCCCACAGCAGTGGCACCGGCCCAATCGTGCATCATGAATTGCCAACTGTGATGCTCTAGAGGCTAAACTATTCGTAGAAAGAGATTCTACTTCTGCACTTAGAGATGAAGTTGACATGTTGAGGAAGCAAACAGCACAATCACAAGCAGTACTCAAGACAACCATTAAATATTTGGTGGATTTCAAAACGAAGCAAGCTGAGACTGACCGCATTGTTAAGGTCCTGAAGGAAAAAAGGAAATTAAATTCCCACTTGGTAAATCATAGGTTAGATGTATTTTCCATCGTTGAATAACCTTTGTGTTGTTTGTTCATGTAATCGATCAAACCATTTGTTTTAGAGATCATGTAATAATAGTTTTTTGGTTTGTAATTTTTTTAGCACGAGTCTGTATTAATTGATAAAACTCTGAGACATTTAATTTTGATTGCTCTGCTAGACCTACAAATATGCCAATCGGGCTGAATGTGCATTCAGCAATAATAGTAGTATAGATGGTCCTTAAGTGGCACGCATATGAAAGGGCCAAGATGTTGTACTAGCTTCGCTAAAAAAATGATGCTCTTCTAGCAAAAAAAAGTACAGCGGCCTGGCTTACGTATGTTAGTTGATATTATTGATCCATATACTCTAAAAGTGTTTATATGTCTGTTAGTTTTGTACATTATTGGTTGATTGACTCGGTATTTTGAATCTTGAGATATCACTTGTGTACATATCTAAATGGGAGTACACATTATGTTGCGTGTGACACTTGAGTTGGACATAAAGTGGTTTCAAATATTCGAATTCACCTTAAACAAGATTCTAGCTTCTAAATTCGAGTATCGGCATTTGTAAATCAAATTCATATATGACAGTGGAATACATCCTTGTTGTGCTTTTGAAGATATATAAAAACAAATAGAAAGATTTATAAAGATTCATATAAGAATTCAAAATGGATTAGAATTTAGTTGCCAGGGTAAACGCGGATGCTTATTGTCCCAAAATTTGAAAGAAGCGGAAAAATATCCACTCCCACGTCGGCTGCCCGAAGCCAGTGTTTGCGAGATGGAAATTACTGTCTACCCCTTACACGGACAATCCATCGGCCCGATTTCCACTGCTCTCAATAGGGGGTAAGTTAGTAACTTCAATTAGACATGACACGACCGCCTCTGAGCCCATTCAGACATGGTGGGCGCCAAACGTGGGCGGCAAAACACATTTGATTCAAGCTCATCCGAAAGACCTCTTCCTCTCCCTCCATTTCCCCATTCATACACGGTGGGCAGCAAAACAAACTCGACTCGGCCGAAATCGATGTAGGCAAATATTTTCAATAGGGGAGGGTTTGTAACTTCACTCAGACGTGACACCACCGCCCTACCTGTCAGCCCCGTTCATACACCGTGGGCGCTAACTGTGGGCGCCAAAACACCCTTTCTTCGCTCGAAATCGCTCTGGGAAATATTGGGGAGATGCGAGATTACCGTCCTATCCCCAACCGACGAGACGTCCAAATTTTAAACGGGGGCTAAGTTCGTAACTTTCACATATTTCAGACAGGCGCGTCCCAAAAACGTGGTTCCCCGTACCTCTCCCTCCATTTTCCCATTCATACACCGTCCGTGCTAGAACACCATCCCCACACCAGCCTCCTCCGTCCGCCACCCCATCCATTGCCGCCGTCCTCCACCCCATCCATCGCCGCCGTCATCCACCATGCCGGAGCGCCTACCAAGACCGCATTGTCCACTGCTAGAGATGGACGTTTCTCATCCACGGCGACGGACCAGGAGCCTTGCATCATGTCCTCTCGCTTCATCGGCGTCGTCGTCCTCCTTGCCAGGGCTGCTCTCACGACCTTCTCATCCACCGCAACGGGACTTATCCCTCGATGCACCCGTCTACCATCGCAGATCTGCTTCAACGCCACCGACAACCATCGCACCCCCGATGCCTACACGGCGCCGCAAGAGAGGTGGTACTACTTCATATCTGCTCAACTTTTTGATCTCAACCAGAAAATAGATCTTAACTTGGTTACTGTACTTTCTTTTCAGCTCTTAGAATTTAGTTCTTAGTTCGAAGCAAACAATGGTTGCTAAATAGCATTTTTGCGGTTTGCAGCTTCAAATCTGCCATGGCACAGTCATAATAGGGTTTAATTGATCATGCTTAGGGTTTCCCCCTTTTATGATCACTATACGATCAGCATACGTGCTTCGTGTCATAATAGCACTGCTCCACCCATCAAGCTAAACAAGCTTAGTTCTTCAAATATGAATATGATATTATTAAAACAGAGTCATTTAATTGGTCAGCTAAATGTTCCTAATTTAGTTTCGAAAATGCATGTACGCCGCTCGGGTGTGGATCTACAGGGTGCCCACGGTGGGCCGCGGCCCACCCTGGGATTTTGGGTCAGCCCAGGCCCCGATTCCCCTCTGTTCTACTGCGCTTCCGATCTCTACTCGCCCCCAGCCGCCTGCCTCGCCGGCAACTTGCCGCCCCTGGACGAGATGACTTTAGGAGGAGACGCCGGACTAACAGGAGGTTAGGAGCCGCTCGCCCAACAGCGTCACCGCTGCCCGGGCGCGCTGCCGTGCCTACATTCCCAGTCCGTTTAGGGCCCAGGCGTGCAGTAGCCACTAAGCCAACCCGATTTATCCTGAGATACGTCCTCAACACTCAGTAGCCACTCCTCATCACCCATTTTCTAATTGATTCATTACTCATTAGGCAGGACTGTCATTAGGGTTTGTTGTGTACTGAGTGCTACCTACACCTAATGGTTCAGATGTATTTTAGTAATCTTTAGTACATGTAAAGTTCACAGGGTTTCAAAATTCCGGCCACAGACACTAATCATTTTGGATTGTTGGTCATAGTGACATTGACCCAGATTACTACTGCAGGCCAGGTTTGTTGACAATTTTACTTGTCTTTCTTACTCATTCGATATGATATCCAATTATTCACGTCGATTAGTTGCAAACAATAAGTGCTAGACCAACTTCTTGATTCAGAATTTGGACGGTCTCTTACTGCAGTTACAATTCTGCATACTTGTCCTAGTAAGCTGACAAATAATGATTGATTCACTACCTCTATGCTTGCCTTGTCATATTTGTTGTCAATATTCTTTTAGGGTGGACCACCCTGTTTCAAAATACTGGAACCGCAGACATGAGTGAATAGTATATCTCTATGTGATCTCTTCCATCATGTGTGGGCAACAAACACTGCATTGTATAGAAAGAAAGTGTCATTTCCACCTTTTACATAGACTATGATCTTCTACATGGAATACAATCTGCCTACTTGCTTTGTGTCACACTACCAGCACTCCACCCTTGAAGCTAAACATTATGCCACTCATAATTCCTTAGTTTATTTGTTCAAATACGAATTTGATATGATTCTAATGTTCCTACTTCAGTTTTGAAATGTGTGTCTGCCTGTTATAGAGACATAAGAGGTTTGTATTTCTGTGTGTAGTCTGGTCAGCACGGTTGGGGGGGTGAACTTTGCATACGCAGGGGTTTATAGGGAGACACTCTTCGAGTTGAATCCGCAATGCATTCCATAGATAATCTGACTACTTTTTATGTTTTCATGAATCTCAAATACTGAACAGCATCATAATGATTACGAGCTTGCGCGCATGAAAAGAGTAAAGCAAAACAATGCCATGGCTGTCAAACTTGGCATTAATGAACTGAAATCAAGTCTGGATGCAATGCAATGCAAACGCTCTCCGCCTATAGATTCATGCTCAGAATATGATCCTAACAGTGATTCTGAGCTAGAGGGAGACCTAAGTCAATGTGGCTCCCTAGTGGAGGAGTCAGAGGTAGATGCCCTATCTTATTCACCCATCAAGGTGCTTGCTCTAACTTTCCAAGGTTATATTGGTCGCACATATCTTGCAACTGATGCTTTGCATTGCTTCTACTTTGTTGCACTGCCATTAGCTTAGTTTACACTCGTGTATGTGAATACGCCATGCCTATCCATTTTCAGTACATATTCCATCTGTCATCATACCATATTTATCCATTCAAATGTTGTTCTTGTGTATCAGACGTTCAAAAGGAAGAGGGCGATTGCTGATCACGGAGGAGCATGAAAAAGTATTTGGAGAAGGTAGTGACACCTAATAAATCAAATAGCCCATTAGGTGTAGTTGCAATATCACCAGACCCAGAAAACACGGCCACAACTCTAGCAGACTCTAGCCCTACTACACTGGCCATCTCTGATGCCCCAACTCAGCAGACCCCAACTACCGCAAACAGTATGATGATGCCAGTTGACATAGCACCAGCTCTACGACCTAAAACCCCCATTACAGCAAAGAGTACACCAAATCCAGTTGCCAAATCCCTTTTCGAACGAGAGAGAGCCCCAATTGCAGCAAATAGGACCCCTGTTCCACTTCTTCCCAGTTTAGAAGACGAAGCTTATATTGTTGTCAGGAACTTTGTGCACATCTTTCCTTCATGGAAAGATTATACCACAGACAAAGAACAATTTCCAATCTTCCTCCGCAACTTACGCGTAAGTACTGTACTAATGTTATTCATGGTAATTACTGCATATGTTTCTGTTGATAGAAGACACAAGATTTCATTCTTTTAAATAGGCGAGGACCAAACTGGATAGTCAAGACGAGCAAGGGTTGGTTGCGCTTTTCAAGCACTCGTTGATGAAGTATCGTTCCTACCTGAGGCAAGCGCACTTCAATGGCAAGCTTCTAAATGAAATTTCTGTAAAGTCTCCGGTGCTACATTTATCAGACAGTGACTGGAATAATCTTGTTACACATTTGTCTCGTCTGCAGCGTAAGGTACTGTCTATGATATCACATCACAATTTGAACTACATTTCTGCATGTGCCTTAATGTCTCACTTGTACGAAAACTGTTTGCAGAAGAACATTCATTCTCAAGGGACCACTGAATCTCACAACTATACTGCAGATTGCATTGCTCTTGTGAGTCACCCTGGGCATAAAAACCGAAGACCGAAAACCGAACCCGAAAAGACCGAACAAGAAAAGACCGAATAAAATACGTTGTGCGCAAACAGAAGACCAAACTAATTACGGTCTGTTTGGTCCTCCTGTCTTAAAGACCGAATAGACCATATAGACCGAACTAAAAAAGCCCATACACAAGGTTGCAAGACCATATTTACCACCCATCTGGCCAGCCCAAGGTCATGAGCGAGATACACACATCTCATGATTCACAGGCAACCAGCTGCTGCACTCTCGTAATTCTCAAAAAAAACTGCTGCACTCTCATTCCTCCTTTTCTTCACAACCATCCGAGCTGCAGTTCATCACTATCTCGTCCTCTTACACGTTGGTCACCGGCTCGCTGTCTACTGTCTTCTTCCCGTGCTCCATCTTGCATCTGAAGGTAAGAAAGCATACAATACAACTGCTACTTGTCTGAATTTTCTTATGTACAGATGCACATCTATACACACATTTGTTGTCTCAGTACATATGCACCTCTGTACACACATGCAGTTTGTTACTGGAAATAATATGAATATGAGTTATAGCAATTAATTTGGTCTGTTTGGTCGGGACCAAAGACCGAATAATAAAGACCGAAGACCGAATAGTGAAGAACCGAAAAGACCAAAATTATTATGGTCTTCAATTATGGAAGACCGAATTCTTGGAAGACCGAAAAGACCGGACCGAACAAACCGAAAAGACCAAATGCCCGGGCTGACTTGTGAGTACCTCTTGCCCTGTATGACCATACTTACTTTCTTAGCTGGTTGATTATGTAGCATCACTGCACATGTTAGACTCGTTATCCTCCATTTGGTGGACATTATAAGATCCGTATCGACTCTTACCTAAATTTAGAATCAACCCAATGCTTTTGAAGAGGTTTAGCTCTGCAGTCCTCTTGTAAGGACTGAACGTCGTCTACCACTGTACTTACATTAACAGCTACTCCCTCCGTCCCATAATATAAGAGCGTTTTGTACAGTACACCAGTGTTCAAAACACTCTTATATTATGGGAAGAGGGATTGGTTCATTGTGTAGCATTCTGCATCTTATCTCCCTCGCCCACCATTTACTAAAAAATATCAGATCTATATTTAATCTTACCAAAAAGTTGAATACACAGACAACGCCAGTGCAGAAGTGTAGCCCATTGCTCTTGTCAGTACATTTTATCCTGTAACGCTTGTACTTCCAGGGATTGGTAGTTGCTTATGTAGCATCAATCTGCATCTTATCTTCATTATCCTCTATCCCTTCCAGTATTATCATATCTATAATTACTCTCTACAAAATATAGAGTAGAGGCAATGCTTATGAAGAAGATTATGTGCTGAAATTCTTGAGTTATCCTTCCCTTGACATGGAGAAGGGCATTATAAAACCGGTGTTAACTGTTAATGTAAGTCAGTCCTTCTAAAGCCTTTATCCTCAACTGCTATTTAATTTGCTCATACACCCTATCGTTAACTGCTGTTTAGTTTGCTGTTTCTATCAAAATGCATGTTCGCAACAACTATAAGTTCCAAGTTTTACTTGTAAAACCAAATTCCTTATTCATACCATGCACATTACTTAATACTCCCTATATGTATGCTTGTTTTTGTGGATCTATAATCCAGTGTGTGGTGAAGCAGCCCATGTTTGCACCTTGTCATCTCCTGTTTTATCTTACTGATGTGGCTAATGATATGAACAACATGACATGCACATTAACCAAAATAGATACAATGATTGTCTTTGCCCTTCATATATGCTTGTTTTGTTGACATGGTAATCCAGTAGTGTGGTGAAGCTCCCCGCATTATGAACAATGCCAAATTATGCTATTGATATTTTGAACTTACTCTTTATTTTCTAATTTGAAATTGGATGGAATTGACAGCACAATTATCATCTTTGTTTATACACGTGCAAAACATGTCATCTCTCTGCTTGTTTCAGGGTGATATGCCTGATGGCATGCAAAAGTCCGCTGAAGGCTGTGAGACAAACCCAACATATATTGCAGCAAAGAAGGCAAAACATCTTGAAGATAGCGAGACAACCCCAAAGTCTTGTCTTGATGCAGTGTTCAAGTTACTTGAGACTAGCAGTCAGACAAGCTCACAAAATTCGCTGTCTGAATCAGTTCGACTTCTTCAGTCCCAAGTTCTAGCAAAAAGGCATTCTGCAACTCAACTTCGACTTGAAGTCCTATCTCTAAGAAAGATTGCGGAGAACACCAATGAGAACCTCATTGCTAAACAACTACACCTGGAAGCTATGACCGACATGCTAGGCTGGTCTCACAACCTTGCTCAGCAGCTTGCGCAGCAGTTCCCACGCAAGGCTAACCTTTCTTGAATTGTCTTGGAAGTG
Organism: Thinopyrum elongatum; assembly: GCA_011799875.1. Lineage (NCBI taxonomy): Eukaryota > Viridiplantae > Streptophyta > Magnoliopsida > Poales > Poaceae > Thinopyrum > Thinopyrum elongatum. Next base: position 549,974,332 of record CM022298.1, on the reverse strand, counting down.
GTCTTGGTTCAGTATTATTTTGTTACGCTGCAATGGCGCCCAGTTTTTGTAATCTGCTTCTTCGTTGCGCTTTATGATCACTGGTGGCGAACTTTGATGCCCAGAGGATGTAATATACCATAAATCCTTTATTGTATAGTGTAGGTTTATTCAAAGTTACTATGCCGTACTTTCTTTATTGTATAGAGTAGGTATGTTCTTAATTCCTACTAGTTACAGTATATGCCATCATTCGCTATCTGAAAAAAAAGGGCAAAAATCTGATGTAGTCGACCGGACCGAAACATTCGCCTCTAACGGGCCTGCATTTTAGTGGGCCACAATTGGGCAGGCCTGCAACTTTCTTGGGCCTGAAAGGCCATTGGGGCCATCACACTTTGCGCCAGGCCCACAACTTACACGCGCCTATATTCGGCCCAAAGTTTAGTTGGGCCTTTAGTGGACCCAGCGCTTAGTTGGGCCCATGTAGCTTCGGGCCATTAACAGGCTGAATATTCTGCTGGCCTGTTACGGCCCAGAAGAAACCATGGGCCTTTAGCAGGTCAAAATGCATGTTGGGCCTCAATTTTCACTAGTCGTTGACGGGCCTTTAGCAGGCTGAAATGTAGACCGGGCCATTATTGGCCCAGTTATATGACGGGCCATTACCAGGCCGAAACATATCTCGGGCCATAGTTGGCCCACTGATATCATGGGCCTTTAAGAGGCCGAAAGCTTAGTAGAGGCATCAACGGGCCGAATTATACGACAAGCCTTTAACAGGGCCAAAGTCACGTTGGGCTGAACTGTTGCCACCTTGATCACGGGCCGTTAGAGGGCCGGATGTCGCGTTGGACCATATATGGCCCATGGGCAGCACGGGCCATTCCCAGGCTGAAAGACACACCGGGCTGAAATGGGCCCATGTCTACATCGGGCCTCTAACAGGCCAAAATGTCACTGGGCCGTAATTGGGCCCAAATATTCGGCGAACAATTAACGGGCCAGATCTGGCTTCGGGCCGTAAATGGGCCATGTTTAAACAGGCCGTTAGTGGGCTGGCCCACTAGTACCTGAGTAAATACTACGGGCCTTTGACTGGGCCGGCCTTTTTAACCTATATGGGCCCCTGTTGGGCCCTGCCATGTGTCAACGTATCATAGGCACATCTCCTCCACTGGACGGGCGACATCTGGCCCATCGAGGAGCCGACACGTGTTTCCTCCAGCCAATGATGATTTTACACGTGGAAAATCCCCATTGGTCCGGGCTGTTAACGGGTTATCGGATCCAAACCGGAACCCGATAGCTTAACGGCGACCCGTTACTGTGGATGCCACGTGTCAGTTACCCTTGACGAAAGCACTTCCATGACGCGCCATTTATCGTCATGGAAGTGGACACTTCCGTGATGATAATTTTGGTATTGTCATGGAACACTTCTACGACAACACAGGTATGACTATCTTGATTCTGTCATAAAATCATCATGGATATACATGCATGACAAAAAACATGACCTACTGTGACAAACACGTATCATCACGGAAGTGGTTTTTTTTTGTAGTGAATTGTACAAAGAAAAGACCAAGGGAGTCAAGTTCTACCTCTGACTCGTCATCAAGTTTGAGCAGCTCTTCAGCAGATGGCTTCTTGGGGCGACCTGGACCTCGAGTCTTTGTCTTGGGCTTCTTGGTTGAGGCGGCGGTAGGCAGTTTTTTCTTCCAAAAGGGGGGTTGGCCTGTTTAAGTATAGACAGGAAAGGTAAGGAATATGCTATACAAGAGGTAAAGAAGCAAAATGAAGGATGGTGTAAAATACTTACAGCCGGAGATGGGTTGAGTTTACAGAAAGGGTTCAATCCCACTTTGCGGAAAACATCCATAGGCTCCCCGAGCAGTGACTTGACTACATCATTGACCTCCTGGTCGCTCAAAGATGTCTGATTAAAATGCTGCGGATCTTTGGTATCTCCAGTGTATTCACACATTAAGCCGCTGCGCCGGCTTAAAGGTAAAATCCTCCAAGTGACCCAACAGCGGGTCAGATCTACTCCAGTTAAGCCGTTGGCTACCAATGCCCTTATTTTTGAGAAGGTGGGGGCATATTTAACGCGCTCTGCGGCGGTTAACCGGTCTGGAAGTTTGCTGTGGGTGTTGCGCCGGAAGGAGCGGTAACCTGGCAAAGGATTCTCATCAGCCGAAGAAGTATCTTTGCAATAAAACCAAGTTAAATTCCAATCTTTGGGGTGGCTAGGCAGTCTGGCTTCAGGAAAAGTTATATCTCTCCACCATTGGATGGAAATCCCTCCAAGCTCCAAACTGGGTCCATCATTCATTTCGGTTTGACGATTGAGGTAAAAATACTCCCTGAAGAGATCAACAGTGGGCTCCTCTTCAAGATATACTTCGCAGAATGTTTGAAAATTGCATAAGTTGGAGACAAAATTGGGAGCAATGTCTTGAGGATGAAGTTGATAAAAGTTCAGGGTATCACGGAAAAACTTTGACCCGGGCGGTGAAAAACCGCGAAGACGGTGATCTGCAAAGATCACCACTTCACTGTCTTGGGGTTGTTGAGTTCTCTCAGAGCCAGGGACCCGCCAGTATGTGATCTCCTTGGATGGTAAAATCCCCATGTCAACATACTCCTTTAATGACAGTTCAGAGACTTGGGAGGCGACCTAGTCACAGGAAGTCAGAGTCTTAGTCATGGTTGGCGGGTTAAAAAGTTGTGGTCTGAAAATTAAAAATACGGCGAATCAATATCACGAAGAAAGTGAATGTTGATCCGGTGAGGGGATAACATGACTCTCAGATTGATTGATATATGGCGGGTCAAGTGTTGACAAATTAAGCTAGTTGGATGCTGGCGTTTTGCAAGTTCATGATTAAACCGGCTGGGAGTTGGCGGGTTACAAAGGTATTATTTGAGCCGCCTAAACGATAGTAGCAAGGCAGTTATCTATAGATCTGAGACTGATGGAATTTTCCTAAGTATGGGACAAACAAGTTTCATAATTTCTACCTATGATTTTGGATCTATGGTGATTAAAAAAATGAAGAATAATTGCTAAACCTAAAAAGCAGCCGTGGGGAACTGAGAAGCTATGTGTTGATTTCGATGAAGATCAGATCTGTAGCAGATGTGAAGTAAGGACTAAAGCTATTACTGCGCTACCCCGGCCTTATTTTTAGATTAAGCATAGCGTCAAAAGTAGGAGGTGGATGAACTCATATGAACTTGGAAGAACTCCGATGAACTGCAGAAACTAGCACGACCTAATGCGGATCTAGAGAAAGGAAAGAATAATACCCGATAGAGCTGAGGAGTAGCGGGGATGCGACGCAGTTATCTGGTCCGGTCAGGTTGATGCAACGGCCTTTGTTGGAGTTGCTGGTGAAGGTCGACCGGAGCAGTGGAGCTCTCAGGCGGTGGAAGTCGCGAGGAGGAGGAAGAAGAGCAGGTGGCGGGGGTAAAAGTGAAAAAAAGGACTCCCATCCCTATTTATAAGGAAACATTAAAATGGTATGCGTGGAAATAGAGGAGGCAACATGATTATCTCAATAGTGCAGGCGCCTCAATTTTCGGATGGTCAGTTAATACAAAAGATCCGTTGTGATGTCATTGATTTTTTATGGACTTACTTTGCATGACGTCATGGCAGTTTACAGTGATTTGTTCAAGGTTAAGCATGGAAAGGACGACTCGCCAACCGAAGCAGAGAGGATTGACATGAACAAGTTCAAATCAATCTGGGGCCTAATGTTGGGGATATAACCCTGAGGTGTGACCTGCCCAGGAGGGGCCGGGTTACACTGTTGGCGACTCAGTGTGAAGAAGGCCCAAGTAGGTCCAAGAAGATGAAACATGAAGACTGGTGGCGGCTTACAAGGTGGGCTTGTTTAAGGCCCAAGACCTGGTAGTAGAATTGTGACCCGGAAGGTGTGAGCCGCCATAATGGCAACTTGTATGACAAGGCAGGGCGACTTAGAAACAGAGTTGGTCACGTTGTGTGATCCGACTTGGACTCTTGTAAGCCCAGGGCCTCGACCTGTGTATAAAGGCGAGACCCTGCGGCGGGTTAACTCAAGAAACAACTGATCGATAGCTAGGTCAAGTGTGTTCGCTCCCTTGTAATCGATACCCAAGCAATACAGCACTAAGCAGGAAGTAGGCTTTTACCTCATTGAGAGGGTCCGAACCTGGGTAAACTCGTGACTCTCATCCTGATCAACCCCTTCAAGCTAACCAACATTGCGATCTGCCGCGGTAAAACCACGACAGATGTACTTTTATCTTAATTATCGGTTGCAGTCTCTTTGGAAATGTAACTCGAATAACAATGCGGATTAATAGTAATATGTCTCTCACATACATAAAACAATATATGTCTCCTGATCAGATAGAAGCAAGTGCGATAGTAACACATACATGAAGCATGTATCATACATAGATACTAACTCACACATGCAAATAGTCTGAAACTAACATTGATAATGACTCATACATAAATAACCATATCACTGCGGGGGACGACGACAAATCTGGGCCTTCCGCGGGCGAGGACCAGAAGGCGATAAGCGCTGGGGCGATGGACGAGTGATAACCCACAAGTATAGGGGATCACAATAGTTTTCGAGGGTAGAGTATTCAACCCAAATTTATAGATTTGACACAAGGGGAGCCAAAGAATATTTGCAAGTGTTAGCAGCTGAGTTTTCAATGCAACCACACCTGGAGATTAATTATCTGCAGCAAGATGATCAGTAGCACAGTAATATGATAGTTTTGATAGTAGTGGTAACAGTAGCAGTAATAGTAACGGTAACAATGATAGCAATGATTTTGTAGCAGCTGTGACAGTAGCAATAGCAATAGTAACTTAGCAAGAACAATATGTGAAAAGCTCGTAGGCATTGGATCGGTGAATTCGTTGGATGATATTCATCATATAACAGTCATAACCTAGGGCGATATGAAATTACCTCCAGTTCATAAATATAATGTAGGCATGTATTCCGTAAATAGTCATACGTGCTTATGGAAAGAACTTGCATGACATCTTTTGTCCTACCCTCCCGTGGCAGCGGGGTCCATAAGGAAACTAAGGGATATTAAGGCCTCCTTTTAATAGAGAACCGGAACAAAGCATTAGCACATAGTGAATACATGAACTCCTCAAACTATGGTCATCACCAAAAAGTATCCCGAATACTGTCACTCCGGGGTTTACGGATCATAACACATAGTAGGTGACTATAACTTGCAAGATCGGATCTAGAACATAGATATAATGGTGATAACATAAACGGTTCAGATCTGAAATCATGGCACCCGGGCCCATAGTGACAAGCATTAAGCATGGCAAAGTCATAGCAACATCAATCTCAGAACATAATGGACACTAGGGATCAAGCCCTAACAAAACTAACTCGACTACATGATGAATCTCATCCAACTCCCTCACCGACCAGCGAGCCTACGAAGGAATTACTCACTCCCAGTGGGGAGCATCATGGAATTGGCGATGGAGAAGGCTTGGTGATGACGAAGATCGAAGATTCCCCTCTCCGGAGCCCCAAACGGACTCCAGATCTGGCCTCCCGATGAAGAACAGGAGGCGGCGGCGACTTCGTCTCGTGAAACGAGATAATTCTTCCTCTCCTATTTTTTCTCCGAAAATTTGATTTTATAGCGTCAGAGATAGGGTCAGCGGGGTCACCAGGTGGGCACAACCCACTTGGGTGCGCAAAGAGGGGGGGCGCGCCCTGGTGGGTTGTGCTTCCCCAGGCACTACAAAAAAATACACTTCTGTGATGATACGTGTTTGTCACAGTAGGTCACGTTTTCTGTCATGCATGTACATCCGTGACGATTTTATGATAGAATCAAGATAGTCATACCTATGTTGTCGTAGAAGTGTTCCATGACAATACCAAAATTATCATCACAGAAGTGTCCACTTCCATGACGATAAATGGTGCGTCATGGAAGTGTTTTCATCAAGGGTAACCGACACGTGGCATCCACCGTAGCGGGTCGCCGTTACGCTATCGGGTTCCGGTTTGGATCCGATAACTCGTTAACAGCCCCGACCAATGGGGATTTTCCACGTGTAAAATTCTCATTCGCCGGAGGATCTACGTGTCGGCTCAGCGTTGGGACAGATGTCATCCACTCATTGTATGAGAGGCGCCTATGATACGATGTGTCGGGGCATGACACCTATGGGATCCCGAGAGATCCCTTTACGATTCGGCGGGGGGAGAGGTATACGCAAAGAGCAGAACCAATGATCGACGCGTGAGGTTTTTTACCCAGGTTCGGGCCGCTGATCAGCGTAAAACCCTACTCCTGCTTTGTGTTCTTATTGATGTTCTTGAGCCCAACCTTCAGGAGCGCTCACATTGAACAGTACATTCAAAGAGCCGCTACGCATGCAGAATGGGCCAGAGGTTCTCCTCCTCTGTAGCAGTTGCCTTGGGCCTCCTTTTATACGCTCAAAGGGGTCTCCACAGTGGCAAAATGTACATACATTGAGGTGTAAAGTAGCTACAGGGTATCATACCTAACCCCTGACGGATTAGGACAAGCGCATTTAATGCACCGTGAGGTGTCCGTTTAGGTGTCCTCACTTTCTTGGGGATGGAAAAAGGGGCCATCCCATCAGCACCGCTTAAGCTCTCCTCCACTGGCGCGTTGCCACGCATCCAGGGAAGGACCCAGAATGTCAGACTTGTTACTGTGCCGAAGCGGTGGCACAGTGGCAGAATCTCGCCAGGCGCCGAGTCTTGCCGGGCTCCAAGTCTTGCCGGGCGCCAAGCCTTGCCGGGCTCCACAGGCTACCCCGGCAAGGATCTTGCCGGGGAAGCTGGCCTTTGGATCCCAGCTTTGCTTATCTGCTGACCCTCAGATCTCTGACTTGATGATTTCTTTGGTGGCTTGAATCGACCTCGAGCTGTTCCCGGCAAGCCTTGCCGCGAGGATGGCTACAACTGCCCGTGCACAAGTACGGGGTACTAGTGGCCCAATACTTAGTACACCGACAGGAGCCCCCGGGCCTAGGCCATACACGAGTGCGAGGCGTTGTTGGGCTAGGCCCAAACAGTGCACGGGCACGCGTGGCAGGGGATTAACTGCTCGTAAATATCTCGTTTTACTGTGCCCCCCACTACGCGTACGGAGCGCGCGACGTGGGAAGCGTGCCAAAAAGGCTGCAACTACCTCGCACCTATAGAGGCGCATTCACATTGGGGAATAAAAGAGGCGGCCCCGCTCCTTCCCCATAAAAAGGAGAAGTCGTAGAGGCACAAACCTATTTATCCCCCTCTTCTTCTCGATCTGGCCATCGCCATCGCCTTCCTCCTCTCGAGCTCAGAGCGAAGCCTTTTCCTCTTCCGCCTGCTGCTTCCACGCTCGCTCCACCCCCAGCTTCCGTCCTCACAGCCGCCATGCCGCCCAAGGCCAGCAAAGGCAAGGGCAAGGAGGCGAAAGCCGATGTTTCGGAGAGCGAACTGGCGAAGATGCGGAAGAGGCTCGTCGTCTTCCCTCCAACGCTCGATGCTGAAGCTCTGAAGGGGCGATACCAATGCATGTGGGTGAAAGGGACGCAAGCTCACCCCGCCACACGCGTAATCCCAGGTGCTTGTTCCAAAGGCGGTCGGACAGATACCCTTTCTTCACTGCATATTTCTATTGCGGGCTCTGTCCCCCCTTTTCCGACTTCTTCAGTGATATCATGTACACATACGGCTTCCGTCTTCTCGATTTCACGCCGAATGCAGTACTCTGCATGTCCATCTTTGCCCATCTCTGTGAAAATTTTGTTGGCGTGATTCCCAATTCTGCTCTTTTTCGCCATTACTTCTTCCCTCGCATCCAAAAAGGAGAGGCCCTCTCTGGTTCTATTGCCTGGATTCCAAGGGCTTGGAATAAGGAAATATACCCAGAAGGAGTTTACCGCGAAAAGTGGGACGAGTGGCGGGCTGAATGGTGCTGGATCCAGGAAGCAGATCCCCATCCATTTTGTCATCCCCGGCAACAGAAGGTGGTCCGCGGCAAGGATTGGAGCGATCCCGCTGCGGAAGATGAGAGGCTCACAATCGCCACCACCAGGATCCTTCGCTTGAAGGCTGCCGGACTGACGATGGAGATGATCGGCTTCGACTTTCTCCGCCGCCGCATCGCCCCTCTGCAGAATAGGGGAAGGCCAGCTTGGGAATACAAGAACGCGGCAGATATCATGAGATTGTGCCCTGGGCTGAACAACAATCTGACCGTTATGCAGCTTGGCGCTCTCCGTAAAAAATTATTCCAGCGCGAAGACAAGCACCGGCTACCGGCAAGGATTGTTCCCTTGTGCAACAATTCTGCCTTGGGGTAAATCATTGCCTTCCTGCCGATGTTCAACGCCCACGGTCTTGACCCGACCTGGGCCGAGCCAAGCGAGGAGGAAGCGCAGAAGTTTTTTGACAACTTGACGGAGGGGCCTGTCCGGCAAGAGTCAGATTTCATCCGAGCCACCACCGAATAAGAAGTAGCTTACATTGCTACTAGGGTGGAGGAGGCGAATCTTGCCGCGGAGGCCGGCAGCGTCGGCTTCACAGAGTGGGAAGCTAGCGATGCAGAGGTGGTAGTGGAAGTAAAGCCTGCCGGGGAGGACAAGGTTGCCGGGAAAGAGAGCAGCGCAGCCGCTGAGAGCTTGTCCGGCGAGGACACGGCCGAAGAAGAAACGCGAGAAGAGCTCCCACCCCCGAAGAAGACGAAACGTGTTCTTCGGAAGGCTGCATCTGGCATCCCGGCAAGCCAGCCTTCTTCGAGCGGTGAAGCTCCCAGCAAGAAAGTGGCCGGCAAGACTGGACCGCGGCAGGGGGCTCGTCAACAGCCTGCGCGGCGCGCGAGACCCACACCAGCGGCCACTGCTGGGGCGGCAGGAGGGTCTCGTACTACCGCACCGGAAGCTGCCCCGGCGCCTGCCACAGCCAAGCGGCCTAGGACTCCTCCTCCGCCTCCCCACTCAGACGTCGCAGCGGAGGTCGACTTCGACATCTCCGGCTTTAGTCCGGAGCGAGAGGAAGAAGAGTGAGTACTTTGCCACAGCTTTTATATTCCAATCTTGGATCGATCTTACTAAATTGCTCGTGTTGTCTCTGCAGTGACACAGAAACATTGCTGGAGAGGATGGCGAAGAGGTCAAGGACTTCTACGGGTGACGAGCCCCCTGCAGGCTCCACGAGCGTGCCAGAAACCGTCATTGTCAGCCCGGAGTCCAGTCCTCAAGGCAGCCCCCAGCGCAGCCCCTAGCACAGCCCCCAGCGTAAGTTCATTGTTCCTTTTCCGCTGGCGGGTGCCGAGGCTTTCATTCTTGCCTGCTGATATCTTTGGGTTCGCAGGAGAAGAACGGCAACAAGGAGAAGACATCCCCATTGTGCCTCCTTCATCGACCGCTCCGCCCACAAGCACGTCCCCGGCAAGAGATCTTGCCGACGAGCCCGTCCTAATTGAGGAGGAGCCGGCAAGCGCGGATTCCGGCAACCCGCCCCCGGCAACCGGAGTTGCCGGGAGGGGCGAAGCCACCTCCCAATAGCTCGACGCAGGTACTCGATTGCCTCAGAGTGCTCGTTACTCTTTTTCTCTTATCTCTCTGTCTTTAGTCACTTCAAACTTCAACCTCGATCTTATTCTGTTTTCCTCCTTCGCCCTTCAGAGTTCCCTGTGATGGAACACATGGATGTCGACGTTGTCATCAAGGAGACCGCCAGGGATGCCGCCGCCGAAGCAGACAGGATCGCTGCCAGCGAGGCCACCAAGGACAACACTGTCGAGGCTGGTGGTGCTCTTGACGGGGAGGCCGCCAAGACAGCACAAGAGGAAACCGTCGAAGAACCTGCTGAAGGGGGCGACAGGGAGGCTGAGGACCGCACTGACAGCATTCTTGCCGCAGGAGCGCCAGGCGCTGCACCGGCCACAGAGCCCCCTGCCACTGGTGAGGCGGCCACTGAAGACCAGCCATCAACATCTGAAGGCCCCTCATCCAGCAAGTACCTCAAGGTTGGCAAGAACCTGTTCGTCAACTTGCCGGGGACGGCAAGCACTGGGGCACCAGCCAAAGGAGAAGTTTTTGAAGAAATCATTGCTGCTGCCGGGCTCGAAGTTGTTGACAACCCCAGCACTAGCAGCGGCAAATCTGAAGAGGATCAGCTCCTTCAGGCCATGGGCGAGAATTTCCGCAAGCTCCAGGCTCTCCATCGCGCCCGGAAAGACAAAGCGGACTCCAGAATGGCAGTTGTCGAGGCGGCCGAAGCAGATTTTCAAAGACGCGTCGCACAAATGCAGATCTGGCACGCCGAGGCCCTCCAAGAGTTGGTTGCCGGCCAGGAACAAGTGAGCCAGCAGTTGACTGAGATCCTCCTGAAACAATCCGATATGGAAAAGGCGCATGATGAAGCTGCTCAAAGGATTGCTGCCGAAGATGCCCTCCTGACGGGGCGCCGTGTTGCTCTTGATGCCCATGAGGAAGATCTCACCGCACGTGAGCAGGCGCTCGCCGCCAAGCTTCACAGCAAAGATGAAGATATCGAAAATCTTGCCGCACGGCGGACCCAGGAGCTGGAGCAAAAACATAAGGAGGCGCTCGAAGCTCTGACTGCAAGTCACGCCGGCAAGCTCAAGGAGGCCGTCGATGCTGCCGAAGCTGCAGAGGCCGCCAAGAACGAGCTGAGCGGCAAGGTGAAGAGGCTGGAAATAGATCTCGAAGAACACGGCAAGGAGCTCTCGACGCTCAAGGGTGACATGGAAAAAACCCTCCACTCCTTGGCGGAGATGCAAGTTGCCCTGTCCGACAAAACCAAGCAGCTCTCCTCTGCGGCTGATAACATTGCGGTTCTGGAGCTAAAGCTGACCACACTGCAGAAGTCTCTTGAGGCCGGCAGGGCCCGTGAGAAGGCTCTACTCAAGGATCTCCAAGGAGAGAGGAACCTGCTCAAGAGCGCCGCCGCCGCCCAAACCGAGTACGAGAAGGGAGTGGAGATCTGGACTGGATGTCTCATCGCCATCGCGGAGAAGCTTACCGTAGAACTGTCAACCATGGGCCTGTCGAACTTCAAGTATTCTTCCGAGGAAAGAATATCTCCAAGTGCCAGGTTGACGATGTTCTTTGAAAGCATCATCAACGCGTTGAGGGTGCTCCAGTCTAGCCGGGCGACCCAACTGGCCAACGAGACTCGCCGGCTTTGCCGGGTCGTCCTCCGCAAGGTGCTCATCAAGGTGGTGCACAGCAATCCCGGCATCGACCTCTCCAACGCGCTCGGCCATCTGCCAAGGGATGCAAATGTTGAGGCACTTGAAGAGTGCATCGCACCTATCCTTGAGAAGGTGGACTCCATCAAAAGGATCGAAGGCCAGCGCAGGGATTGAGTGCTTCCCATTTTTTTTTCCTTGCCGTCGTCATCTCATGTAAAAGACAATTAAGTCTCAAGTTAGAATTGCAGCAACTCATGGATGTAATACAATTTGCCTATGTTTAAGTTAATGCTTGCTATTTTCCTTGTCTGATTCCTTTATGTATGAAGTTCATCCTACGCTTATTGAAAAACTTGCCGGCGCGCAACCTGCCGCGAGCGCTGGGTGCGGGATTTCAGCAGCCTGCTGGAGGCGCAGCGGCCGGCAAGACTCCTTGGTGTTCTCAGTGCAGCCACTTAAATCACTGAGCGGGCTCGAAACAAAATAAGGGCGCGACCGATTACAACAAGGGTTCCTTCGCGTGCAGATTTTCCACACAAGAGTCGGAATCGTCCAAGGAAATAACTTTGTAATAAAAGAAAAACTTGCTCTGAGTTTTTAGGACTTAGCTTTCTGTCTTTGTCCTTCCTCCGGCAAGCGTCGATTTCGAACGTCGCCAACTGGTATTCATATCTCCCTTCCCCCCCGGCAAATGTGCACGCGAGGAATCCTTCTGTCTTTTGAGAAAAAGAAAGAAGAGAAAATAAAGACATGAAACCTTGGCGGTTCGTTAGAACTTACCGAGATTAGGTGGCATACAACATCTTAGACAAACATGCATATATATAAATATGAACATGGGAATCAATAAGGGAATGTACAACACTTAAATTTATTCATCTGTGCTCAGGGTCTGCGCCTGGCTTTGTACAAAGGATCACATGCCTTGCCGGTAAGACTTGTACAAAAGGGTGGTTGCCGGGAGCCCCCGGCAACCGCGCCTTATGGTTAGAACTTGCGAAGATGTTCGATATTCCAGGAATTACTCACTGGAACGCCATCTTCGGTCTCCAGGCGGACAGCGCCAGGCCTGGTGACTCGTACTACCCGATAAGGCCTTCCCACTTTGGCTTCAACTTGTTTGAATTCTTGGCGGACTGAATCCGCCGAAGAACAAGGTCGCCTTCCTCAAGGCTTCGGGCATGAACTTTGCGGCTATGATAGCGGCGCAAAGCTTGCTGGTAGCGTGCAGCTCGCACAGCAGCCTGAAGATGATTCTCCTCAAGGAGCACAGCGTCATCTTGCCGCAGTTCCTCTTGCTCCAGCTTATCATAAGCGAGCACTCGAGGAGATCCGTATATGAGTTACGTGGGGAGAACTGCTTCCGCTCCGTAGACCAGAGCGAAGGGCGTCTGGCCGGTGGCTCGATTTGGTGTCGTTCTGATTGACCAAAGAACCGCCGGCAACTCATCAATCCAGCGTCTTCCGCACTTTTTCAGCCTGTCAAAGGTTTTGGTCCTGAGACCGCGCATCACTTCAGCATTGACCCTCTCCGCTTGGCCGTTGCTTCTTGGGTGAGCAACAGAGGCAAAACAAATCTTGCCGCCAAGGTCTTGGACGTACTGCATGAAGGTGCGACTTGTGAACTGCGTGCCGTTGTCGGTGATGATCCTGTTGGGCACACCAAAACGGCAAACAATTCCCTTGAAGAACTTGACAGCTGATTGCGCTGTCACCTTCCTCACTGCTTCCACCTCCGGCCACTTTGTGAACTTGTCGATAGCAACGTACAAGTACTCAAAGCCCTCGGTAGCACGGGGGAAAGGGCCCAGTATGTCGAGCCCCCAGACCGAAAATGGCCAGGAGAGAGGGATTGTCTGAAGAGCTTGAGCTGGCTGATGTAATTTCTTCGAATGAAACTGGCACGCTTCACACTTGGTTACTAGTGCAGTCGCATCCTGGAGAGCGGTAGGCCAAAAGAAACCTTGCCGGAATGCTTTCCCGGCAAGCGCTCTTGACGCTATGTGAGAACCACATATGCCCCCATGTATCTCCGCCAACAGCTCTAGTCCATCCTCCCGAGGAATGCACTTCAATTTCACACCGTTTGGTCTCTTTCTATACAGGACGTCATCGATGAACTTGTACATAACAGACCGACGGGCTACTCTCTCTGCTTCTTCCTATTCCTCAGGGAGTTCACCTGTCTGAAGGAAATGGACAATGTGCTGCGCCCATGCTGGAGCCTGAGGCTCGACAGCTAGGACTAAAGGCATCTCCTCTGCCGGGGGAACGTTCGTCTCGACAGCAAGGGCCTGAGGCCCTGCCGGAGCCTGTTGTTCCCCGGCAGGCATGTCGATCCCGGCAACTTCCTTGCCGGCGGCTCCGGGGAGCTCTGCCGGGAAGTACTGGCCAGAGTTCAACTTTCTTCTCTTTTCTTGCCGCATTGATGGCGCCATGGATGGTTGAGTCAATTGGAGCACAAAAGTTCCTGGTTCCACAGGCAACTTGAGGGCGGCACGCTTTGACAGGTCGTCAGCAATATTGTTCTTGGCACGAGGAACGTGCTCCATTTGGAGACTGTCAAAGCGCTCTTCCAATTTCCTCACTTCATCTACATAGGCTTGCATCAATGGACTTTGATAACTCTTGTTAACTTGCCTGACGACAAGTTGTGAATCGCCTTTGATGACGAGCTTTTTGATACCAAGGTCCGCCGCGATCCTGAGACCGGCGAGCAAACCCTCGTATTCTGCAGTGTTGTTGGTCGAACTCTCCCGGGGAAAGTGCATTTGGACTACGTACTTGAGGTGCTCTCCGGTGGGTGCGACAAGCAGCACGCCAGCACCGGCGCCTTGCAGCGAGAAAGCCCTGTCAAAGTACATAACCCATTGCTGATCGATTTCCTTGCCGGGAAGAGTTGTTTCCTGAACTTCTTCGTCTGGCGTTGGGGTCCATTCTGCAATGAACTCCGCCAAGGCCCTGCTCTGGATCGTCGAAGTGCTTTCAAACTTAAGGCCAAAGCTGGACAACTCCAACGCCCACTCCACGATCCTGCCGGTTGCCTCCGGATTTTGCAAAAATCGTTGTAACGGAAAGCGAGTGACGACGGTGATCTCATGTGCTTGAAAATAATGGCGCAGCTTCCTCGAGGCCATAAGGAGGCCGAAAAGAAACTTTTGCACACCAGAATATCTTGACCTAGCTCCTTGTAAAAGAGAGCTAACAAAATAAACTGGGTGCTGCACCACCTTCTTCTTCTGCACGGGTTCTTCTGTTTGCGCAGATCCTGTCTTGCTGGGATCAACCCTTGCCGGGGAAGATCTTGCCGCGTCATCTGGCGATCCTGCCGCTGGTGTTGCTTCCTCATCAGCTTCTCTCTGCGCCACTAGCGCAGCGCTAACCACTTGATTTGTTGCTGCCAGATACAGCAGCAACTGCTCTTGTGGTTTAGGCGTGACTAGCGTCGGCGGAGAGGAAAGGTATTTCTTCAAATCTTGCATCGCACCCTCCGCCTCCGGAGTCCATTTCATCGGACCTGCCTTCTTCAAAATTTTGAAGAAGGGTAGGGCGCGCTCAACAGATTTGGAAATAAACCTGCTTAGAGCAGCAACACAGCCGGCAAGACGACGCACATCCTTGACGCGTCTCGGCGCTTCAATTTACTCAATAGCTTTGATCTTGTCGGGGTTTGCTTCGATTCCCCGGCAAGATACAAAGAATCCGAGGAGCTTGCCGGAAGGAACACCGAACACGCACTTCTCAGGATTGAGCTTCAAATTGATCTTGCGCAAGTTTGCAAATGTTTCTTCTAAGTCTTGAACGAGCGTTGCTTTGTCTTTGGTTTTGACCACTATATCATCCATATACGCCTCCATATTTCTATGGAGTTGTGGCGCAAAACCAATCTGGATTGCTCTAGCAAATGTTGAACCAGCACTTTTCAACCCGAAAGGCATTCGTATAAAACAATACGTACCACATGGGGTGATAAAGGCGGTCTTCTCTTCATCTTCTTTTGCCATAAAAATCTGATGATACCCTGAATAGGCATCAAGGAAGGACAGGAGATCACAACCAGCGGTGGCGTCCATAATCTGGTTGATGCGCGGCAAGGGAAAGGGATCTTTTGGACAAGCTTTATTGATATCTGTATAATCGGTACAAAGCCTCCATTTCCCATTCGCTTTTCGCACTACAACCGGATTGGCCAACCAGGTTGGGTGAAGCACTCCTTTGACCAGTCCTGCCGCCTCCAGCTTTTTGATTTCTTTGGCAATGAATTCTTGCTGCTCCAAGGCTTGCTTCCTGACCCTTTGCTTGACGGGCCACGCATGAGGACAGACAGCAAGATGGTGCTCAATTACCTTCCTGGGAACACCGGGGATGTCAGACGGTTGCCATGCAAACACGTCGACATTCGCCCGCAGGAAAGCAACGAGCGCGCTTTCCAATTTGTCATCTAGGGTGGAACTTATGGTGAAAGTTCCCCCCGTTCCGTCCTCTCTGACAGGCACCTTCTTGGTCTCTGGTGGAGCAGCCTTGGATTTCTTGTTCTTGCCGGCGGAACTCTCTGGCGCGTCCTCGACGGAAGCGCAGCACTCCGAGGAGGTGCGCTTGCCGGAGTTCGCGCCAAGGTTCTTGCCGGTCTTCTTCTTCCCCCCGGGAGTTCCAGCGGCAGGAGCAGATGCCTTGACGGCAGGTGCTGCAACTGCTTCTCGGTAAAGTTGGTCGGCACAGATGAGTGCATCCTTCTTATCGGAATGGATAGTGATGACGCCCAACAGCCCAGGCATCTTCAAGATGTTGTACGCGTAGTGTGATGCCGCCATAAACTTAGCCAGCGCTGGCCAACCAAGGATCCCATTGTATGACATGGGGATCTTGGCGACATCAAACACCACCTTCTCGGTCCTGAAGTTGAGCTCGCTGCCAAATGTTACCGGCAGCGTAATCTTGCCCTTAGGCTGGGTTCTTCCCGGATTGACCCCTTGAAACGTACCCGTTTCCTCGAGGTCCTCGTCGGGAATCTGGAGCTTCCTGAGCACATCCGGTGAGATTAAGTTTAGGCCGGCCCCGCCGTCAACTAACATTTTCGTCACCTTGAGGTTGCAAATCGTTGGCGAGACCAACAATGGCAAGCACCCGACCGCAGTTGTGCGATCGGGGTGATCCTCGGCATCGAAAATGATAGGCGTGCTGGACCACTTCAGGGGCCTACACGCATCTGGGGATGGCTCTGCCGCATTGACCTCCCGCACCCACTGTTTGAGTTGGCGGTGGGAGGAATGCAGCGAGGCACCCCCATCAATGCACATGGCCTCCGTAGCCTTCTGGAATTCTTGCTCACTGGATTCATCATCATCTCCTTCTTTATCTCGGCCCCGAGCAGGCCGATCCTTTTGCTGCTTGGCCTTGCCGCGGCGACCCCCTCGGCCACCGCGCTTCTTGCCGGACCCCTCAGCACCATCTTGGGCCTTCTCCTTATCTCGCCTCTCGTATTCGGCCCTCTGCTTCTCGACAAGCTGCTCAACTTGCCGGCAGTTCTGGAGATCGTGGCCCTTGGTGCGATGGATCTTGCAATACTGCTTGCCGGAGTTCTCTGACTTGTCGGCAGCCGCCAAGGCCGGACAGGAAGGGCACCCAGCAAGATCCTTGCTGGGGTCGCCAACCTTGGCCTTCTTGGCGGCGCCGGGGTTGTCGGATTCCTCGACAGCAAGCACGGCCTTGCCTCCGCGCTTCCTGTTTCGCCGCCGGCCTTTCCTTGACGGGGCCGCGGTGTCTTCATCTTCGGACTCGCCCGCCGCGCCAACAGCCTCACCAGGGAGTTTCCTCCCCTCCTCAGCTCGAGCGCACTTGTCGGCCAGAGCGTAAAGCTCGGCGATACTCCTGACTTTGTTCATTGCCAGCTCTTCCCGCATTTTGCGGTTACGCACGTTATGGTGGAACGCGCTAATGACAGCGGCAGGATGAACGTCAGGAATATTGTACTGCACCCGGCTAAATCTCTGGATAAACTTGCGCAGGGACTCGCCCTCCTTCTGAGGGATGATGTGCAAATCACTCTCTTGGCCAGGAGCTTGGTGGCCTCCAACGAAGGCGCCAACAAACTGATGGCACAAATCTAACCAGGAAGAAATAGAATTCTCCGGTAGATGTATCAACCACGACCTGACGTTGGGTTTGAGCACCAACGGGAAATAGTTGGCAAGTATCTTGTCATCTCGGCCCTCGGCAGCCTGCACCGCAATGGTGTAGATGCTCAAGAACTCTGAGGGATGGGTCTTTCCGTCATACTTCTCCGGGACCTCTGGCTTAAAGGTTCGGGAATTGGGCCACCGGACTTGCCGCAGCTCACGGGCAAACGCCGGAGTTCCTACCTCATAAGGCAAGTCTCCTACGTCCCCTGGCGCAGGCTCGTCGACAGCCGGCCCCGCGCGCTTATCAGACTGATAACGCGCTTCCCGTCGCCGCTCGATGGTAGTTCGAGCGTCCTCCTTGCCTCGCTCCTGGAGAACTTGACGCTGATCGCGGCGCATCCGTGGATCGGACGACACCGTGGAAACTTCTTCATGGCGGTCGACTTGCTGAGTTGTCGGCCGCCGCTGGTGCCGCGGAGGGGAGTGCACTGTGGTTGCACCACCTCCAGTTTTCTCTACATCGGCTCGCGCCGGATCGATGGGCCTCCGCTGCGAGGGACCTGCCTCTTGCGGTCCATCTTTGTTGGCGAAGCCGATGAGGCTCTGGATGGTAGCTCGCCACTCCTCCATCTTCTCTGGGGCAGGAGGAAAATCGAGGAGCAGCTGCGCACGTGCCAAGGCTTCCGCTGGCGTAGGTGGCGGTGACAAGTGCGAGGTACGTGAGGTGCTCTGACTCCTAACCATGTTAGAAGGAGCACCACCACGGTCACGCGACCGTGCGCCACCTCCGCCGGCAGCTCGGTGTGCATACTGGTCCCGCGCATCTTGGGATCTATGCGCAGAAACCTTTTCATGGGGACGCCCTGAACCACCAGCGCCATGACATCGCTCATCATGCACGACCTGGGTAGGTCGTCAGGCTTGGGCTGGCGCGGGAGCTCCAGCAGGCGCCCTCCGATCTCTCGAGTTTGTTGTGCCACCCGTAGGCAACACAGCGCCATCTCTAGATTCAGCGGCGTGCAGGTTACCACTGCCACTGCGAACGATACCGCTCGCTTGGCTCGGATCACCAGAGCGCCGCGGGGGTTCTAGTCCTCTTCCTTCTGCACCCACGCCGTCGCCTGTATGCGAAGGTGTAGGCAAAACGGACGTGGACGGTTGCGCCGTCGTAATGCTCTTCTTCTTGGTTGGCATGATGATGAAGATGATGAAGAAACTAAGGCGTCGAGCACTAGATCAGGTTCACGCAACCTTCAATCCCCCTACCTGGCGCGCCAAAGATGTCGGGGCACGACACCTATGGGATCCCGAGAGATCCCTTTACGATTCGGCGGGGGGAGAGGTATACGCAAAGAGCAGAACCAATGATCGACGCGTGAGGTTTTTTACCCAGGTTTGGGCCGCTGATCAGCGTAAAACCCTACTCCTGCTTTGTGTTCTTATTGATGTTCTTGAGCCCAGCCTTCAGGAGCGCTCACAATGAACAGTACGTTCAAAGAGCGGCTACGCATGCAGAATGGGCCAGAGGTTCTCCTCCTCTGTAGCAGTTGCATTGGGCCTCCTTTTATACGCTCAAAGGGGTCTCCATAGTGGCAAAATGTACATACATTGAGGTGTAAAGTAGCTACAGGGTATCATACCTAACCCCTGACGGATTAGGACAAGCGCATTTAATGCACCGTGAGGTGTCCGTTTAGGTGTCCTCACTTTCTTGGGGATGGAAAAAGGGGCCATCCCATTAGCACCGCTTAAGCTCTCCTCCACTGGCGCGTTGCCACGCATCCAGGGAAGGACCCAGAATGTCAGACTTGTTACTGTGCCGAAGCGGTGGCACAGTGGCAAAATCTCGCCAGGCGCCGAGTCTTGCCGGGCTCCAAGTCTTGCCGGGCGCCAAGCCTTGCCGGGCTCCACAGGCTACCCCGGCAAGGATCTTGCCGGGGAAGCTGGCCTTCGGATCCCAGCTTTGCTTATCTGCTGACCCTTAGATCTCTGACTTGATGATTTCTTTGGTGGCTTGAATCGACCTCGAGCTGTTCCCGGTAAGCCTTGCCGCGAGGATGGCTACAACTGCCCGTGCACAAGTACGGGGTACTAGTGGCCCAATACTTAGTACACCGACACGATGGCACGTGGCAAGGCCCAACAGTGGCCCATTTAGGTGAAAGAGGCCGGCCCAGTCAAAATTAGTAGGCTGACCCATATTGGGCCTACTTGTGTCTGGTCCATTTAAGCCCATGGCCCATACGATTTGTGCCAATTCGGCCCGTCAACGGCCCGTTAACTATTTGACACCATTGTAGCCCATCGTCAGTTCGAGCCCGTTAACAGCCCGCTATATATTTGGGCTCAATATCGGCCCCATGTGGTTTCGGCCTGTTAACGGCCCATTCAAGGGATGGGCCAATTTTCAGGATGTACGTCTTTCCTTTTAGCGACCCATTTAAGTGTTGGGCCAATTTCCAGCCCGGTGTGTCTCTCAGCCCGTTAATGGCCCATAAATTAGTTGGGCCATTTGCAGTCGGACCTGAGTTTTGGCCTCTTAACGGCCCATGCTCTTCATGACCAATACCAGCCCGATTTCTCTTTCAGCCTGCTAAAGGCCCACAACACAGTTGGGCCATATAAAGTCCGACCTGACTTTCGACCTCTTAGCGGCCCATGCTCTTCATGGTCTAGTATGAGCCCGCTGTCTCTTTCGGCCTGCTAAAGGCCCAAAATACAGTTGGGCCATATATGTCCCAACCTTAGTATCAGCCTGTTAATGGCCCGTGAAGTCGAATGGGCCCACTTATTGCCCGCTTCGATGTCGGCCTGTTAACGACCCGGGAGGTAACAGGGCCGAGCATTAACTGTTGGCTCGTTTCAATTATAGTGGCCCAATAGTGCTTTTGGCCTGGTTACGGCCCATTAACTTAATGGGCCCCCTAAAGTTCGAACATGTCAGTAGGCCCAATTAGATAACGTCGATTCCAGCCCAGCTATAATTTGAGCCCATTACGACGAGAAATTATGGACAGGACAAAAACCGATCAATCAAAGGCCTATGAGAATTTTGGCCAATGCAAGCCCATTAGGGAAGCCCATTAAGGGCAGTGGGCCGCTTCCTTCATATAGGGCCCACGACTGTTCGTGCTAACTAATAATTTCACTACTTTTTTGCCTTCCTAGCGACCAGTTAGCTGGAATGCGAGGCACGCTAAGCAAATGTACGGAATACAAGGAAAAACGTTGCACATCCAGCATATATTACAAGAAATTACATCCACTGGGCAATCAAAGATTGATGCCGGTGCAAATAAATGAGCAGAACTTAACGATCTACAACCTCACAATCTGCAACCTTAGCGCGGATGCTGCCCATAAGCATGTGAGCAAGTTCTTCCTTCTTTGCTACACTGTCTCTGAAAACATTGATCAGTTGTTGTTGCGCAAGAATGTGCACCTCTGATTCCTCCACGATTTCCATGATTGCTTGAGCCAGTAATTCATTCACAAACATACATTTTTTCCTTGGATTCGAGACAGAGGAAACTCAACAGATTCAGATGGCGATTTTGGCAGGCTTGTATTATGATAGTGGAGAGTGTCTCGACCACTGCATCATAACATAAATTAGGAGGGGAATCGAATAGATTAATCAAGAGTTATTGCCATATTACCTGGCCTAGATTTATTGCAAAGAAACAATGGGGTTGTCTTGCTATTTTCAGAGTTTGTCTTCTTATCTTCAGCAGCCTGCACCAAATTAACACACTAGCATTGCTATCATTGGCCAGGTCAGATAATAGGAAAGCAACATTGACACAATGAACGTTTGGGCAACCAGACCACACCAGCCTACACCAAATTAACACAATATGGCACAACTATCATCAGCCAGGTAAGGTAATAGGAAAGCAACATTGACACAATGAATGATTGGGCAACCAGAACAGCACTACAATTTAGTAATGTGCATGATATGAGATAGTACACTCATGCAGCTCAGTATGCAAAACTACCAGGCAATTTTCCTTACAAAAATCAACATTGTCGCCTTTAATTATACATTTTGCTACAAGTAAATTTAGATCAGATAAAGGTTGGATTCACGCCGATTAACAAAATACATGCTGATGTAAAAATTTAGTGATATACAACAGGTACTTACATCAGCATTGGAGCACAGAGAATTCCCGCAAGATACTTTCCTCGAACATGATCCTAGTTTAGAAAGTCTTGTATCCTTTAAGCTTATTTTCTAAAAGAGAGATGGGTAAGAAACATGTAGAAAATATGATCTGAATGCTATAAAATTTCATGATGTGAGGATACGCACACGCTTTTTAGAATGGAGTTGACATATTTTTGCTGGACTGGAGTGGACTAGTTCTTTGGCCACTTGAATCTTCTTATTATCAGTAGGAGTTGGGTTTCTCTGTGCTGGAGAAGTATCTATGAAGACTGGAGTTGGTTTACTATCTCCTGGTGTTTTGATCTTTTGCAAAGACCTTGTTTGTAACCCTTCAGATTCTAACATAGCCGTCTTCCCCTTGCATGCCTTATATAGAAGGATGGTGCTTCAGTTATAAAACATGCTACGGCAGAGAGATGGAATAGGTACTGAAGAATAGAAAGGCATGACATATTGACATGTATTCCCTCCATCCGGAAATAAATGGATGTGTCTAGGCGTATTTCAGTTCTAGATACATCCATTTTTATCCATTTCTGCGACATGTAATCCGGACGGAGGGAGTATGATGTAAGAGTTAGGGATACAACAGGACAACAGAGTAAAAAAACACTAGTTGAATGTAAAATTGTATGATAGCGGAATACCTACAGAAAAACACTAAGGCAACATATGCGTGTATGATTGGGAAATTAAGATGGCATTGCAACAGACCACTAGAACAGCACTTCAATGTAAAAAAATGGTATGGTAGACAGATGAAGTACATACTGATGAATAACAATGCATAAGATATTCAGAAGCATGATGTCCAAACTAAGCAGATGGCATTGTGACAGAGTAGAATAACAGTACTTGAATTTGAAAACATGTTATCATGAATGGAATAGGTACTGAAAAACAGGAAGGCATGACATATTTACATGCATGATCAGCAGGCTAAGCACATGGCATTGCAACAGAGTAGATGCACTCCAGGACATTATATGCATGATGTACCCATATCACGGGCCAAGTTAGAGCAAGGACCTTGTGGGGTGAATAGGATTCGGCATCTTTCTACAAGTCTTCTGAAGAACTGCCTTTACATGTTCCATCATATTGGGTATCATTGACGTCAAGTTTGTTGGCTGTTACATTGCTCCGTGAGGTTCTTGTGGATACATCAGTGTGTGCAATTATATCTGACATGCATGGAAGACAACTAGTAGTTAGATTTATGTAACGAGTGCCTGTAGGAGACGACATAAATAGTAGGACTGGGCTTAACTAGCAGCAACAGGTCTCAAAAACTAAAGGGAGAACACAGATGAAAGCTACAGAATATGTATCGTTTGTACTCGAGATTAACTAGATGGCACACAAAAGTATTAAAGAACAACATAGGTAATACTAGAAGTGGTATAATCACTAGCCTGTGGGATAACATTGGTTGATGGATGATAACAATGGAACAACGTTTCCTAAAGAACAAGTCTCTTATCTGAACTATGGAACATCGTTAACTCCTGAACAAGACTCTTAAGAGATCAGCATGAATATACAGTGAAATGTGATAATCTAGTTTCCATGCTTAGATGAATAACAAAGCCATAAATGTTGCACACAAGTAAGATGAGGGTACAACCTATCTGGCCATCATCCATAGGAGTGAGCATCATGTGCTGACTTGTCGATGGCCCTGCAGTTGTTGTGGCTGTCCATGTCGGGCACGCACATTCGATGCAGGGAACTATTGAGTGGGGACTATAGCTCCCTTCTGGTGTATGCTTCCCTTGTTGGAGCAGCTGCGGTGAGAAGGAAGACGGTGTGGCCGAAGATGCAGAAAATGCAAAATGTTAAGAACGACACATATCTCTGATATGAAGAAATACCCTAAGAGATCAACAGTAAGGTACGAGAGTGGTCACACGTCTGTTGACTAAAAACTAAATTGGATCACACGATTTTATTTTATTTTGGTACTGTCTGATCTACGCCGGATGGCTTGATGGTCGTCTTGTGCCTCCCGGCTGACACTGTTCAGAATCTTCCCAGAAGAGCCAGCGACCACCGGCAGAGCAGCCTGCGTCCGCCGTCCCTGGCCACGAGAGCTCCGACCAAAACCCCGCTCCCCACCCCACCGCACTGCCATGGTTGCGCCGCCCCCGGCTAATCCACAAAGACTCGCTGTCATCTAGATCCGGCAGCGGCAATACCTTCAACCCACGCAACTCTAAGATAGCCACCTAAGCGCTGCTTCCGCGGCGAACTTGCGCCCCCGCACCCTTATGTTAGATACCAGCCAACCGGCAGCCTAGGAGCTCCGCCGCCTCGAGGGGTGCTGCTTCCCATTGGGAATCAATTGGCCCAGAATAAAAATTCAGATAACTAATGCCTAAATAAAGTGATTTAAGATGAGTGTACGACCTATCTTGCGGCCCGGTGAACTAGGCAGCTCCAGCTGCCGAGTCGGTGAGGCCGGCGTGATTGCGGTGGCTACCGGCGGTAGGAAAACAGAGATGCCGTGACGGTCGACGGCTACGGGAAAGCAGCGCCGGGGCCCTGGACGCATCTGAAGTTGGAGCCGCTCCGGCGCCGTGCACAATGGCGGGGGTGAATCGGCTCCGGTATGGTTCATGCGGCCGTCGTTGAGGCAGCTCCGGCAGCACGGAGTAAGAGGCACACGGCCCAGTGCACGACGGCAAACGGACAGCGTCTCTGGCATTGGGGAGGAGGGCGGCAGTGAATTTGGTGTGGTGGGGGCGCCATGGAGGAGGGGCTGAGGTTTTGCGGCTGGGGAGAAGGTGATTTGGCGCCCACGATGTATGAATGGGGAATTGGGAGGGGGAACCATGTCTTACAGACGCATTTGTCTGAAATGTCGGGGGGAGTTACAGTTCTACCCCTGCCTTTAGGCTTCTGGGCATGGGTCTGTGTACTGAGGGTCGGGGATAGTAGAGTAACTTTGCTTCTCCCAAATAGTGGGCGCGAGCGATTTCGGGCGAGGAGGGCGTGTTTTGAAATAGTGGGCGCGAGCGATTTCGGGTGAGGAGGGCCTGTTTTGAAATAGTCGGCGCGAGCGATTTCGGGCGAGGAGGGCGTGTTTTCAAATAGTTGGCGTGAGCGATTTCGGGCAAGGAGAGGGTGTTTTCCCGCCCATGGTTTATGAATTATTCGACACCTGTCATTTTGGCCGAGGAGAAGGCGCGCTTGGATGAAGTTACGAACCTACCCTCGATGTACAACGGGCCAATTGATGCGTGTCCCACATAGGCCGGTAATTTCGTGTGTCCCATTTATTTGCTCGGGCAAATTCCACCGAGCAGAGGGTGTTTAGCGGTTCGTTCAAATTTTGGGAGAACGAGCATCCACGTCTACCTTACCAAGTCGATTCGAATCAAATTTTGAAATATTAGCTTGCCACTTCTTTTTTAGATGGTGAGATGATGCTCGGGACTAATGTGTTTTTACATGCTCGTTGCTAACGATTTACTATATGACAAATAGTTGACCCACTCAAAAACGGGAATCAAACCCAAAATGAAATATCTCGATTCAATGAAATAGCTCATTCACTAGGTCAAAATAGTGAACAAAATCCAAAATTGAACACCTCAATTGAGTAGCATGTTGTACTGTATTATAGTACTCCATGAACATGTTGAAAGTCAAATTAATGAACTTGTTTGATACGCATATCTCCGTTCATGTGTGGATTGCAGGCAACATGCTCTCCAATTCAAATATTTGAATGCAATTTTATATCGAAACATGGTTTATGTCGGTCTTTGATGCATAAACGCGACCTCCCCCTCTCCCAGACTCATGTTCTCTCTCTCGCCGACAACCTTCAATTCTATCACACGCATCCAAACACAAACCTTGTTGGTCCCTCTCCCTCTCTCTCTATCTCTCTCTGTGTGTGTGGGGGGGTCTTTCTAGTTCGCATTCACACTCTATGTATAGGTCTCTCTGGCACACTATGTACGATTCTCTAGTCCAAGCTAAATATCTTGGGTGCACTCATCGTACGCACACAAATTTCCTAGCTCATTGCCCGTAACTCTCTCACGCACCACTCTGCTGTCTCGGAGCTCTTCCCTCTCTCTCTCAAACTCTCCATCTCCCTGGGTCACACATACACATGCATATTTCACTCGCACTCTATAGACCCATCTAAAACTCTCTCTCTCCCTCGTTCTCTCTCCATCTCACACGCACACACACACACAATCTCACGCCTAGCTAAGTATGATTGTCTCTCACTCAATTGTAGGCACACGCAGTCCCCCCTATGTATATGACTAATACTTAGTCTCCATCACAAACATGTGCATTGTATCTTTCCCTCACTTGGTCTATCTCGATTTCTCTCGAGGCATCTTTCTATCGCACACAAACCTCGTCCCTCGATCTCCCACCCATATAGTCCCCTCACGATCTCGAGGGGATCTCTCTATCACAAACACACCCTCTCTCCCTCCCCATGCGTCCATCTTCTCCATGCGTCCCTCTCGATATTTGTCCCTTGTTGGCCTTGGACATGTGCTATAGGGGTGTCTCTCTCCATTGCAAACAATCACGCACTAGCTATCTTCGTGTATCTCCTCACCTCGCTTTTCTATCTCGGAGATGCATGCGTGATATGTTTGCATAAGAAATGAACACACACTCTCTCTTTATTTTATCGTTTGTTCTCCCTCTCTCTTTCACACACACACTCTTTTTGCACACTCACTCATTCTCCTTCACACGCACTTGATCTCTCTCGACTTAGGCACTCTCTTCGGTCCATAGCATATAGATTTATTAAAAAGTCAAACATCACAAAGTTTGACCATGTACGTGGAGAAAAACATTTACATCTAGAACGGCAAACATATATCATTAGATTCATCATGAGATGTAGTTTCATATGATGTATCTTTGGTATTGTAGATATAAATAATATTTGCGTAAACCTGGTCAAAGTTTCCAAAGTTTGACTTCTAAAAATTTTATATGCACTGCATTATCGAACGGATGGAGTATCTCTTTCCCCCTCTCAGCTATCTGACGCACCACTCAGCCGTATCGGGGCTCCTCTATCTCTCTCAAACTTTATATCTCCCTGGTTCACACATACACATATCTCGCTCGCGCTACAGAGACCCATCTAACACTATCCGCCCTTGTTCTCTCTCTATGTGACACGCACCCCACCCCCTAAGTACCATAATCCCTCACTCCATCATAGGCACATGCACTCCCCCCTAAGTATGACTATCTCTCACTAGCCATCAGGAACACACGTATTGTCTCCTTCCATCCATACGTATATCTCGATATCTCTCGTGGTATCTTCTATCACGCACACACCTTGTCACTTGATCTCCCACCCATGTAGTCCCATCACGATCTCCAGGGGATCTCTCTGTCACAAACATACACTCTCTCCTCCCCATGTCTGCATTTTCTCCATACGTCTCTCTCGACCTCTCTCCCTTGTTTGTCAGACCTCTCTTGGCCACGTGCTAGGGGTCTTTCTCTCTCGGTTGAAAAGAACCACACACTATCTCCTCACCTCGCTTCCGCTGTCGAAGATGCATGTGTGATATGTTTGCATAAGACACACACGATTTTTCTCTACTTTATCGTGTGTTGTCCATGTCTCTTTCACACACGCACACACACTTTTTTCACTCACTCTTTCGATTTCACACACACACACTCTCTCTCTAGTTAGGTACTCTCTCATGTCCATAAACATATGGATGTTTTGAAAAGTCAAACCTCAGAAAAGTTTGACCAGGTATATGTGGAGAAAAACATTTACATCTGGCACGATCATTAGATTCATCACAACATGTACTTACTTCATACTATCATTTATCTTTGGTATTGTAGATATAAGTAATTTATTTATAAACTTGGTCAAAGTTTCAAAAGTTTGACTTCAACACAAATATAGGCACTACATTATCGAACGGAGGGAGTAGCTCTTTCTCTCTCTCTCTATACTATCTCTCACAGGCCTCCCCTCTTACTCGATCTCTCTATACTGAGGGATTATACGGTCACTGTGTCAGCGTATAGCTCCATATATTGTTTAGTCGACCGGTCAACCAGTCCACATGCTACCTTGTCAGCTCGTGTTCTCTATCTTCATGTGCTGGCCCATGTGGCAGTGGGTGAAAATAAGTAAACTAGAGGCCCGTCTGACATGCGGTGAAGTAACAGTAATGCTACACCCACGTAAACTAACATATGGTTTTTACGTAAAAGAGGACGTGGAAACAAAGGGTTGGTTCAGTGGGGATGGAAGGGCCCACCCCCTTGAAAATCAGGGGGGAGAAGAAAAGTAGTTAGGAAGATTATGTAGGTTTAAGTAGCTTTTACGTAGATGTAGGATTATTGGTGAAGTAAACAAAGTTGAAACCACTCGCGGTAGCACCCCGCACGCTAGTAAATTGAGGGCACACTTCTTCCGCATGAAGGACGCACTCGCGCACACTTCACCACTGCGCGGTGGCATGCACACAAGGACGCACTCGCGCACACCCAGCACACAATACACACCAAGCACACGTGTACACCGGCGTCGCCGCCGGCTGAGATGGACGGCGAGGCAGCCAACAAGCGGAGGCGGCTCGAGCCAAAACCGCATCCGACGAGCCTGGACTTCATCAGCAGCCTCCCCGACGACATGCTGCTCATCATCATCGGCCTCCTCCCCACCAAATCTACCATGCGGACCACCCTGCTCTCCCGGCGGTGGCGCCCCCTCTAGTGCCGCGTCCCCCTCAACCTCACCATTGACAGCTGCCTCTGCGATGGGGATTGCAAAAGCATGGCCGCAGTCTCCAAGATCCTTTCATCACACCCTGGGCCAGCCAGACACCTTGACATCTGCATGTTCAGTACCAACTGCAAGGTCCAAGCCAAGTTCGACGAGTGGTTCTTATCCCCCGCCCTAGATCAGCTCGAGGAGCTCAGGTTTGAAACTGGACGATGTCGCTCTCTGCCGCCGTCCGTGCTCCGCTTCACGCCAACGCTGCGCCGCGCCAGCTTCAGCTCCTGCTATTTTCCCCAGATTAATGCCGTGCCCACCCTTCTTCTCCCTCAACTCAAGCAGCTCGACCTCTTCGATGTTGGTATCTCGAAGAAGGCTATGGAGCACCTGCTCCATAGCTGTACTGTGCTCGAGTACCTTCGTCTTCGGCAGATCCACGAGTTCATTAGCCTCCACATCACCTCGACGAATCTCCGATGGATTTATGTGTCTTGCTGGCCCCGCAACAGGACATCAATTGGGAAGAGATCACTCCAGCTGTTCCACGTTATGGTCATTGAGAATGCGCCTTTCCTTGAGAGATTGCTTGTATCTGATCTAGAAGGTCCAACAAAAATCAGGGTCATTGACGCACTGAAATTGACAGCATTGGTGTACTCGTCTGCCAAATTCTCTGAACTCTTTATTGGATCCGTAATCGTTCAGGTACAACACTCATCTTCTTCTCCGTCTTCTTGAAATTCACATTTTTAAATAGCTTTGTGATGTATTTACGACTGTCATCCAAAAAATGATTCCCACAAGCTTGACCCAGTATGTGCGCACAGTGAAGATCTTGGCAATAAAATCTATCGGCCCCAATCTGGATCAAGTTGTTGGATTCCTCACATGCTTTCCGTGCACGGAGAAGCTGCTCATCGAGGTGAAACTTCTTTCCTATTAGTAAACGGTAATCACAACGTAGCTCAATTCTTTCGTAATTTTCCCAAATTACGATGACAAGTGTAGTGTTCAAAACTGCATCTACGCACTGCACCGAAAGAAATGTTTTTAGTATTTTTTTCTCACGTGATCACCAGCATCATTTTTTGTTGTTGTACTACTAGTAGCCTAGGCTAGTCATAGTGGCAAGTAACTTAGACTACTAACTCCATGGTTAGCCTAAGAGCAAGTATCACCTTCGTCCTGGTTTACTCTTCGTATTTTGTAGTATCAAAATTTGACCATAGATTTAACTGACAAAATGTTAATGCATGTCACTAAAAATTATATCATTGGATTCGTATTTGAACATAATTTCAAATGGTATAATTTCTGGTGACATGCATTGGCATTTCCTTAGGTAAATCTATGGTCAAAATTTTACACTAAATACGAGGTAGTACAAAAGTGGGCTATAACGGCCCTCCACTATGTAGGCCAAAACACGTGCCAAATTCACTTCTGATGCATTTGGCATCGATGCCCCTCCATTGCTCACCTGGTGCCCCAATCTGGATCACCTACTTTGCTACGGTGCCAAATTAACTCACGCAATGAAAAAACACTTGCGTGGGAGAGGGAGAGGACTGAGGCAATAAAAAAACACTTGTTTGGGAGAGGGAGAGGTTGGTGTAGTTGGTTTGATTGATTTGTTTATACATGTGGGTCTGTGTGCACAGCGGTGCCAACTCTCTCACATCGCTAGAGTAGTGCCAAAATCTTTTCATTTGACATCGATGCATATTATGTGGCATACTTTTGAGAAATATGGCATCGGCCACATAGTGGAAGGCAACAAATGCCCAAGCTCTTCACGTGCTCTTAGGTAAATGAGAGGAAAGAGAAAGAGAGAGAGAGTGAAAAAAATATCACTAGCCTTAGAGCCAACCCTATAGCCAACCCTATCGTATGAGCGAATGATACTGGTACCTCTTGATGACACGGTAATCTTATATAGCCAGCTGCTCTAATATGTTCTCTTCTTTTGCAGATAAAAAAAGACCTGAAAGTGAAAAATGTGCTGCACTATAACAATCTCATCGAATGCCTTGATCTCCATCTTACAGAAATTGATTTGATCTACTACCGAGGCAGCACATCTGAGATTAAATTGGCTAGGTTCTTTATTCTAGAGGCAAGTGTGCTCAAGGTAATGTGCTTTGGCGTTCTCTGGCGCAACAATGAATGGTGTGCTGATCACCGCAAGCGTCTAAGCCTAAATGACAAAGTCTCCGCAGAAGCTGAATTTGTTTTTGAAACATCAAGTCGCTAGAGACTCAAAAATTTATTTGCCCATTAGTGACTTGTCAGGGCGGTGGATTTTAGTTTGTACGATAATGCTGCATCCACCTAAAGTAACGAAAGTTCTTACGTAAAATTCCTAATAATTCCCTCTTTGTAGGTGCAGCATTACTCCTAGCATTTGTAATATCAGTTTGAAACTTGTAATAGTACGACTATCCAGCACGAGGTACTATGTTACGATAAATGTTCGCGTGCATAGGTGCGGCAACGATATACCCATTACTCGAGTACAATATTTATTATTACCAGCAAGAGGCCCATGCATTGCACGGAACATCAAGATGCATTTATACGAGCTGTTTATCTTGTGGGAGACGAAGATGAATGAGGGAAGGCCTAATCTGCAAATGTGGAGTGGGGTGCGGATATCTTTTTGCAAAATTGCCATAGTTTGCTTTCTATCCGTCAGATATAGATCGGACGGTCTATATTGCAGGATGGCAGGCACACCATCATCACCAACTCGGTTTTTTATAAGAGTTTCCATATTTCTCTATACTACTCCTATAGAAACCTGAGGGCTCCTTTGATTCAAGGGAATTCTATAGGATTTTTGGAGGATTGACATCCTTTGAAATTTTTCCTACGTTTGTCCTTTGATTCATAGGATTGAACCCCATAGGATTTTTTCCAATGGAAGGTTTTGTACTACATTTCATCGGAAATCTAACATCCACTCTAACCTCTTTTTACAATTCCTTTGCTTTTCTCGTGAAATCAAACGCTCCTTGCTAATCCTATAGGATTCAAGTGGCCATGACACTCCAATCCTATAATTTTCCTATTCCTGTGTTTTCAAAATCCTGCTGATCAAAGAGGTCCTGAGTTGGTGATGATGGTGTGACTGCCATCTTTCACCAATAGCCGTCGGATCTAGATCTGACGCATACAAAGCAAACTGCTGCAGTTTTGCAAAAAGATGCCCGCACTTGTTCCCTATTTACAAACAACTCCGTGTCTCTCACAATCAGCCTTATCTCTTCCCCACCACATCTAGAAGGCCATGAACAATCTGGTGCGATGGCCGCTGCCGGTGCCGTCCACCCGCAATCTTGGTGTTATGTGCAATGCACGGGCATCTTACCTGTATAAGAAAAGAGTAGAGATACTCATGGCAACGCACGGGAAATTATGTCAAACACGGCTAGTTGTAAGCAGGCTAGCTCTACAGCCATGATGATAGTGACTACACACGGTGAGGCTGACTTTGGTATGCCAAACACGGCGCCTACACTCAAGTGTCATCTCCGGCGCAGGGTCTTGTCACTTCACTGTGATGAGCAGCACGTAATAATTTAACCAACGGGTAGTACAGTACTACTACTAGTCTAGCACCACCATCTGGATTTAGTAGTACTACTACCACATCCGTCTAGATTTAGTATTTGACTAGCAATATCTAGTAATGCATGTCACAAAAAATATACTACTCCCTCTGTAAATAAATACATGGAGTATTGTTTTATTCGGTTTTGAACGTAGTTCCCGATGATATTATACACTCTCCCTTCCGGCATATGGCTCAAATCTGAAATCTAATCAATCATACTACTATTGTACTCACCGAGCGGTCAGCTTGGTTAGCTACCAACAAAAAATTGCAATCAAAGACTAGTTTCCAATGATATTATTTTTGGTTACATGCATGTCACCAAAAATTGTATCATTGGATTCGTATTTGAACATAGTTTCCAATGATATTATTTTTGCTTACATGCATGAACATTTTATTAGTTAAATCAAAGGTCAAAACTTGGCGCAAACTGCCAAGGGGACCAATAAACCAGTAAACATCAAAGTTCTCTCATTTTGCCCCAACTTGGTCTCGTTGAGATGACTATACTGCACTGGCACGGAGGGAGGGCCGAGGAGTAGATGGCCAACACACATGTGAATGCAACGTAGTCTGCACTTCTCATATAAAGGCTCCCTGCCAGTCCAATCTACGAAATCCTATGCACCTACGCACCCTAACCAAGGGCAAGAGTGATCACTCCAATCGCAAGATCAGTTGACTAGAAGCTAGACCCATGGAGGCGATGAGCACGAGCATCAGCCGGCTGTGCCAGATGGTCCACGACGCCGGCCTGCGGCCCGGCACCGAGGAACGTCTCCAGGTCATGCTTGAGGCCTCCAGGGCAAGAGGCCTCTTGGACGACAGCTTTGTCTCCTTGTTCGATGAGGTCCTCGTCGGCTTCCTCGACAAGTTCACCGTCGTCAAGAAGTTCGCGGACGACATTGACGTACGCCTCCAGCCCACGCACCCAGGCTCTATGATGCCCGCCACCCTCAACGGCCTCTATGGTGACAACCTCTTCGACGCACTGGTGGCCATGCGACTGCCCGCCGTCGCGCCGGAGAATGTCCACCTCGAGGTCGTGCTCGCCGCGCAGCGCCTGGCACAGTAAGACACCATCGACATAATCACCCATGTCTATGCGCAAATCATCCACAAGGACTACTACATGCAAGAGGAGGACGATAGGACGCTGGCCTTCTTGGACCGCAGGGCAACCTTGGACGGCATTGTTCAGAAGCACGTTGAGCTCGCCTCCAATGCCGCTGCTCCTCACACGTCGGTTGGTGACCCAGCGCACTAGGGCATGAGGATGTCGTTGATGGATCCGTATGTATCTTTATCTTTCCGTCAATTCCATGTAGTAGTATATTGTACTAGTAATTATCTTACCTTTTGCATCAACTTCATAATTTTCGTACGTACTCCATGCATGAACCGCGCCAGAACCAAACTTCTCATTACACTAGGGAAAATCGTTATTTCTATCTATCGGTCGCGCCATGGAGCAGAACCAAATTTTACAAGTTACAAGTTCAAAAGGAAAAGCCTGCCGTGTTCGTGTCGCACCCCCACACGGTTGGTCCGGCACGCTGCTCAAGGGGGAATGCGTGTTGTGTTGCATTTTCACTAACAAGTGGGACCACAGTTGAGCAAACTGACTATCGGCAAACCCCCACCCCGCCCACCGTGTGATTGCTGAGTTAGAGAAAACAGGAGGGAGAAGAGATAGCTGTAGCACGGACTCCAAGAAAATTGGTGTCAGATGGGACTCGTGTGGGTGGCGTGTGCCGTACTGCTAGACGTGAATGCTAGTTATGGCCCATGCCACCCCACTATATTGAGGTGCTGGTTATGTAGAGCGAACACATTATCTCTCCAGGAGTACGGTACACCACTAGTACTACTCACATTGTTGCAAAATTTCCTGGAGTCCGTGCTCAGCCCTCCTCCCTCTCTCTTCTCAGCCAACCAGCAGACGCGGAGTGTGCCCATCGTCTGTTTGCTCACATGCGGTCCCACATGTCAGTGAAAATGCAAGACGACCCACTAAACCTGCACATCTTTCACCTCAACGTGCTGGTGATGAAAAACAAATCCAATAAAGATCTTCGGTGGCCGCTTTTGGAGTTACTCAAGAGTAAGATTCTATTTATAGTTTAACCCAAGATGCACATCACGTGGCTTCAACTAGCACTCCATTTTCTTGCATGACACGACATGGATGCTGGATGTCCCACGTGTCGGCAAAAGGAGGAAGAACTCGACCAAATCTTCTCCACATTTAGACCGGAGGAGTAGGAAACACGGCAAGCCCTGTGCCTACATCATACTATGTACTAAAAGCACACCTCACGCAGTCATGTTATCAGCATATTTCTCGGCCTCCGTGCGACACCTAGCTCTAGTTGATGGTATACTACTACTAGGACTAACTATTGCACTAGCATACTCCACTATTAGGTTGGCTCTATGTGACGTGGCAACTTCATATAACCGGATGCTGGCTATACTACTACGGTACTCACACTCCAAGAAGTGACTCGAAAACCATTCATAAATTGAGTTTATGACATGCATATGCAAATGTACCATTCATTACATACAACAAGTCATCAACACACAACGACAACGAGGATACATGTTGGATTATAGATTATTTCCAACAAAACATTCTAGTAAATACTAAAGTTTTTATCACATAACAAATAAGAAGCAATGAAATGAACTTCAGCTCAACCAATCCTCGGCATTGGAAACGCTTGCTTTGAACCATAAGTAAGCCTCTGGGAAAGGGAAGCTATTGTCAATATCGAGACCAACGCATGACTCATCATCCAGGCTGAAGCGGCCTATATCAGGACGCATATTGTGATAGCCAGGGTAGGGAACCATAGCAATGTCTGAGGTATAGATACAGTAGCTTCTCATAAACGGTAGTAATGTTGTGCCAACAGCAGCTGGATCACCTTTCACCATCATTGGATAGTTTTGTCCAAGGAAGAGCGAGTTTTCTCCAAGACTATCAATATGGAACCAGGCAGAAGGTGTTGGCGCTAGCACACTAGTATCCATCCCGAATACCCTGCAACGGATGTTGGCATAGGTCCAGAGAGTGCGACCATGGGAGACAACACCTGCTTCCTTAGTAACATCAGCAGTGCCCTGTATACATACAAGAAGAGGTGATCCATCGGAATAAGTTGCCAGGCGCCACTGAGTATGTAGGTCATGCTCGTCCTCATGCTCGTGATCATCACCATCGTCATCTCCCCCTTGGTTATAATTTTTTTCAAGTATAGGTGGTGGAATGTTCACAGGACCTTGAAAACACAAGAAGGTTAATTAGTACGGGGATAATAACTCGCATGCACGTGGATGAAACAATTCTAATTAGGGTGGAAGACAAACGTACCGAAACAATAAGGATTCCATGCAAAAACAGTGCCGTGAGTGGTGGCAGCAAACACAAGACTCTTGTATTGAATTGCATCACAGTACTCATCCGTGTACAGAAATTGATTTGTGAGCAATATCCCTCGAGGCGTGGAAGTAAGGACGGCAACAAGCTTGTCGAAGATAGCAACAACATGATAGTTCATGTAATCCCAAGAGCGGTTGGGAACTCGACAAATTGCTATCTTCTGTAGACGACAGTCACCATGATCGTATTTGAACCTACGTAGATCATCTGTGTGCTCAACCTCAGGGCACTCTGAGATTTTTGGAAGTGGAACCCGGTGATGAGTGTATACATTCACGAGTTCCCACTCGCAGTTGTACCCAATATAAACAACCCAATCTCCATTTGCGCCTGCCCAGGCCTTACCCTTAAGCAATGGCATCTTAACATCACATGTATCATTATCAAGTGGCATCAACTTGCACAAAGCAAGGCTTCCGTCGTCCCCGCGCCAGCGAGCAGGGTCATGGCGAAGAAGATAGGGGAGATCAAACCGCTCCTGAACCCTTGGGTTCTTTGTAATGATGTTATTTGTTGAGTCGAGAATGGTATTGAACGAACCTGCCATGCTAGCCGAGGTGATGACGCCGCACCGATCAATGAGTTCGTCCACCACCTCATCTTTCAGATCGGGGCAAGAATAACGGGGTCATTTTCGGCCTGTTCCCTCCATGGAGAAGACGATCAAACAATGGCAGAAGGAAGGGTGAAGGCAAATGGAGGGAGGAAGAGCATGCGACAGCAGTTCCAAATCGAGAGGGAAAGGCGAAGATGCGGTGGACGGTTGCCATGGTACAGGAAGAGGCGCCCCGGCCTACATAGACGTCCGTTCGGTAATTGTACAAAAGGACTCGCCGTCGTCTCACTGACATGTTGGAATGGGACCACATGTCAACAAAACATGGTGTGTCATTTCTAGTGCAAAATGCGATCTGGCCGCGTTGGCCCAAGGTGCCGCATTATTTCTCGACTTTATTTTTTTAATGGTGTGCCGTTCAGTTTTGAAGCACGACTAACTGGTACTGTATGCAGAGAAAATATAAACTACTCTACCACTACTCCATCTCTAGTACTAGTATCAAAAAAGATATATAGGCTGGAGCTTCAGCGCTTGCTTGCTAAGGGCTGCCCACTTGCTTCTCACACTATCACCCTCTCTCCAGATCTAAAAAAGACGGTGATGCCCCTCTCTCTCCCTCCTCACCGGTAGTCACAGATCCGCTGGGGAAGAAAAGGACGTGCAGCATTGACGCACTTGTCGTCGGCGAGCGAGGTCACGCACTGACGACAAGGCCGTCCTCTCAGACCTAGCACCCGCGCGGGATGGCCTCCGTCCCCAACCTCGCTGCCGTAATGTGTGCGGAGGACGACGACCATGAGCAAAGCCACTTCCCGCCGACCCTCAGGTATGCTACCTCTTTTCGAACCATACCCTTGTTCTATTGCCCCATCTACCACACCATTGCATGTGGATCTTTTTTCACTCCACCATCTCCCCAATTTGCTATCCTCTGCTCTGCTGGTCACGCAGAACAAAACCTTAATTTGCACTATTAAAGGAAACCCTACTTCATGCAGACTAATCCATGTCTGGGTTGAATAAGGAAAGGAAGGGAGAAAGTACTGTCGAAGAAACTAGGCATCGAACCCGCATCTAGGTTGAAAAGGGGAAAATCAGTAGCTAAGGAACGAGTCTTGTGTCTCTTGGTTGAAAAAGGTATAAAGGCATGACAACGCAATAGAGAATGACCAGGTCGATCGGTTTGTTTTCCTCAGATAGGAAAAAGGTGGCTAAAGAGAACAAAAATGGGACGTAATCCACATATGTTGCCTGGATATTTGTTGCTCTGGGCAACCATCCCTCCCTCACCACTCTATGCGTTCGTGGAGGTACATCGTACTGGTGCGCCCACTGTCTAAATGGGCCTCCCATGCTCTTATTGTCACTTTTTTGCTGTTAGTATAACGCCAGCGGTAAAGTCAAGCAATGCTACTGCTAAAGTGATGCCACATTTAACTAATGCCGCACTTAGTCTAATGCCACCGATAAATTTAAGCAATGCCATTTAATGCCACTGGATTATTTTAGGGTTAGCTGTTGATTGTGGATGTATTAAAGATTTTTCAGCTAAGGCATTCTAATGTTGTTGCACAACCAGTATACCAACGATGAAACTTGTTACTACCTTCAGATTTTTGCACTGTTAATGCTTATAGATTACATACCTCACTTTCATGAGATAAGTCAATTTTTTTGTACAATGTCACTAAAATGCCAAGGCGTTGATGTCATTTTATTTTGGTTAAACTGCACAAAAAATTATGAAGAGAAGAGGAAAGGTCAAGAGTGGGCACCTCCTCCTCCGGCTGTTTTCTTGATTCAGTTGATCAAGTTTTTATGTTTGATCGGTTATCAAGATTGGGATAGCAATTTTTCAAGTCCCCTCGAGTTCTAAATGATATTTACCTTGAAGGTACATGGTTTGCAATTTTTTTTTATACTATCATTAGTTAAAAATGCTAGTTACCTTCAGACTTTTGTATTTGGTTTAATGCTGTTGCACAGCTAGTATACCAATGCTGAAACTTGTTACCTTTACATTTTGTATAGTTAATGCTTATAGAAATCTTCCAGTGCTAGCTTATGGAAATCTGTTCAGTAAAACCATTGTACTGTACCCCGTAATAAAAAAATTACTCTACTGTTGCACTAGCCACTGGATTAGTGTATATTTGTACTATTTGAATGGTGTTGCATTAGCGTATGGACATATATAAGGTGTGGCAAGCTTTCCCAGATATGTGCTCAAGAAAACTACTACCTATTTTTTAAATACTAGACGTTTGGGTACTTTAAATTGAACTGTGAAAACATCTTATATTAAGGAACAGAGGGTGTGGAGTTCACTCAAATTATGCCGGTAAAGCTAGTCACACCTTTGTTAAAGTTAATGTTCATTATGTTATCGGAGGAGGTCTGCATGTTTGTCTCTAATGCCTGTGATCACATACCTGACATCATGATGTAATGGTAAGTCATTGCTTTTTGTACAGTGTCACTGAATTGTCAAGGTGGTGATGGCGTTTTATTTTAGTTGAACTGCACAAAATATGCTTAAAAGAAGAGGAAAGGTCAGGAATGGCTCAATCTTTCAGAAAATACTATGTTTGCCTTCCTGACATCAGCCGTTATTGCCTTATTTATTCCTTAAAAAAAGGTGGTTAGAAACAGTCTTGCTACCTTTTCCCATTAAGAAATTGGAATGCTTATATTTGTGAGTCTATGCTTCAACTAGTACCACTTTTATAGTAATCACACTTTCAATATCTGTGCAAACAGGGATGCTCGATTTTAGTGGAACTGCACAAAAATTCCAAATGGTTCAACATTATGAGCATGTTTTCTTCCAAACCGGTATATCCAATTGGTGGCACTATGAGCTGTTCATTATGAAGGTACATGGTTTGCTACTATCTTGATACTCTTTTTGTACTGTCATTAGATAGTAATATTAGTGGTTTGCATGTGAATTTATTGGCAGGGTGGACCTACATTGGAGGTCCAGGACATGATTCAATGATAGGATGCTCAATTTCGGTTGTATCGATTTCACCTCTTCCATCACTGCGAACATGGATATCCTTGGTCTGATGAAGAATAGGCGCCTGTACTAGCAAATCAATTCAGTACAAAATTGTCCAGGGCAAAACATGATAGCATCAAATTGTCCAATGCAAAACTTGACAGATGGTAAGGGGAAACGACTAGAAGAGACGTGTTTAAACCGAAAATACATGGTGCGGTATATGTTTACTAGCCGCTTGATATTTGTGCAGACAGATGTCTGCCCGTTGCTATTTGGCAAACAAACAAAGTGACCTCAATTTTGGTGGAACTGCACAAGAGAATAGTATAGTCACTGCATGCAGTGCCATTTGAAAATAGACACAGAAAGACTGGATAGTCACTTCATGGACTGCACAAAAGTAGTACTATACTATTTATTGGCCAACACTAGGTGCTTCATTGCTTTGGTCTGATTATACAATGGGCATCATTTTGCCTAAGTTAAAGTTTATATTCCGAAAATAGTCTCGTCGTGTGATCGAGAGAAGACCAAATTATATTGCAGTGGATGTTCCTCCATCATGTGTGGTTCATTCTCATGGTTCCAGTTGTTGGTGAAACCACTTACGTTTGCAAGAGGAATTGTAGACTTCACAAACAAATTTGTCTTTCACTCTGTACTGAATGTTGGCCTAGAGAAGCATCCATGTTAGTAGCAAGAATAGATGTTTTTTCTAGATCTTTTCTTTTGGAGCTACATATTTGTATATGATCTGTGAATCATTGAGATGCATTAACATGTTGATCTTATGTATGGGAATCGTACTAGTTGGTTGTGAATTTGGGCTACTAATGTGAACATATTACAATGCCAGGCCTGTGAGTCTCGTGTGAACATTTCGAACGGATGGGCTCTTACTACTGTGCACAGCATGATCCTTATTTCTGTGTGCTCAGTGTTTACAAGTTACTAGCAGTTCCTTATTTCTATTCGCTCAGTGTTTACAAGTTACTGATCAATCACTAGCTAGCCTACTAATACGCTCCTGGCAGTTTTAGTTGCGACGCAAGATCCGAAGGTGGTAGTTTTTTGAATAAAAATGCCTACCTCTGAAGAAACTGACATGCTGTTCTGAAGAAAATGCCATGCGAATCTGAAGAAACTGACAGCAAAAATGTTCGCAAATGCCTTATCTCCCATCAAACGTTCATCAGCTATTGCGATCCTACACGTACACTATCCAACCGACTCGATCCTACGCGATTAACCAGCGGACCACGCACGTACCTCATCTGGATGAATCAAGCGCACTCGTTTGACCGTCATGCCGACGTGCGACCCAGCACGGACGTGACGCACCACTGACGGGACGGGACGGGACGGCATAGTCATAATTTCAGTTTTTCTAGTTTTCCACGGCAAGCTGGCGCGCTAAGCCATGCCTGCTTATGCATTGAATTTTGATGACCGCGATGACCGTCGCGTTTCCCGCTACACGCTGGTTCACCTACCTTTCGCCTATAATTATTGGTTCCCGGCGTTCTCCGGTGGCACCATCACCCAACTCGCCCTATCCTCATAAGCCCCCACCGGCCCGACGTCGCTCGCCACTTGCCTTCGCTCTCGCCACGTCCGTCATGCTCCCGCCCGTCCGCAATAGGCGACGCCGGAGGCGGTCACCACCGGAACTAGTGTTCGGTTTTTCATCGGAAGGCAGACGGAGGGAGGAGGCATTCTATCGGTCTTTAGATGGCAACGCAGAGTATGAGGACTTGTTGGAGCGCGACCGCCTGGCGGAGGAGCAGCGTATCGCCGATTTGCACCGCCAGCGGGGCATGGAGCAGCAGCGCACCGACGCTCTGAGTCGCGAGCAGAGCGCCCGCAACTGGGCCGACTACGTGGAGGCCGGTGCCCGGCAAATAGCCCTGGAAGCTGTCGGGCACGCACACATTCGCGACGCCGAATTTTACTACCAGCTCGTCAAGTGGGTTTCCCGCTTAGAAGCCAAAGCTTCGGTGCACCACGCCGACATGGAAAGGGCCAACGCGCGTGAGCAATGTGCCCTATCGCACCTCTGGCAAGTCCGAGGCGAGGAGGAGGACGTCGGTGCCGGCGTTTAGCGTGTACCGCACATGGCTGCCGGCATCGTCTAGTTAGCTAAGAGTAAGTTAGTACTTGTACACTACTAGAGTATTAGTGGGAGTAGATAGTTAACCTGGCTATGATGGTTGTCAACGTGGAAGTTTAGTACTCTATATCTGGATCAGACCTGTTACTTTGCTCTGAATGTTGAACTTTCCGTTTGAACGTATGGAATGGGCTGTTATTTTTCTAAATGGGCTGTATTTTTCCGCCACGAGTTTAGAGGTTGACTTGTGGGCCTACTAGGTTGACGCGTACACAATCAGGAGATGATTGTACGTGAAGAGGATGACAGCAGGGACCCACCAGGGTCATGGCAGTACGCAAGCAAGTGCCTCCTTATTTCAAGCCAAAAAAAATGGTTCCTCCTAATGGATTTCTGACATCTGGGTTCCATGCCATTGTCAACGTAGTCAATA
Source organism: Thinopyrum elongatum (assembly GCA_011799875.1). Lineage (NCBI taxonomy): Eukaryota > Viridiplantae > Streptophyta > Magnoliopsida > Poales > Poaceae > Thinopyrum > Thinopyrum elongatum. The sequence goes on along the minus strand of CM022298.1, from coordinate 549,932,886 downwards.
AACGAGAGAATTGCACAACGAGCGGCTGACAGCAGGGACCCAGCAGCTCACCCAGTTCTTTTTTATTTTTAAGATGGAAGCAGGGTGTCAACTGGGCTGTGCGGGGCACTCTGGCCTGTCTAGCCAGCCTTTTATTTTATGTTTACCACAAGACCAGCCCAGTAGTTTTTTTTTCTTTCTGAAAATGGCTAGCCCAGTTTTTTTGTTCTTTTGCAGAATACCCAACCGAGGCCTACTTGCTTTGTCAGCCCTGCTGGGCTGCAAATCTTTCAAGACGAGGAGAGTTTCATTCGGCTTGCCCAGAAAATGGGCTATCAGTAATGAGAAATGGGATGTACATTTTTAAAACACATCAAACTGGCAATTAGTTTCAATTTTTTTTTCATTTCAAGATTTTAAATTCCATTGATTTTTATGCGTGGACAATTATTTGGATTTTTTATTGATATAAATTTATTTTTCAAATTAGTTTGAATGTGACTCGAAATTTCATATAATTTTTTAACCGTGGCCAGAATATGGGCTGTAATGCTAACAAAAAGAATATGGGCTCTAAAAAAATCCTTAAGAATTAGCAAATGGGTTGTAAATTATTAGAAATAATGGCAGATAGGTTGTATGCTGTTTTCCACACATTTGAGGCTGACTTGTGCGCCTACTATAGGGTTGACGCGTACGCTTTCCTAAAAAAAAGGTTGACGCACATGCAACGCAATGTCAACTTAGTCAACACACGAGAGCAGTGACAGTTGGATGTCCATCCAACGGTCGTCGTGCTTCTTCAATCTCTGCTCTTCCTGCTCCATCCGCTCAAACAAGCGCCGGCGGGACTGCCTGCTCCCTCCTCCCGCGGTCAGCTGTGCTGCCGCGCAGGCCTCACCGCCCCACCGTACTCCCATCACTGGCCTAGCCATCCCTCTACTCATCCAGACCTCCTGTTATTCTCCGGCGACGGCAGCCTCACACTGCAGCGGAAGCAGTAAACCCTCGTACTCCCCTCTGCGTGGGAAACAACTGCCGAGTCTTCCCCGGCTCCTAGTCATTCCCTTCCTAGGCCTCGCCGTCGTCCCCGCCTTGGTGCTCTCGACGCAGTGTGGTCAACGTGGTCAAGGAACGACTTCCATCGGAAGAGGACTATACGTGAAGAGGCTGACAGCTAGGTCCACGACCGCAGCAAGGAAGTGCCACCTTATTACGCGCAAAGTAATGATTCCTCCACCTGACAGCGGGGACCCACCGGAAGGGCCTCTGCATTTTGTGAAAAAAACATTCCCCCCGCTGACAGCTCTAACCCACCAGCTATATCTTCGAACACAGGGAAGTGCCTCCTTATTACGCACAAAAAATGAATACCCCAGCTGCTAGGTGGGACCCACCATATTTGAAGGCTGACTTGTGGGCCTATTAAGTTGACACGGACGCAGGGCTTTGTCAACTTAGTCAATATAAACGATTCTAGCTGCGGTGACCATATGATGTCCATCCAACGGCTGTCGTGCTTCTTCAACCTCTTGTCTTCTTGCTCCAGCCGCCCAAACCATCGCGAGTCGTGCCGCCTGCTCCTGCCTCCCGTGGCCGGCTGTGCTGCCACGCAGGCCTCACCGCCCCCTCCTACTCTAACCTCTAGCCAGGCCATCCCTCTACTCACCCACAACCCCTGTTATTCTGCGGCGACGGCAGCCTCACACCGCAGCCGAACCAGTCAACCGTCATACTCCTCTCTGTGTGGGCATCCACTGCCGCATCTTCCCTGGCTCCGTGTCGTCCCCTTCCTAGGCCTCGCCGTCGTCCACCGCCTTGGTGCTCTCGGCGCGGCGTGGTCAACCTGGTCAAGGAACGACTTCCATCGGAAGAGGACTGTACGTGGAGAGGCTGACAGTTGGGTCCACGGCTGCAGCAAGTAAGTGCCTCCTATTACGCGTAAAATAATTATTCATCCACTAGACAGCAGGGACCCACCGAAAGGGACTCTGTATTTTGCGAAAAAAATGTTTCCCCCCTGACAATTGGGACCCGCCAGCTACATCTTCGCACGCAAGGAAGTGCGTCCATACTACGGGCAAAAATAAATGATTCTTCCCCCTGACAGCTGGGACCCACCAGCTATATCTTCGCATGAAAGGAAGTGCTCCTTATCCTCCCTGACATCTGGGACCCACCCGGTCGAAGCGTACGTAGCGTTGTCGCGAACGTGTATGTACATATTGGTCGATCGGTCTCTCTGCAGCAATGAACCGTGGCCGAGTAAGGAGCAGCACGTGTCGTAGTAGAGGCGCGGACATAGCATGTCACGCAGTCCCGTCTATATCGTGTACACGTACGTACAGCCACACTACAAGAAAGTAAATACGGCTATGTACGTACATATGGGCGGGGTCTCGAACGCGTACAGCGACGTCGTCCTGTTCATTGGCAGCCAACCGGCTGGGTCGCAACGGAGGAAACAGCATCGTGTTCATCAGGAGGCAACAGAATACGTCGTGTTCATCGTGAGCCAATCGGCTTGGACGGAACAGCCGAAACGAGGTCTGGCGTACCGCAGAACGGAGAAAATGGGCCTTCTGTTCGATCGCGTACGGTCAAAACGGGGTCCTGTTCATCGGGAAGGGTCTGGCGTACCGCAAAACGAAGGAAACGGACTTGTGTTAGAGTGCCTACGATCGAAACGGGGTCCTGTTGATCGGGAGGGGTGTGGCGTACCGCAAAACGGAGGAAACGGACTTGTGTTGGAGTGCCTACGGTCGAAATGGGGTCCTGCTCATCCGCCGTCTACTGCCTCGCTCCAGCCTCCATGGGCTACTGTGCATCCACCGTCGACCTCCTCCAGCCACCATGGGCTACTGTTCATCCACGTGCTACTATTCATCCAGCCTCCACCGGCTGCTGTTCATAGAGCCTCCACGGGGTCCTGTTCATCCACCCCCAACCGACTGGGGTGTGGCGGCCTCCTCGGGGTCCTGTTCATCCAGCGGTAACGGCCTACTACCACGGGATCCTGTTCATCCAACCCCCACCGGGAACTGTTCATCCACAGCCAACCAACCGGCTCGACTCACCACGTCTCGACTCGTTCTACGTACCGCTCGCACGGTAGCAACGGTCACTATTCATCAAGAGGCAACCCAACACCGGCTGGCTACGTCTCGCACGGGGGCTCGATCGGCTTCAGTAAGCAGCAGCAGTGATTGATAGCTTGGTTCAATTAGCAGCAGCAGCGAAGGAATCACTCGGGTTCAGTCAGCAGCCAAGGGATCGATCGCTCGGGTTCAGTTAACAGCCAAGGGATCGCTCGCTCGGGTTCAGTAATGTGCGATCGCTCGGGTTCGGTTAGCCAACGCCTCGCACACACGCGCGTACACGAGAGAAACGCGCAAACCTCCGTGCATCGCTCGGCCCCGACGACCCACCGTAACCGGGAACTCCCCGATATTTTCCTCGCCCTCGCTTCTACCACGATTTTTTCCGTCATGGACGGTCCAAAGAATGTCATCCAGCTGCGTCTCCGGCCCGCCCAGGACGAAAAGCCCATTTTCTGTCATGATTTTTTGTCATAGAAGTAGGAGCCCACCACATCTATGATGATACGTGCTTTTGTCACAATTATCGTCATAGAAGTGTCATAAGCATGACAGGAAAAAAATTCGTTCGGCCCAAAATGTCACGGATGTGTCTTTTTTTTGTAGTGAGGGACCCCCCTCCGGTGGTTCTTAGCTCCAGTATTTTTCTTTTATTCCATAAAAATTCTCCAAAAAGTTTCGTTTCATTCCGAGAACTTTTATTTCTGCACAAAAACAACACCATGGTAGTTCTGCTGAAAACAGCGTCAGTCCGGGTTAGTTTCATTCAAATCATGCAAATTAGAGTCCAAAACAAGAGTAAAATCATTAGGAAAAGTAGATACGACGGAGACGTGTCAACTCGCCCAAGCTTAAACCTTTGCTTGTCCTCAAGCAATTCAGTTGATAAACTGAAAGTGAAAAAGAAAAACTTTTACGAACTCTTTTGCTCTTGTTTACATAAATAAGCTTAAGTAGCACTTAGGTTTTCAGCAAAGATTATAACTAACCATGTCGACAATAACTCTTAGAATTTATATTAACTCATATCAATGGCATAAGAAACTAGCGAGCAAATAATAAGATATCTCACATGACAACACTTTATCAAAACAAGCATGATATAATATGACAACAGTGGTATCTCGCTAGCCCTTTCTGAGACCGCAAAACATAAATGCAGAGCACCTCCAAAGTTCAAGCAGTGACTAAACATTGTAATTCATGGTAGAAAAGATCCAGTCATGATGCATCCAACATTAGATATATACAATGCATGAGGATGATAATAGTGCTCTCAGATCTGGCGTTTATTTGAGAAGGTGATGACTCAACATAAAAATAAATAGATAGTCCCTTCGCAAAGGGAAGCAGTGATTTGCAGCGGTGCCAGAGCTCAGATTTTTTAAACAGAGATAAATGAAATTTTGAGAAATGCACCCTTCCTGTTTATTTCGCGACCATCAGTTCTCGATATCTTCCATGCTAAACACATTAGTGGCGGTTCCCAAGCGATAAAAGTAAAGGTTTACTCCCCCTCCACCAATCAAACACACTCCATGGCTAGCCGAATCCATGGGTACCGTCCATACCAACATCATTCCTGGGGGAGTTTTGTTTAATTATTTGCAATTTGAATTTGAGACTGGGAATCCCTCTTATCACCCCTCTCGTGCAAGGACAAGTAAATAAACACTCATCATGAGAATAACCCGCTTAGCATGGAAGATATTGACTACCTCATGTCACTCTACGAACAATCCAGGCACACACAAAAATGGTTGTTTATTTGAAGTTTTTTTAGAGGTGGCACCTGCAAATTTACTTAGAACGGCAGGGTAATACAGCATATAGGTAGGTATGGTGGACTCATCTGGAATAACTTGGGTTTTAGAATTTTGTTGCACAAGCAGTTTTCCCGCTTAGTACACGCGAAGGCTAGCAAATAGGTTGAGAAGCGGCCAGCTAGAGAGCGAAAATGGTCATGAACATGCATTATGCATAAGTAACATTGAACACTAGCATGAGTAGGATATGAACACCATGAACATAAATATCATAGAGGCTATGTTGGTTTTGATTCAACTACAAGCATGAACATGTGCCAAGTCAAGCCACTCGAACATTCGGAGGAGGATACCATACTATCATAATACATCATAACTATTTTAATGCATGTTGACACTAAAGATAAATCATTATCCACTCCTAGCCGTTTAAGCATCGCATGAGCAACTATCATCTCAAATTGTCATCACTAACATGTTTACTCATAATATGTTGAACGACTGAGCTAAACATATTTTAAAAATGAAAACAAGAAGAGTTCATACCAGCTTTCCCTCACCGCAATCACTTCATCAAATCATTTTAACGCAATGTTGACATCCAAGATAAATCATTATCCACTCCTAGCTACTTAAGCATGGCATGAGAAACTATAATCTCTAATTATCATTGCAAACATGTTTGATCATAATAGGCTGAATCATGGATACTAGGTTAAACATATTTACAAAAAAAGAACAAGTTGAGTTCATACCCGTTTCTCTCTGCCACAGCCAGTTCATCCAATATCGTCATTATTGCCTTTCACTTGCACAACTGAACGATAAGAAAATAATAATAGTGCAAGAGTGTCATGGACTAAGCTGGAATCTGCAAACATTTTATTCTAAAGGAGAAGACAAAGTAATTTGAGCTCTTCGTTAGACCAAAGGTAATGAATATGAGAGCCACTCAACATTTTCATCGTGGTCTTATCCTCGGTATGACTCAATAAAAAGAAACGAATTTCAAAGAAAGACATTGAAATATTTTTGGAGTTTTTAGTTTTTCTTGAAGAAAGCAAATTAAAGAAAAGAGAAAAACAAAAACAAGAAAAACTACTTACACGGGAAAGCTCCCAACAAGCAAAAGAAGAACAAGGAAATCTTTTTGGGTTTTCTTTTAAATTCTACAACTAACTAAACTAGAAAGAAGAACCGAAAAGAACAGAGAAATATTTTTGGGTTTTCTCAAAAAAATTCAAACACACAAGAAGAAAGCGAGAGAATAAATATAGCATGGATAATACAATGAAAAAGTGTGAACACCGACAACTGGAATGAAATGTGTGAACATGAATGTAACGTCGGTGGAAATACGTTCTCCGCCAAGCTTAGGCTTTTGGCCTAGCTCGGTGATCACCACTCGTAGTAGCCCTCCGGTCCCATGTTGAAGTGTTGTGGAGCGGGCACCTGAGCGTCCCACTCCTGAGGCTCCTCCTCAGCAGCTGCCTGGGCGTTTCGGTAGGCAATGATGTCATCTGGCATGATCTTGTATCTGCCCCTGGCAATAGAATCAAACAAAGCAGGTGCAGGCAACGGAATAATATCACAGGTAACCACACTGAAAACCAGGTTGTAAGGAATATTTATAGTAGTGTTCTCGCCATCAATAAATTGATGATCTGCCATAGCCTGACGATCTGAGTAAACCTTGGGCAAACGATAATCATGCTGGTGAATCTGAATGTTAAAGTGACTCGCTAAACTAGTGGCATAAATACCACCATGAATTTTGCCCTTGGTCCTGTTAAGGTGCAAACGGCGTGCAAAAATAGCCCCTAGGCTAAAGGTGTTATCACCGTATAGTGCACGGCGTAAGACAGCAAAATCGGGGGCACTAAGTGCACCAACCTTCTCTCTAGCAAGTAAACACTTCGTGATAAATAGAACAAAATAGTGCATAGAAGGAAAATGCAAGCTAGTGGCTGTGACACTCGATACCCCTCTCTCATCTCCCACTAACAATGTACGATAAAAATCCTCAAACTCTGCAGGCTTAGGCTCTCTTATTTCACCGTCAGAAGGGATCAAGCATACATCGCAGAACTCAGTAAGTGGCATCTGACGGCTTTCAGCATATAAATTAAACTGCACCTCAGGGGAATTATTCCTACTCAGAAAATTGAAGTTTTGCACAAAGGAATTTGTAAGGAGATGGTATTGTTCACACTCAGCTACGATGAAGTCGGTGAGACCAGCATTAGCAGCAAATTATGCGAACTCTTGACGGATCCTGGCTCCATCCATGAAGGGGTTATGAGGCCATTCGCACGGCCACACCTCCGTCCTTCTTTGAGTGTGGAGATCATTGTCAGATGACTCCCCAATGACTCCCTTAGAGCTCTTCTTGGAAGCAAACTTCCTAAAGAAACTCATCTTATTCCTATGAATAAAATTCTGAAAATTTTAGTCCACAAAATTTTTTCCCAACAAAACTTCATAAGATTAATACCAACTACTCATAGAGAGGCATAGAGGCTACATTGAGCATTCAAACTACTTAGAACTCTAAGAATTCAACATGCAAGCTCATCTACAGCAGCACCAAGAATAGCTAATTATTCAAAATATAATCCACTAGAATAAAAACTAATTGGACCAATGGAGGAGTCACATACCAAGTAGCAATCCCCCAAAACAGTTTCGGAAACGGAGCTTCGAGCAAAGAGATCAAAATCCATGGGTTTGAGAGCAAGAACACGAGAGAGAGAGCAATGGTGAAGTTTTTCTGGAGGTAGGTGATGACATGGGCTAAAGAGATAAGTGAGGGGACCCACGTGGGGACCACAACCCACCAGGGAGCGCTTGGGGCTGCTGGCACACCCTGGTGGGTTGTGCCCACCTGGCGCACCCCCCTCTGATGTTATTTGTGGTATAAATTCAGAAATATTTAGAAAAAAATCATATTAAATTTTCATGGCATTCTGAGAACTTTTATTTTTGGGTCATTTTTTTATTGCACGGGAAATTCAGAAAACAGACAAAACATGGCATTTTATTTTATTTTATTTAACTAATAGAAATAGGAAACAAAAGTTGAAAACAGAAGGTTATGCTTACTAAATTCATCAACTTCATACCTTTCAAAAATGATCCATTAATAAGGTTGATCAAGTCTTATTAACAACCACTTTCGATTAGCATGAAACCGAAGAACTTTCGTAAAACACTAAGTAACCTCAATGGGGATATGCATGTCCCCAACAATAAGCATTTCATATTTCTTTTTGGCAGTAGGTAGAGGTAGTTGAAAACTTCCAATAGTGAGTGTCGGAGATTTTTCAATAACATTAATACCATTCACTTGGAATTGTTTCTTCGGAAAGTGCACTGTATGCTCATTACCATTGATATGAAAAGTGACCTTGCTTTTACTGCAATCAATAACAGCCCCTGAAGTATTCAAGAAGGGTCTACCAAGGATAATCGACATGTTGTCGTCCTCGGGCATCTCAAGTATAACAAAGTCAGTTAAGATAGTAACATTTGCAACAACAACGGGCACATCCTCACAAATACCGATAGGTATGGCAGTTGATTTGTCAGCCATTTGTAAAGATATTTCCGTAGGTGTGAGTTTATTCAAGTCAAGTCTTTTATATAAGGAGAAAGGCATAACACTAACACCAGCTCCTAAATCACACAAAGCAGTTTTGACATAATTTCTTTTTATGGAGCAAGGTATAGTTGGTATTCCCGGATCTCCAAGTTTTTTAGGTACTCCATCCTTAAAAGAATAATTAGCAAGCATGGTGGAGATTTTAGCTTCAGGTATTTTTCTTTTATGAGTGATGATGTCTTTCATGTATTTTGCATAAGGGGCCATCTTTAATATATCAGTCAAACGAGTGCGCAAAAAGACTGGCCTAAGCATTTCAGCAAAGCGTTCAAATTCTTCATCATCCTTTTTCTTAGTTGATTTAGGTGGAAAGGGCATGGGTTTTTGAACCCATGGTTCTCTTTCTCTTCCATGTTTTCTAGCAACAAAGTCTCTTTTGTCATATCTTTTATTTTTAGATTGTGGGTTATCAAGATCAACAGCTGGTTCTATCTCAACATCATTATCTGGTTGTTTATCATTGTCTAGTTGAGTGTCTTCATGAACATCATCATTATCTTTTTCATTATCACTAGGTGAATGTTCATTACCAGATTGAGTTTCAGCATCAGAAATAGAGACATCATTATTATCTTATTAGAGGCATGCAAAGTCCTATCATTTTTCTTTTTCTTTTTAGAAGGACTAGGTGCATCGGTATTAATTCTTTGTGATTCTTGTTTAATTCTTTTTGGATGACCTTAAGGATAAAGTGGTTCCTGAGTCATTTTACCTCCTCTAGTTGCTACTCTAACGACAAAGTCATTTATATTATTATTCATTTCATCAAGCAACTCTCTTTGAGATTTAGCAACTTGTTCTAGTTGAGTTTGTACCATAGAGGCATATTTTCCTACACCTCTAACATCATTGGAGATTCTAAATAACAAGTCACTCAAGCGAGCAATCATATCAGAATTATATTTCAATTGATTTATAACATTGGCATTGAAGTGATCTTGTTTCATAATGTAGTTGTCAAACTCATATAAGCACTGACTAGGATGTTTATTATAAGGGATATCACCTTCATCAAACTTCAATAAAGAATTTACCTCTACCACCTTGGGTGGTGGTGTGTCAAGTCCGTGAACCTCTTCAATAGGAGGTAAATTTTAACATCCTCTGCTTTAATACCTTTTTCCTTCATGGATTTCTTTGCCTCTTGCATATCTTCAGGACTGAGATATAAGATACCCCTCTTCTTTGGAATGGGTTTATGCGGCGGTTCAGGAAGAGTCCAATCATCATAATATTTCAATATATTATTCAATAATTCCTCAGCTTGTTCAACAGTTCGTTCCCTGAAAACACAACAAGCACAACTATCTAGGAAGTCCCTAGAAGCATCGGTTAGTCCATTATAGAAGATATCAAGTATTTCATTTTTCTTAAGAGGGTGATCAGGCAAAGCATTAAGCAATTGGAGAAGCCTCCCCCAAGCTTGTGGGAGACTCTCTTTTTCAATTTGTACAAAGTTAAATATTTCCTGTAAGGCAGCTTGTTTCTTATGAGCAGGAAAATATTTTTCAGAGAAGTAGTAAATCATATCCTGGGGACTACGCACACAACCAGGAGCAAGAGTATTGTACCATATCTTAGCATCACCCTTTAATGAGAACGGAAATAATTTGACAATATAATAGTAGAGAATCTTCTCATCATGAGAAAATAGGGTGGCTATATCGTTCAACTTAGTAAGGTGTGCCACTATAGTTTCAGTTTCATAACCATGGAAAGGATCAGATTCAACCAAAGTAATCAACTCTGGGTCGACAGAGAATTCATAATAATTATCATCAACAAAGATAGGTGAAGTAGTAAACTTAGGATCATATTTCATTCTAGCATTCAAAGATTTCTCTTTCAGTTTGCATAATAATTTTTTAAGATCATTGCAAGCAAAAAAGTCTCTAGCTGTCTCCTCATCTATAACATAACCTTTAGGTACTTTAGGCAGTTCATATCTAGGAGAGCTAGGTCTAATAAGTGTTTCAAGATTTTCAGTTTCGAGTACTTCATCAGTTTTAATAATTTCTTTCTCTCTAACTCTAGAAATTTGTTCATCAAGAAATTTACCTAGTGGCACATCATCATCAAGCAAGGTACTAGCATCATCATAAGTAGCATTCATAGAAGTAGCATCATCAATAACTTGCGACATATCAGGATTAATAGCATGAGGTGGTGTTGCAAGTCTACTAAAAATAGAAGGTGAATCAAGTGCAGAGCAAGATTGCAGTTCCTTACCTCCCCTCGTCTTAGAGGGAAAAATCTTAGTCTTGGCATCCTTCAGATTCTTCATAGTGATAAATTGATAATAATCCCAAGTGACTCAACAAATATAGCTATGCTCCCAGGAAACGGCGCTAGAAAAAGGTCTTGATAACCCAAAAGTATAGGGGATCGCAACAGTTTTCGAGGGTAGAGTATTCAACCCAAATTTATAGATTCGACACAAGGGGAGCCAAAGAATATTTGCAAGTGTTAGCAGTTGAGTTGTCAATTCAACCACACCTGGAGATTAATTATCTGTAGCAAGATGATCAGTAGCACAGTAATATGATGGTTTTGATAGTAGTGGTAACAACAGCAGTAATAGTAACGATAACAATGATAGCAATGATTTTGTAGCAGTTGTGGCAGTAGCAATAACAATAGTAACTTAGCAAGAACAATATGTGAAAAGCTCGTAGGCATTGGATCGGTGAATTCGTTGGATGATATTCATCATATAACAGTCATAACCTAGGGCGATACGAAACTAGCTCTAGTTCATAAATATAATGTAGGCATGTATTCCGTAAATAGTCATAGGTGCTTATGGAAAGAACTTGCATGACATCTTTTGTCCTACCCTCCCATGGCAGCGGGGTCCATAAGGAAACTAAGGGATATTAAGGCCTCCTTTTAATAGAGAACCGGAACAAAGCATTAGCACATAGTGAATACATGAACTCCTCAAACTACGGTCATCACCGGAAAGTATCCCGAATACTGTCACTCCGGGGTTTACGGATCATAACACGTAGTAGGTGACTATAACTTGCAAGATCGGATCTAGAACATAGATATAAGGGTTATAACATAAACGGTTTAGATCTGAAATCATGGCACCTGGGCCCAAAGTGACAAGCATTAAGCATGTCAAAGTCATAGCAACATCAATCTCAGAACATAATGGATACTAGGGATTGAGCCCTAACAAAACTAACTCAATTATATGATGAATCTCATCCAACTCCCTCACCGACTAGCGAGCCTATGAAGGAATTACTCACTCTCGGTGGGGAGCATCATGGAATTGGCGATGGAGAAGGGTTGGTGATGACGAAGATCAAAAATTCCCCTCTCCGAAGCCCCAAACGGACTCCAGATCTGGCCTCCTGATGAAGAACAGGAGGCGGCGGCGACTCCATCTCGTGAAACATGATAATTCTTCCTCTCCTATTTTTTCTCCGAAAATGTGATTTTATAGCGTCGGAGATAGGGTCAGCGGGGCCACCAGGTGGGCACAACCCACCTAGGCGCGCCAGGAGGGGGGTGCTACTTCTTGAGCTTGCGTTGGTTTTTCCCTTGAAGAGGAAAGGGTGATGCAGCAAAGTAGAGATAAGTATTTCCCTCAGTTAGAGAACCAAGGTATCAATCCAGTAGGAGGTACAAGCAAGTCCCCAATCTATGCACCTGCACAAACAATCAAACAGTTGCACCCAACACGATAATGGGGTTGTCAATCCCTTCATGGTCAATTGCAAAGGTGAGATCTGATAGAGATAGGTATATAAGATTGCCAAAACGTAAAACAAAATAAAAGTAAATAAATTGCAGCAAGGTATTTTTGGTATTTTTAATAGGGATAATTGGTTTTATACCCTTAGTTATGTCCCCCTCGTCAGGATTGCCCCTAGTTTTTGAAAACACTTGGTCTTGCCCAACCCACTTTCGCGTCTTATGCTTTTGCCCATTGACCATTTGACCGTCACTTTGAAAATTTCATAACTAATTCATACTAAATCAGAAAAATGCAAATAAGATACCAAATGTTCGGAAAAACATCACCTGTATGTCAGTACCACTTGCATTCATCACAAAAGTGTTGGTAAGTTCCCATCTGAGTTTTAGCTCTTATCATATCACCATGAACAGTAAAATCTAAAAAAACCAAAATTTTAAAAAAAAATTGGTGGCAAAGAATGACAAATATTTTAAGTGCTTGCCAAGTTTCATTAGGGAATCACATTCGTGGAAGTCCTGGCCAAAAAAACAATCTATTTCTGAGTGCTGATTTTTTTTTTGCCATGACTTCCACGAATGTCATTCCCTGATGAAACTTGGCAAGCACTTAAAACATTTGCCATTCTTTGCCACCAATTTTTCTTGAATTTTTTTAGATTTTACTGTTCATGGTGGTATGATAAGAGCTAAAACTAGGATGGGCCCTTACCAAAACTTTTGTCATGAATACAAGTGACATTGACATACAGGTGATGTTTTTCCGAATATTTTGGTATCTTATTTGCATTTTTCTGATTTAGTATGAATTAGTTATTAAGTTTTCAAAGTGACGGTCAAACGGTCAAAGGGCAAAAGCACAAGACACCAAAGTGGGTTGGGCAAGACCACGTGTTTTCAAAAACTAGGGGCAATCCTGACGAGGGGGACACAACTAAGGGTATAAAATCAATTATCCCTTTTTGATATATAGATCTGAAAATATATGATGAAAAATAGACCCGGGGGCCATAGGTTTCACTAGAGGCTTCTCTCTTGAAGGCAAATAATATGGTGGGTGAACAAATTAATGTCGAGCAATTGATAGAAAAGCGCAAAGTTATGACGATATCCAAGGCAATGATTATGCATATAGGCATCACGTCTGTGTCAAGTAGACCGAAATGATTCTGCATCTACTACTATTACTCCACACATCGACCGCTATCCAGCATGCATCTAGAGTATTAAGTTCATAAAGAACGGAGTAACGCCTTAAGTAAGATGACATGATGTAGAGGGATAAACTCAAGCAATATGATGAAAACCCCATCTTTTTATCCTTGATGGCAACAATACAATACGTGCCTCGCTACCCCTACTATGTCACTGGGTGAGGACACCGCAAGATTGAACCCAAAACTAAGCACCTCTCCCATTGCAAGAAATACCAATCTTGTTGGCCAAACCAAACCGATAATTCGAAGAGAAATACAAAGATAACAAATCATGCATATAAGAATTCAGAGAAGATTCAAATAATATTCATAGATAATTTGATCATAAATCCACAATTCATCGAATCTCGACAAACACATCACAAAAGAATATTACATCAGATAGATCTCCAAGAACATCGAGGAGAACATGGTATTGAGAATCAAAGAGAGAGAAGAAGCCATCTAGCTACTAGCTATGGACCCGTAGGTCTGAGGTAAACTACTCACGCTTCATCGGAGAGGCAATAGGGTTGATGTAGATGCCCTCCGTGATCAAATCCCCCTCCGACAAATCGCTGGAAAAGGCCGCAAGATGGGATCTCACGGGAACAGAAGGTTGCGGCGGTGGAAAAGTATTTTTGTGCCTCTCTCCTAGGGTTTTAGAATTTATGTGAATATATAGGACGAAGAAGTAGGTCGGTGGACTCCCGAGGGGGCCACAAGCCAGGGGGCGCCTGTAGGAGATATGCCCTAGAGGCAATAATAAATGTTATTGATTATCTCCCTGTTCATAATTAGGTTTATGTTCCATGCTATAACTGCAATGATTCTCGAGTCTGTAAATAAAACGAGGCTTGGAGGGAAACTCATGTGTACGTGTGGGATAATAAACAGTAAAATGTATTCCTAGTCAAGCCTCTATGACTAGCTCAAGTATTGCATGATGATCCTGTTTTCCTGATCATGGGCATGACTATGCCGACAATTTTGAGGGCACAATTGTTAGCAGAACATTTGTGTTGAATCGACCTGAATTGATGTTATGCTATGAGATACATTCATCATAAGTTAATGGTTAATAACACAGAGATGGTTAATGTTTGCATGATTCCTTAGACCATGAGAGTATCGAGTTTCTTCATGCTTGCTTCATGAACTTTGGGGTTTGTTAAACGTCATCCGTAAATGGGTGGCTATTACGGCGGCTTATGGGTTCTTGGAAAAGTATGTCAAGTAACTTGATAGCTAAAGAATGGGATTTGCTCCTCCGATGATGGAGAGATATCTCTGGGCCCTCTCGGTGTTACGGTATCCATCATCGTCTGGCCAGACACAGGGTGATTTGATCACAGGGATGCCGGAACACGGTAACGAGAAAAGAGAACAATACCGGTAACGAGGTAACTGGCATAGTGGACAAGGAGTTGATCCACAGGGATGCCAACTTGTCTCACCTCGGGTATTTGTAACATACCGCGAAGCAACAGGAATAGCACACGGCAACTGGAGGTTCACTCGAATATTCATTCGTGTGGGTATAGGGGTCAATACGGGTGTCCACGGCTCCGATGTTGATCATTAATCGGAAGGGGTTCCAGGTCATGTCTATACTTCACCGAACCTATAGGGTCACACGCTTAAGGGTCATCTATCTGCTGAATACTAGACAGGGATTCTAAGAGAAAGTTTCCAAAAAAAAGTTTTCGGAGACAACGGAAATGTTCCGAAGAGAGAGGTTACCGGATGAGTTTCGGTGAAACTGAAAACCTGTTTTAGAGGATACCATAAAGTCAAATTGGTTTCGGCACATGCCTGATAATTCTTGGAGGGTGCCAGAATCATTCTGGAAACTTTCTGGAATTTTCCTGGATGAAAACCTGAAATGTTCCGGAGCTGCCGGAACCGCTTCAGATGCTTTTCACAGATGAAAATTACTAATCCGGAATTGCTCTGGAACGCATTGAAAATTATTTTAGTGGGTATTGGAAATGTTCTAAGCCCACATAAATATTTTCAGTTCGAACGGACGCTGAAAAATGTCATCGTGAATAGTGAAAGTGCTTTTTGGGTTACTTTTTGGAAAGCCACCTTTTTGGGCTTTTGCTCCAAAATATCTTGGAGATGACATGGATGTATGTGGCTGAAATTTCAGCCCCTCCACCCCTCCTTCTCCTATAAATAGAGGAGGAGGGGGCTGCCCAAAACTCATCCATTCTCACATACACATGCCATGCAATGATCTGGCTTCTCTCTCCCTCCCCGCGAAATAGTTTCGTAGAGCCGAAAGGCTGTCTAGGTTCCGGTGGGAACTAGTTATTGACGGCGAAGCCCTGCCAGATAGATGACACCGTATGTGTGCAACTCTGTAGAGAGATCGTAGTTTCGGTCTTAGTTCGAGAGGGTCCTCCCGAAGGGCTATCCGAGTGACCGTCCGAGTTTTGAGGGTCCTCCCGAAGGGCTGTCCGCGACACCGTCCGGGGGGCTGTCCGACCGCCTCCCAGAGGGCTGTCCAAAGGGAAGATGAGGGTATACATCCTCGCAGTTGGGAGGTTGTAAAATCCTAGCTGCGGGGATCTGCACCGCCGATCATCATCGACTCTACTTCCGCTGCGCTACGAGTCGGTAATGAAATGATCAAACCTTGTATGCATTCTCCATAGTGGTCCTGGGCTGGTGCGTAGGTCGGTATTTTTTTTGTTTTCTGCTGCGTTCCCCTACAGTGGCATCATGAGCCGTGCTATGCGTAGATGCAGGTTGCGATCTAGAATACATAGAGATGTATGGGTCTTGCACAATATAATTAGGTAGTAGATGAGATCTATTGCTGAAAATTATTTGTGCGGGTAGCAGATGAAATCTGTTACCCGATGTTCTTGTTGCTTCCCTGGAATTTGCATATTTCTGATCTTGATAACAGTATGGTGGAGTTTCAATGTTCTGGCAATCCACGATCCTGATTGATCAACGAAGTGCGAACAGTTCATTGAATTCCACCGTAGTCAAAAAGAAAGATGAAATTTCGCAGACGAAAGGGCAATGCAGATATGATCTGCACTGGGGTCATGCGTATGATGAAGTTTAGTATGGGGCCCGAGATTTTATTATCTTGTGTTTCATACACCCTGCAATGTTAATCTAGCGACTTGGATAATCATGCTTGATGATGGATGTTGGTAGCTTCGGTTTGTTTCGAAACCTTAGAAACCACGAAAAACTTTTTCTTGCATGAACCAATTAGAGATGTCTAACTTGGTTTTGTAGGAGGGTTTGCATGTGCATATGATGTGGTATAGCAGTGCACATATTAATTTGATTATGTATGAGATGACTATATGATGTAAATTGATTAACATGACCTGCGTGTCATGATTCGGCATGATGGCTGGAGCCATATGATTGTCACTTTAAATGACCTGCGTGTCAACCTTGTTGTAATGCATTATCTTATTAGCTATAGAGATAGCAATATTATCTGGTGCATCGACAAGGTGGTGGCAATCTCCGTGAAGGTGAACACTGACGCGAATGCCGAAGACGAAGAAATGAAAGACTTCTCCATCAGAAAGGGCTATACCATATCATGCTATTATGAATTGCCTGAGATTTTTATCCCTTATGATGCACCCTTTTTTATTGCGCGGTAGTCGCTTTTTATTAGGGTGATCTCTCACAAAAATATCAAGTAGTTAGTGTTCTCCCAAGTGTATCACTGTCACGGCACCTAACTTTTCGGCATATCACAGGATCTCCCTGGGTGCGAACGATTAGGGATGTATGAGGCGGGTGAGTTGAGACCTCGCAGCGAGATCACTTGGTTGTCTTGACGTTCTGGAAGGATCTCCCTGAGCTCGGAACACGCCCATCGAAAGATGAACAAGAGTCACATAGAGATGTGATCGGCAAGTTTGCCTACCGATTGAAGTTCGCGCCATCAGTGTTCATCTTGTTCAATGGCATTGAATGGAAATGCGGATCTTGTATCACTCACAATCAATTATGAGAGATATTAACTTGAGTGGGAGCGC
Organism: Thinopyrum elongatum; assembly: GCA_011799875.1. NCBI lineage: Eukaryota > Viridiplantae > Streptophyta > Magnoliopsida > Poales > Poaceae > Thinopyrum > Thinopyrum elongatum. The sequence goes on along the minus strand of CM022298.1, from coordinate 549,915,447 downwards.
ACTGTAGAATTAACTTGTTTAAATCTCAGTGCAATTATTTTTTAACATTGTCTAAGTGTAATTTGCATAATAGTTGTAGAATAATGGCTCGCATTTCCACCTTCCCTATTAAAATTGAATAGCTGTTAAATATCTGGTTAAAACCTTTACAGTTGGTAACGTAATGTGAGGATCGTCCTCAAGAGTGCCGAGAAGGACTTTGTCCTATCGCATGCTTTCGGTATCCTCCCACAAATGCTATGGATCATGTGACTCTCGTCCTTCGATCCAAAAGCTAGAATTCGGTTTTCAATCAAGTGCAATATGTTTGCTTCCATGAGACCCGAACTTCGAAAGTTTGGATAGTTATGTGATATTCATGGAATCTGAAAATCATTTTCAGAGACAGACAAAGGCTAAAAGATATGAGATATCCAAAGCAATGTTTGTTTGCAAACTATTAGTAAAGGTGTTTACTATGCATTAGACCGATAAGAGAGGGATCCAGGAGAACGCCTGTCATGTGATGAAAGGTGAATAAAACAACAACTTAAAGAGAAAGGAAGTGTCCGAAGGGTGTTAGTGAAACTTCCACACCTAGGAAGTCTGGGGCTAACGCCACTCTTAACTTAAGTGCTTCTTCTGAGAGTAGGAGAAATACTAAAAGTTAAACTGTTAGAAGTATAACGGCAGAAAGAAAGAAGCCTGGAATATCCAGCTCATGTATGAATGTCATACAAGTTTTTGATGTATAGAAGGCTGGTCAAAGATATAGTCCTTGGGAATTATGATTAAATTTTTAATCACTGATTCTTGGGTATTGTGAGTTAAATCACAAAGATACCCGCTTGATTGCATTCTGTTGCAACTCGATGTAAGAACTACTATGGCCTGAAAGACTAGCCAGGAATGAGGTTTTGGTATACACAGGGAACATAGTAAATGTTACTATACCTTCCATCGGTGTATTACCGTCTGTGTTTATTTTCATAATTCATTTAGAGTTTCACAAACTCTAGCCCGTTGCATAAGGTATCTTGCAAGAAGGTTGTTCATAAGAGAACTTTTGATGTTCGATGTTATGAATAACATAAGGGCCATACTTTCATTATGAATGAGACGTATGTTATGAATATTGATAATAATACATTACCTCTGGGTTTACTTTCATAATTCATTTTAGAGTTTCATACACTCTAGCCCATTGCACAATGTTTGTTGCAAAAGAGTTGTTCATAAAAACAACAATTGTTGTTCAGTATTATGAATAACATGAAGGGCCATGCTTCCATCCTCGATGGGACGTATGTCATGAATATTGATGGTAATATGATACATCCATAACACTGACGCTAAATGTCGTAAGACTAAAAGAATACCACACAAGTGTGGCACTGCATTTGGTCACATTGGAGAAACCCCAACGAAAAATTCCATTATGATGGAATTTGAAGTCGTTTGATTTTGAATCATCTGACACTTGCAACTTTCCTCTGAAAAGTGAAGTGACTGAAATACCGTTCACAGGCCATGAGGAACGAACAACAAACTTATTGGTGATCATACATTTGATGTGTGTAGTCCGATAAAAGTTGCAAGTAGTGGATTTATCTATCTTCAAAAATGACTCAAGTAGATATAAGGATATTTACATGATGAGACGTAAGTCTGGATCTTTTGAAATCATTCGAAAGGTTTTCAAAAATGAAGAAGAAGTTATTGTAACAAGAAAATTATGTTTCTACAATTCGATTGCAGAAAGGAATTTTTGAGTTACAAGTTTAGCGAATGTCTGATGAGTTGTGAAAGGGGTTTCATAACTTCCACTTCCCGAAACACCACTGCGAGTGGAAAGTCCGTGAAGATGTAATCAAACCATTTATGACATGGTGAGATCAAAGATGACATAAATAAATTTGCCATTATCCCTTTTAAAGAGTGATGCTTTAGAGACTGCGGCTTTTACACTGAAAAGAGCTCCATCAGGTCCGTTGAAATGACGCCATGGTATGGTACGCCCAGCCATGTTATATCTTTTCTTAACATTTGGAATATGGGGCTTGTGTAAAAGGTTACAAACCTATTCCAAATCAGACAAGTGCTACTTTGTAGGTTATCCCAAGTCATTGGGTATTCCCCCACCACTATACCGAGGCAAAGGTTTTTTGCCACAAAATGGTATGCTTTTAAAGAGAATTGTCCTTGCAAAAGGTGAGTGGGAGGATAGTGCAACTCGACGAGATAACCAGTATCTTCGTCATCAGGTCAAAGGAAATGAACCTTGGCAGTGATTCCGGAGTTTCCTACTGCGACTGATACGAAAGTCTCTACAATAAAATGTATGGACTTCGGTCAAACTTGCAGCTAAACCACGTAGGCAAGGCTCGTGCAAACCTCTCAGGTGTGCAACGAGATATTGTTGTTAGACAACAGTATACCTACAATACACAAGGAAGCGTTGATGGGCCCTGACTCCAGAATTGGCTAAATGCCAATACAATCCGAGATAGTTTCCATATAAGTGATTCAAGATTAAAACCTTGATACACCTTTCGGAAGACTTAGAGTCTAACGAATATTTATGGAACTTAAAACTGATACGGATAAAAATGTTTTATCCATAAAGCTCGACTTGTTGAAATAACAAGTTCAAGGAGTTGACTACGATGAGGTTGTTTCATCGTAGCGATGCTTAAAGTCGGTTTGGGTTGAACTAGCAATTAATACATATTTCAATCATGAGATATGAAACATGGATGACAATAGGATTTCCATCTGATGGAAATGAAACCAAGGACTTGCATGTGTTACAGTCCAAGGTATTTTGTCAATCCAGAGGATGCTAGTAAGGGTGCAAACTTCAAAGTTCCAGCAATGGACATAAGAGAGCAAAATGGAGTTGGAATCTTCGTGTTTTGATGAAATGGTCAAAGGGGTTTGACTTCATCAATGGGTAACGAAGATGCTTGTAATTCAACAAAGTAAGTGGGAGCATAATAATATTTTCTAAAAACGTTGTGTGCTTGACACATTGTTAATTGGAAATAAATTTCTTGACACGAATTAGGACTTCATTTGAAAATAGTTTTTCGATGAAGTGCTTAGGCTAAACAGCCTTGATATTAGGCATGATGATCTATGGAGATAGATTTACCTAATGGGGCTTAGAAATGAATACATATTGACAAGATGCTAAAACCTTTTAGCATTTAAAAACGCCAAGGAGTGATTCTTGCCGAAGTCACATGGAAAGAGTTTTTGCAAGACTCGGTGTCCCAAAACACTGATGAGCAAAATACATGATGGAAATTCCACACACTCTTGTGTTTGGATTAATCATGTATTCCATGGTATGTAAAACAACCAGATATGTCCGATGCTCCCAAGGAGTTGCGAGTATAGATACCAAAATGATCAAAAGTACTGATCATAGGACAACAGTGAAAAGTGTCATTGAGTGCTAGAGTAGCACTGATGACATGTTTACTCGCAAGCGGAGATCATGAAGAGTTCGTTGTAAAATGTTACATCGATACAGTCTTCATCTTTTCTCCGTGCGATGTTCGATTTATATTGAGGGTTTTGTGTAACACACAATGTGGTGGCACAGCTAGTTGGAAAATGTTCCAAACAAGTTACTCTGGCGAATTCTATAACAGAGGCGAAGTATGTTGCCGCTTTTAAAGTGACAAAGAAGATGTTGAATCATATAGTTTATTCATGAACTTAGTATGGTTCCAAGATGGCTTTTGTCAATGGGACACTACTGCAAGTAGTTGCTCCATAACTCAGTCTGAGGAATCCAGGTTCAACCTGTGATTCACATACATACAAAGCCAAGTCCACACAAAATATGAATTTTGTGAAAGCGTGAAAACGCGAGGATATGCAAAGATACACACGGAGCTGAAGTCGTCAGATCCGTTGGACATCAGGCTATACCACAAGCAAAGCATATTTACACCGGTGTGCCATAGGTGTAAAGTGCATTAGCATTAACTAGATTATTGACTCTAGTGCAAGTGGGAGTCTGTAGGAGATATGCCCTAGAGGCAATAATAAATGTTATTGATTACCTCCCTGTTCATAATTAGGTTTATGTTCCATGCTATAACTGCAATGATTCTTGAGTCTGCAAATAAAACGAGGCTTGGAGGGAAACTCATGTGTACGTGTGGGATAATAAACGGTAAAATGTATTCCTAGTCAAGCCTCTATGACTGGCTCAAGTATTGCATGATGATCCTGTTTTCCTGATCATGGGCATGACTATGCCGGCAATTTTGAGGGCACAATTGTTAGCAGAACATTTGTGTTGAATCGACCCGAATTGATGTTATGCTATGAGATACATTCATCATAAGTTAATGGTTAATAACACAGAGATGGTTAACCTTTGCATGATTCCTTAGACCATGAGAGTATCGAGTTTCTTCATGCTTGCTTCATGAACTTTGGGGTTTGTTAAACGTCATCCGTAAATGGGTGGCTATTACGGTGGCTTAGGGGTTCATGGAAAAGCATGTCAAGTAACTTGATAGCTCAAGATTGGGATTTGCTCCTCCGACGATGGAGAGATATCTCTAGGCCCTCTCGGTGTTACGGTATCCATCATCGTCTGGCTAGACACAGGGTGATTTGATCACAGGGATGCCGGAACACGGTAACGAGAAAAGAGAACAATACCGGTAACAAGGTAACTGGCATAGTGGACAAGGAGTTGATCCACAGGGATGCCAACATGTCTCACCTCGGGTATTTGTAACATATCGCGAAGCAACAGGAATAGCACACGTCAACTGGAGGTTCACTAGAATATTCATTCGTGTGGGTATAGGGGTCAATATGGGTGTCCACGGCTCCGATGTTGATCATTGATCGGAAGGAGTTCTAGGTCATGTCTATACTTCACCGAACCTATAGGGTCACACGCTTAAGGGTCATCTATCTGCTGAATACTAGACAGGGAGTCTGAGAGAAAGTTTCCGAAAAAAGTTTTCGGAGACAGCGGAAATGTTCCAAAGAGAGAGGTCACCGGATGAGTTTCGGTGAAACTGAAAAGCTATTTCAGAGGATACCATAAAGTCAAATTGGTTTCGGCACATGCCTGATAATTCTTGGAGGGTGCCAGAATCATTCTGGAAACTTTCTGGAATTTTTCGGGATGAAAACCGGAAATGTTCCGGAGCTGCCGGAACCGCTTCAGATGCTTTTCGCAGATGAAAATCACTAATCCGGAATTGTTCTGGAACGCATTGAAAATTATTTTAGTGGGTACTGGAAATGTTCTAAGCCCACATAAATATTTTCAGTTCGAACGGACGCTGAAAAATGTTGTCGTGAATAGAGAAAGTGCTTTTTGGGTTACTTTTTGGAAAGCCACCTTTTTGGGCTTTTGCTCCAAAATATCTTGGAGATGACATGGATGGATGTGGCTGAAATTTCAGCCCCTCCGCCCCTCCTTCTCCTATAAATAGAGGAGGAGGGGGCTGCCCAAAACTCATCCATTCTCACATACACATGCCATGCAATGATCTGGCTTCTCTCTCCCTCCCCGTGAAATAGTTTCGTAGAGCCGAAAGGCTGTCTGGGTTTCGGTGGGAACTAGTTCTGGACGGCAAAGTCCTGCCAGATAGATGACACCGTATGTGTGCAACTCTGTAGAAAGATCGTAGTTTCGGTCTTAGTTCGAGAGGATCCTCCCGAAGGGCTGTCCGAGTGACCGTCCGAGTTTTGAGGGTCCTCCCGAAGGGCTGTCCGCGACACCGTCCGGGGGACTGTCCGACCGCCTCCCGGAGGGCTGTCCGAAGGGAAGATGAGGGTATACATCCTCGCGGTTGGGAGGTTTTGAAATCCTAGCTGCGGGGATCTGCACCGCCGATCTTCATCGACTCTACTTCCGCTGCGCTATGAGTCGGTAATGAAATGATCAAACCTTGTATGCAGTCTCCATAGTGGTCCTGGGCTGGTGCGTAGGTCGGATTTTTTTGTTTACTACTGCGTTCCCATACAGCGCCCCCCTAGGGCGCGCCCCTACAGCTTGTCGTCGCCTCGTGGGTCTTCTGACTTCGACTCCAAGTCTCGCAGGTGTCTTCTGGTCCAAGAAAAATCATCGTAAAGTTTTATTCCGTTTGGACTCCGTTTGATATTCCTTTTCTGCGAAACTCAAAAACAAGGAAAAAACAAAAACTGGCACTGGGCTCTAGGTTAATAAGTTAGTAACAAAAATAATATAAAATAGCATATTAATGCATATAAAACATCCAAAATAGATAATATAATAGCATGGAACAATAAAAAATTATAGATACGTTGGAGACGTATCAAGCATCCCCAAGCTTAATTCCTGCTCGTCCTCTAGTAGGTAAATGATAAAAACAGAATTTTTGATGTGGAATGCTACCTAACATATTTATCCTTGTAATTTTCTTTATCGTGGCATGAATGTTCAGATCCATAAGATTCAAAACAAAAGTTTAATATTGACATAAAAACAATAATACTTCAAGCGTACTAATAAAGCAATCATGTCTTCTCAAAATATCATGGCCAAAGAAAGTTATCCCTACAAAATCATATAGTCTGGCTATGCTCCATCTTCATCACACAAAGTATTAAATCATGCACAACCCCGATGACAAGCCAAGCAATTGTTTCATACTTTTGATGTTCTAAAACTTTTTCAACTTTCACGCAATACACGAGCGTGAGCCATGGATATAGCACTATAGGTGGAATAGAATATGGTGGTTGTGGAGAAGACAAAAAGAAGGAGATAGTCTCACATCAACTAGGCGTATCAATGGGTTATGGAGATGCCCATCAATAGATATCAATGTGAGTGAGTAGGGATTGCCATGCAACGGATGCACTAGAGCTATAAGTGTATGAAAGCTCAAAAAGAAACTAAGTGGGTGTGCATCCAACTCGCTTGCTCACGAAGACCTAGGGCACTTTGAGGAAGCCCATCATTGGAATATACAAGCCAAGTTATATAACAAAAATTCCCACTAGTGTATGAAAGTGACAAAATAGGAGACTCTCTATCATGAAGATCATGGTGCTACTTTGAAGCACAAGTGTGGAAAAAGGATAGTAGCATTGCCCCTTCTCTCTTTTCTCTCATTTTTTTATTTTGGCCTCTTTGGCCTCTTTTTTTATTTTTTTTCTCTTTTTTTCATCCGGAGTCTCATCCCGACTTGTGGGGGAATCATAGTCTCCATCATCCTTTCCTCACATGGGACAATGCTCTAATAATGATGATGATCACACTTTTATTTACTTACATCTCAAGAATTACAACTCGATACTTAGAACAAAAATTTGACTCTATATGTATGCCTCCGGCGGTGTACCGCGATGTGCAATGATCAAGAGAGACATGTATAAAAAAATATGAATGGTGGCTTTGCCACAAATACGATGTCAACTACATGATCATGCGAAGCAATATGACAATGATGAAGCGTGTCATAATAAACAGAACAGTGGAAGTTGCATGGCAATATATCTCGGAATGGCTATGGAAATGCCATAATAGGTAGGTATGGTGGCTGTTTTGAGGAAGGGTTATGGTGGGTGTAGTGCACCGGTGAAAGTTGCGCGGTACTAGAGAGGCTAGCAATGGTGGAAGGGTGAGAGTGTGTATAATCCATGGACTCAACATTAGTCATAAAAAACTCACATACTTATTGCAAAAGTCTATTAGCTACCAAAACAAAGTACTATACGCATGGTCCTAGGGGGATAGATTGGTAGGAAAAGACCATCGCTCGTCCCCGACCGCCACCCATAAGGAAGACAATCAATAAATAAATCATGCTCTGAATTCATCACATAACGGTTCACCATACGTGCATGCTACGGGAATCACAAACTTTAACACGAGTATTTCTACCAATCCGCAATTACTCACTAGCATGACTCTAATATCACCATCTTTATATCTCAAAACAATCATAAGGAATCAAACTTCTCATAGTATTCAATGCACTTTATATGAAAGTTTTTATTATATCCCTCTTGGATGCCCATCATATTAGGACTAAATTCATAACCAAAGCAAATTATCATGCTGTTTAGAGACTCTCAAAATAATATAAGTGAAGCAAGAGAGTGCAACAATTTCTATAAAATAAAGCCACTGTCGTGCTCTAAAATGATATAAGTGAAGCACTAGAGCAAAATTGCCTAGCTCAAAAGATATAAGTGAATCACATAGAGTATTCTAATAAATCACAATTCATGCGTGTCCCTCTCAAAAGGTGTGTACAGCAAGGATGATTGTGGCAAACTAAAAAGCAAAGACTCATATCGTACAAGACGCTCCAAGCAAAACACATATCTTGTGGTGAATAAAAATATAGCCTCAAGTAAATTTACCGATAGACGAAGACGAAAGAGGGGATGCCTTCCGGGGCACCCCCAAGCTTAGGCTCTTGCCACTCCTTATTCCATAGTCCATCAAATCTTTACCCAAAACTTGAAAACTTCACAACAAAAAACTCATGAGATCCGTTAGTATAAGAAAATAAATCACCACTTTTTGGTACTGTTGTGAACTCATTCTTTATTTATATTGGTGTAATATATACTGTATTCCAACTTCTCCATGGTTCATACCCCCCGATACTACCCATAGATTCATCAAAATAAGCAAACAACACATAGAAAATAGAATCTGTCAAAAACTGAATAGTCTATGAAGTTCAGAATTGTTCTAATACTTATTTAACTCCAAAAATTCTTAAAATTTAGTAAAACAGAGTAAATTTGTATAGCAATCTTGTGTAAAAATTTTAGGGTTTTTCAGAGCTACAGTGAATTTAACAATTCTGTGACTGGACGCAAAAGTTTCTGTTTTTCAGCAAGATCAAATCAACTATCACCGTAAGCCATCCCAAAGGTCTTACTTGACACAAACACTAATTAAAACACCAAAACACAATTACTACAGAGGTAATAATGTGTATTTTATTCAATAATAGAAGCAAAACAAAAACACAAAAATAAAATTGGGTTGCCTCCCAATAAGCGCTATTGTTTAACGCCCCTAGCTAGGCATATTGCAATAGATCTAGGTATTGTCATCTTTGGTATGCAATCCATAAGTAGATCTCATAATGGATTCATATGACAACTTAATTTTCTTTCTTGTAAAGTGTTCCATGCCCTTCCTTAATGGAAATTGAAATCTAATGTTTCCTTCTTTCATATCAATAATTGCACCAATCTTTCTAAGGAAAGGTCTACCAAGAATAATAGGACATGTAGGATTGCAATCTATATCAAGAACAATGAAATCTACGGGTACATAATTCCTATTTGCAACAATAAGAACATCATTAATCCTTCCCATAGGTTTCTTTATTGTGGAATCCGCAAGATGCAAATTTAAAGAACAATCATCAAATTCACGGAAACCTAGCACATCACATAAAGTTTTTGGAATCGTGAAAACGCTAGCACCCAAATCACACAAAGCATGGCACTCATAATATTTAATTTTAATCTTAATGGTAGGTTCCCACTCATCATAAAGCTTTCTAGGGATAGAAACTTCCAACTCAAGTTTTTCTTTAAAAGATTTCATCACAGCATCAACAATATGTTCAGTGAAAGCTTTATTTTGATTATAAGCATGAGGAGAATTCAACATGGATTGCAACAAGGAAATACAATCTATCAAAGAATAATTATCATAATTAAAGTCCTTGAAATACAAAAGAGTGGGTTCATTGCTACTTCAAGTTTTGACCTCTCCAATCCCACTTTTATCAATTTTTGCATCAAGATCTATAAACTCCGAATCATTGGGACGCCTTCTAACTAAAGTTGACTCATCTACAGTCCCATATTTATCAAGATTTATATTAGAAAACAAAGATTCAATAGGAGTCACACCAATCACTTTAAGATCTTCATCATTATTTTCACGAAAACTAGAAGAACACGCTTTCATAAACCAATCTCGCTTAGCACGCATCTTAGCGGTTCTTTCTTTACACTCATCAATAGAAACTCTCATAGATTTTAGAGACTCATTAATATCATGCTTGGGTGGAATAGATCTAATTTTCAAAGAATCAATCTCAAGATAAATTATATCCATGTTCCTAGCCAAATCATCAAACTTAAGCAATTTTTCTTGAACCAAAGCATTGAAATTCTTTTGGGAACTAATAAATTATTTAATATTGTTGTCAAGATCAGAGGGCATCTTATTATAATTTTCATAAGAATTGTTGTAGGAATTACCATAATTATTAGAGGAATTACTAGGAAACGGCCTAGGGTTGAAATTACCTCTATACGCGTTATTACCAAAATTGTTCCTACCAACAAAATTCACATCCATTGATTCATTATTATTTCCAATCAAAGTGAACAAAGGCATATCATTAGGATCAAGAGGATCACTCTTACTAGCAAATAATTTCATTAATTCATCCATCTTTCCACTCAAAGTATTTATTTCTTCAATTGCATGCACTTTTTTACTAGTGGAAGATCTTTCAGTATGCCATTGAGAGTAATTTGCCATAATATTATCTAGGAGTTTAGTAGCTTCTCCTAACGTGATTTCCATAAAAGTACCACCCGCGGCGGAATCCAAAAGATTTCTAGATGCAAAATTCAATCCCGCATAATTTTTTTGTATAATCATCCATAAACTCAAGCCATGCGTAGGACAATTTCTTATCATCAACTTCATCCTCTCCCAAGATTGTGCAACATGCTTATGATAAAGTTGCTTAAAATTCATTATATCATTCCTAAGGGAGATGATCTTAGTGGGTGGAAAGTACTTGTAAATAAAAGCATCTTTACACTTATTCCATGAATCAATACTATTTTTAGGCAAAGATGAAAACCAAGTTTCAGCACGATCTCGTAGTGAGAACGGAAATAGCTTCAATTTAACAATATCATTATCCACATCTTTCTTATTTTGCATATCACACAATTCAACGAAAGTATTTAGATGGGATGCAGCATCTTCACTAGGAAGGCCAGAAAATTGCTCTTTCATAACAAGATTCAACAAAGCGGCATTAATTTCATAAGATTCCGCACTAGTGGCGGGAGCAATCGGAGTACTAATAAAATCATTATTATTAGTTTTGGAAAAGTCACACAACTTAGTGTTCTCTTGAGTCATCGTGACAAAGCAAGCAATCTAGCACATGAGCAAGCAAAAAGCAAACGAAAAGACGAACGGAAGAAGGGCGAATAAAAAGGCAAATCTTTTTGTATTTTTCTGAAAATCATTTTAGAAGTGGGGGAGAGGAAAACGAGAGGCAAATGGCGAATAATGTAATGCAAGAGATGAGAGTTTATGGTGGGTACTTGGTAGGCTTGATGTAGACCTCCCCGGCAACGGCGCCAGAAATTCTTTCTGCTACTTCTTGAGCTTGCGTTGGTTTTTCCCTTGAAGAGGAAAGGGTGATGTAGCAAAGTAGAGAAAAGTATTTCCCTTAGTTAGAGAACCAAGGTATCAATCCAGTAGGAGGTATAAGCAAGTCCCCAATCTATGCACCTGCACATACAATCAAACACTTGCACCCAACGCGATAAAGGGGTTGTCAATCCCTTCACTGTCAATTGCAAAGGTGAGATCTGATAGAGATAGGTATATAAGATTGCCAAAACGTAAAACAAAATAAAAGTAAATAAATTGCAGCAAGGTATTTTTGGTATTTTTGATATATAGATCTGAAAATATATGATGGAAAATAGACCCGGGGGCCATAGGTTTCACTAGAGGCTTCTCTCTTGAAGGCAAATAATACGGTGGGTGAACAAATTACTGTCGAGCAATTGATAGAAAAGAGCAAAGTTATGACGATATCCAAGGCAATGATTATGCATATAGGCATCACGTCCGCGTCAAGTAGACCGAAACGATTCTGTATCTACTACTATTACTCCACACATCGACCGCTATCCAGCATGCATCTAGAGTATTAAGTTCATAAAGAACGGAGTAACGCCTTAAGTAAGATGACATGATGTAGAGGGATAAACTCAAGCAATATGATGAAAACCCCATCTTTTTATCCTTGATGGCAACAATACAATACGTGCCTCGCTACCCCTACTATGTCACTGGGTGAGGACACCGCAAGATTGAACCCAAAACTAAGCACCTCTCCCATTGCAAGAAATACCAATCTAGTTGGCCAAACCAAACCGATAATTCAAAGAGAAATACAAAGATATCAAATCATGCATATAAGAATTCAGAGAAGATTCAAATGATATTCATAGATAATCTGATCATAAATCCACAATTCATCGGATCTCGACAAACACATCGCAAAAGAATATTACATCGGATGGATCTCCAAGAACATCGAGGAGAACATGGTATTGAGAATCAAAGAGAGAGAAGACGCCATCTAGCTACTAGCTATGGACCCGTAGGTCTGAGGTAAACTACTCATGCTTCATCAGAGAGGCAATAGGGTTGATGTAGATGCCCTCCATGATCGAATCCCCCTCCGGCAGATCGTCGGAAAAGGCCCCAAGATGGGATCTCACGGGAACAGAAGGTTGCGGCGGCCGAAAAGTATTTTCTTGGCTCTCTCCTAGGGTTATGGAATATATTTGAATATATAGGACGAAGAAGTAGGTCAGTGGACTCCCGAGGGGGCCACAAGCCAGTGGGTGCCCCTCCTAGGGCGCGCCCCTACGGCTTGTTGTCGCCTCGTGGGTCTTCTGACTTCGACTCCAAGTCTCGTAGGTGTCTTCTGGTCCAAGAAAAATCATCGTAAAGTTTTATTCCGTTTGGACTCTGTTTGATATTCCTTTTCTGTGAAACTCAAAAACAAGGAAAAAACAGAAACTGGCACTAGGCTCTAGGTTAATAAGTTAGTCCCAAAAATAATATAAAATAGCATATTAATGCATATAAAACATCCAAAATAGATAATATAATAGCATGGAACAATCAAAAATTATAGATACGTTGGAGACGTATCAGGGGGCGCGCCCTGGTGGGTTGTGCTCCCCCAGGGACCCCCCCCCCCTCCGGTGGTTCTTGGCTCCAGTATTTTTCTTTTATTCTATAAAACTTCTCCAAAAAGTTTCGTTCCATTCCGAGAACATTTATTTCTGCACAAAAACAACACCATGGTAGTTCTGCTGAAAACAGCGTCAGTCCAGGTTAGTTTCATTCAAATCATGCAAATTGGAGTCCAAAAAAACAGTAAAAGCATTAGGAAAAGTAGATACAACGGAGACGTATCAACGAGGCTCACGATAACCACGGCCATAGATAACCTCGTCTATCACAGTCTGTGTCTCCTGCGTCGGTTGTGGTGGTGGAGTGTGAAACACTGTCTGTGTCGTGGAATCGTCACGGCAGATGTCCTAGTGTGAGGACTTAGTCGTGGAGCCATCGCAATGAGGTTAGCTTAAAGGGGTTAATCAGGACAAAGGACACGGGGAGTTTATACTGGTTCGGCCCCTTGCGGTGAAGGTGAAAGCCTAATCCAGTTTGAGGTGGTATTGCTAGGGTTTCAATGACCAGGGAGCGAATATGCTTAACCTGGCTCTCGATCTCTTGTTTCTTGTCCCTAAACCGCCGTCGGGTCGTCCCTTTATATACACAGGTTGACGCCCGGCGGTTCACAGAATCCCGGCCGGCTCATAAACGTGTCCGGCTCGGTATCCACTCTTTCCTATCTTACAATACAAGTCATATACTTACGGCGGTTTACATCTATGGGCCCTAACTCGCCTTTGAGATTTGGGACTTCTTACTAAGTCTCCTTTGTAAGTCGCCATCTTCTATGTCTTCATGGGATTCAATACAGGTAAATCACTATGAGCATAACCCGGCCCCTCCTGGGCGGTTTATACTCAATAGTTATATCCCCAACATTAGGCCCCAGGTTGATTTGAACTTGTTCTTGTCAATCTTCAGCACTTAGGAAAATTCCTTCTTCATTACCTTCGCAAAAATTTGTAACTCGCCGTGACGTCATCTTCCGAGATCATGATAACCCGCCATGACATCACCTGTCATTAATTTTATAAACATCCAGAAATCATATATGCATCTCCTTTTTAATGAACCACCGAAAATCGAGGCGTCAGTCCTGTCACATATCCAATTTGGAGCTCCTTGATTCCCGCGCATGCCACTTATCCATTCACCTTATAAATAGGGCCAGGGGTCCTTTTCACTTTCCCCCCTTGCCTCCTCGTCTCTGTCTTCCACCTCGCATCGCCTCAGCGCCCGAGCTCCGCCGCCGTTGTCGACCTTTGCCACTGCCTCAACAACGGCCGCTGCATCAACCTGAATCGACCAGAGTTCATCCGCGCGCCTCCGCTACTCAACAGTTCTGGTGAGTCCTCTTCCTTCCCTTTTCCCCTATATCCCATTAGGGTTTCCACGAGTTCATCGGAGTTCATCCTCATTCTTCGCTGTAGCTTGTAATTTTTGATTCAAACTTGGCACTCCTCCTGTGCGGCGGTGGTCGTGGTACTTACTTTTGCTTATTAGAACATCTCCTTTTGCATAAGAAATCCAATCTATGAACTGCTCAGGTACTGAAACTTTTTAGGTATAGATTTTTCCATTATCTGAACTGCCGTAGATCCACAATTATAGCATTAATCTGTGAAACCTGTTTTTCCAACACTTAGCCATTTTCCAACTTCAGATCTATACTTTCAATATCCGTGTAGGCGGTTTAACCTCAGAAAATAATAACCTGCCAGGTACAATTAGTCCCCTCTTAAACCGCCAAGTGCTCGTCTTTGTGATTTGATAACGTCACAGTCCGGTTTAACATTTATGCATGCTTCAACACTTTCTGCCTGTTTAAACATGAACCTTAAACCGGCAAAATCTTTTCCAGGTTATCGTATAAATGGCCAAATCCTTTTATTCCTGTAACTGGGTTCAATCCCGGGTTACAGAAGAAGAACTGAACAGGTGGGTTGCAACCGGCGCTTTAGCGAAAAAGGAAGACATCCACTGGAGAGCCCCCGGTCCAGAAAATCTTCCTGAGCCCAAGGATGGGGAAGTGATCGTTTTTGTTGATCATCTGAGTCGAGGGTTCAGCCCTCCCGGATCAAAAAATTTCCGTGACGTGCTTCACTTCTTCCAACTTCACCCTCAAGATATTGGGCCTAACTCTGTGTCCAATATTTGCAATTTTCAAGTGTTTTGTGAAGCCTACCTGCAAGAAGAGCCCATAGTCGACCTGTTCAGAGATTTCTTCTATTTAAACCGTCGTACTGAATTTACGGATGGGCCCAATACTGAACTTGGCGGGGTTTCAATTCAGAAGAGAAAAGACGTCAGCTTCCCTCATGCTAAGCATCATAGCCATCCCAAAGATTGGAACCAAACTTGGTTCTATTGCCAAGATACATCTCCAGCTGGCGAGAATCCTCTGTCGGGTTACCGTGCTCACCGGCTTACCGATGCACATCCATTCCCCCAAAGACTCAATGCAAAGGAACGGTCCAAATATGCACCACAGCTTTCAAAGCTCAGAGCCTTTGTGGCAAACGGTTTGACAGGCATTGATTTTGTCCGTTGCTGGGTATCTTGGAGCATTTTGCCTTTAAGCCGTCGCTCTGGTTTAATGTGTGAGTACACAGGGGATGTGAAAGACCCTCAATGCCACACTGATATTCAGCTGGCTGATGCTGAAATTACTGAATCTGTCAAGAAGATGTTGGATGAACCGGTGACCGACTGTAGCAAAACAGGACTTAGTCCTTTTTGCGCTTCAAATAAACCGCCAGCTGTAAGAATTGCCCCACTCCTGCTTTAATCCATATTCTTAATAATCCCTTATGATCTTTTCAATCTTTAAACAGGGTGATGATTCGTTCTGGAAGAAGAAACCGCAGGATAAACCGGCCAAAATACCTCGTGTCAAGACCAAGGTCAACAAGAAGCCCGCTAAGAAGAAAAACACCAAGCCTACCGAGTTAAACATTGACGATGATAATCCGGAGTCAGAGGTAGAACTTGATTCACTTGGCTCTTTTTTCATACATCTCATTGACGATGATTTTTATCAGGACGACGCAGAAGCTAGCCGCGCAAACGACGTAGAGGTAACTATTCTCTCATCCGGTTCAGAACCTCTACCCACACAGAAAACCCGACAAGCAAGCCGAAAAATAAGATTTTCTCACCCCCTAGCTTACTTGGATCCAAACTTTCTTTTGAAGAAGCAGCAACACGAAGCTCGCCGCACAACCCGGCATAGCGGCCATGTGGTCACTTCTTCCGGTTTACCGAACTCGCCAGTTCGTAAACGCCGCCCAGAGGTCTCTTCTATTTCTGACACATCTTATCCCAAGGCGGGCTATTTCCGACAACCTCTTAATCCGTCTGATTCAAACTATCAGGGAACTTCCCATTCATCCTCTGGCGAGTCCACAGGGACACAAATTCCAACCCTCAAAATTGTTCCTGGGTGAGCATTTTTAACTAACCCCTTATACCTTATGCTTGATCATTATACTAACCTGTTATTTGCGTCCCGGTCAGAGCCAAGGCTAGACCCAGTAAAAAGGCCAAATTGAACAAACCGGCTGATGACAGCGCACCAACTGATCCGGAAAAGAACCCAGAACAGTTTGAACCAAATACTGAAGCTATTCTTGATAATCCGCCACCGCAAGATCATGAAACCTTTGTTGAACAGATGGAGATTGATCCGATGGGTCATGCTGATAAACCGCCAAGCCCAACTAAGGCTGCTGATGATAAAGCCGACGATGTTGTAGTTACCGGTGTCGGGTATACAGCCCCAGGCAACCCCACTGTTCTGTCAAAACATAGTGCCAAAGAAGAATTTTCTGCTGTTGACAAGGGCAAGTGGAAGGTGGACTTGGAAAGGTATGCCCACCTCGGCGCCCAAGATATTCATTCTGGGTTTTTAAACCATTTGCACACAAGCCATGATTATGAAGTCGGTTTACTGAACATGATGAAGGAGCGATATGAGGTAAATGCTGTTAACTCTGCATAAATATTCTTCCCTTAGCCGCCAAGTTTACTGGACATAAAAGAATAGAATGTTCTGCAAACTTTCAAGAACCATATAGATCAACTCCACTAGCCCGCAAGGGCTGGTTTATAATGTCAATATGAACCGGGACTTTAGAATAATAACTCTTCAATTTCGCCTGTGTAGCCCCCAAGGGTCGACTTAACAAATATGTTAAGTTGAGACTAATTATGCTGTAAGGCTCAAAATTCGTACTTAGGACCTTTATAATCCGGTTGACCATCAAGCTGATAGTTGTTATGTGCTTGGGACTTGTAATTTTTTTTTATAAGAAGCAATAGGCATTAGCCCCCAAGTGCCAAGTATATTACTTGTTATGTGCTTGGGACTTTGAATATGCACTGCTATCTAATTAATTACATGTCTCTTGCAGGCTGATCTTAACAAGAAGGAATCTCAAATCGCCGACCTTCAAGAAAATATCAAGTCGCAACAAGCCGAGACCTCCAAAGCCAAGGAAGAACTGACCAGTGCCTTAACAACAATGGAAAAACTGAAGGAGAGCTTTAAGAACGAGCGGGCAGGTTGGGATATAGAAAAGTCAACTCTGCTGAAGAGGGCTGAGGATGCTGAGGCTGCCCTTAATCTGGTAGCTGAGGAGCTGACTGGCTTGAAACAACAAATAAATGCCATGACCGCTGCCGTATTTGGTAAATAACTTCTTCATAAGCTTTGAATATGTATTATGTAAGAGACTGCCGGTTTACCGATGTTTTTGATGCTGCAGGAACTCGCATTGCTCATCTTGGCTCAGATATGCGAAAAAAACTGAAAGCCGCCTATACACTTATAGAGCAATTATATACCGGCGTACAACGGGTTATCTACACAGCTTCCCATAATAAACCGCCCCCAACCTTGATCAAGGAGACGTTGGAAAGGCTGGCGATGATGCCTGCACGGTTTGAAGAGCTAAAGAAGTCGGCTGCCAGGGCGGGTGCTCTTACTGCACTGACTCGGGCCAAAGCTTGGATATCTGATCTTGACCCGGCCGATGTGGGAAACGGCTACCCGAGCATAAAGAAGGACGGGTCAGAGTTTAATAACGATGACCTCAGAGCCTTGACAAGGGAAATGCGCCCATTGGCTAGCAAATTGGCTGAAGAAACCGATCTTTCACATTATCAGTCGATTTATGATGCCAACAACAAGAGAGTTAACGCGCCAACTTATGATGCTCCAAATCTTATTCCTCCAATCCGTAAGCATACCTATGCCCCTGATGTTGACCCCTCCATACTTATAAGTGATGAAGCTGTATTCAAGGCCTTGACTGGGATCAATTGGACCACCATTGACTTCCAGCCACTGGGTAGAGAGGAGAAAGATGAACCGGCGCTGGACGATCCGCAACCTTCAAGTCAGCCAGGCCAGGAATCGTAAACCGGAGGCCGGTTTAGCAGCTGCTTTCTTCAAGACTTGTTAAAACAATTATTCTTTTGGGCACCAAACGCCTTGTAATAGGCTAGCTTAAACTCTTGTTCTGCTATGCCATCGTGCATATTTACTTTGCATGACACTGCTAATCCACCATGTTAAGATATGCCACTTATGCTTATAATATTAACAATGTGGAATCTGCTCCTACATGCAATGGATTAAAAGTGTCCAGGCGGTTTACCGCTGGACGGGTCATGTCGCCCAATAAAAAACCATGGAAACTAACATAGCTTATACCCAAGGCTGGAATTTCAGAATAACAAAATTTGAAATATATCATACCTGTGATATTTGATCACACTGTTGGTTTACCAAACCGGTGTAGTAAGGGGGAGAACCCAAACTTTGAGCACTGGTAATTATCATAGATTGCTTGGCCTATGAACAAAACCAGGCCGGGTTAATAAACACCGGATATTATCTTATCTCATACTGGCGACTTATAGTCAAAAGCCAGGCCGGGTTAATAAACACCGGATGAATTATGATCATAAAGCATTATAAGCCTCATCAAATAAACCTCAAAAAACTATGGAATAAAACAAACGAAAAAATGAGGCTTTTCATGGGCTGCCAGGCTGAAAATCGAGTGCTTTCACGAGCCGCACAGCCACTGAGTTAAACCTATATACAAACCTTATAAGATGGACCTCACATAACCAATCGTCGTTTTAACTTTGACAAGTTCAGGGTCTGTATAAGATTGACTTGTCAAACGTTCGGCGGGTCATTCCAGGAATACCTGGGCGGAGTGGCTTACTTAAAAAGGCGGGATAACCCGGGGTTTTAGGTGAATACACCTGGCTTCCAAGCCTGGCTTTTAAGCCTATTACAAGGGTTATACAAACTCTTTGTTCTTTAGAATCAAGGAGCCCCCAAGTAATATTTTTGAGCTGTGCTCAAGGGGCACCTATGTTTGAGCTGTAATTTTGCAACAGACTCTCTTTGGTACCTTTAACCTGGGTAGCAAGCCCCCAAGTTTTTTTTTCAGTTGGCTTGTAAGCCGGTTCAAAGGGTAATCATAACTTCGCTCATAAGCCGGAAGCCCCCAAGTAATCAAAAACTTATTAAGAAAAGACGACAGAGGCCCTGCTTTAGCAAGGGTGCAGGTTTAATATATACATTGTCAAGAATATGTACATCAGAAGAGCTAATGGCTCAGGTGTAGTAAGGCCGAAGATGAGCAATATTCCACGGCCGGCGAGTCTCTTCCTCCGACGTGCGTGAGTCCTTATGGTCTTGAACATCAATAAGGTAGTATGACCCGTTGTTCAGATTCTTGCTGACCACAAAGGGTCCTTCCCAAGGTGGGGATAACTTGTGCATATCCGTCTGATCCTGGATAAGCCGGAGCACTAAGTCGCCTTCTTGAAAGGTTCTGGTCCTGACCCGGCGGCTGTGATAACGACGTAGATCTTGCGGGTAAATCGCCGAACGAGCCGCTGCAAGATCACGCACCTTGTCTAACAGGTCAAGTGCATCCTGAGGTGCCTTTTCATTATCAGCTTCAACGTAAGCCGCCACCCGGGGTGAGTCGTGACGGATGTCACTGGGGAGAACCGCCTCTGCTCCATAAACCATGAAAAAAGGCGTGTAACCCGTAGATCTGTTGGGCGTCGTGTTGATGCTCCATAGCACCGAGGGTAACTCCTCTACCCAACAACCCGGCGTCCTCTGTAAGGGAACCATAAGCCGGGGCTTGATGCCTCTCAGGATCTCTTGATTGGCTCTCTCAGCTTGACCATTAGATTGGGGGTGAGCCACCGACGATACATCAAGCCGGATATGCTCACGTTGACAAAATTCTTTCATAGCACCCTTGGAGAGATTAGTGCCATTGTCTGTTACAATGCTGTGTGGACGGAAGATCACCTTCTTCATGAATTGAACCGCCGTTGCTGCATCACACTTACTGACTGGCTCTGCCTCTACCCACTTAGTGAATTTATCAACCGCCACCAAGAGGTGGGTATTCTTATCCTTGGACCTCTTAAAAGGTCCAACCATATCAAGCCCCCAAACTGCAAACGGCCAAGTGATTGGAATCATTCTCAACTCCTGAGCCGGAACATGAGCTCGACGTGAAAACTTCTGACAACCGTCACATTTTTTGACCAAGTCCTCAGCATCAGCATGAGCCGTCAGCCAATAAAAACCGTGACGAAAAGCCTTGGCTACAAGAGATTTAGAGCCGGCGTGATGACCACAATCTCCTTCATGAATCTCACGCAGAATCTCACAGCCTTCTTCAGGAGAAACACAGCGCTGAAATGCCCCGGTAACACTGCAATGGTGCAGCTCTCCATTGACAATTGTCATTGACTTGGACCGTCGGGTTATTTGCCTGGCCAAGGTTTCATCCTCAGGTAACTCGCCCCGGGTCATATATGCCAAATATGGAACTGTCCAATTAGGAATAACATGAAGAGCCGCCACCAACTGAGCTTCCGGGTCAGGAATAGCCAAATCCTCCTCTGTAGGTAACTTGACCGACGGGTTATGCAAAACGTCAAGAAAGACATTAGGTGGCACCGGTTTACGTTGAGAACCCAACCGGCTTAAGGCATCAGCCGCTTCATTTTTCCTCCGATCAACATGCTCAACTTGATAACCCTTGAAGTGACCAGCAATAACATCCACCTCTCGTCGATAAGCCGCCATGAGGGGATCCTTAGAATCCCAAGTACCAGAGACTTGTTGAGCCACCAAATCTGAGTCACCAAAGCACCTTACCCGGCTTAAGTTCATCTCCTTAGCCATCCGAAGACCATGGAGCAAGGCCTCATATTCAGCTGCATTGTTAGTACAAGGGAACATCAAACGGAGAACATAACAAAATTTATCACCTCGAGGGGAAGCAAGCACAACTCCAGCCCCCGAGCCCTCCAATTGCCTGGACCCATCAAAGTGAATAGTCCAATACGTGTTATCTGGTTTTTCCTCAGGCATCTGCAGCTCTGTCCAGTCATTGATGAAATCCACCAGTGCTTGAGACTTGATGGCCGTGCGAGGCATATACTTCAAACCATGAGGCCCAAGTTCAATGGCCCATTTGGCAACCCGGCCTGTTGCTTCCCTGTTTTGTATGATATCTCCTAAAGGAGCAGAGCTAACCACAGTAATGGGGTGACCCTGAAAATATTGCTTAAGCTTCCGGCTTGCCATGAAAACCCCATATACAAGCTTCTGCCAATGTGGGTATCTCTGCTTAGACTCAATAAGCACTTCGCTGATATAATAAACCGGCCGTTGAACCAGATATTCCTTGCATGTCTCTTTCCTTTCAACCACAATAGCCACACTGACAGCCCGGCTATTAGCAGCCACATATAACAACAGCGGCTCCTTATCAACAGGCGCAGCTAGGACCGGCGGCTCAGCCAGCTGCTTCTTAAGCGCCTCAAATGCCTCATTAGCAGCATCACTCCAGACGAAGTCATCTGTCTTTTTCATCATCTGATACAAAGGGACGGCCTTCTCATCGAGGCGGCTTATGAACCGGCTTAGCGCCGCAATACGACCCGCCAGACGTTGAACATCATTGATACACGCCGGTTTAGCCAGAGAAGTAACGGCTTTGATCTTCTCCGGATTAGCTTCAATGCCCCTGTTAGACACCAGAAAGCCCAACAGCTTGCCCGCCGGCACACCAAAAACACACTTGGCCGGATTAAGCATCATCTTATAAACTCGGAGATTATCAAAGGTTTCCTTCAAGTCGTCTATCAACGTCTCCTTCTTTTTGGATTTCACCACAATATCATCCACATAAGCATGAACATTGCGTCCAATCTGATTATGAAGACAATTCTGCACACATCGCTGGTAAGTCGCCTGGGCACTCTTGAGCCCAAAAGGCATAGACACATAGCAGAAGGCTCCAAAGGGAGTTATGAAAGCTGTCTTCTCCTGGTCCTTAACTACCATCTTGATCTAATGATAACCAGAATAAGCATCCAAAAAACTCAAACACTCACAACCCGCCGTAGCATCAATAATCTGATCAATACGAGGGAGAGCAAAAGGATCAGCCGGACAAGCCTTGTTTAAATCCGTGTAGTCCACACACATGCGCCAAGTGCCGTTCTTCTTAAGTACCAGCACCGGGTTAGCCTACCACTCAGGATGAAAAACTTCAACAATAAACCCAGCCGCCAAGAGCCGGGCTACCTCCTCACTAATGGCCTTACGCCTTTCTTCATTGAAACGACGAAGAAACTGCTTGACCGGTTTAAATTTGGGATCAATATTGAGAGTGTGCTCAGCGAGTTCCCTCGGTACACCTGGCATGTCAGAAGGTTTCCATGCAAAGATGTCCCAGTTCTCACGGATGAACTCAATGAGCGTGCTTTCCTATTTCGGATCCATATTAGCACCGATGCTGAACTGCTTGGATGAATCGCCAGGAACAAAATGAACCATCTTAGTGTCATCTGCCGATTTAAACTTCAAAACCGGATCATGCTCTGTAGTTGGCTTTTTCAAAGACGTCATATCTGCCGGATCAACATTGTCCTTGTAAAATTTTAACTCCTCCGTTGCACAAACCGACTCAGCATAAGCTGCATCACCCTCTTCACATTCCAAGGCTATCCTTCGGCTCCCATGTACTATGATGGTCCCCTTGTAACCCGGCATCTTGAGCTGCAGATAAACATAACAAGGCCATGCCATGAACTTGGCATAAGCCGGCCGTCCAAACAGAGCGTGATACGGGCTGTGAATTTTGACTACTTCAAAGGTCAATGTCTCTGACCTAGAGTCATGATCATCTCCAAAGGCAACTTCCAGAGCTATCTTACCAACAGGGTACGCTGACTTACCAGGCACCACACCATGGAAAACTGTATTCGATGGTTTAAGATTTTTATCTGTCAACCCCATGCGACGGAAAGTTTCGTAATAAAGGATATTGATGCTGCTCCCTCCGTCCATGAGTACCTTGGTAAACTTATACCCTCCAACCTGGGGTGCAACCACCAATGCTAGGTGACCCGGATTATCAACCCGGGGCGGGTGATCTTCCCGACTCCACACGATGGGCTGCTCAGACCAGCGCAAGTAACGGGGAACCGCCGGTTCAACGGCGTTCACTGCCCTTTTATGAAGCTTCTGATCCCGTTTGCATAAATTTGTGGTGAAGACGTGGTACTGCCCACTACTCAATTGCTTTGGGTTACTCTGATACCCAGATTGCTGCTGATGATTCCCCTGACCTGAATGTTGATGGTAGCCACCCTGATTGCCTTGATTGCCCTGATTACCTTGGAATCCAGAACTAGAACCGCCACCGCCGTAACCCGGCCCATGAGAACCGGACCCTGAACCACCACCCGGTCCATGATTGTCTTGAAAAAGATTGGAATTTTTATACTCCTTCATGATGTAGCAATCCTTCCAGAGGTGGCCAGACGGTCTTTCTCGCGTCCCATGCCTTGGGCAGGGCTGATTTAGCATCTGCTCAAGATTAAAGCCTGACCCTCCGGCCCGTGGGGGTGGTTTACCTTTACGATGCTGGCCATTATTCTGTGTGTTGGTGTTAGCCACAAAGTCCAAACTATTATCAGCTTTGCGCTTACCATTGCCTCCCTGATTCGCCGGATTATGCTGCTGTCCTCTAGTGTTGCTGCTCTTCTTTCCCTTTCCCGGCTTGTCATCATCAGACTCGGGGTCCTTGGTACCATCAGAGTCAGCGTACTTAACCAGAGTCGTCATCAGCTCTCCCATGTCATTGCAGTTGCACTTGAGCCGACCCAACTTCTGCTTAAGAGGCGTAAACCGGCAATTCTTCTCCAACATTATGACCGCTGAACCGGCATTGATGCGATCTGATGAATGTAAGATGGTCGAAACCCAGCGCACCCAATGGGTTGTGGACTCACCCTCTTCTTGGACACATGCATCCAGATCCACAATTGACATAGGCTGCTTGCACGTATCTTTGAAATTCTGGATAAACCGGGCCTTTAACTCGGCCCATGACCCAATGGAGTTGGCAGGGAGCCCCTTCAACCAAGTGCGAGCCGTTCCATCCAACATCAGGGGGAAATATTTAGCACATGCCGCATCACTAACATCTAGCAATTCCATGGCCATCTCATAACTCTCGATCCATGCTTTAGGAGGTAAATCGGCTGTATAGTTAGGTACCTTGCGAGGGCCCTTAAAATCCTTGGGCAGACGCTCATTATGTATGGCCGACACTAAACATGGCATGCCCAAATTCCTAAAGGTTACACCTGGCTCCACCGAAGTTGTCGGACGAACCGGAGAAGGTTGACGGGCCGCATATTGCGCCGCCAGCTCGGCCTCTCGACGTGCTCTACCTTGATCCACAACGTTCTGAGCATCAGCACCACCGCCCGCCGGGTTATGTCCACGAGGCTGGTTATGGTTCTGCCCACTGCTTGACACAGCTGGTTCATCAATATGCCTACTGTAACTCCGGCTTGGGCGAGGGGTGGAATGAATCCGGCTCCGACTGTAAGAATAAGCCTGCTGCTGAACCAATGCTGTCTGAAGGAGCTCTCTAGCCCTCCGCATCTCAACCGCCGTTGGAGACTCGCCTTCAACCGGGATAGCTGCCAATCGTGACGCCACAGCGATCATGTTATCCAAAGGGTTAGAGTAATGACCCGGTGGCGTTGGCATGTGTTGCGGCGGGATATTGTTCTGACGAGGCGGATCCGTGGTGCGCGGCTGAACCGGCGCTCCCGTCGTAGGCACTTCAACCCGGTCCGCCACTGGCGGGTTACTGGTTCCTGCTCCTGGCGTGTTAAAGAGGTTCCTCGCCTCATAAACCGGTGGCAGGCGAGACTGATGCCTCCTCCTCATGACTTCGTTTGAAGCGTTCTGATCTAGCATGAGCCGGTAAGACTCTGACTGAATCCGTTGCGCCTGAGCATCCAACGTAACCTGCTCCGCAGCCATCCTGGCATCTTCAGCTGCCAGGTCTTCCTTAGCTTGAGCTATCTGATCTCGCAATTTCACGACTTCCGCGTTATGCTGATCTTGATTATATGGGTTAACCTCCGTCGTCAGCAGTATTGCCAAGGCGTCTAGTAAACCGGACAAGACTTGAGCCGGCGGGCGCGCAGGGCCTCCTGCCCCGGCTGCCGTCGCTGCTGCTGATCCGGAAATCAATGCCGCTGCAGTTGAAGAGTGCTGCACTGGCTGCGTACCGGCCATGAAGATTGCAACCCGGTTCGGCGGCTCGTAGGGGTCCGGAATACTATCGCCATCGGAACAGCCCCCAAGCCGACCGTCTTGCAGTCGGTACAATGATTCGGTTTCACCGGTGGATGACTCGCCATCAGAATAGGCAACTGTCTCACCGTCAGATACTGATTTATTCTCAGATTCCACACCATTGATGAATCCCACGAAGGCACGACTCATGGCGGGCTGAACTCGGGCGGGTTTTGCACGCTGAGCCGTCTCGATGATGTCGGTGCAGGTGTCCGGCTCAGGGCCCGGTTCGCCGATCTTGCCAATGAAGACGTGAATTCCACCGAAGGGGACCCTATACCCGTACTCAATTGAGCCAGCCTCGGGGCCCCAGCCTTCGTCGTCGATGTAGAGCTTGCCGCGACGACTCTTGGTCATCCGGCCCACAGCGTATCCCTTGATCCCTTCGAAGTTTCCCTTCAAGAACTCGAAACCACCGTGCGCTGGCCGCATGGTGGGTGCCAACTGTCGTGGAATCGTCACGACAGATGTCCTAGTGTGAGGACTTAGTCGTGGAGCCATCGCAATGAGGTTAGCTTAAAGGGGTTAATCAGGACAAATGACACGGGGAGTTTATACTGGTTCGGCCCCTTGTGGTGAAGGTGAAAGCCTAATCTAGTTTGAGGTGGTATTGCTAGGGTTTCGATGACCAGGGAGCGAATATGCTTAACCTGGCTCTCGATCTCTTGTTTCTTGTCCCTAAACCGCCGCCGAGTTGTCCCTTTATATACACAGGTTGACGCCCGGCGGTTCACAGAATCCCGGCCGGCTCATAAACGTGTCCGGCTCGGTATCCACTCTTTCCTATCTTACAATACAAGTCATATACTTACGGCGGTTTACATCTATGGGCCCTAACTCGCCTTTGGGCTTTGGGCCTTCTTACTAAGTCTCCTTCGTAAGTCGCCATCTTCTATGTATTCATGGGCTTCAATACAGATAAATCACTATGAGCATAACCCGGCCCCTCCTGGGCGGTTTATACTCAATAGTTATATCCCCAACAATCTGCGAGAAGTCATAAGTGTTCGCAGCTTGGTCATCATCGTCGCCGTCGCCCTCTAAGAACGAAGCAGCACCACTAAGCATCGGTGACTGCACTGAATGCATGAACGGTTGCGATTTCCTGCCGACTGTGGTAAAGTAAAACATGTGAAATTGATTTGCGAAAGTACAATGTTGAAAAGAATGTACAAAGTATGTTACCTAGATCCATCTGCTGATGCCAGTAGCTCCCTGGTTGTGAAGGAGGTGGCTGATGCCAGGAAGAGCTCCCTGGTTGTGAAGGACCAGGTTCTGAACGGTGCACAGAGGGTCGTGGTTCTGAATGGTGCATAGAGGGTCATGGTTTTGAATGTTGTAGAGAGGGACGTGGCGGACGATGTGCTGGACGAGGAACTGCAACATCCGAAGATCGTCTACACGTAACAGCTGCGTAAATCCCGTGTAGCTTGTCATCAAGACGCCTCAACCATGAGACGTGCTCTCGCGGTGGGATAGTTGATACGTACATTTTGCATCATGTTTTTATATCGATATTTATTGCATTATGGACTGTTATTTCACATTATGGTACAATACTTATGCCTTTTCTCTATTATTTTACAAGATTTACATGAAGAGGGAGAATGCCGGCAGCTGGAATTCTGGACCAGAAAGGAGCAAATCTGAGAGACCTATTCTACACAACTCCAAAAGTACTGAAAATTTACGGAGAATTATTTTGGAATATATAAGAATTATTGGGCGAAGAAAATACCAAAGGGGACCCACCATGAGGCCACAAGCCTGGGGGGCGCGCCCTACCCCCCTAGGCGCGCCTCCAGGGCTTGTGGGCCCCCTGGCAGGTCTCCGGTGCCCATCTTTGGCTATATGGAGGGTTTTGACCTAGAAAAAATCAGAAGAGAGCTTTCGGGACGAAGTGCCGCCATCTCGAGACGGAACCTGGGCAGGAGCAATCTAGAGCTCCGGCAAAGCGATTCTGCCAGGGAAACTTCCCTCCCGGAGGGGGAAATCGAAGCCATCGTCATCACCAACGATCCTCTCATCAAGAGGGGGTCAATATCCATCAACATCTTCACCAGCACCATCTCCTCTCAAACCCTAGTTCATCTCTTGTATTCAATCTTTGCCTTAGAACCTCAGATTGGTACCTGTAGGTTGCTAGTAGTGTTGATTACTCCTTGTAGTTGATGCTAGTTGGTTTATTTGGTGGAAGATCAAATGCTCAGATCCTTAATGATATTCAATACCCCTCTGATTTTGAACATGAATATGCTTTGTGAGTAGTTATGTTTGTTCCTGAGGATATGGGAGAAGTCTTGTTATAAGTAATCATGTGAATTTGGTATTCGTTTGATATTTTGATGAGATGTATGTTGCCTTTCCTCTAGTGGTGTTATGTGAACGTCGACTACATGTAACTTCACCATGATTTGGGCCTAGGGGAAGGCATTGGGAAGTAATAAGTAGATGATGGGTTGCTAGAGTGACAGAAGCTTAAACCCTAGTTTATGTGTTGCTTCGTAAGGGGTTGATTTGGATCCACATGTTTCATGCTATGTGTCATGGTTTTGTCACGGCAGATGTCCTAGTGTAAGGACTTAGTCGTGAGGCCAACGCATCTAACTGGTAGCTTGAGAGGGGTTGAGCGGGACGAGAGACACGAGATTTTACCCAGGTTCGGCCCCTCACAGTGAAGGTAAAAGCCTACATCCTGCTTGATTGATATCGATAATGATGACGATCTCGGTTACAAGGGTGAGGTTTTGTTACCTCTATCTCGAGAGCATCTACTTTGATCTTGTCTAAGACTTGTCTGTCTTAACTTGTAAAACTTGTCCCTCTTGGGGTGCCCTGCCCCTTCTTATATAAGTTGAAGGGGCGGGTTACATGTAGAGTCCTAGTAGGATTAGGACTACTCTATTACAAGTGGAATCCTAGTCTTGCACCTTGCTTCCCTTGTAAGGAAAATATTCCTTATGCCTTTCCTCTTAAGCCGGCCCATCAGACACCGTACCTTGAGCAGGTCTTCTCACGAGCCGCCTTCTGGGCCTTGTCATTCGTTTGACCCGCCCTCCGGGTCACCAGTGATTCGCCAGACTCAGGCGGGTCTCCAGTGAGTCGCCAAGCATGAGCCGGGTCACTAGTGAGTCGCCAAGTTCCGGCCGGGTCATACCGCGGGGTATATCCCCGACATTATCCCCCAGATTAACTTGGATTTATCCATGTTAAACTTATCCTGCAAAATAAAAACAAGAACAAATTTGACAGGTTGTGCTTCAGGTTAAAAGTTCCTCTGAGCCGGCACCTGATCATCCTTAAGTCCTTGTCATTTCCTTCTTGATATGTGTCCATGATCTCATAGCAAATCTTCTTTAGCAGATATGTTTAAACTTTGCTAATGCAAAAAATCCAGGCGCTTCTTCTGAAAAGTCCGGGTCAATAGGCCAGCTTCAAAATCAATTTGCTGGCATTGGTTTCTCGCAGGAAAAATATTGTGAAGAATAATTCATTTGATTCAGCTTCCAATGCTATGGCTTGACAAAAATATTGGTCTTGAAATACTCATCTGATTTTCAGCCGGCTTGAAGAAGTAGAACTTACCGAGTTATGATTGCCAAAATTGCCATGTTATGATTGATGATGCTGCCGGGTCATGATCGCTACAGATACCGGGTCATGTAATTTGTCTTCCTTAGTTTTTCAGACCAAATCCTTATAGGATGAATCCTCACAGTCCGGGTTTTCCCAGCCCGGGTCAATCTTGTGACGACTTGGTGCTTGCTTTTCAAAACTGAAAACTTGAAGGTGTACCTCCTTATATGCATATCACTTGTAGCCCACAAGTCTTAAGAAGGGAACATAGTGATAGCTTAAGACTTGCTTCAATATAAATGTCTGCAACTTTGGAGAAATTCTGGTTGTTCATCTAAGTCACCAGTCATGAACTGAATATTTGCATTTAACATGTGTAGCCTCCAAGGGCCGGCTCATCATTATGTGATGGGCCGGGTCTTCAATTTGGACCTTATGATCTGTTCAGATAACTGAGCGTTGTAGCCCCCAAGTGCCGAGTTGTCTTGCCTGCAACAACCTGGGACTTTGTATTTGTCTTACGCTCATAAAACTTCAGTCAGTGTAGCCCCCAAGGGTCGGGTCATTATGCAATAATGAGCAGGGACTTCTGCAGATCTGATTATATAGACTTGATGAGCAATGTGTAGCCCCCAAGGGCCGGGCCATTATGCAATAATGAGCAGGGACTTCTGCAGATCTGATTATATAGACTTGATGAGCAATGTGTAGCCCCCAAGGGCCGGCTCAGTAAGACAATACTGGGCTGGGACTTAGAAAATGATCAAAGGCCGGCTCATCTTCCTGGGATAACCAGGTCTATTTGACAATATGATGATTTGAAAAGCAATTTGCATTAGCCCCCAAGTGCCGTGGTGCATGCTTGCAGTGACTCGGGACTACTCCTCCATTGTAAAATAAAAATCATACCCACTATCTGGATTATATTGCTGAAAGCTTTGCATATCAATGTTGAGCCATGCTCCCTGCTGTGAGCAGGTATTTTTGGATGAGGGAATAATAGCCATTACTCTGAAGGGGCTTTTGAAAATCTCAATCATCCAATACTGGTTATGATAACCATAATGAAAATCTAGCCATGTTGGCTATTTAAGATTTGAATAATATAACCCGGTATGAAAACCTCAATCATTCAATACTGGTTATGACAACCACAATGAAAATCCAGCCATGTTGGCTATTAAGGATTGGAATATGTAACCCGGTTTGAAAACCTCAATCATTCAATACTGGTTATGACAACCACAATGAAAATCCAGCCATGTTGGCTATTAAGGATTGGAATATGTAACCCGGTTTGAAAACCGGCTCCTGCAACATAAATCAGGATGTCCATGCATATATGATGCATGGTATGATGATGCAATGATGATGCAATGTATGTGTATGATAACAGAGCATAAAAAATGTCAGCTTTCAAGGCTCGATAAAAAGACCAGCTTTTAAAGCTCAAATCCAGGGCGGGTTATAACCCAGAGACTTATGGTCATAAACAATCATTAAAAAGATTGTAATGGCGACTTATAGCCAAAATTAAACTGACGACTTAAAGTCAAAAGCCAGGACGGGTGATATCCCAAAGACTTGTAGCCTCATCCAATTATTGAGAAAATCATGAACATGGCTGATGAGCCAAAACATCCTGGCGACTTAAAGTCACACGCCAGCGCGGGTGACAACCTGAAATACTCAAACATGAGCCACAGCATACTGGCGATTTAAAGTCAAAAGCCAGGGTGGGTGACAACCCGAAATACTCAAATATGAGCAACATGACCCGGAGATCTTCAAATTGCACAGAAAACAAAAGTCAAAATCGCAAAAACATCTTAAAAATAAAAAAACATAGACTATGTAAATCTCAAAATTAAGCCGGCTTTTCAAAGGCACAACTTAAAATGTTGGCTCACAGGCCTCATGTTTGCTTTCAAGGCCGCAAAGCCGTGGTTCATCCTAGCTCACTGTAAGCCGGCTCTCACGTGACACAAAACCATCGTTTTAACCTTGGCAAGTTCAGGGTCTTTAAGAAGATTGACTTGCCAAGAGTTCGGCGGGTCACCTGGCGGAGTAGCAAGTTGCAAACAGGCAGGATGAAACCCATAATATGGCGTCCACGCCTGGTCAAGAGGGTATGAAAGCTAAACCTGGTGGGTTGGAAGCCCCCAAGTGACCTTATGATCAATCAATAAAGACTCAGATGCACAGAAATGAAACGACAGAGGCCCTGAATTTCAGGGATGCCGGCTTTATTAAGTTGATCATAATATGATAAGCCCATAAGGCAGGATACCCATGTTTGAACCGCGCATCATGGCAGCAAGTTCTCTTTGGTAACCTTTAATTTTTCCTCTCGAACTTGCGAGAGGTGTATTCTTCTTGAACCGGATGTTGAGCCGGATATTAAGAGCTCAAAACTTTATGGGAGACATATTTCCCTTGATTGAGCCGGATTTTGAACCGGAATCTTTTTTGATAACCCGGAACTCTTCTATTGAGCCGGAACTTTTTTGATTGCCAGGCACTTTTTAAGCCGGAAATTTTCTGACAGCCTTTAAATTTTCACCAATGTGGTAGTAGCCTCCGGGACCGGGTAATTTTCCCTCCAATGACCCGGGGTTCTTGAATTTGCTGAAACTGGCAAAATTTGCTAAGTCATGTCATCGTAGCCCCCGAGTCTTAAGACAACTCAAGGAGTTGTCTTGAGATTCTCCATACTTGACCGTGATATAAACCGGCATATAGTTGAACAGCGGAACGCTGGAATATGTTGAAACTGGAGGCAAGGTGGCGAGTTGATGATCTTCGCAACACTCGTTATATATCCTTGGCGTTGATAATGCGATGTGAACCCACGAAAAGTTGAGGTCGACCATGGCGGGTTATAAATAATCTCGTATGCATTGTGTCAGTAACCAGACCAATGGTTCATCCCGGTTGATTGTTGAAGTTAGTCAAACTGCAGTGGCGGCGACTGATGTGCCTGCCCATTGGGCCATCCGGTGCAGGTGGAGACTGATAATATATTATGATTTGGAAGAAAACCGGGCTACCGGAGCAATGATTTGCTTGCATTCAATAAGCAGCTTATGCACACGGGTGCGGCTCCGGCGTGTTGATGTAGACCGGACCACAGGGGCGGACGGTAGAAACAACCACAACATCAAAAACGGCACGGACATGAGCGAGTCGTTCGTAGGCACGGACAAACGGGTCGGCCGTGGTGTTGTAAGCCGGTACAGACGGGCGAGTCAATCACCGGCGCAGTAAACCACGCGGACGGGCGAGTCAATCGCAGGCGCGGTAAGCCGCGCGGACGGGCGAGTCGACCGCGTCGTGTTGATGTAGACCGGGCCGCAGAGGCTACGACTTGCACATACATTCGTTGAGCATTATGGCACGGTCAGATGTTAACGCATGATAATGGTGGCGCGAGCAATATATCCATGACACGACCATCGTTCTTGCAGTGAATCAATTGTTCTGCATAAAAAATATCACGAGCCCAGAGTAATTGCCCTTTAAAGAAATTAACATGTGCTATAAAATATACTGGACGGATATCACCTGACTCGTCCGGAGGACGGATGATCCGTATATAACACCCGTGAATATTCTTCAGTAATTTCAACAGTGATGTAGCCACTTTCTCTTTTTCGTGCAAAAGGGAATCAATCATAGTGCTGCAACCGTCACATACCACTGGACACCAGTGCAGAACGCAAGACCCCAAGTAGCCCTATAACCAGGACAGGAGAGGCGAGACGACTCGAAGGCGACCGCATGGTAGAGCCTAGCGGAGGCAAGGCAGCAGCTCAGAACGGACCTGGGTCATTTTTTTTCCAGCTCTGGCTCTTGACTTTTCCTCCGACCAGTCTCCTCTTATCCTTTCCTTCAACCAGCAGGCAAGCATGCACGAGCAGAGACGAGGCCAGCCAACCACGGGGCGGCTCAAAGCAGGCGGCTTAGCGCGGAGGCAATGACGAGCCGGCGTCACAGGGCCGCGGCGGTTGACGAGGCCGACTTGGTAACGGCGAGTTGAAGTGCCAAGGTGAAGCAGGGGTGGGTCGAGCAACTGGTGGCTCAGATACGGGACCACACCGGTGGAGGCGGGTCGTGAGGGGCAAGTGGCAGCTCATAGGCGCGTCCCTGATGGGGAGGACCGGCGGCTTGGCAGGGGCCGCGGCGGCTTGTGGAGGCAGGGCCGTAGGCCATGGCCACAGCGACGGCAGAAAGTGCAGCGGCGGCTTGGACGTGCAGCGGCAACTTGAGGCGGCCGAAGCGGCTTGGAATGAGGCCGGGGCGACTCAACGACGGCGGCTCAACACCAAGGCCAGCGACTCGGGGGCGGAGTTGCGCGGGGGTGACTTGCGGTAAGGCGGGTCGCAGCTGCAGTGGCCTGGCGTATGGTGGCAGAGGCATCCTGCGGCGAAGGCGGAGGTGAAGGCGGCCCAAGAAAGCGGCGGAGGCAGCTTGGCAAGGGCGGCTCAAACGGTGTAGACCGGCGGGCCCGAGGGTGAGGCCGGGCTGGCGGCTCAGGGCAGAGGCTCGTTGTCGCGACGGTGAAGGGAGGCGCGACAGCTCAACAGAGATGCGACCTGCTCGTAGGCGAGGCGCTTCACTGTGGTGGCTCAGCAAGGCGCGACGAGGCTGCTTGCCCCGGGGTGGCTCGGCGACGGCGGCTTGCGGGTGAGGAGAGGCGCGCGGCTGCGAAGACCACGGCGGCAGGGCGGTTCACCAGTAGAAACGACGCGACGAGGCGGCAGCTTGGTCAGCTCGGAGGCAACCAAGCCTCGCAATCAGGCAGGGTGGCAGCATTAATTCGGGGAGGCGGCTTAGAGCAGAGTTCGACGAGGCAAGGCCACGACAGAGGCGACATCAAGCCACAACAGAAGTGGCGGATTGGCGCAGCCATGGTAGAAGTGACAGCGGAGACCTCAGCAGAGAGGCAGAGGCACGAGGCCAGCCGCGGCCAGAGGTGGAGGTGAGGCCGGCAGCTCACGGAGCGGAGCGGCTCAGGCAGAGGTGAGCGACGCAGGCCCGCGCGTAGTGGAGGTGGTTCAGAGCGGCGATGGCGATTTGAGGTAGCGGCGACCGGCCGGGTTACCGCACAGCTGTGAAGGCAAGCAAAGACGGCTCTGTGGCGGAAACGAAAATCCTGCGAAGGCGATGACGGCTCGGGTCGGCCGCAGTACGTCCGTTTCCGGGTTGTCGTCTGCCTCTCCTTTTTCTTCAACAGATCGATCAATTGGTAGTAGCTAGCAGCACATTCTAGCGCCTAGCATGACCATTTACTTGGATGGTTTTGAGGAGCCGTAGAAGTAGACCGGACAGCACAGCGGTGTTCGTACGGTGGCCTTCGAGCTCTGAATTTTTTACAGAATGTTGTTTCTACTGTTGCAGAGGAAGTACATCCGTTGCAGCCTCGTCAGGTATTCTGATTTTGTACAGCGGCCGTGGAAGCGAACCTCCTCCGCACCTTTCCATATGTATTATATAATATCAACCTGAGATGCATTGATTTACTTGGCAGCTTGACTCCATGTGATGTAATAGGAGCGGATCAATTTTAGACCTCAAAACAGTAATTCCTCGAAAACTTGTATTAGAACTCCTCGTGAGGTAGTACTAGCACAAAGCACTTGTTTGTAGGTTGCAGCTGCTACTTTGATCACTTGAAGGCACGCATCGCGGGTGTTTTGCGATGGAAAATCAGTGGCGGGTTAGGTGTACTCCGTCACCACCGTCTGGAAACTTTCTCGATCGGATCCCATCTGCCATGGCTGTCCCGACCGCCAGTCGTATTGCCGAACGTGGTCGGCGACTTCTGATTTTTTTTTAAACAATCATTGCGTCTGATTTTTCTTTCTGTATTATCCTCGCCAAACGTCAGCTGGGTCACTAATGAGTCGCCAAGTTCCGGCCGGGTCATACCGTGGGGTATATCTCCGACACTATGGTTAGATTTATCTTAATTTTTCTTTCGTAGTTGTGGATGCTTGCGAGAGGGGTTAATCATAAGTGGGAGGCTTGTCCAAGTAAGGACAGCACCCAAGCACCGGTCCACCCATGTATCAAATTATCAAAGTAACGAACGCGAATCATATGAGCATGATGGAAACTAACTTGACAATAATTCCCATGTGTCCTCGGGAGCTCTTTGCTTTATATAAGAATTTGTCCAGGCCTGTCCTTTTCTATAAAAAGGATTGGGCCACCTTGCTGCATCTTTGTTACACTTGTTACTTGTTACCCGTTATGAATTATCTTATCACAAAACTATCTGTTACCGATAATTTCAGTGCCTGTAGAAAATACCTTACTGAAAATCGCTTGTCATTTTCTTCTGCT
Organism: Thinopyrum elongatum; assembly: GCA_011799875.1. Taxonomy (NCBI): domain Eukaryota; kingdom Viridiplantae; phylum Streptophyta; class Magnoliopsida; order Poales; family Poaceae; genus Thinopyrum; species Thinopyrum elongatum. The sequence goes on along the minus strand of CM022298.1, from coordinate 549,879,808 downwards.
CCTCGTTGGGTTCGACACTCTTACTTATTGAAAGAACTACGATAGATCCCCTATACTTGTGGGTCATCAAGACTCTTTTCTGGCGCCGTTGCTGGGGAGTGAAGCACCTTTGGTGAGTGGAATTTGGTAAGGAAAAAATTTATATTGTGTGCTGAAATTTACTGTCACTTGTCACTATGGAAAATAATCCTTTGAGGGGCTTGTTCGGGGTATCTTCACCCCGACCGAAAGAACAAAGAGTTGCTCCTCAACCTACTGAACCTACTGAAAATATTTATTATGAAATTCCTTCGGGTATGATAGAGAAACTACTAGCTAATCCTTATGCAGGAGATGGAACACTACATCCTGATATGCATCTAATCTTTGTGGATGAAGTTTGTGGATTATTTAAGCTTGCAGGTTTGTCCGGAGATGAAGTCAAGAGGAAGGTCTTCCCTTTATCTTTGAAGGTAAAGGCATTGACATGGTATAGGCTATGTGATGATATTGGATCTTGGAATTAGAACAGATTGAAATTGGAATTTCATGAGAAGTTTTATCCTATGCATCTGGTTCATCGTGATCGGAATTATATATATAATTTTTGGCCTTGTGAAGGAGAAAGTATCGCTCAAGCTTGGGGTAGGCTTAAGTCAATGTTATATTCATGCCCCAATCATGAGCTCTCAAGAGAAATTATTATTCAGAATTTTTATGCTCGGCTTTCTCGTAATGATCAATCCATGCTCGATACCTCTTGTACTGACTCTTTTATGAAGAAGACTATTGAATTCAAATGGGATCTCTTGGAAAGAAATAAATGCAACTCTGAAGATTGGGAGCTCGACGAAGGTAAGGAGTCAGGTATAAACCTTAAGTTTGATTGTGTTAAATCTTTTATGGATACCGATGCTTTTCATGAATTTAGCACTAAGTATGGACTTGACTCTGAGATAGTAGCTTCTTTCTGTGAATCATTTGCTACTCATGTTGACCTCCCTAAGGAGAAGTGGTTTAATATCATCCTCCCATTGAAGTAAAAATAGTAGAAACCATTGAAGCTAAAGAAGAAACTATTACTTATAATGTTGATCCTGTTATTCCTACTGCTTATATTGAGAAACCACCCTTTCCTGTTAGGATAAAGGAACATGCTAAAGCTTCAGCTGTGGTTCGTAAGAGTTATACTAGAACACCTACACCCCCTGAACAAATTAAAGTTGAACCTAGTATTGCTATGGTTAAAGATCTCTTGGTCGATACACACAAGCTCTGCATACCGTCTGCAAAAGAGAGACCGACAGACCCCCACCCCCGCATCGCCCGCGTCTGGCGACACGGGGAAACCCTCGCCGCCGGGAGCGCCCCTTCTACTCACGCCACGCCCGCATCGCCGCCGCCGGAGGGCCGGCCGGCGAAGCCGCGCCGCGCCCGGGAATGGCGGCGGCGGGGCGATTCCGTTCCTGCCCTGCCCCGCCCCTCCGCCACCGGCTCCCTGCAACGCCGCCGCCCGAGGGCCGGCCGTGCGGCCGCGTCGCGCCTGTAGATGGCTGCGGTGGAGGCCACCTTCCACCCCCCCCGGCGGCGCTCGCGCTGGAGGCCTTCCCTCCCCACGGCCCCAGATCGGATCTGGCGCGCCGCGGCCTCTCCCCCCGTCCAACTGCTGCACACATCCACTGGTCCTGCTCGGCGGCGTGGTCGTGTCCGTGCTGATCCTCCCCCTGTCCGCGTCTTGCCCCCGTGGTGCAGCCCCTCTTCTTGCTGCTGTCCGTCGGGGCGGGCGTGACCCTTGGGGGAGGTGGCCGGGGCTCGGTCCTGTCTAGGTGCAGGCCACCCTTCGTCGCCGACGGTGTCTCCTCCGAGCTACGATGACGCCCTCTGCGTGTGTGGTGACGGTGATCCTCTAGCAGGTTGTTAGAAGCTCTGCGGTGGATTTCGTCGACACCGCTCCGGTCCCGGCCTCCATGGACCTGCGTTCTCCAGTGTTCTTGGTCCGCCGGCGTCTTCTACCGGCGTGGTTTCGGCCCCAGCGCACCGGCAGCTGCGCCTCTTCCAGCTTCGGTTCGCTGGCATTCTGGTGGCTCCGCCTCCGGCGGTACGGATCTGCGTTCCCGTCCGGCTCCGGCCGCCATCCTTCCATCCGCATTGCCTCCCTACCCCGCTACCTCTCTCCGACCCCATCCACCTACACGCCATGTCGGTTTCAAAGCTCGCGTTTTTCGTCGACGACATGTGCAGCCCCACCCCCATCTGAGGTAGCGGTCGACAAGCAGGTCGTCTCCGGCATCTTTGGATCCTGATCTGGCGGTTTTGGGATTGCTCGGACTAGGCCAGGCGAAATCCATGCTCGGCTTGCCGATGCTGGCAGCGGCGACACCCGCGGGTGTCGTTTCCCTTCCTGGAGGCGCTGCCTTGGCCTTTGTCTGTGCACCCCTTCGAGTATCAGGGGAAACCCTTGGTCTGGTTCTCCGGATCGGATGGCGACGGCGTCACGACATCGTTCCCCTTCTTGGAGGCGCTATCTTGCTAGCTCGTGGTGTCCCGGTGTTGGAATTGAAGATGTTCGATGTCCTGCTGATTTGGTCTGCTCCTCTAGTTTTAGGTTTGGTTGGTTTCGTTGTGTCCTTCACCCTGCTCGGGCTAAGCACCCCGTCTCTCTCTGCTCCGGACACCATGTTTATGCCTTCTTGCGTTCATGGCATGCGTTGTACCCTTTATTGTACTCTTTCTTCTTCCTTCTATCAATGAAATGATACGCAAGCTTTGCGTATTCACGGGAAAAAAAGATCTCTTGGTCGATAATATTGATGGGCATGTTATTTATTTCTGTGATGAAGCTGCTAGAATTACTAAACCCGATGATAAAGATAAACATAGACCTATTGTTGGCATGCCTGTTGTTTCTATTAAAATAGGAGATCATTGTTATCATGGCTTATGTGATTTGGGTGCTAGTGTGGGTGCAATTCCCTTTACCTTATATCAAGAAATTATGAATGATATTGCACCTGCTGAAATAGAAGATATTGATGTTACCATTAAGCTTGCTAATAGAGATACTATCTCACCAATTGGGATTGTTAGAGATGTTGGAGTCTTGTGTGGGAAAATAAAATACCCTACTGATTTTCTAGTTCTTGGTTCCCCACAAGATGATTTTTGTCCCATTATATTTGGTAGACCTTTCTTGAACACTATTAATGCTAAAATATACTGTGAGAAAGAAACAGTTAGTGTAAGTTTGTGGGATGTGTCTCTTGAGTTTAATTTCTCCAAATTTCGTAGACAACCCCATGATAGAGAATTGCCTAATAAAGATGAAATTATTGGTCTTGCTTCTATTGCAGTGCCTCCTACTGATCCTTTAGAACAATATTTGCTAGACCATGAAAATGATATGTTCATGAATGAAAGAAAGGAGTTAGATGAGATTTTCTTTAAACAAATGCCTGTTTTGAAACACAATTTGCCTGTTGAGACTCTTGGAGATCCTCTACCACCCAAGAGTGATCATGTGTTCGATCTTAAACAATTACCTGATACTTTGAATTATGCTTATCTTGATAAAAAGAAGATATATCCTATTGTTATTAATGCTAACCTTTCAGAGCATGAAGAAAAGAAATTATTGAAAACTCTGAAAAAGAACCGTGCAGCTATTGGACATACTCTCGATGATCTTAAGGGCATTAGTCCCACTCTATGTCAGCACAAAATTAATATGGAACCTGATGCTAAACCAGTTGTTGATCATCAACGACGGTTGAATCGAAGATGAAAGAAGTGGTAAGAAATGAAATATTAAAGCTTTTGGAAGCAGGTATAATCTATCCTATTGCTGATAGTAGATGGGTAAGCCATGTTCACTGTGTCCCTAAGAAGGGAGGTATTATTGTTGTCCCTAATGATAAAAATGAATTGATTCCGCAAAGAATTGTCACAGGTTATAGGATGGTAATTGATTTTAGAAAATTAAATAAAGCTACTAGGAAAGACCATTATCCTTTACCTTTTATTGATCAAATGCTAGAAAGACTATCAAAACATACACACTTTTGCTTTCTTGATGGTTACTCTGGTTTTTCCCAAATACCTGTGTCGCAAGAGGATCAAGAGAAAACTACTTTTATTTGCCCTTTTGGTACCTTTGCTTATAGACGTATGCCTTTTGGTTTATGCAATGCACCTTCTACCTTTCAAAGATGTATGACTGCTATATTCTCTGACTTTTGTGAAAAGATTGTTGAGGTTTTCATGGACGATTTCTCAGTATACGAGCCTTCTTTTGATGATTGCTTAAGCAACCTCGATCGAGTTTTGTAGAGATGTGAAGAAACGAATCTTGTCTTGAATTGGGAGAAGTGCCACTTTATGGTTAATGAAGGTATTGTCTTGGGGCATAAAATCTCTGAAAGAGGTATTGAAGTTGATAAAGCTAAAGTTGAAGCTATTGAAAAAATGCCGTGTCCTAAAGATATCAAAGGTATAAGAAGTTTCCTTGGTCATGCTGGTTTCTATAGGAGATTTATTAAAGACTTCTCTAAAATTTCTAGGCCTCTCACTAATATTTTGCAAAAAGATGTTCCATTTGTCTTTGATGATGATTTGTATAAGCATTTGAAATACTTAAGAATGCCTTAATCTCTGCACCTATTGTTCAACCGCCTGATTGGAACCTACCCTTTGAAATTATGTGTGATGCTAGTGATTATGCCGTTGGTGCTGTTCTAGGACAAAGAGTTGATAAAAATTTAAATGTTATCCATTATGCTAGTAAAACTCTAGACAGTGCTCAAAGGAATTATGCTACTACTGAAAAAGAATTTTTAGCAGTTGTGTTTGCTTGTGATAAGTTCATATCTTATATTGTTGATTCCAAAGTTACTGTTCACACTGATCATGCTGCTATTAAATACATTATGGAAAAGAAAGATGCTAAACCTAGACTCATTAGGTGGGTTCTGTTGCTACAAGAATTTTATTTACATATTATTGATAGAAAGGGAGCTGAGAACCCCGTAGCAGACAACTTGTCTAGGTTAGAAAATGTTCTTGATGACCCACTACCTATTGATGATAATTTTCCTGATGAACAATTAGCGGTCATAAATGCTTCTCATAGTACCCCTTGGTATGCTAATTATGCTAATTATATTGTTGCTAAATTCATACCACCTAGTTTCACATACCAACAAAAGAAAAAGTTTTTCTATGATTTAAGACATTACTTCTGGGATGACCCACGCCTTTATAAAGGAGTAGATGGTGTTATTAGACGTTGTGTACCTGAGCATGAACAGGAATAGATCCTACGCAAGTGTCACTCCGAAGCCTACGGAGGACACCATGCTGGTGATAGAACTGCACACAAGGTACTACAATCTGGTTTTTATTGGCCTACTCTTTTTAAGGATGCTCGTAAGTTTGTCTTGTCTTGTAATGAATGTCAAAGAATTGGTAATATTAGTAGACGTCAGGAAATGCCTATGAATTATTCACTTGTTATTGAACCATTTGATGTTTGGGGATTCGATTATATGGGACCGTTTCCTTCCTCTAATGGGTATACACATATTTTAGTTGCTATTGATTACGTTACTAAGTGGGTAGAAGCTATTCCAACTAGTAGTGCTGATCATAACAATTCTATTAAAATGCTTAAAGAAGTTATTTTTTCGAGGTTTGGAGTCCCTAGATATTTGATGACTGACGGTGGTTCACACTTTATTCATGGTGCTTTCCGAAAATTGCTTGCTAAGTATGATGTTAACCATAGAATTGTATCTCCTTATCACCCTCAGTCTAGTGGTCAAGTAGAATAAAGTAATAGAGAAATAAAATTGATCTTGCAAAAGACTGTTAATAGATCTAGAAAGAACTGGTCTAAGAAACTTGATGATGCATTATGGGCTTATAGAACTGCTTATAAAAACCCTATGGGTATGTCTCCGTATAAAATGGTCTATGGAAAAGCTTGTCACTTACCTCTCGAACTAGAACATAAAGCTTATTGGGCAATTAAAGAGCTCAACTATGATTTCAAACTTGCCGGTGAGAAGAGGTTATTTGACATTAGCTCACTTGATGAATGGAGAACCCAATCCTATGAAAATGCCAAGTTATTTAAATAAAAAAATTAAAAGATGGCATGATAAAAGGATACAAAAGCGTGAATTCAATGTAGGTGACTATGTCTTGCTATACAATTCTCGTTTAAGATTTTTTGCAGGGAAACTTCTCTCTAAATAGGAAGGGCCTTACATTATCGAGGAGGTTTATCGTTCCGGTGCCATCAAGATCAACAACGCCAAAGGCACTAACCCGAAGATGGTAAACGGGCAGAGAATCAAACATTATATCTCAGGTACTCCCATAAATGTTGAAACCAATATTATTAATACCATAACACCGGAGGAGTACATAAAGGAAACCTACCAAAATGCCCCAGACCTCCGAAAAGGAATAGGTATGTGATACGGTAAGTAAACCGACTCCAAAACTTTTCCAAAAGCAATTTTACTCCGTTTTGGAATATTTAAAAAATTAGGAAAGTAAGAAGTAGTCCGAAAAGTGCACGAGGAGGCGACAAGCCCTGGGGGCGCGCCCTACCCCCTGGGCGCGCCTCCCATGCTTGTGGCCACCTCGTGTGCCCTCCGGACTCCATTTTCTTGTAGGATACTCCTTATAGTCGGTAAAAATTTATTATATAATCTCCCGAAGGTTTTGACCACCGTACCACGATAATATCCATTGTTCTTGTTTCTAGCCATTTCTGCAGCAGATTTAGAGAAAGATGTCTTCGCAAGAATTGGTCGGGGAGAGTCGGGTCTCTCACCCGACACCGGACCCAAGAGCATACAGCAAAGCTGATCACTTTGGGTGGTCAACGGAGGAAGAGATGGAGGCCGACCTGAAAAGAGTGGATGCCATGGAGGAGGATCAAGAAGTCACCTCCCGCCTTCAACCTGGAGCCATGCTTGAGGAACTCCAGAGCTCAGCAATACTGGATTTGGTCATACCTCCCAATGCTAAATTTTTCTCTTATAATAACATGAAAAAGAGTGTTGCTTTCTCCCCCGCAGCCAAGAAGCATCCATGGGTGAACGGTGCTATGACCGTCACAAGCAAAATTCGTAAGTAAATAATGGATCTCAAGCAGCAAATCAACAGGCTCGAGGAGGAGAATCGCATTCTGAGAGGCATCATCACCAAGAATATCACACCACCACCTCCGAAGAAGGAGAATTGAGTACAAGGGTATGGGCACTCCCCTTGGCTTGTGCTAAGCTTGGGGGAGGTGCCCCGGTATCGTATCACCATCATATCTTTACCTTTATCATTTTTCTTAGTTTGATCCTTTTGGTTACATCTTGATCTAGTAGAATAAGAGTTTTAGTATGATCTAGTTTTTGAGTTTTGCATTGAGTTCCTTCTATGTAATCGAGTCCGTGAGTTATATAATAAAGATTAGTTTTGAGTTGAGGGCTTTGCTTTCTGGCTATGATCTTGAAGCAAAGAAGAAAATAGAGAATAAAAGAAATAAAATATTATATAATGATCTTATGGAGAGTGATGACTTCACATATAAAAAGTATGAGGATTGAAACTTGTTGTGAGTTGACAAACATAGTGTTGGTCATTGTTGCAATTAAAAGGAAGTAATAAAGAGAGAGAGGTTCACATATAAATATATTATCTTGGACATCTTTTGTGATTGTGAGCACTCATTAAAATATTATATGCTAAGAAGTTGATGTTGGACAAGGAAGACAACATAATGAGTTATGTTTGCTTATTTCCGAATATAAGTTATATTGTCATGGATCCTCTAACATGTGACGCTTGCTTCCACCTCATACTAGCCAAAGCTTCCGCACCAAGTAGAGATACTACTTGTGCATCCAAACACCATTAACCCAGTTTTGCCATGAGAGTCCACTATACCTACCTATGGATTGAGCAAGATCCTTCAAGTAAGTTGTCATCGGTGCAAGCAATAAAAATTGCTCTCTAAATGTGTATGATCTATTAGTGTGAGAAAAATAAACTTTATACGAACATGTGATGGGGAAGAAATAAAAGCGACGGATTGCATAATAAAGTTCTTTATCACAAGGGGCAATATAAAGTAACGTTCCGTTGCATTAAGATTTTGTGCATCCAACCAAAAAGTGCATGACAACCTCTGCTTCCCTCTGCGAAGGGCCTATCTTTTACTTTTTTAGTACTTACCTTTATGCAAGAGTCATGGTGATCTTCACCACTTCCTATATTTCGCCTTTTTCTTTTGGCAAGCGTCATGTGTTGGGGAAAGATCTAGACACATATATCCACTCAGATGTAGGTGATCATGAGTCATTATTGTTGACATTACCCTTGAGGTAAATAGTTGGGAGGCAAAACTATGCGCCCCTATCTTTCTCTGTGTCCAATTGAAGCTTTGATCTCATAAGTACCACGTGAGTGTTAGCAAGTATGAAAGACTAAAATATGATTTAGTATGTGGATTTGCTAGACAAGCTCTTATATTGACTCTTTCCGATGTTATGATAAATTGCAATTGCTTCAATGACTGAGATAATAGTTTGTTGGTTTACAATAAAGTTTTGGATTCATACTTTACTTTGTGGATGAATTGTCACTTTAGCATGAGAAGTTATATGCCAATATATTGTTATTCTAAAGATGATCATGATGCCTTCATGTCCGTATTTTATTTTATCGACACCTCTATCTCTAAACATGTGGACATGATTATCGATCTCGGCTTTCGCTTGATGACAAACAAGGTCTAAGCTTGGGGGAGTTGATACGTCCATTTTGCATCATGTTTTTATATCGATATTTATTGCATTATGGACTGTTATTTCACATTATGGTACGATACTTATGCCTTTTCTCTCTTATTTTACAAGATTTACATGAAGAGGGAGAATGCCGGCAGCTGGAATTCTGGACCGAAAAGGAGCAAATCTGAGAGACCTATTCTGCACAACTCCAAAAGTCCTAAAAATTTACGAAGAATTATTTTGGAATATATAAGAATTATTGGGCAAAGAAAATACCAGAGGGGACCCACCAGGTGGCCACAAGCCTGGGGGCGAGCCCTACCCCCTAGGCGCGCCTCCAAGGCTTGTGGCCCCCCTGGTAGGTCTCCGGTGCCCATCTTTGGCTATATGGAGGGTTTTGACCTAGAAAGAATCATAAGAGAGCTTTCGGGACAAAACGCTGCCGTCTCGAGGCGGAACCTGGGCAGGAGCAATCTAGAGCTGCGGCAGAGCGATTCTGCCAGGAAACTTCCCTCCCGGAGGGGGAAATCAAAGCCATCGTCATCACCAACGATCCTCTCATCGAGAGGGGGTCAATCTCCATCAACATCTTCACCAGCACCATCTCCTCTCAAACCCTAGTTCATCTCTTGTATTCAATCTTTGCCTCAGAACCTCAGATTGGTACCTGTAGGTTGCTAGTAGTGTTGATTACTCCTTGTAGTTGATACTAGTTGGTTTATTTGGTGGAAGATCAAATGTTCAGATCCTTAATGATATTCAATACCCCTCTGATTTTGAACATGAATATGCTTTGTGAGTAGTTACGTTTGTTCCTGAGGACATGGGAGAAGTCTTGTTATAAGTAATCATGTGAATTTGGTATTCGTTCGACATTTTGATGAGATGTATGTTGTCTTTCCTCTAGTGGTGTTATGTGAACGTCGACTACATGACACTTCACCATGATTTGGGCCTAGGGGAAGGCATTGGGAAGTAATAAGTAGATGATGGGTTGCTAGAGTGACAGAAACTTAAACCCTAGTTTATGCATTGCTTCATAAGGGGCTGATTTGGATCCACATGTTTCATGCTATGGTTAGATTTATCTTAATTCTTGTTTCGTAGTTGTGGATGCTTGTGAGAGGGGTTAATCATAAGTGGGAGGCTTGTCCAAGTAAGGACAACACCCAAGCACCGGTCCACCCACATATCAAATTATCAAAGTAACGAACGCGAATCATATGAGCATGATGAAAACTAACTTGACAATAATTCCCATGTGTCCTCGGGAGCTCTTTGCTTTATATAAGAATTTGTCCAGGCTTGTCCTTTGCTATAAAAAGGATTGGGCCACCTTGCTGCACCATTGTTACACTTGTTACTTGTTATCTGTTACGAATTATCTTATCACAAAACTATCTGTTACCGATAATTTCAGTGCCTGCAGAAAATACCTTGCAGAAAACCGCTTGTCGTTTCCTTCTGCTCCTAGTTGGGTTCTACACTCTTACTTACCGAAAGGACTACGATAGATCCCCTATACTTGTGGGTCATCAATAGTATCTCCCCTCTGAAAGCACTGCATTAAAGCGGAAACCTCCTCTCGCACCTCACTTGTCAAGTCACCTTGTACACGAAGAGTTAACCAATTAGATCCTCTTTGTATGGCAGACAACACGAATAGATAACCAATTGAATATGTCCAGGTTAAGAAAAGACTTAACATATGAGAACCATGGCACGTACCGCGTGGTGTCTGGTTCCCACAACAGAGGCAGTTGGGTACATATCGCTGGTGAGAGGGGCTTCGATCTGATCAGGAGCAGCTGATGGAACCAAGTAGATCCTCGTTGTATGCCGGTAATGCTGCAGATACAACCCGAACTTGTCCCAGTCAAAGGGCCGAACCTCATCCCAGATATTTGTCAGCGTGGTAGTCCATTCGTCAACGTAAGGGATAATGCTCTGAAGCCAATAAGTCATGGACTTGTTTCCTCCTATGCGACTGTACCTGAGATTGACATGCGCGTTACATGGTTAGGTATATTCTGAATGCAGAGCTGAGAACTAAAATAGTATTACTACTTACTTGTGCACGTGTTCTGGTAAGTGTGGAATAACTGGAATGTCAGAATCTTGACATAGACCGAACTGTCTCATCACCCTATGAAGAGCCATCTCCTCAACCGTCACGTCGAACACCAACTTGGCCTTGGTCATCCAATAGTGCCGATCTCTAGTGCATAATCCAGAAATCCCAACTGGGCACCTGGATAATATAGCCTGATGCGAGTATGGCTCCCAGATAACTTGATCCTCGTGCAAACTATCAAACTGCGCCGTGAAGGACGGGTAGCAGCCCCTCACCTGGCTATGCGCAAACTGTCTCTGTTCATGACAACAAATAAGCATTAGTAATACTATTGAATGGCAAGAAATAATTGAATTAATTGTTACTTAATATGAAAGTACCTCTCTCCGTGCCCAAACAGAGCCCATAGTAGGCAAGTTGCCAATAGAAGGCACATAAGTCCCAGCTATGTCCTCCAAACCAAAAGGTTTATCAATGTAGACATAGGGTCGTCCAATAGGGAATCTCTCGTATGACCAGAGCTGCAACAATAATGGACATCCAACAAGACCTGATTTTCTAGACTTCAACAAGCAAGCTTTGCACAGGCCTCTGTACGTAGCCGCTAACACAGCAGAACCAAAACTCCTCTGCAGAATGTCCCCAGGGCAACGTGCGTCAGCTATCTCTCATGCAATACTGATGAGTCGTGCATCGACAGTGGTCACGTGGTTCTCCGTGAGCATCGTCTTGCCGAACAGCCAAAGAATATATGCCTCTAGGGACCGGTCAATCTGTGCCTCCAACAACTGAACATCGGGATATCCTAATGAGACAATCTACATAGAAACGAAATGATTGTATGAACATCGGGTAACTATAAAAACAACATTTGTTTAAGTGGCCGTGAAGGTTACCTGAAACTGGCCCAACCATCTAAAAATAGGCCCGTGAGGATCGTTGTCTATGCCCGTAGCAGTTGGCACCGCAGATAAAAAACGGGTCTGCATCGATGCTAGCCAACCAGGTTCTGCCCCTAAAGGACCTATAGCAGCACCGGCCAGAGGTAATCCCAACAAGTAAGACACATCCTGTAAAGTAGGCACCATCTCTAGACAATATTTCATCCTATGCCCATAAGCCACGCATAACAAACATTGTCTGGTTGCTCCACCAGCTTCAGATTGGTCCATATCGTTTCGGATGCGACGAGCCTTTCATCTGCCCCTACTTGTTCCCCGAAGGTCTGGATCCGGGATGTATACTCTCTCACCGTCGTTTACCTTGTTGAAATTGCCGACGACTCTAAACCCTGTCATCTCACTGATACGTCTCCATCGTATCTACTTTTCTAAACTCTTTTGCCCTTGTTTTGGACTCTAATTTGCATGATTTGAATGGAACTAACCCGGACTGACGCTGTTTTCAGCAGAATTGCCATGGTGTTATTTTTGTGCAGAAATAAAAGTTCTCGGAATGACCTGAAACTTCACGAAGATCAGTTTTGGAATAAATAAAAAATATTGGCAAAAGAATCAACCGAAGGGGGCCCACACCCTGTCCACAAGGGTGGGGGGTGCGCCCTTTGTCCTTGTGGGCCCCCTGGACCTCCACCGACCTAAACTCCAACTCCATATATTCACGTTCAGGGAGAAAAAAAATCAGAGAGAAGGATTCATCGCGTTTTACGATACGGAGCCACCGCCACCTCCTGTTCTTCCTCGGGAGACCAGCTCTGGAGTCCGTTCGGGGCTCCGGAGAGGGGAAATCGTCGTCGTCGTCATCATCAACCATCCTCCATCACCAATTTCATGATGCTCACCGCCGTGCGTGAGTAATCCCATCGTAAGCTTGCCGGACGGTGATGGGTTGGATGAGATTTACCATGTAATCGAGTTAGTTTTGTTAGGGTTTGATTCCTAGTATCCACTATGTTCTAAGATTGATGTTGCTATGACTTTGCTATGCTTAATGCTTGTCACTAGGGCCCGAGTGCCATGATTTCAGATCTGAACCCTTTATGTTTCCATGAATATATTTGTGTTCTTGATCCTATCTTGCAAGTTATAGTCACCTACTACGTGTTATGATCCGGCAACCCCGGAGTGACAATAGTCGGGACACTTCCTGGTGATGACCGTAGTTTGAGGAGTTCATGTATTCACTAAATGCTAATGCTTTGGTCCAGTTCTCTATTAAAAGGAGGCCTTAATATTCCTTAGTTTCCAATAGGACCCCGCTGCCACGGGAGGGTAGGACAAAAGATGTCATGCAAGTTCTTTTCCATAAGCACGTATGACTATATTCGGAATACATGCCTACATTATATTGATGAATTGGAGCTAGTTCTGTGTCACCCTATGTTATAACTGTTGCATGATGAATGCCATCCGACATAATTATCCATCATTGATCCATTGCCTACGAGCTTTCCACATATTGATCTTTGCTAAGTTACTTTTCCGTTGCCACTGTTACGATTGCTACAAAATTGCTACTGTTACTTTTGCCACCGTTACCGTTACTTCCATACTACTTTGCTACTAAATACTTTGCTGCAGATGTTAAGTCTTTCAGGTGTGGTTGAATTGACAACTCAGCTGCTAATACTTGAGAATATTCTTTGGCTCCCCTTGTGTCGAATCAATAAATTTGGGTTGAATACTCTACCCTCGAAAACTGTTGCGATCCCCTATACTTGTGGGTTATCACTCACCTGTCCATGTGTTGAGCACTGCCTCTTTTAAATAGTATGGGGACATGAAGGAGATAGCATCCAACTCAATCTGGCCACAGGCAGCCAACACATGTGAGCAAGGTAGGTGCAACAACTTCGGTTTGTTGCATGTACACTCACACGTTGGATAAAATTCCGTTCCAATTTTTACCTCGTGCGTCTTCACCTCATTTGCAGAACCAAAACCATCGGTAGGAAGCTGAACCTCATACCTCCTTTCCTGATTCCCTATGAGTCTGACAGTGTGCTTCTTTGCTTTCTCTATCTTCTTTGCCATGTACTCCATGACACGGCTACAATAAGGTGTGTTGTGATTATCTGCAATATGCTTCTTTGCTAACTCATGCCTTTCTCTGAAATATCTCAAAGTGCCATGGAATACAGCCTCCACAATAGCTGTGAGTGGAAATGCTCTATTCCCTCTGAGTACAAAGTTAGACAACTCTGCAAGATTGGTTGTCATGTGGCCATACCTAGCTCCATGGGTGTCATGCAGCAAAGACCAATTCACTGGAGGCTCTTTATCTATCCACTCAAAAAAATTCTTTATTGCCCTCCCCTTCTTTCTCTTAGTATTAGGAGGGTCAATTGCTGGCAAGTCACAAAGACCTACTGGCTCCTCTAGCTCCGCGATGAATGCTGCTAGTTTAACCTGATCTTGTTCCATTTTCTTCCTCGCACGGACCTGCTTCTTAGTAAACTCATCTAGTTTTGACCAAATAAATCTGTATTTGCGCTGCTGGTTCTGCTTGTATAATTTTTTTGAACACGTTCATCAACCGCTTGTTCTTGAACTGTGAGAAAAAATTAGCCCCAAGATGGCGCATGCACCATCGGCTCTGCAAGTCCCTCCAAGGTGTTGGTTCGTTAGCTGTTGGATTCCTTAGTGTCTTCACGGCCTTCAATATACCAGCATGTCTGTCATGAATGACACACACGTTTGGTCGGTCCTGCACGATGGCAATTTTCACTTGCCGGAAGAACCATACTCAGCTCGGAAAGTTCTCACCCTCCACAAATGCCATGGCAAGTGGGATGATTTGATTGTTCCCGTCCACACCAATAGCAGTCAGGATTTGCCCTTTGTACTGACCGATCAGGAATGTACCATCCACAAACATAACAGGAGGACAATGCCGGAAAGCTTCGATGCACATAGCGAAAGAGAAGAATACTCGTTTCAACACCTTGAAATCTGGTATACTCGGCAACCTCGTGTGTTGTACGTTCACATAAGTGCTGGGATTCCTCTCCTTCAGTATGTCAAGGAGACGGACAACATTATCATATGAGTCGAAGAACGTCCCAAACCTTTCCTCCATAGCCTTCTGCTTAGCCCTCCAAGCCTTCCCATAAGGAATGACATAATTCCATCTGACCTTCACTGATGTCTGGATGTGTTTTGCTTCCATATCTTTCTTCTCTACTATCTCAGTATACATGAGTTGCGCAATGAGAGTTGAAGTCAGGTTTGGATGATTCACCAGAAGGTTTTTCCTCACACAATTATGTGGGACGACAACGGTGACAACCCAGTGGATGTCATACTTCGGCACGTGCCCGTGCACCTTCCCAGGACAACCTTTTTCAACACATTTCACGGTATAGTTTGTTGGACTTGATATTTGTGTCCGGAAAACCCTCTACGTAGACATAGCCCACTTTATCACCGCATACTTCAATTTTTTTCTTTGTATCAAACATAGCCCCTATCTGGACTTGGTTCTGATTATACTGCCATGGAGTCTCATGGCCATCGTTGACCGTAAGGCCGGTGGATATGTCCTGATCCCATGCAGAAGGAATCGGTACCTCCACTTCATCCTCGAAATTTTCAGAATCCAGTTCCTCCGCCAATCCATCCTCGTCCTCTTCCTCCATCACCCTCTGCATTTCATCCCCTTCCACATCCCCATCAGCAAAACTAGAACCAGCTAATATTATCGACTGACTACTCTGCCCAGTATCATGACCACAAACATTGTGTGGCACGTAGTCCAACTCTTTCTCAGGTTGGCTAGCATCCACATCCGGTGGCTGTGACCCGGATAAATCAATCTCGTTAGCCACTTGACTGCCCTGGCCGGGTTCATACCCCCTGTGGAGTTGTACGGTATTCTTCTCCTTCGCCACAGGTTGCACAAGGGCATATGGGTGGATTCTTCGGTCTCGGCAACGTCTTAACAGGGTCAACTAATGTTGGCTCCTATCTATCGGCATCAACTCCCACTTGATATTTTTACAGGATTTGGTCCACAATGCATGAATACTGACGGAACATACTTGAGGATCCAGCCCGAAACTAGTTGTCAACTAGTACTTCAACTGTCTAATGTCCAGTCTGTCCGGGTCTGCTAGTTTCATGACGTCATTTTTAAACTCGCTAAGATCAACCCCCAACTCATTATATCAAACATTACCAGCGCCGTAGTAAACAGTCAAATTTACTGATTTAGACATTTTCACCTGTCAGACATTGCCATCTTTTCATTAATCACAACAAACACAATTATTACCCACTACACTAATTATCCGCTAAAATGCCACCACAGACAAATTAACACTACAATTCGCAATATGACTTATCTACACGAACTAAACTATACAACTCAGAGGAAATTTGTGAGGACATGGTTATACCTTCGACGCGTGTGTCCCCAGCTTCTTGCTCCTCTCTTCAACTCAGCAGCACCGGCCACCTCGCGGAGTACTTGCACCACCGGACAACGACAGCACCACCGCCGCCCCCTCGACGACCGGAGGTTCAACTCCGGATACAACCCAAGCCGCACCTCCTCCTCCACAGCTGCTCCTCCTCCTCACCACCACCTCCTTCCCAACCGCACCTCCTCCACCCCACCATGGCTCCTCCTCCCCAAACGCACAAAAAACTATCCCATAGCAAAAAAACACCGTTGGCCGTCGGGGATTGCTACGATCTACCTATTATGTGCCTTGGATGTGAAAATGGGTGGAAAATGCAGGAGATCGGCGTGGGGTGGCGAGGTATACAGAGAAGAACGAGAGAGAGAAAGAGAGAGAGGAAGAAACAGAGGCGACCAGACGAGAGGAAGGAGACGAGCGCGTCGGCCTTATCCAGACCTCTTTGGTCAAGGGATGGCCGAAGAGCTCTTCGGCCGCTGACAGGCCGAAAATGGCCCACTTTGGTCGCGCGCCGAAGCTACTATTTTCGGCCGGCCCCCCACCGACGCCAACTCTTCAGCCCAAATGAGCCCGTCTTCGGTCAACCACAGGCGGAAGTGCCCTTTTCGGCCAACTACCGACCGAAAACACCCTCTTCGGCCCACACGAGGCCGACGGGGTCATAGTTTTGATTTTTTTTGCATTAGGTGCTATAGTTTCCGAATTTGCTATAAAAAACTTGATAGTTTTGAAAAAAAAAATCCAACAAGAGACCATGTTACTAGTTTCTAAGATGTTTTTTCAATATAATTTTCCATGTTCTTAGTAGTTGAATCTTATCCGTATTGAAACTGAATCTTTCGAGGCCATTATTTTGTTGAAAACACTTGTATTTGTGCTTCAATTTTTTTTGTCCTAACATGTTCGCCCCGGCTAACTTGAATTCCTGGGTCCGCCACTAGGAAGGAGGGCTCGTTGGTGGCCATGGCGGATGCCATCGTGGTGGCGCCGGTGCTCTATGCTTCGGCTCTGTTCAGTGTCTTTTTTATGACAAAGAAGAGAGAGGGGGCGCGTGGATACGTGGTGATTTGTTGTTGGTCAGCTGGATGTTCAGACTCCCGCAAAACTTCCCTATTTTTGTTCCCAAAATATCAGAATCTGTACGTTCAGACAGATAGGAGGACATATACGGGTCCCATTAGATTGCAAAAGTGGTCCGAACACTGCAATCCGGATATATACGGAAGCTATGCGGGTTCGCCTTGGAGATGCCCTTGCTAGTCTAAGCGACTCCCAAGTATGACTAGCCTTAGTACAACTCGGGTAACGATGAAAGAAGGCAACCCACCCATTCAAACGAAAGCCATAGGACGGGCCATCGTTGTCCGTAGGCCGTCACCTGTACGATTACCGAGTCGACGACGAACTAGGGAAGTAGGACTAGATGGAAAACGCGAGATGTATCAAATCCAAGAGGCTGTGTTCAATGAAATTGCAGGTTGACGTGGAGCTACAACTAAGATGGAGCGGGCAGAATATATATTGAAATATTCATACATTTTATATTTGCAAACAGAGGGAGTATTTTGCAAGTAGTGGAGTATATCATTCTCTATATTCACAGGAAGAATATGTGGAGACGGCCTGGCCTCCCACACGCTCCTCATGTCAATATCCGATAGATACCAATCTGTTGATCTAATAAATGGATGAGCTATCTTAGTTTAAAGAAATATGTGGCCTTCCGACGAATCAAGATCAGGCATACATGAAGCACTTCAACCGTCAATTGTGTCATACGTATAATAGTACCATCAGGACTATAGCTTCTTTGTCAACTTGTCACTTTGGTGGTGAGGTGAGATAGGACTATCCCTGTAGCAGGGAAATTAAGGATACAGGAGCACGTCCCTCTCCGTTTCTTAATGCACCACAACCAGAAAGGTTACGTAAACATGCAGGCACATACACACACACACACTCCGTTTCATTGCGTCGGTGCTTTCAGCAGTCTGGCAGCTCTCGGAAATAAGTGCGGCACAGTTAAACAGACGACAGACGAGCAACTGTAGCCACCTATTTGCATGCTACGGATGGCTCGTCCTCAGCCGGTACTGCCGTCGTTATGAGCTTGGCAGACCGCCGTCGCGCACGCCACACGCGTGCGATCAGACGGGCAATGGGGCACGGCAAAGCTTCTAGAGGAGTCTAGAGAGCGTTGTCTGGGTCCCACCACTTGAGGATTATCGTACAGCCACGGAGTGCATTGTTTATCTACATACAGATCAACGTACGGTGGCGGTCCTGCTGTGCTTAATGGAAGGAAGGTTGGCGGGAGTTAGAAGAGTTAAAACCTGACGGTGAGATTTGAGTGTAGTAGTACTGCACTGCAGTAGACAGGAGGCCCGGTGAGTGCGAGGCTCAGCGTGCTCGTCTCCCTGCAACCGATGCACAGTTGGAGTAGTAGTACTTGGTGGTAGCGTCAGAGTCGCTAGTTAGAAGAACTGAGAGCTCCTTGTTAGTCGATGGGTACGTGCACGTCGGCACGTGCAGTTCAACACAGGCTGACGGAGCGTTCCTTGATTTTTCATCCCTTCCTCTTGGGCCCCGTTCTGATTCGGAATGTCTGAACACGGAGAAGAGAGATCAGGCGCCATGCATGCGTCCAAAGGAGCCCAGCTAGCTAGTCGTGTGAACTCTCTCTCCGCACTTTGCCGCCGGAGGTGCTCCACGCAGACACGGACGAGTACGAGCGACGTCGACTGAATCACGCGCGCTGCCCTTATCTGCCTTTGTCGACCACGCTCTGCCCCCCCGGCGAAGTTGTTTTGCGCAAATGGGGATGATAATAATGAAGAAGGCAGCACTGGCGTCGCGTGTGGGACAACTGTCCGCCCACACAAGACCGGCCAGGCCAAGTGCCTCGCCGCCTCGGCACTTGTTTCCCTCTCCACCATTGCAAAGGGGAAACTTTCTCGGTTGGTAAGAAAGCGATCGGCGCCCACGCAACGCAGCTCATCATTAGTAGAGGAGTGCACGATGATCGTGGAATTGGTTGACGTTTGTCTGGCTCAGCAGTGCGTAGGCACAGGGAGGAGGGGGGTGCCGCCGTTCTTCCGAGCCAATTTTGCAGAGAGGAAGATAACTGAAGGCAATAGAGCAGCTAAAGAGAATGCTTAGCAAGTCCGTTAGCAAAACGCATGACCAGATCTGCAAGTAGTAGGCGAACCGTTTCTACCTACCTAACCTGCTCGCGTCACGTTTCTTGCACGCAACCACGAGTCCACGGTCATTCCCGCAAAACCCGCACTCGCACGCCCCGAGTGCAGGCACAAATGACACTGTCTGGTGTCCGCCGAGTCCTCGTGCACAAAATACCAAGAAAAACACGCTGTTAGCTAAATTCCACCCAATCAATCTAGATTTCTATACCGTCCAAAACCAATTGATTTAATGAGTAAAAAATGTTGAAACTTTGCAGCCTATAATCACTCGCATACCAATTGTCTTTTTTATTGCGCAGTCACTCCAGTGATCATAATCAAATCTTAAAAATCTGACTTCAGATTTTCAAGCATGACAAAATATGTTGTCGTGAGGATGACAATTTTCTTTAGCAAGTATGGCAAATCCTGACAAAAAATCTAAACATGATAAGAATTGTTCATGTTTGCTAAATAAAATTTTCATCCTCGGGACGACATAATTTGCCATTTAGAGCGTTTGATTTGTCATATTAAAAAAATCTGACGAAAGAATCAAATAGATGCAACAGGGGCAAAGACGCTGTACGGTACAAGCACACACACTCGTATTGCTGGTCATACCACCCCAACGAGAAGAACTCTAGAAGTCCAGGAAAGAAACGCCATCGCTCATACTCGAGCTCGTACAATATGGCTATGGAAAAGCACATAACTTCTAGGGGAGAACACGGAGTGGGGTACGAGCACCCATGCTCGTACCCACGGTCATATGGAATGGGCTCCCGGGACACACATTTATCCGGGGGAGTTGACGGTGTGTGATATGAGCCCACACTTGTACTCCTGACCTCCCGAGGTTTGAAAATAACCATGAGAGAAAACGGGGTTCGGTACGAGCGCACCCGCTTGTATCACCTCTCATACCAGGTATGCTGGAACCCTAGACCTCGGTTTTACATGCAGATGACATTTGATACGAGCGCGAGACGTAAAATCTGACCCATAAAGAGTTGGCCGCATAAGGATGGGTTAGTTCATCCCTAACCCCACGCCCATCTCTCTCCTCTCCTAAACTTCATCTCCACCCTGCTAGTGCTGATTCTTTGTTGTTTTTGGCTCACCTGGCTGACGCTTTTTTATTTGAAATGCCTCCTTATAGCAATGACGCCGTTGGGATCTGAAGACATGCAGCTGGCGATGAACAAGCTCTGACACATCCATAGCATCGCCGGTACCCCCGTCCGTCGCAACTTAGGACAGTTGCTTATTTTGCTGCATCTGAGCCCGTGCGCTCCTGTTGGGCGCTCCCAGCCCTATAATCCTCCAGACTTCGTTTTTTGTGGCCGAACTTCCTTGCTTTTGAGGTTAATGTGTTGGTTTTCTTGCACTCTATTTGTTGTGGGTTTTATTAATTTAAAACTGGACATTTCTTGCATTGTTGTTCTATAAAATAACATAGACTGTCTTAACATGTCGTAGACAGGACATGGAGTATCGGAGCTCGAGCTCATATGAACAGTGAAATCTGGAATAAAAAAATTCAAGTAAATCTGACTTTTTTTTAGCAAACATTGAAAATTGTTTTCAGTGCTTGCACTTTTTTATCATGAAATGGCATCTGTGGAAGTCGTGAAAAAAATTGATGCTCCAAAGATGTTCTTTTCAAAAGCATTTTGCAGTGCCGGTTTTGTTTTTCTTGCCATGACTTTCACATATGTCATTTAATGATGAAATTTTGCAAGCATTAAAAACATTTCTCCATGTTTGACAATTGATTTTTTTTTGTAATGTATCAAATTCTACTGTTCATATCGAGCTCATGCGAGTTTGAGTTGAGAAGGGCACTTTCGGTGGTAGACGGGTGTATGCGCACCTACTTGACATTTCTGAAAGAAGCCCGACTAAAATCTAAACTCAGATAGTTAAAATTTGTGATGCAAGTGAACGTGTACGAAAAAGCTGTCGTAAAGTTTCGTTGTTCGTTCCGTCGTTGACCCTATCTATGTTTCTACGATGGCCCAAGAACACGCTCATTCTTCAGCCGTAGAGAGACTTTTGAATTGTGAGGTACCATTACGAGCCCTTATTTAAAATTTGAAAATTCACTTCTTTATTTTATTACTTTAGGATCCAGAAGAAGTTAACCCTCTAGGACCTAAACAACTCAGTTTTCGCCCATGAACAGTTTGTGTCAATGGATTCGTTTGATAAAAAACTTGAGATAATGGGTATGTGCCAAAAATGGTCCATAACCACGAGTTCCAGTGCACTAGATCTTGTAGAACTTACCCCTCGTATTTTAAAATTCTCAAATCGAATCTCAGTTAAGAACCAATTCAAATTCATATAATAAAAGAATAAGGAAACCTAAACTATTGGCAGGGATAGAAACTGCTGCGGTTAAGAAATTACAACCTTCCAAATAGGAACTAGCCAATCCATGGGTCTGCTTTGTCTACGAATAAGGAAGCTGTAAATAATGCAACTATGAATCTCATGGAGAGTTCGATCCTGACTCAGGATGAACGTTGGCGGCGCTTCCGCATAATTTCCTTCGGATTGAGCCAACATCCGTTACGGTTGTTCATTCTATTCAAAAAATCTCCGTAAACAACCTTTTCGTAAATCTAAGCAACCCTTTAGTAAATCCAAGCAAACTTTTAATAAATCAAAATTCCTTTTTATAATACATCTAAAAGAAAATTCCTTTTGAACTTCAATTTTTTAAACACGAACGGATTGTCTCTGGACGCGGGGAGCGTGTGCTCCATACCCAGCAGCCAGCAGTACCGTGGACGAAAGTGAACATCGGGTCGATGGCAGGGCAAACAGGGAAGGAGAAGGACATGTCAGGCTTCGCAGCTATTAAGAATTGCAAACCAGTGCGCGTGTAGCTTTCCTAATTTTGACGTGACAGAATTATCTGAGTTACTACTACATTGATTGCTCGGGTATTTTGCCAGCCTCGCCCCCTAGCAAATCCGCCAGCTAAGTCGCTCTTACGAGTGGTCCCACCGTATCTTCTGCACCCACACGACCAACGAACTGTTGGACCTTATGTCCACTGACAGGCGGGCCCAGCCCACCCAGAAAAAAACATGTGGCGAGATCCAAAACCCTCACCAGGAAGGAAAACGAGAGGAGCTGGCTGCAAAATCCTTGGCATGAGGTGGCAACCGCCACCGCGTTGCGCTTGTGCAGCTGATCGGCAGCTCAGCTCTCGGCGTTTATAAAGCCTCGGTCGTGCGTTTCGCCACAAAAACAAGTCCAATCTCCTCCCCCAGCGGCACCGGACCGTGTCCACCCTTCGTCTCCCACCTCCCTCCGTTTTCGGCATTCCGTGCTCCCGCTGGCGAGGGGTCGAGCGGGGAGGGAAGGGAACCCGTGACGAGATGGGCCTCGTCGGACGCCGGCGGGGCGTCCCCGGCGGCGCCGTCGTCTTCGTCGCCTCGGCGGTGGCCCTGATGCAGGTGGGGTCTCGCTCGCTCTCTCTTCGTCTTAGTGGGTGCTGCGCGGGGTCGTCGTTGCGGCCGCGGCGGCCGCCGCCGCCTTTCCGAGGGGTCAGCCGTCTTAGGGTGGGGGTTGCTCGCTGTGCCTCGTGTTTTGGACCATTTTGGTTCGGTTTTGGTCCTGCTTTTGGGGCTAAGCACTGCGGCTTCTGGCCTATCCCTGTGTGGGCTTGCTAATTTCGTTCCGTCCATGGCGTCACTAGTGCGGAAGTTTCTACTACTAATATAACTCGTGGTTTTTTTGTTTCGCTAAAATTAGGGAGGTGCGATTTTCGTCTGTAATTGGACTGCGTTTTTTTTATCGAACACGTAATGGGTTGTGTTTGGATATTACCCCTCAAATTTACTGCGTATTTTTGGTTTACCTCTGCTGTGTCGTTAGCCCGAGTCTCCCTGCGATACTGTTTTTGGGACTCGGGAGGGTTGGGACTTGGGATCATATGGGGTTGGAATTTTGCTGCTACACTACTAGTTTCTGACATGCGAGGCGCGTTTGGATTGGAGGTCTGTAACCATGAGTGGTGCTCGAGTGGTTGTTTCTGGTTCGGCTACTGCGCTGGAGAAGCCAATTTAGCCCAGTTTTATTTATCCCGAGTTGATTGTGTTCGATGGGGACATGGGGTGATTGCTTCTCTATTCGGGGTTTCGTTTCTCGGTTTCGTTGTTTGTCTTGAAATGTGTGCTGTCTCCCTGACCGTGTAGATTGGAGTTGGGTTTTACAGGATTAAATATGCCACGCTTCCCCGAATTTCGGGATGTTTACATGTTTGATTCGGAATGTGCTCTTTGTATACCGTTATACTGTAATTGGGCAGGAGGGTCCTCTTTGAACGAATTTGCAAAAAAAAAAAAAAAAAACTCTGAATTCCAACGATGTGGAGTTGCCCGTGTTTCCTCTCCAAGTTACCGGATGTTTTACGGCTCACTTTTGGTTAACAGCTGGTAGGTCATCCACTGTTTTGCTATTTTTCCTAGCCCAGTTGAATTTTCACAGGCATTAACGTGAACTTTTTCCTCCCGAAACCTGAGATTGTATTTATGTTGCTGCAGCTCACTCTATGTTGTTTTATCTGTTTTATTAGAGGCTTAACTGTTGAAATGTCTTTCTCTGTTCTAATTTTGCTTGTTAGATGTCATCTGGGTGTTGCTGTACAGGACAGATGAATAATTCATGCTGTAATAATCCTTAGTTGCACTAACTGTTTTGGTGGCTTCACCTGAAACTTTGATTAATGTTTCTACGCTTATAGTGGTTGTATAGGTGGCCAAAACATACCAATTTTGTGCTAACTTCTCAGATGCTGCTAGATTGTTGTCTTTGTAGCATCTACGTCACCTGCCTAGGTGCTCGAAGGTGTTGTCTTCATTTTATACATTTGAAGCCACTGGATAAAAGCATGGTCATGTTGCTCCCTAGAGGGGCTAATAGAATAACAGGATATGTAAGAAGCCCATTCTACAAATGTAGTGTGGTGTTCATGCATGTGGATTTGGTTGCACTTTGCTGTGACTCATGTATTGTATGGTTAACATGGTTTGTCCATACTGATAACCTCATAACCTTACTTTTTCATTCCACGATGCAGATAATTTTTCTTGTACATCCCACAATCGCACAGCAATCCAATGGTGCATCAAGGTAATTTATCAGGGCAACATGTTCAATTAAGATGAGATTTGTTGGATTATTTTAAGAACTCAATAGGTTCTGAAATGGGTTAGTATTTTTGATGTGCTTAAAATACTTTGGCGTTTAGTGAGGTATTTTTTATTCATGGAGCCATTAGTGCTAATTTGCTGTGTTTGCTTCCCTAGGGTAGTACTTGCAGAAGGGTACTGTTCCATGTATGGAATTTGTGCACATCGAACTGATGGAAAAGTCTTAAACTGTGTGAATGCAACAAAAGCTGTTAAGGTAAAAATAGAACCCTTCTCTTCAATTTGAATATAACAGAGCAGGAGAGATTGTATCCAGTTATCTTGCAGTGTTGTTTTTCTTGTTTTTAATACAGACAGCATAATACTCTGCCCATCTTATTTTTGCATAATATTGCATTATTTCACCATTGTGGTCTACTATATCAAGTTCTGTTATTGCCTTTCCAGCCAGATACTTTGTTTTCCACAAGGATCCAGAGTTTGTGCCCCACTATTACTGGTGATGTCTGTTGTACAGTTGATCAGTTCGACACATTACACCAACAAGTCCAACAGGTAATAGTCCTGACCACAAAGAACATGGACTGTTCATTTGAACTATTATCAATGTGGTCATCTGACATCTTTATTTTAGAGATTAATTTCTTCATGCTGGCAAGTTTGTTAATGAAGCTTAGCAAATGGTTTTGCCATTGTATTCATATTAACCTGCATTGATTTTCTCAAACAATGTTTTGCTGAACTTGTGACCAGCGAGCAATGATCCTGCTGAATACTTTGTTAGAGACGTGCTGCTTTTGTTTTAACCTGATTTTCGTATTTACTTAATAGATTATTTCTGCTTGTTGATGTACTTTTCAGAAAGCAGTTTTTTGTTGACTTGTAGCCTCATGCAACAAATTTCTAGTTGTTGATTATTTGTTGTCCTTGGTCTTTGTTGTGTTATTCCTCCTGTACTTCCTAGTATCTTGTAGCACAATTAAGTGGCTACATGTTGAGTTATTTATTCCCTGTTGCATGCAAATTACAGATTCGTGTTCTAAAAGAAAATTTTACAGATGCATTCCGTCATATCCATAGACCATGTTCTTCGCTATTCTATTGTGGCAAATTTGGTACATATATTTTAAGATTATTTTTAAGGTAATGTTGAAAATTTGACATAAGATTTTTAAGCATAGCAAATCAAATGTTTCATGGAAATTTATGTTGGCGCGAGGATGGCAAATTTAGTTTGCAAGCACGGTAATTTCCTGGCAAAAAAATGAACTGAGTCGGATTTGCCATGCTTGCCAACGAAACTTGCCATCCTCGGCAAACATAAATTGCCATAAAAACGTTCGATTTGCCATGGTCAAAAATCTGACGTCAGATTTGTAGTTGAGTCCTATTTTTCTAAGTTGACCAACTCGATTCTTTTTTGCATATCAAATGATGTAATCTGTTCTTGGTAATCTCTATTCTAAATGTCTATGTTCACTGAAAAGAAAGTTCACTTGGTGGTAAATGCTAACTCCAACACTTCTGCAGGCTGTCCCATTTCTTGTTGGATGCCCAGCTTGCTTGAGGAATTTCTTGAATCTCTTTTGTGAAATGTCTTGTTCCCCAAATCAAAGCCTCTTCATTAACGTGACTTCAGCAAAGCAGGTATAACTTCTGTCAGCTTATCACGACAACAGTATTTTATCGTGGTCATGCCCCCCGCCCCCCCCCCCCCCCCCCTCACCCCCAATTTTTTTTTTGGTTACATCAATTAACATGCCAAAATGTAATATTCATATATAATTCTCATGTTTAATCGAACTAACAAAGGTACATTGGTCTCCACCTTTTTCAGGTTAATAACATTACAACTGTTGATGGTATAGATTACTACATAACAAGCAACTATGGTGAACAGTTATACAACTCTTGTAAGGAAGTTAAGTTTGGCACTCTGAACACGCGTGCAATGGATTTTCTTGGTGGAGGTGCTAAAACTTACAAAGGTATTAGGCTAAACCATTGCAGTGAACTTATCAATGGTGTGATTAGAAAATATGCCACTACAAGTTATAGTTTGAGCAATGCTACTGCAATCGCCGTACACTGAAAATTGCCATCGCAGACGCTATATACTTTATAAAACACTAGTACCCTCAATGTTTTGCTACAAGACCAAAATACCCCCAGCTTCCTCCTCTCAATCATCAGTGATCAAAATTGTTGACTGTGAGGTGGTGGATTTTGTTGAGTTCTGAGCACCATGGTTTGCTAAAGGGCTGAACTAGCATTGCTTTCCTTGATTGGGAAGTTAAACTCTGATTGCCTACAGGATTCACTTGCAATGCTTTGGTAATTATAAGAGAGGGGAGTAGCCTTTTAGGAAGCTTTGCTGCATTTCTTTGAGAAACTCTATTTGGTGTTATTACTTACTATTCTTGCCTTCTTGCACCCTGGATGTGCTTTTGAACTAGTTTCTTCAGTTGATAATTTTAAGGTTTGGTAGTGATAGGTGATAACCTGACAATAGACTATGTAATTTGTTTCCTGCATTTGGACTTGGCTTAATTAATTATTATTATTGCAATCTGGATGTGATTTGAGTTAGTTTTTTCAGTTGATAATTTTAAACTTTGATAATGACATGCTGATAATATACTGTCATTTGCATGCATCCGTTCTTCGCAGTATATCATTATAATTATTGGCCTCTACACTTTCTACTGCAGAGTGGTTGGCATTTCTTGGACGTCAGGCAAATCCTAATGAGCCTGGGTCACCTTATTTGATAACATACCGACCTGATTTGAGTGATTCATCTGGGGTGAAGCCGCTAAATACTACAGTTTATTCTTGTGGAGATCCATCTTTGGGCTGCTCATGTGGCGATTGTCCTTCTTCTTCAGTTTGCATGGGATCCTTGTCGCCTCAGTCGAAGACTGAAGCTTCCTGTTCAGTCAAAATGGGCTCTGTAAAGGTAGCAGCTATTTATCTACATTTACGAAAAAATAAATGCACGGCTGATACCATGCATTTTCTGTTACCTTCAGTTGTACTTGTGCACATTTACGCGGCCTCCAAAGGCAAATTTTACCACTAGTTTTTATTGGACTATTGATGAAACCCAACAAATTTACATTGTAAAATTACTCTCCAATAAAAAATTTACCCAAATTATTTTTAAGTAACTAATCTAATTATTTATAAAGATAATGGTAGTTCGTAATTTCAAAAGTTTGACTTCATTTGTTCTTCTTGTGGCAATTGGCATAGTTTGCAGTGCTACTTGCCCTATAGTAAATAAACAAAACTTTGCATGAATGATAGATGAGGACCATGGCTTCCCTTGTTAATTGGTACATCACATGTCAGGTGGTCCTCATATCAAGCCAGTTGTGTAACATACACATGCGATACTAATAATTCTTTAAAAAAAGTGATACTACTGTTACAAAGAAATTGGCACAAGACATGTGTTGTAGTAGTGATGATACGGGGTAGATGTGTCGGTGTGGATACCTGCACAATTTGCTTGTGGGAAGTATAATAACCTTCAACTCTAGCAATCAAATGATTTACTATATCTTGAAAAGATATAAACCATCATCGTAGGTGCTAAATGCCTTGGTTTGTCCATGTACCTTGTGTACAACTTGACCCTTTTCTTCTTGTTTCTCATACAACTTAAAAGCTTACTGCAGTCTTGAACTTTAAACTAGAGTATACAAATAATTTTTTTGGCAGCATAACAACATTTTAGGTCATATGTTATAAAGGTTCTTCTTTTCCATGTCGAGTGTTTTCATCATTGTGTATCCTGAACTCTTATCATTTTGATATACACAGGCCGAATGCTTGGACTTCTCACTAGTGGTTGTGTACATTGTGTTTTTGTGCGCAATTTTATTGTGGGGCTTATTATACAGAAGACGTGGAAGAACGGGCTTCCCCTCACAAACAAAACCACCAAAGAATGCTGATGATAAGTTGCGTTCAAACAACAATGGCAATGTTCCTGAAAATTCTGTTCAGGTTCTTTTCTGCCAAATCATTTTTGAGAGCTAGAGCTTGCTTGCTTACATAGAGTACTTGTCTTTGGTTCCTTCGAGCATTTTTCTCTAGTGTTCATTTTAAAGATGATGCTGGTACGGTCTAATAATTTCTCTTTATATTAGGTGCCCGAAGCTGCATCATCTTCTATTGTCCAAACTTACATGTCAACCTTCTTTAGGTTGGAATTGGTCTCCAGTTATATTCAGATAAACTATATATTATTAGTATTTAGGTATCATGTTAATCTGTTGAAAGTATTGCAGGAGGCATGGAGTTTTTGTTACTAGACACCCGCTTCTTGTGTTATGTGCATCCTTACTTGTCCCTATCCTATTATGCATTGGTCTTATCCGTTTCAAGGTGGAAACACGACCGGAAAAGGTACTTAATTTATTCGTATGATAGCTACAATTCTTCTAGCGTTGCTGAAACTCTGATAATTGTGTATAATGGGGGAAGTTGAATTGTTATGAGACTGACAGATATAGTTAATATGTTGTCTATCTGTATTTAAGACTAATTACTACTCCCTCCGTCCCAAAATTCTTGTCTTAGATTCGTCTAAATACGGATGTATCTAATACTAAAACGTGACTTGATACATCCGTATTTAGACAAATCTAAGACAAGAATTTTGGGACGGAGGGAGTATAATATAAGTTTGATAAGGCAATACTTACAACTCACAAAATTTATTAGGTCTGAAGCATGGAAAGAAAATTAATAATGGAAATCCATTGACAGTTTTGATTGATTACTCAGAAATGTTCATTAAAATAAATCACAGTAAATAAAAAGGAAATACATTGCTGTACATTTTATAAAATTTCATTTTTATTGTTGGCTATGCTTTTTCTTGAATCAATTTGGACTTTTTATGGTTTTTTGTGTCCTCTATGCTCATGGTCATTTTCAGATAAGTTTACCATTTTACCTTCCAAAAAGGAAGTTAAATTTCTTAATCCTGTGAGCATAGTGGGCGAAGGTCATGAACTTGTATTTGAATACTTATGAAAAATATGTGTCAGCAAAACAAAAACACGGAGAGCAAATCTGTCAATTAAATTGTTCACATCTTTAGCACTCATTTACGATGGATTACCTTTGAGTCTGTAACTAGTTTTGTGTAACTTGTGGTCATTTATATAAATAAATTTAGTATTTGAGATTGCTTCTTTTTTGTGTGTGGGGATGATTGCTCCCCTTTATGAATGTTTTTTAAAAGAAGTTGGAAAAGTGACAACTATCTGTTTCAGGGGATGAATTAACACCATTTGGAACTCAAAAGTTTTTGGTGTATTTACCAGGACTGTGAATACATACATTTCAAAGATTTCTGACTTGATTGTTTTCTTTTTGCAGCTTTGGGTTAGCCCTGGAAGTCAGACTGCATATGAAAAGCAATATTTTGACAGTCATCTTGCGCCATTTTATAGGATTGAGCAGGTCTTTTCAACTCTCATGGCTTTGCTTTTGTTCAACTAGATGAACATTTGTTACAGATTGTATACCAACTTTGTTCTTGCATATCAACCAACATGTTTGCTGTGTTGATCTATCTCTTGTCTATATTTCTTGTCATGTTTTACATTTGAAGGCGACTATTGCAATGAGTAATATTTTGTGAATTACTATTTTTAACTGCAGCTTGTATTAGCCACTTCCGCGTCTGACCAGCCTGAAGCTCCTACAATAGTAAATGATAACAATTTCAAATTGCTATTTCAGATTCAGAAAAAGGTAAGGAATCCAGTCATGTAAATTTCGCACTGCAACTGCTTAGTGGTTCTAATGTCTCCTTTTAATTGCAAAGATTGATGATCTACGTGCCAATTATTCTGGATCGACAGTATCCCTTGCTGATATCTGCCTAAAGCCACTCGGTACAGATTGTGCTACCCAAAGTGTTTTGCAGGTGATGATTTTGTATTGTCTAGTCTGTACTCTGTATATGAAACTAACTTGTTCTCTCTAGAATCTATATAATCGTTTTCTATCATTATATTCTATTCCCTTTGCATACTTCTGAGCAATTATATTAAAATGGTGGTATCTGTTGCAGTATTTCCAGCTGGATCCTAAAAAACATGATGATTTAGGTATAGATCATGCTAAATTTTGCTTTGAGGTAAATATCTACAGTTGTAATCTCTTTTCCTATGGACATTTTCCTTTTTTTTGTTGCAAGGCAGATCTTTGTAAATTATTGATGAATTCACACTGAACAATGAATATTGTGATATTGGCTAGGTTTGTCAGCTAGTTGTATCTAAACACTAAACAATATCTGTTGTATTACAGCATTACAGTTCTGAAGAGACATGTTTGAGCACTTTTCAGTCACCTATTGACCCTAGTACAATATTGGGTGGTTTTCCAGGTAGCAATTTTACCGAGGTAAAATGCTATGCTTTTTTTTGACCAAAACAATATTTTACTGATCATCCCACTTCTCTTACTAACTTTCTACTATTGCTTCACAGGCTTCTGCATTTGTAGTAACATATCCCGTGAACAACAAGATTGAGACAACAGGACAAGAGAATGGAAAGGCTATGGCTTGGGAAAGGGCATATATTAATCTTGTTAAGGTTTGGAACTCTCACCCAATTTCTGGGCTTATGTGCTCAACATGCAGTTTACTGTCAATTGATTCCTGCTCTATATAAGTTCATTCCCTAACATTTACTTTCAAGCAGTCCCATGACATATTCCGATACTTCCACACAACCCCTCCTTAAAGAACGAAGGAATAAACCTCATTTGAGCCTTTGAGGATACTTTGCTCAACATGCAGTTTACTGTCAATTGATTCCTGCTCTATATAAGTTCATTCCCTAACATTTACTTTCAAGCAGTCCCATGACATATTCCGATACTTCCACACAACCCCTCCTTAAAGAACGAAGGAATAAACCTCATTTGAGCCTTTGAGGATAGTAAAGTAAACTATGCAGAGAAATTTGCTCCAATGAAGAACACAATAGATAAGATTGACTATGCATGGCCCTACATCCTGAGAAAATACAGTGATGAGAAGCAACTTTGATAATGCGGATTAAGAGTGTTCAGATTCATATTCTCAGGAGATTTAGTAGGAGCATTATTGTTTCCGTTTGTTTCTCCTTCTGTAATATAGTGAGCCAACTCACTGGGCACGTTGAAGCCCCAGATGGCTGAATCTAGCAAAAGGTCATTTCGTGAATGCTAATGCCATTTGCATGCACAGTATAGTGATTAATATTGTACGGAGCTAACTCTTTCCTGTTTGGATTAAAGCCTATAGTACTTATTTAGCTTTTGGTTTAACTTCATAAGAAGGTGCATACTCTAGCGATTTATATATTTCACTCGAGCCAAGAATTACATCTGATGACTTTGAGAATTTTTTGCAGGAAGAAATACTGCCAATGGTATTAGCACAGAACCTTACATTATCCTTTTCATCCGAGAGCTCTATCAAAGATGAATTAAACAGAGAGAGTACAGCTGACGCAATTACAATAGTGGTAAATATATGCAAAAACCTTTTCCATTTTGTAATATATCCTGTTTTCCTACATAGTGTGATATTTATTTGTGCCATTTGATTGATATCAGATAAGCTATATTCTGATGTTCGCGTACATATCATTCACACTTGGAGATCGCCCTTCACGTTTGTGGTCATTATTTGTCTCATCAAAGGTATGAATATGATAATCAATGATGAGAAAATATTTCTATTTTCCACTCCTGTGCCTTAAAAATACTTTAATTTGAGTCAGTGGCAAGTTCATATGTTTGTAATTCAGGAGTGGTATATTCAAAGTTGTCCCGTGATTAAATAGCAAGTTTTGGTCTACACCGAGTATCTTGTTCCTTGTGATTGCATTTTTATGAGTTATCTAAAGAACAGTTCTCATATATTCATGTTTGCTGACCATACATTTAATAAATATAAACTGTGCAGTGGTCGGCAGTGCTGCTGCTGGGCCGACACATTTTTCTTGTGGTCGATATTGAGTCACATAGTTATAGAAGTGGGAGATGTCAAATGTGACATCTTCTATTCTGGGACAGAGCTAGTAATATTTTTTGCAGTTATTTATTTCGTACATTAATATGGCCCTCTACCACTTTTTTCACAAAAGCCAGCTAAATTGTTCTGCTAAGAAATTTGTCTTTTGGATCATATAATAGTTTGATCTCAAGTTTCCTTTTGAAGAGCTAATTTGTTTACCAGATCCCAAAATATTATTTATTTAAATGTGTCAAACATGTGTTGCATTATGTTTCATTTGACGAGATAAATTGCAGGTGCTGCTTGGCTTATCCGGGGTTGTCCTAGTGATGCTTTCAGTTTTAGGATCAATGGGATTCTTTAGTGCTGTTGGAGTGAAGTCGACTCTAATCATAATGGAAGTAATTCCTTTTCTTGTGCTGGCCGTAAGTCTTCTGCCTCTAGTAGCACAATAGTGACTGCTTTTCTCTTCATCAATCCAATGCAACTTTCCAGTATTTCTTTGTTTTGCTGCATTAACAGAAAGGAAAAACCATTATGCATTTACGCTCTACACATTTGAATTGGAACATAGCTTCTTCATGCTGATTATTGGATTATATCTTCTGAAAATTGATTTCCATGAGCCATCAATTATTTGAATTTATTAATATTAGAACATAGCTTCTTCTTGCTGATTACTTGAATTTCCATGAACATAGCTCTACACATATTAAGTCCTTGAAAACTTGATGTTTGGTACTCCCTCCGTCCCATAATGTAAGACGTTTTTCAACACTAGTGTAGTGTCAAAAAACGTCTTACATTATGGGACGGAGGGAGTATTTGTGTAATTTATATTAACCCACTCTTTCCTACATAGGTGAACACAGTTGATGTCTATATTGCATTGCCTGCCATTGAGTTCATTGTTTTGTTTTTAGGCAATATTTTCTTGCTGCATTTTACCATATTTTTTAAGAGGATTTGACCATTTATTAATATTGCTACTTCATTTGATCTGTACTTTGTTCAAAAGACACACATTCTTATCACTCTGCCACTAGATGAAACTGACGGATGTGATTGTGCCTAGGTCGGTGTGGACAACATGTGTATCCTTGTGCATGCTGTCAAGCGACAACCAGATGGGATAGTATTGGAAGAACGTATAAGTAATGCATTGGTGGAAGTTGGGCCATCCATTACGTTAGCCAGTTTGGCTGAAGTTTTAGCTTTTTCTGTCAGTGCAATCAATCCAATGCCTGCCACCAGAGTATTTTCCATGTTTGCCGGTTGGTTTCTTTACATTTCCTTGATTGTATCTATAGTTGGCACTTCCTTTTGGGGTTTCCAATCCACTATCTTGTGCAGCAATGGCAGTTCTTCTGGATTTCCTTCTCCAAGTGACAGCCTTTGTAGCCCTTATTGTATATGATTTTAGGAGGGCAGAAGATGGCAGGATTGATTGTGTTCCTTGTGCAAGACTTAAATCGAGCACTGTTGCTGGTGACAGTAAGTGTCCAAATAAAATTCCATGTTTGCTTTGCTAAAAGGAAGATTAATTATAGCAGTAAATGCTTGTTCATTTTGGCTCATTTGTAATCGTTTCCCTTTCTGTCTTTCAAAAATTAAGATGGTGGCCACCAGCGGCTTCACTTTGTTGCACGCTATATGAAGGTAAACACTACATATTTTACGAGATCAAATCTTGTTCGTATGATAAAAGTTAAGCTCATGTTTTAACCATGTTTAAGTTTTTCATGATTTTCTTTTATGCTCATTCATAACTTATAGTTTCTTTGTTTTCATATAGGATGTTCATGGGCCAATCCTCGGTTACCGACCAGTGAAGTTTATCGTGATTGCTGTATTTGTTGGATTTGCATTTGCAAGCATTGTAAGTGCTCGTATGTTGTGCATGCACATTGCACATCATCATTATTATTTCTGTTCCACCTATTAGCTTCACTACCAACAGCTTTATGTCTAGCGAAATATGAGTGTGCTATCTACAGGCCAAGTCTATTTTCTCATTGAAATTCTCTGATGGATGGGAGATCATCAACTTATTATTCTGTCTGTATTTCTTATAAATCTTGCCATCAACATGGATGAATTCAGTACAGTGTGGTGTTTTTTGTTCTTGTCTAGTTGTATGTTGCAAATCCAGTGGTTAACTAATGAAAATTTGGGCAAAACTACTAAATGAGACAGAACCGCTTACATTTTCTTGACTTTTGAGTATGAGCATGTGTGGTTGACAAAATTGTATTTCTTTTGTCCTAACTAGGCAATGTCAACTAGACTACAACCAGGATTGGAGCAGAAAATCGTTCTTCCACGAAATTCTTATTTACAGGTTCAAACTATCACTGGCATTTTCTGTAGCTTAAGCCTTAATTGCTTCTCTTTGTGTTTATTTTAGAATTATGCTCATTATAATGTTTACAGGGTTACTTTGACGACCTTGAGAAGTACATGAAAGTTGGACCGCCACTGTATTTTGTTGTGAAGAACTTCAATTACAGGTAACTAGAAGTAAAATAGTTCTACACATTTTTTCTGCATGCTTTAAAGAAGGATGATTATACAATGGAAACAAACAAGCATGGCTGAATATTCCTTGTCGTAGTGTTGACTCGATGTGCTTTCTTACTGTTATCCACTACATTCTTGAGTTCAGATTTTTCTGGATATGTCAAAAGTTGAAAACCAAGTCTCATGTTTCCAGATGAGGTGTTGCTGTTTAGTGTTGCCTTTTGAAAGAGCCAATTTTTTTTAGCTCTTCTGAGCTGCATGCTTAAGTCAAATAAT
Source organism: Thinopyrum elongatum (assembly GCA_011799875.1). Lineage (NCBI taxonomy): Eukaryota > Viridiplantae > Streptophyta > Magnoliopsida > Poales > Poaceae > Thinopyrum > Thinopyrum elongatum. Next base: position 549,844,396 of record CM022298.1, on the reverse strand, counting down.
GTTGAAAAGTTGAAAACCAAGTTTCTCATGTTTCTGCATTGGCAGCTACTGTTGCAGTGTTGCCTTTAGAAGAGGCAATTTTGTTGAGTTCTTCTGAGTTTTATGCCTAACTCAAATAAACAACAATTTGATTTCTGATGTGTCGCACTGTTTCCAGCTCTGCATCGGAAAATACTAATCAGATATGTTCCATCAACCAGTGTAATTCAAATTCTCTTCTGAATGAGGTATAAAATTGTTTGTCTCTTGACTAGTTTTTTCTGCAGTAATATTCAGTACGAAATGATTGATTGATTTGCTAGTTTAATTTGGTTGCACAATACATTTTGAAGGCGAGCTTTGTTTCTATAAAGCTACCGGCTCCTGATGCAACTTAACCATGTGATTTTGATAAGCATGTATAGATGTTCATCATATGTTGATAACACCGCCCTCCATTTAATATGGTGATTGCTACCATGCAGATAGCAAGACAATCTTTATCTCCCGGGACAAGTTACATAGCAAAACCTGCTGCCTCATGGCTTGATGACTTCCTAATATGGATGTCTCCCGAAGCATTTGGATGCTGTCGAAAATTTGTTAATGGAAATTATTGCCCTCCAGATGATCAGGTTCAGAACTTTTCCCTGAACCCCTTTAGGGGTGCAGCACATTCATACTATATTTGTATTGGCTGGAAAAACAACCAATTTTCTTCTGAAGCAGTGGACATTTCCCTCTCTGGGAGAAACAAAAGAGCTCAATTTGAGTGCTACCGAGAAAATATGAACTGGCTGCATGTTAGCATATTTGCTAATGTCACTTGAATTTCTACTTTGCAGCCTCCTTGCTGTAAACTTGATCAAGATTCAGGTTCGTGCAGTTCAAATGGAGCATGCAATAATTGTACAACGGTAATACCATCTTTCAGTTGTGATATCTAGTCCTTTTAGGATATTATAATCAATTTCAGAGAGCTGCATCTGCACTGCTGTGCCCTATTATGTGCAGTGGGTAAATAGTATATTTCAACCACAATTCACATATCAGTAGATACATGTAGTAGTAGAAGTGAAATATTTCTAATCTACTAGTTATGCTTTTGCCTTAGTGTTTCCTACATTCGGACTTGCACAATGGGCGGCCATCCACAACACAATTTAAAGAGAAACTTCCATGGTTTCTGGATGCACTTCCATCAGGTGACTGTTCTAAAGGGGGAAAAGGAGCTTATTCTACAAGTTTGGACCTCAGTGGTATGTGGTGTATGCCAATCATGTACTATCTCAATATTTTATCATGCTAGAGAACATGCCAAAGAAATATCATATATTTATATATGTGAATCATTTTAGCTAATTGAGATATAGTATTATTTTTGCGTTAGACGTGCTTGATTTTGACCGACTGAAATTGTAATATTAGTTATCCACTGACACATTTGGTAACCCTGCTTGTTTGTCAGGTTATGAAAATGGCATTATACAAGCATCAGCATTCCGTACATACCATACCCCCCTTAATAAACAGGTATGGATTAGCATGCAGCCCATCATAATTATCACTATTTTCCTTTCCAACATGGTGAAGTTTAAGTAAAATATGTATGGATTAGCATGCAGCCCATCATAATTTTCATTATTTTCCTTTCCAAAACATGGTAAACTTTAAGTAATATTGATATTTTTTGTAGACTGACTATGTTAACTCATTGAGAGCTGCTCGGGACTTCAGTTCTCAAATGTCCAAAGATTTACAGGTAATTTGCCTGCATCCATTCTTTAGATGATGATGATGATATTAAAGGACGTTTTAAAAGTACCAAGTCAAATATACTGAAGTTATTGCCGTGAAGACATACACAAAATATTATTTGCCATGTTTCACTCTTAATTATTATTACACATATTGATACGAACCATGGAATTTCCCTGTTGGTGAAGGTTGAATAGATCGTTACTGTTCATGTGGTTCTAACAGTGTTCTAGGATTATTGGAAGGACTAGCCAGTACATCCTGAATTTTTTTATTATTTGGGCCTTTTACTGAACACATTGCCCCCAGATGCTGACGTAAATATTAGCAGCCACTAGCTATTCAAAGACACATAAGTATGTGTGAATTTTGTATTTGTAGCTAAGGTTTATGGCACAGTAACTACTATATATTTCGCTCTATATTTCATACTGATTATTGTTAGCTTTTACTTTGGATGCTATTGCCTGGATATATCTTTTAACAGTCTTCGATACATCTTCGCGCAGATGGAAATTTTTCCATATTCAGTATTCCATATATTTTTTGAGCAATACCTCAGCGTATGGAAGACAGCCATCATGAATATATGTGTTTGCCTTGGTTAGTTACTTGTCACATTTGCAGTTTGTCAGATTATTTTGTGTATTCTATGATACAGTTCTCGCGGATCTCATTTTCTCTGAACATTTTGCTTTGGTATCAGATAGAAGTAACATATTTCTCTCTCCTAGTATGACCGCACAGTATAGACATCCCTGCTAAACCAGCTTGGTTATTTTGATGTGTTCCCAAAAATTGCCTCACCCACAGTGTGCTGAAGAACCAAAAGTTTGATGAATCACTGTCGGCTGTTAAACTGGTCTAATCAGTTGGTTCTGGTATTAGCGACCATACTATTTTGAATAGTTTTATGCATAAATTATTCAGAGTTAGGTTGTTTTTAATGATTTAGAGATGAAAGTCTAGCACAGCCAGGTATTGAACTGCTATCTTTGCAATGGTCTGTCTTTAAAAGACTAGTTACTAATAGGAACCTGTACCAACCTTCCTATGCGAACATGTGCGACATCACCTTTTTAGAGTTTCAATAGTGATATCCTAGCCAACCTTGCATGCTATGTTTTATCCCCAAAAGAGCCTCGCCATGGTTCCTTTGCATTTGTGGAAACTGAACTCAAAGCTTGATGCTCTAGGCTCTGAACATGGACAATAAATGAAACAAGTTTCTTCCATGCAATTGATTATGTAGTAAGTTCTCTTCCGTTTGGAACCAGTTGTTGAATGTTGTTTTAGGGAGCTAGGCCTATAGATAGTGTTCCAAGGGGGCGGCAGTAAACCCTGCAATATGAGGACATGTTACTAAGGGGTTGACATAAGTTACGGATAAAAGTTTGAATTACGAGTGATTGGATGAGTTTTAATCAGGAAATGTTTGCTTGACTTGGTCTTCTTTAGCTGTAACCCCTCAATATAAGGGGGTGGTTCCTTTCAATGAAGGTCTAGCAAGAAAAGTTCTCTCTGTTTCACTTTCCTTGCACATTGCTGCTCTACCGACACTAATTTCACGAAACCTGACTAGTAACTATGGTCTAGTGCTGGGACCACCTGCCAATCATAACTACAACCATAACAAATATAATCACGACAAACATAATCAAATATTTATGTTGTAATGTTTGTACCTTCATTTGAGATTTGACACAGTTCATTCTTATGCAAAATTAACAGGTGCAGTATTTGTTGTTTGTTTCGTAGTCACCAGCAGGTCAGCAACTCCTTTCAGAAACTTAGAGCTAACTATTTTCTGTTGCTCTTCAAGTCGGTAGATTCTGATAATTTGTTACCTCTGTCCATTTCAGTTTGTGGGCTTCAGCAATCATTTTGATTGTTCTGGCCATGATAGTCTTGGATCTGATGGTATGTTTGTTACTCACCTGTATGTATTTCCAAATTCATAGCAACTGATGGCCTCTAATGGATATTGAATAGAACTTAGCCATGTTTTAAATACAAGTGGTTGCAGAGTAGAACCATGTCTTGACTTCATCTCAACAATTAGCTAAAATATATAGGATTTGTTGACCTATTGGTGAAACCAGTTGGCTTAATTAGCCATGCATAAGAAACACCCATAAATCAAAAGAAGTTTTCTCATTACCTTGGTAGTATTATTAGTTTATGTGATCGAGTTTGTAAATGTAAAGCTAGTGTATCACATTAAGGAGTTACATCACAGTTGAAGCCGTGACAATTGTACTTGTTATTGTAGCTATTCTGTATTTTCTACTCCCTCTGTTCACAAATATAAGATGTTCTAACGTTTTTCTGATTTGGATGTATAGACATATTTTGGTGTGTGTGTTCACTCATTTCAGTCCATATGCAGTTGATATTGAAATATCCAAAACATCTTATATTTGTGAACGGAGGGAGTAGTTTCTACATTAGTTCCAGAATTCAAGCTTCAATGCTAAATTATTTAATTGCTATTTCCATTATCAAGATATAACATCTTATTTCAAACTTTTGGCAGGGAGTGATGGCTGTCCTTGGAATTCAGCTCAATGCAATTTCTATTGTAAACCTTGTTATGTCGATAGGAATTGCTGTTGAATTCTGTGTTCATATCACACATGCCTTTATGGTAGGTGCATTGTACATTTGGAAATGCCAGTTTGAAATCTTCAAGTTTAGCTGAGTTCTGTGATAATTAGGATGTTGGCCATAATAAACTTGAAAAACCTTTAAATTTGGTCTTCCCGTCACTTGAAACTTTTATCATCTGTTATCAGTGATTTAGCAGTTTACTTTGAAATGTGGAAGTAGTATGATTCTTTATACTGTCTGCATGACATAGGAGCAAGTAAAAAACAAAGACCAACAGCAACAAACCAGTTTTGCTGACACCCAAACCCATGCCAAATGAAGGACCATGGAAATAAGTTCTGATGTGTATTTCTTCATGTTTATCTTGTCCCTTTTTTTTCATATCATGCCAGAACACTTCATATTCACTTTTAAATTTACAGATAGGCATCGGGGATAGAGAAAACCGTGCAAGGCAGGCTCTATCGACGATGGGTGCTTCTGTATTCAGGTTAGCCTCATTACTGTTCACATTGTTGGGACAATGTTACGTCGGGTAAAGAAATAGTAATATCATTTGAATAAGTTGCTTGCAGCTTATCCTAGATTGTTCGAGATATATGTGAGTATGCTTAGACGTGCCTTAGTGAGTGTTACATATAAACAGTTCACAGTTCTATTTCAGTTTTTATTTTGCATAAGAAAGTTTTCCAGTGTTGCGAATAAATTCACGGAAGTCCAGTTGCAGCTCTTTGCCATATTTCCGAATCTGTTTGTGTTGTTTATAATATTATAGTATTATTATCTTATTCTGACCCAGTATCTTGATTTTTCAGTGGAATTACATTGACCAAACTTGTAGGGGTTATTGTCCTACGTTTTGCAAAATCTGAAGTTTTTGTGGTACATACATCTTACCCCACACTTCTAGTTCTGTATTTGTATGGAGTTTAGCTTGAGTCACCTTTGTTTACTCCAAATGGCTGCAGGTGTATTACTTCCAAATGTACCTGGCACTCGTCCTCATTGGCTTTCTGCATGGGCTTATCTTCCTGCCGGTTAGCATTTTAATTATCTACTGTCTCTTAATGGTTGCCACGTATTTGCATAAGGAGCTGAGACCCATAATTGATGAATGTTTCAGGTTGTGTTGAGTCTGTGTGGCCCTCCTCAAAAAACCGTGAAACCGATTGAACAAAGCCAGACTCAACCTTCAAATGAGCAAACTTGATAACTACTTACATAATATTCGGGGATTTTTCTGAAGCATTTCAGTGCACATATCCATCTGTTATCCCGGTGCTGGAGGAACTGTGAGGGTGTATATCATTTATAGAGGCGGAGTAATAATCTCTATAGAAAGATAGGCTGTACATTAGTTAAGTTTACCGAACTATACTAGTTTAGTTGATATCGCCGCGAGGAGAAGGAAGCGTGTGAGACATGTACGTAGACCGGTGTAGTAGGCTAGTAGCTTATGTTTCTAGTGTCAGCTACTACTGCCAATTCCATGGTTTCTGGTTTGTATTTGTTTTATGCGAGAAACCAATGTCATGTTTGGTGCCAATCAGCTACGGTTTCGTCGCTCGAGTTCTCTGCATAAGCAGCAGTCTCTTTTTAAGAGACCGTTTTATTTAGCCATGATGTGCTTGCCGCTTGCGCGTACAAAAAGCGCGCAGGCCAGAGTAATAGAGGCTCGACTGAGAAATGTTCCACCACATGGTCAGCTATGTCAAGTTGAGTTGATGAGTATTTGAAGGAGAAAAGTTCCTATTTCAAAATTAACGACTCCAAGATGTTTTATGGCGGGGGAATAACTCCAATTCGCAGAAACAAACAAAAACACTCTTATTTGACGGACAAAACATCAAAGCTGACCGTCAGGTTGAGAACTGACCAGAACAATACGTGCTGGTGGTTCACGTCAGTATTCAATTCCGCGAGATCTTCTGGCATGATAACGACCTGTGAGCCTCTGTCCATCCTGCATTACAGATGCGTCAGATCGATGCCATATATACTAGCCGAAGGCTCAAACATTGCAGGTTTTTCAAATGAACCGGTCCATGCTGGGGGCAGTTAGTCAAATTCGACAGGTGCACTGCAGCAGTGTCTGCCTGCCACATTCATTCACTGGCAAAGTACTGGCGCAGATCATTTTGTATTATCATCCCTAAACAGACTTGCAAGTGCAACCCTAATCCATGCTTAACGATCCTCTAATCTCTACTTTCAGCAACGCGTCTACCACGGGTGAGCGGCCCCGCCCAGTCTGCTCTCCTTGTAGGAAATGTTAGCTCCCTCCGATCCATAAGTGTTAAATACATCCGTATCTTGATAAATTCAAGACAAATAATATGGATCGGAGGTTATTTTCAAAAACTTTTGAGAAGAAACTATGCTATACCACGAGGCAAATGTCTTATGATGTGTTTGGTTCACATCTCTGTTTTAGGGCATTTTGCATATTTGTCCTGGCTGGGCCTGTTTGAACTAATGTAGGCTAAAAATCAACATCTGCATATAGTTTTGTTGCCTGCATTAGAATCCGTGCATGAGGGGAGCAATTTCTAGCACGCTGTTTGGTTGCATGCGTCGCTGTTGTTAGACAAACAACACGTTATTTGGTTGCAAATGGCTAAAGATGTGATCACCACTTCTCACTAGTGGTGACCTTACCACACACACCGAACATTGGTCTTGTCCTAGCTAGGAAACAAATGACAGTTTATCCTAACTACTAGCAAATGGAAGTACAAGTTATTAAGAGCCAATATGGCTGAATAGTGGAAAGTTCAACGATGCTAACTAGGTGGAAGTCCTTCCTCTACCTCTTCTTCTGTTGTTGTTGTGCTGCTTCAGATCCTTGTCTGACCTCTGTTATCTCACATTGCCTGAGCCCACTCCAACCTTTTATTCTTCCATGCTTCGTTGTCAAACGCCTCCACACCATGGCCGGAGATGGTCACCTCATCAGGCGTCACATCTTCCTCCTCCGGCACAAGTTCATCACAACCCAATTGTAGGATCCAATTGTGAATGATGCAACATGCAAGAACAAGCTTAGCCTGGGTAGGGTAAGGACGGTATGGCTTCTGATCCAGGATCTTAATCATAGGGATCGATATGGACATCCACGGTTCCACTATCGATCATTGAACGAAAGAGTTTCGTTCATATCTATGATTTACCGAACCTACAAGGTCACAAGCTTAAGGTAATCATAATTTGTTGAGTCTTAATAGGATGAGAGTATCGAGGATTTATTTGTGGAATTGGTTCATTAATATTCAGAAGAGTTCTGAGAGGAACCGGAAGCGTTTCGGGGTCACCAGTGTTGAAAATATGAGCAAATTACTACGAGATTTAATCCAAATAAACACAAAATAAATCATGACAACAATAACAGAGATTGAACTAATCATGCGGACTAGCATAGTAGATGAACAAATCGAATCTAAGGCACAGACCAGAAACATGAATTCTACCACGATCTCAAACAAGAGGGACAGAATCACATACGGTGCAACGGGAGCAGAACCATTGGCGTTGGAATTGTCGCCCGTGTTGTTGAGGAAGAGGTTGTCGAGGTCGAGGAAGAAGTCGTCGTTGGCGAAGTCATAGCTGCCAGCAGTCGCGCGAGTGCGCTCCCCAAAAACCTGATTGCCCCTCTTCCGTACAGGATCACGAGAGGTGGGGTTCCAGAGGCCTGCTGTACCTTCTCGCGGTGCACGCTGGAAGGAGGGATGGAGAAGACTTGCGTGGTGGCGCAATGATCTAGAACGGTGCGAAACCATACGATGCGGTGGCGGCTAGGGTAGACGTCTGCTTGACTATATAAGGCGGGCCGGGTAGGTCGTGGGAGTAAACCCCACGTCCAAGTCGCGACCCAAAAGAATAAAAAACGGTTCAGTAATTAACGCGTCCGAAGCAGCAAAAATATAGACAACATGCATAGCTTTGTCCTCGGCTCGGCTCAGGAGGAGCGCGCGTGTAGGTCTCCTCTTCTCATGCTCGTACAAGTGCTAGAAGAGCTCACCTTATAAAGAGGTGCAACTCCCACTCAACTTCCGGGGTGGAACTATAACTTTAGTCTCACTCACATCACTCATAGCCATGCATGAATGGGCCATGAGAATTTCAGATTTTTAGTTGGGCTTTGGGCCAAAGGCCTACTAACAAATTCCAACAACCCCCCACAAAGTCTCATTGGCACATGTCATTATTTAGTTCCAAAACATTGTTTATATACCAGTGTTTAGTGGAAACTGTTAAGTTGAACTTCCACTCAGAACTTTATGCTACACTAGACCACAACTTGGATAGTGGACTATGCCTTGAACTACAAGTTTTTTGCAGGACTAGTTTCACACAAATTCTTGACCGATACTGGGCTGCCGCAAGGCTTCCCCGCGGGTGGAGCGTATACGTCATACTCCAGGACCTTTCATGAATTTATTAGAGAACACCCAATTCTCACAGACTGCGACGTTTAACAGTCAAATTCATATAGGTGTGTTCCTCAGGAGATGCTCTGTAGGACATCATCTCTGCTTACTCAAATAAGCCACTCGGAACACATTAAGGTAACTATCAACCTGCCATGTAGATCAGGAGAGTATTGCATCTTCACGGAGTGGGATAATTAATATAGGGATACTCTCCTCCCAGCTGACCAATAGCTTGTCTCCCACTTCTACTTCACGGGATCTCCGATCACATAGAGTGGGTTACCACTGTGGACAACTCATACGGTGGGTCTCAAACCCATCTCCATCGATGCATTATCTATCACATTACGTGATAAACCCTTTGTGAAGGGATCTGCCAAGTTTTTCGACGTTTGGATATAATCCAACGTAATAACTCTGGAGTTCTTCAATTTCCTAACAGATTTTAATCTCCTCTTCACATGCCTTGAGGACTTCTGAAAGTGCAACTAATCCCTGGGTGGTTTTGGTAATTCTTAACAACATATAGCTCATTGAACTAATACTCTTTCAAGATGATCATTTCAGAAAGTTCAATGATTGGCATGGCATGGACTAGAGATGTGGACCCCTCAAAATGCTAAGGACATATATTGGCTCAAGCTCAAGACTCTACTCTTTTCATTTTAGTGATCCAAGATCACATTGAGTCCATAGGAAAGCCAATACTATTAAAAGGGGATGAGGTGTTGCTTAATGGCTTGCTTGCTCAAAATGCTTAGTGATATGCTCCAAAACCCTCAACCACTTTCTCATATCCACATATGTCGCAAACCAAAAGTCAAACTCGGCCCCACCGATTTGATCTATCCGACGCCACCGAGTTCATTTGACATAGCCACTGCCAGAAACCCTAATCAGTTCGGTCTCACCGATAGGGATCTCGGTCTCACCGAGATGGGATTGCTAACTCTCTGTTTCCCTTCGTAACGTTTCGGTCTAACCGAGATGAGCGATCGGTCCCACCGAGTTCGCAATGCAAACTCTCTGTTTCCTCTTCGTAACGTTTCGGTCTCACCGAAATGAGCGATCGGTCCCACCAAGTTTGCCTGACCAACTCTCTGTTTTCCTATTACAGAAATCGGTCTCACCGAGTTCATGTGATCGGTCTCACCGAGATTACGTTATGCCCTAACCCTAACGAAATCGGTCTCACCGAGTTGACATGTCGGTCCCACAGAAAATCCTAACCTTCACATTTTTGAACTAAATCGGTCTGACCGAATTTCACTATTCGGTCCCACCGAGTTTGGTAAATTGTGTGTAACGGTTAGATTTTGTGTGGAGGCTATATATACCCCTCCACCCTTCCTCCATTCGAGAAGAGAGCCATTAGAACGTGCCTACACTTCCAACATTCATTTTCTGAGTGAGAACCACCTACTCATGTGTTGAGACCAAGATATTCCAATCCAACCACAAGAATCTTGATCTCTAGCCTTCCCCAAGTTGGTTTCCACTCAAATCATCTTTCCACCATATCCAAATCTATGAGAGAGAGTTGAGTGTTGTGGAGACTATCATTTGAAGCACAAGAGCAAGGAGTTCATCATCAACACACCATCTATTACCTTTTGGAGAGTGGTGTCTCCTAGATTGGTTAGGTGTCACTTGGGAGCCTCCGTCAAGATTGTGGAGTTGAACCAAGGAGTTTGTACGGGCAAGGAGATCGCCTACTTCGTGAAGATCTACCCTAGTGAGGCAAGTCCTTCGTGGGCGATGGCCATGGTGGGATAGACAAGGTTACTTCTTCATGGACCCTTCGTGGGTGGAGCCCTCCGTGGACTCGCGCAACCGTTACCCTTCGTGGGTTGAAGTCTCCATCAACGTGGACGTACGATAGCACCACCTATCGGAACCACGCCAAAAATCTCCGTGTCTACATTGCGTTTGCTCCCTCCAAACTCCTCCCCTTTGCCTTCATATGCAATGATTTACATTCCGCTGCTATACTCTTAGAATTTCATGTGTAGGTTAATTGCTTGACTTGTGCTAAGTTGCTAAAATCTGCCAAGACTTAAAATTTGGAAAAGGCTAGATTTTTATTTGGTCAAGTAGTCTAATCACCCCCCCTCTAGACATACTTTCGATCCTACAAGTGGTATCAGAGCTTTGGTCTCCATTTGCCTTGATTTCCATAGCTTTGGTGATCATAGCCTTGATTTCACAACCTAGGAGAGTATGGCGTCTAGCGAGGGAAATTACCACCGTAGAGGTCCTTACTTTGATGGTACTAATTTTGCTAGTTGGAAGCATAAGATGAAAATGCACATTCTTGGACATAACCCTGCCGTTTGGGCTATTGTGTGTATTGGCTTGCAAGGTGAATTCTTCGATGGGAAAGAACCGAATCGTGAAGCTACCGCGGAAGAATTGAAGATGTTGCAATACAATGCTCAAGCTTGCGATATCCTCTTCAACGGATTGTGCCCCGAAGAATTCAACAAAATCAGCCGTCTTGAGAATGCAAAGGAAATTTGGGATACTTTGATTGATATGCACGAAGGTACCGACTCCGTCAAGGAATCCAAATTGGATGTGCTTCAAAGTCAGCTGGACAAGTTCAAAATGAAGGATGGTGAAGGCGTCGCTGAAATGTACTCTAGGCTTGCTCTCATCACAAATGAGATTGCCGGCTTAGGAAGTGAAGAGATGACCGACAGATTCATCATCAAGAAGATCCTAAGAGCCTTGGATGGAAAATATGACACCGTGTGCACATTGATCCAAATGATGCCAAATTACAAAGATCTCAAGCCAACTGAAGTCATTGGAAGAATTGTTGTTCATGAGATGTCACTCAAGGATAAAGAAGAGCTTCACAACAAGTATAGTGGTGCTTACAAAGCCTCATGTGATGCTCCTACATCATCAAGTGAAAAACAAGCCTTCAATGAGGAATTGAGCCTAATGGTGAAGAACTTCAACAAGTTCTACAAGAGTAGAAGCAAGGAAAGAAGTTCCAAGTCAAGGTCCTACAATGAAAAAAGATCTTCTAGTCGTGAGCGTAATTGCTACAATTGTGGAAGACCCGGACACTACTCCAATGAGTGTACGGCTCCCTACAAAAGAAGAGAAGACTCACCTAAAAGAAGAAGCAAAAGAGAAGAATCACCTCCAAGGGAGAGAAGGAGTAGAGATGATCGTTATGAACGAAGAACCTCTCGCAGAAGCAAGGATTCGGAAAGGAAGGACAAGTCATCAAGGAGCTATACAAAACAAAGACATCAAGCTCATGTTGGTGAATGGGTATCCGGCTCCGACTCCGATCACCACTCCGAGAGAAGTTATCACTCCGACTCCGAATATACTCAAGATGAAGGTGTTGCCGGTCTAGCACTTGTGTCAACCAACTCCTATGACATATTTGACTCACCAAATGAAGGAATTGGAAGATGCTTCATGGCTAAAGGCCCAAAGGTATCACACCCCGAGTATGTTGATTTCAATAGTGATGAAGATGATTTGCTAGGTGATGATGATTTACTTGTTGACAACTCTAGTGATGAAAACTATGATGAACTTGCTATTAATAATGCTAAACAAGATAAAATGAATGATGATGATAAGAAGGAGATTGAGCGTCTAACTAAAGAACTAAACACTCTTAAGTTAGCCCATGAAACTACCTTAGAAGATCATCGAGAGCTTTTAAAGACTCATGAGAAACTATGCTTTGAAAAGCTCAACCTAGAGCAAGAGCATGGATTCTTAAAAGCAATCAATGATGATCTTCGTAAGAAAAGTTCTTCTTACATTGCCAAGCGTTTACTCTTGTCTACTTACATGCCACAAGTAAAATCTAGCGACAAGAGTAAGAAAGATTCTTCTTCTAGTAGTAACAATAATCATGCTAAATCCAATATTGTTGCTTCTAGTAGTTCTCTTGATTCCACTAATGATTCTCTTAGCCAAGTTACGCTTGAGCAAGAAAATAGCTTATTGAAGGGAATTACAAGAGCCTTGCCGGAAGTAAGCAATTTGAGGAAATTGTACGCAAGCAAGGAAGGCACCGGAAGAATCAAGGTGTTGGTTTTGAATGAAAGTTCAATGCCAATGGAGTTGAGTGGGAAGAAGATCAATACCCCAAGACGAAGTTTGTTCCTCAACAAGAGAAGTATGATCCTACTTCCTTCGAGGGGACACAAGCTCAAGACGATCTTCCACCACAAGACCTCAAGCAAAAAGGCAAGGACAAGCTTCAAGAGGAGATTGATGCATTTGAAGAAGCTCCTAAGGCCTTGGTCAAGTGGGTTCCCAAGACTACATCAGGTTCTACTTCATCAAGTATGACTACAACTCCAAGGATTCCCATCAAGATGATGTGGATCCCGAAGAAGAAGAACTAGAGAATTCTTGAGGGTGACTCCGCCAACATATTTCACTCATATCATTTTGGCAAGAACAAGTACAATCATCTTCCACATCTTGCACTAGTTCAAGGAGTCACAAACCCTCTTGTTGGTAAGACAAGGGACAAGGTAACCTAATGCTTTCATGGACATCATCTTGTGTGTACTTCACTCTATGTCTATGGATATCCTTGTTTGTTCCTTGTGGGACTAACCCATGTAGGTATTGAAAGTGCAACTCACTCCAATGGATTGCTCCAAATGATCTACATCAAAATTGAGCATCCACATCTTCAACATCTACATGAAGTCATCATCGACAAAACCCAAGGTTAGTTCATCCCTCTTAGGGGGGATACCACATCTAGGGGGAGCTTTACTCTAAGAATTGAGCTAAAGCAACTCTAATGGTGTGAACACAACAATGCTTTATGTAAAAGTGGTAACCCCACTTGTGCTTAAACGATGAGTATGACCTATGATCAAATGTTCTCATTTGACTCCTAAGTCAATATACTCATATATAGATGATCTAGTCATCGCCAATTGCTTGATAGATGCTAGAGTGTTTGTGCATGCTTTGTCACATATTTCATTTGCCATTTTATTGTGTGAGCATGTTGGTTGCATATTTTTCTCATTCGAGGACATCCATTTGTTGCTTTGATTGTTTGATCTGTTTCTTTTGCCAAATGGATGGACAAGAATGCCTAAGAACTTCCTTTAGCTATCTATGCTTTTCTCGTCTCAAACTCTATTCATGCTACATCACAAAGTTTGATCAAGTCAGATTCGAACCCTCTGGGTGAGGAGCACTCGGAGTCACCGATTCGTCATAGACTTAAACTTCCAAAACCTCTCTGTGCATTTCGGTCTGACCGATTTGTCCTTTTTGGTCATACCAAGTTCACTGAGTTGATCTAGGTTTTCAATCTCGGTGCAACCGATTAGAACCATTCGGTCACACCGAGTTGCAGTAACCGCTTGCGATTCTGCATCTCAGTGCTACCGAGTTGTTCCACTCGGTCACACCGACAGGGTCAGGATATATATACCGACGGGTCAAATTTTGGAAATTTCTCCGAAACCTTTTCGCCCGCGTGTGTCCTGCTCTGCCGACTCGGGTCTCCGGATCGTCCTCTCATCGCCAGCGACCCCCTTCCACTGGTCTCCGCCGCCGTCAACGGAAATCTACACCACCGTTGCCGCCGTAGCGAGCTCATCGCCAAGTTAGGGTATGAGTTCGACCCTTTGTGCAATCTTTACCTCCGATTCTTAGCACAAAGACAATGCCAAGATTCTTACCACGTATGAGATCAATCTATCCAACGAAAACTTCCTTTAGATTAGTTTTGATTCGAAAATTTAGGGTTAGGTTTCCGCCGAACTCATCTCGGACCGACCGAGTTGTAGAAATCGGTCTCACCAATTTGGCTTAGGCCATTGCACTTGTAACTTTTGGTCTAACCGAAAGTTGCAAATCGGTGTGACCGAGTTCAACTCTCAGTGAAACCCTAGCAATCTCGGACTCACCGAACTATGTCTCGGTCTGACCGATCTCACTAGTTCAGACTCCAACATTGCTTCGGTGGCACCGAGTTTAACAAATCGGTAGCTCCGAAATGCTTTCTGTGGAAAACTAAAACTAAATTTTTGACTCAATTGTTTTGCAAAATCTCTGCACTTTGTGATGCTCATCCACTCTATCTCATCTATAACTATTCATAGGGTCAGCTTTCAGTTTGCAGTGCCAGAATGTCTGATCAGAGTGATAGCCAGAACAGGTCTGAGGAGCAAGTGAATCTAAGTGAGGGCACTAGTCCCTGACAGCTATGAGGATGGCAGCAGAAGTACTCCTAGCAACCTGCCTAAGGCTGCTACTAGGCAGAGGAGAAAGAGAAATTCTGATTCTGAAGATGAAGACTATGTTGCTACTGAGGAGGAAGTCAGCTCCAAGAAGAAGGTGCTGAAAAAGGAATATGCTGCTACTGCTGCAACCAAGCCTGTGTTGCACAAGAAAGCTCCTGCCAAGAGAGTGCCCATGTCTAAGGCCAGAGCCTCAACTCTTAAAGCCTCCAAATCAACTGTTGAGGAGACTGGTGAGGGCAAGAAGAGAAACGAAAGGGTCAAGAAGACAATAGCCAGAGTAATTGGCAGACCCTCTATGATGAGAGACCCAACTGAGGATGAAGAAGAAGATGAAGAAGAGGATGCTGCTCCAGCACCCAAAGCTCAGAAGTTGATGGGGGATGCCATCAAGTCTGGGGCTGCTTCAGCAAAGCCCAAGACTGCCCCCAAGTCTACTGCTCAAGCTTCTAAGTCTGCACCAAAGAGAAGCACAAGAAACATACCAGCTGCTGAAAAGAACAAGGCCCCAGTGCCTGAAGTGGAAGATGAAGAAGAAGCCCAAGTGCTCAGGAAGCTAAAGCCAAAGATCCCTGACCATGATGACAATCATCCAGTGGCTGAGAATATGAAAGCAAGGAAGGATGCAGGTCTCAGATTGTGGAGACAATCAAATCCATATGCTGTGAGGAGAAGGACTGCTGTGGACTATAGATTTCACACCAAGGAGCAGCAGGACTTCTATGAGACAATTCTTTTGGATAAGAAGCCCATAGTGTGTGACATGAAGTGGGTAGACTGGGAATACATCGACAACAATGTAAACCACTTCCCAGGAGTGCATGAAAGTTTCAGACTCAATGGAGTAGACACTTTTGTGGGTCAGAAGCTTACCAAGTGGAATGATGAGCTCATTATGCAATTCTATTCTACAGCTCATTTCTATCCAGATGGAAGGATTGTATGGATGTCTGAAGGTACAAGGTACCAATCAACAGTTGCTGAGTGGGCCAAGCTGATCAATGCCCCTGCAGACCTTGAGGATGACATAGATGTCTATGCCAAGAGAAAGAAAGATCACAACTCCATGGCCAACATGTATAAGGAGATTCCTGACAAAGCCTTGGAGACTCACAAGCTAGGCTCTGTATATTATCTATTGTCTGGACTGGCCACTATTAACACCATCTTGAGGCACACCTTGTTGCCCAAATCAGGAGATCACAGGATGATCAGAGGCCACTCCATCAATTTTCTTCTGTTGTTTGATGTGCCCCAGAAGTTTAAGGTGATGAGTTTGATTGTTGAGACAATGAAGAGGACAGCTGCAGACCAGAAGAGATCATGTGGGTATGCTCCACACATCCAGACGCTCATCAACTCCAAGATGGGCACAGGCACATATTTGTTGGATAAAGAACACCTTCCCTTGAGACCTGAATTTGAGGACAACATAGTTGTCATGGATGTTGAAGATCCTACATCAGTAGAGGCTCAAGAGAAGAGGGAGAAAGCAAAGGCAGAGAAGGCAGCCAAGATGCCAAGTGTTGAAGAGGCATCTCAAGTTTTTCTCAAGTCAAAACAAGATCAACTTGGCTATCTCATTCAAGCAACTTTGAGGATTGAGAAAGGTTTGGCCACCCTGACTCAGAATCAAGAGAGCCTGGAGAGGATCATTGAAACAAAGTTTTATGATCTGGACTTGAAGGTGACAGAGATGCAGACAGCTGTTGAGCAGCTCCAGGAAGAAGCTAAAGAGAGGAAAGGGAAAGCTACCATAGATGCTTTTCAGAGAGTGCCTAGGGCACAGAGATCTGCAGCAATGCCTGTGACAGATACAAGAGCTACTGCGTCAGCACCTACAGCTACAGCTTCAGTTGCCCCTCCGGTTGCAACTCCACCAGCTCCAACAACCTCAATAGATGCATTTGTTCTAGGAGTCCTCTCTACACCGCCTCCCGAAGATCAAGCCTAGAGAGACGCATAGCACTATGCATTTTCAAGCTTTTTGGTAACTTGTTGCCAAAGGGGGAGAAAGTGTATAGATCATAGGCTTCGAGAGAGAGTGCTTGCTTCTTTTTGCCATTCTCTTTGCTACTTTTTGTGTGCTTGCTTGGTTGATATTCTATGTTTATGTGTGTGAGATGCTTATGGTCATGTGTTTGATCATATCCTACATTAATGTTTGTGCTTGATGCAGGGGAACGCGACAGAAAACGAAAATTTTCGGTATAGCGAGCATGCCCAGGACCACTATGAAGACTGCATACAAGGTTTGATCTGATCCGTACCGACTCGAAGCGCAGCGGAAGAAGAGTCGGTGGAGATCGTTGGTGCAGATCCCCGCAGCTAGGATTTACAACCTCCCAACCGTGAGGATGTACTCCCTCGTTGGACAGCCCTTCGGGAGGCGGTCGGACAGTCCCCCGGACGATGTCGCGGACAGCCCTCCGGGAGGACCCTCGAAACTCGAACGGAGACTCGGACAGCCCTTCGGGAGGACACTCGAACAGCCCCTCGGGCAAAAGACCGAAACTACGACCTCTCTACGGGGTTGCACACATACGGTGTCAGCTATCCGGCAGGGCTTCGCCGTCCAGAACTAGTTCCTGCCGGAACCCAGACATCCTTTCGGCTCTACGAAACTCTTTTCGTGGGAGGGAGAGAAGAAGCCAGATAATGCATGGCATGTGTATGAGAGCAAGGGATGAGTGTGGAGGGCTGCCCCTCCACCTCTATTTATAGGAAATCCCAAGGGGTAGGGTAGTTTAACACAAAAACCCAAAATGCACATGAATGAAGTCCTTCCTCAAGGGCACAAGTGTGAAACCAAGGGACAAGTGGGGGCTCCATGGAGGAGCCCCCATGTGGCCGGCCACACCTTGTAGGGCCCCTTCAAAAGGGGCCTTATCCTTCCATGTCATCCCTCAAAAATATCTTGGGACAAAGCCCAAAAATAATGGCTTTCCAAAAAGTAACCATAAAGCTGATATTTACTATTCATGACGACATTTTTCAGCGTCCGTTCGAACTGAAAATATTTACGTGAGCTTAGAACATTTCCAGTACCCACTAAAATAATTTTTAACGTGTTCTGGAACAATTCCAGATTAGTGATTTTCATCTGCGAAAAGCATCTGAAGTGGTTCCGGCAGCTCCGGAACATTTCCGGTTTTTCTTCCAGAAAATTCCCAGAAGTTTCCAGAATGATTCTGGCACCCTCCAAGAATTATCGGGCATGTGATGAAACCAATTTGACTTTATGGTATCCTCTGAAACAATTTTTCAGTTTCACCGGAACTCATCCGGTGACCTCTCTCTGCGGAACTTTTCCGGTGTCCGAAACTTTTTCGGTGATTTTCTCTCAGACTCCCTGTCTAGTATTCAGCAGATAGATGACCCTTAAGCGTGTGACCCTATAGGTTCGGTGAAGCATAGACATGACCTGGAACTGAAGGAAATATGCCCTAGAGGCAATAATAAAGTTATTATTTATTTCCTTATATCATGATAAATGTTTATTATTCATGCTAGAATTGTATTAACCGGAAACATGATACATGTGTGAATACATAGACAAACAGAGTGTCACTAGTAAGCCTCTACTAGACTAGCTCGTTAATCAAAGATGGTTATGTTTCCTAACCATAGACATGAGTTGTCATTTGATTAACGAGATCACATCATTAGGAGAATGATGTGATTGACTTGACCCATTCTGTTAGCTTAGCACTTGATCGTTTAGTATGTTTCTATTGCTTTCTTCATGACTTATACATGTTCCTATGACTATGAGATTATGCAACTCCCGTTTACCGGAGGAACACTTTGTGTGCTACCAAACGTCACAACGTAACTGGGTGATTATAAAGGTGCTCTACAGGTGTCTCCGAAGGTACTTGTTGAGTTGGCGTATTTCGAGATTAGGATTTGTCACTCCGATTGTCGGAGAGGTATCTCTGGGCCCACTCGGTAATGCACATCACTATAAGCCTTGCAAGCAATGTAACTAATAAGTTAGTTGCAGGATGATGCATAACGAAACGAGTAAAGAGACTTGCCGGTAACGAGATTGAGCTAGGTATTGAGATACCGACGATCGAATCTCGGGCAAGTAACATACCGATGACAAATGGAACAACGTATGTTGTTATGCGGTTTGACCGATAAAGATCTTCGTAGAATATGTAGGAACCAATATGAGCATCCAGGTTCCGCTATTGGTTATTGACCGGAGACGTGTCTCGGTCATGTCTACATAGTTCTCGAACCCGTAGGGTCCGCACGCTTAAAGTTCTGTGACGATTTGTATTATGAGTTTATGTGTTTTGATGTACCGAAGGTAGTTCGGAGTCCCGGATGAGATCGGGGACATGACGAGGAGTCTCGAAATGGTCGAGACGTAAAGATCGATATATTGGATGACTATATTCGAACATCGGAAAGGTTCCGAGTGGTCCAGGTATTTTTCGGAGTACCGGGGAGTTACGGGAATACGGGGAAGAAGTATATGGGCCTTATTGGGCTTTAGGGGAGAGAGAGAGGTAGGCCACGCGCCCCCCAAGGCCTAGTCCGAATTGGACTAAGGGGAGGGGCTGCGCCCCCTCCTTCCTTCTCTTCTCTCTTCCCCTTCCTTCTCTCCTACTCCTACTACTTGGAAGGGAGGGAATCCTACTCCCGGTGGGAGTAGGACTCCTCCAGGGCGCGCCGTAGCTAGGCCGGCCCTCCCCCCTCCTCCACTCCTTTATATACGTGGCTAGGGGGCACTCCATAGACACAACAATTGATCATTGATCTCTTAGCCATGTGCGGTGCCCCCCTCCACCATAATCCACCTCGATCATATCGCAGCGGTGCTTAGGCGAAGCCCTGCGTCGGTAGCATCATCATCACCGTCACCACGTCGTCGTGCTGACGAAACTCTCCTGTGAAGCTTTGCTGGATCGGAGCTCGCGGGACGTCATCGAGTTGAACGTGTGCTGAACTCGAAGGTGCCGTGCGTTCGTACTTGGATCGGTCGGATCGTGAAGACGTACGACTACATCAACCGCGTTGTGCTAACGCTTCCGCTTTCGGTCTACGAGGGTACGTGGACACACTCTCCCCTCTCGTTGCTATGCATCACCATGATCCCGTGTGTGCGTAGGAAATTTTTGAAATTACTACGTTTCCCAACTGTGGCATCCGAGCCAGGTTTTATGCGTAGATGTTATATGCACGAGTAGAACACAAGTGAGTTGTGGGCGATACAAGTCATACTGCTTACCAGCATGTCACACTTTGGTTCGGCGGTATTGTTGGATGAAGCGGCCCGGACCGACATTACGCGTACACTTATGCGAGACTGGTTTTACCGCCGTGCTTTGCACACAGGTGACTAGCGGGTGTCAGTTTCTCCAACTTTAGTTGAACCGAGTGTGGCTACGCCCGGTCCTTGTGAAGGTTAAAACAGCACTAACTTGACGAACTATCATTGTGGTTTTGATGCGTAGGTAAGAACGGTTCTTGCTCAGCCCGTAGCAGCCACGTAAAACTTGCAACAACAAAGTAGAGGACGTCTAACTTGTTTTTGCAGGGCATGTTGTGATGTGATATGGTCAAGACATGATGCTATATTTTATTGTATGAGATGATCATGTTTTGTAACTGAGTTATCGGCAACTGGCAGGAGCCATATGGTTGTCGCTTTATTGTATGCAATGCAATCGCCCTGTAATTGCTTTACTTTATCACTAAGCAGTAGCGATAGTCATAGAAGCAATAGTTGGCGAGACGACAACGATGCTACGATGGAGATCAAGGTGTCGCGCCAGTAACGATGGTGATCATGACGGTGCTTCGGAGATGGAGATCACAAGCACAAAGATGATGATGGCCATATCATATCACTTATATTGATTGCATGTGATGTTTATCCTTTATGCATCTTATTTTGCTTTGTTTGACGGTAGCATTATAAGATGATCTCTCACTAAATTTCAAGGTAAAAGTGTTCTCCCTGAGTATGCACAGTTGCCAAAGTTCGTCGTGCCGAGACACCACGTGATGATCGGGTGTGATAAGCTCAACGTTCATCTACAACGGGTGCAAGCCAGTTTTTGCACACGCAGAATACTCAGGTTAAACTTGACGAGCCTAGCATATGCAGATATGGCCTCGGAACACTGAGACCGAAAGGTCGAGCGTGAATCATATAGTAGATATGATCAACATAGTGATGTTCACCATTGAAAACTACTCCATTTCACGTGATGATCGGTTATGGTTTAGTTGATTTGGATCACGCGATCACTTAGATGATTAGAGAGATGTCTATCTAAATGGGAGTTCTTGAGTAATATGATTAATTGAACTTAAATTTATCATGAACTTAGTACCTGATAGTATTTTGCTTGTCTATGTTGTTGTAGATAGATGGCCCGTGCTGTTGTTCCGTTGAATTTTAATGCGTTCCTTGAGAAAGCAAAGTTGAAAGATGATGGTAGCAATTACACGGACTGGGTCCATAACTTGAGGATTATCCTCATTGCTGCACAGAAGAATTACGTCCTGGAAGCACCGCTAGGTGCCAAACCTGCTGCAGGAGCTGAACCAGATGTTATGAACGTCTGGCAAAGCAAAGCTGATGACTACTCGATAGTTCAGTGTGCCATGCTTTACGGCTTAGAACCGGGACTTCAACGACGTTTTGAACGTCATGGAGCATATGAGATGTTCCAGGAGTTGAAGTTAATATTTCAAGCAAATGCCCGGATTGAGAGATATGAAGTCTCTAATAAGTTCTACAGCTGCAAGATGGAGGAGAATAGTTCTGTCAGTGAGCATATACTCAGAATGTCTGGGTATAACAATCACTTGATTCAACTGGGAGTTAATCTTCTGGATGATAGTGTTATTGACAGAATTCTTCAGTCACTGCCACCAAGCTACAAGAGCTTTGTGATGAACTATAACATGCAAGGGATGGATAAGACGATTCCCGAGCTCTTCGCAATGCTAAAGGTTGCGGAGGTAGAAATCAAGAAGGAGCATCAAGTGTTGATGGTCAACAAGACCACCAGTTTCAAGAAAAAGGGCAAAGGGAAGAAGAAGGGGAACTTCAAGAAGAACGGCAAACAAGTTGCTGTTCAGGAGAAGAAACCCAAGTCTGGACCTAAGCCTGAGACTGAGTGCTTCTACTGCAAGCAGACTGGTCACTGGAAGCGGAACTGCCCCAAGTATTTGGTGGATAAGAAGGATGGCAAGGTGAACAAAGGTATATGTGATATACATGTTATTGATGTGTACCTTACCAGAGCTCGTAGCAGCACCTGGGTATTTGATACTGGTTCTGTTGCTAATATTTGCAACTCGAAACATGGACTACGGATTAAGCGAAGACTGGCTAAGGACGAGGTGACGATGCGCGTGGGAAATGGTTCCAAAGTCGATGTGATCGCCGTCGGCACGCTACCTCTACATCTACCTTCGGGATTAGTTTTAGACCTGAATAATTGTTATTTGGTGCCAGCGTTGAGCATGAACATTATATCTGGATCTTGTTTGATGCGAGACGGTTATTCATTTAAATCTGAGAATAATGGTTGTTCTATTTATATGAGTAATATCTTTTATGGTCATGCACCCTTGAAGAGTGGTTTATTTGTATTAAATCTCGATAGTAGTGATACACATATTCATAATGTTGAAGCCAAAAGATGCAGAGTTGATAATGATAGTGCAACTTATTTGTGGCACTGCCGTTTAGGTCATATTGGTGTAAAGCGCATGAAGAAACTCCATTCCGATGGACTTTTGGAATCACTTGATTACTTGGTACTTGCGAACCATGCCTCATGGGCAAGATGACTAAAACGCCGTTCTCCGGAACTATGGAGCGAGCAACAGATTTGTTGGAAATCATACATACTGATGTATGTGGTCCAATGAATGTTGAGGCTCGCGGCGGGTATCGTTATTTTCTCACCTTCACAGATGATTTGAGCAGATATAAGTATATCTACTTAATGAAACATAAGTCTGAAACATTTGAAAAGTTCAAAGAATTTCAGAGTGAAGTGGAAAATCATCGTAACAAGAAAATAAAGTTTCTACGATCTGATCGTGAAGGAGAATATTTGAGTTACGAGTTTGGTGTACATTTGAAACAAAGCGGAATAGTTTCGCAACTCACGCCACCCGGAACACCACAGCGTAATGGTGTGTCCGAACGTCGTAATCATACTTTACTAGATATGGTGCGATCTATGATGTCTCTTACTAATTTACCGCTATCGTTTTGGGGTTATGCTTTAGAGATGACTGCATTCACGTTAAATAGGGCACCATCTAAATCCGTTGAGACGACTCCTTATGAACTGTGGTTTGGCAAGAAACCAAAGTTGTCGTTTCTTAAAGTTTGGGGCTGCGATGCTTATGTGAAAAAGCTTCAACCTGATAAGCTCAAACCCAAGTCGGAGAAATGTGTCTTCATAGGATACCCAAAAGAGACAGTTGGGTACACCTTCGATCACAGATCCGAAGGCAAGACTTTCGTTGCTAAGAATGGATCCTTTCTAGAGAAGGAGTTTCTCTCGAAAGAAGTGAGTGGGAGGAAAGTAGAACTTGATGAGGTAACTGTACCTGCTCCCTTATTGGAAAGTAGTTCATCACAGAAACCGGTTCCTGTGACTTCTACACCAATTAGTGAGGAAGCTAATGATGATGATCATGAAACTTTAGATCAAGTTACTACCGAACCTCGTAGGTCAACCAGAGTAAGATCCGCACCAGAGTGGTACGGTAATCCTGTTCTGGAGGTCATGTTACTAGACCATGACGAACCTATGAACTATGAGGAAGCGATGATGAGCCCAGATTCCGCAAAATGGCTTGAGGCCATGAAATCTGAGATGGGATCCATGTATGAGAACAAAGTGTGGACTTTGGTTGACTTGCCCGATGATCGGCAAGCCATCAAGAATAACTGGATCTTCAAGAAGAAGACAGACACTGATGGTAATGTTACTGTCTACAAAGCTTGACTTGTTGCGAAAGGTTTTCGACAAGTTCAAGGAGTTGACTATGATGAGACCTTCTCACCCGTAGCGATGCTTAAGTCCGTCCGAATCATGTTAGCTATTGCCGCATTTTATGATTATGAAATTTGGCAAATGGATGTAAAGACTGCGTTCCTGAATGGATTTCTGGAAGAAGAGTTGTATATGATGCAACCTGAAGGTTTTATCGATCCAAAGGGTGCTAACAAAGTGTGCAAGCTCCAGCGATCCATTTATGGACTGGTGCAAGCCTCTCGGAGTTGGAATAAACGTTTTGATAGTGTGATCAAAGCATATGGTTTTATACAGACTTTTGGAGAAGCCTGTATTTACAAGAAAGTGAGTGGGAGCTCTGTAGCATTTCTAATCTTATATGTGGATGACATATTGTTGATTGGAAATGATATAGAATTTCTGGATAGCATAAAAGGATACTTGAATAAGAGTTTTTCAATGAAGGACCTCGGTGAAGCTGCTACTATTGGCTCAAGATCTATAGAGATAGATCAAGACGCTTAATTGGACTTTCACAAAGCACATACCTTGACAAAGTTTTGAAGAAGTTCAAAATGGATCAGGCAAAGAAAGGGTTCTTGCCTGTGTTACAAGGTATGAAGTTGAGTAAGACTCAATGCCCGACCACTGCAGAAGATAGAGAGAAAATGAAAGATGTTCCCTATGCTTCAGCCATAGGCTCTATCATGTATGCAATGCTGTGTACCAGACCTGATGTGTGCCTTGCTATTAGTTTAGCAGGGAGGTACCAAAGTAATCCAGGAGTGGATCACTGGACAGCGGTCAAGAACATCCTGAAATACCTGAAAAGGACCAAGGATATGTTTCTCGTTTATGGAGGTGACAAAGAGCTCATCGTAAATGGTTACGTTGATGCAAGCTTTGACACTGATCCGGACGATTCTAAATCGCAAACCAGATACGTGTTTATATTGAACGGTGGAGCTGTCAGTTGGAGCAGTTCTAAACAGAGCATCATGGCGGGATCTACATGTGAAGCGGAGTACATTGCTGCTTCGGAAGCAGCAAATGAAGGAGTCTGGATGAAGGAGTTCATATCCGATCTAGGTGTCATACCTAGTGCATCGGGTCCAATGAAAATCTTTTGTGACAATACTGGTGCAATTGCCTTGGCAAAGGAATCCAGATTTCACAAGAGAACCAAGCACATCAAGAGACGCTTCAACTCCATCCAGGATCAAGTCCAGGTGGGAGACATAGAGATTTGCAAGATACATACGGATCTGAATGTTGCAGACACGTTGACTAAGCCTCTTCCACGAGCAAAACATGATCAGCACCAAGGCTCCATGGGTGTTAGAATCATTACCGTGTAATCTAGATTATTGACTCTAGTGCAAGTGGGAGACTGAAGGAAATATGCCCTAGAGGAAATAATAAAGTTATTATTTATTTCCTTATATCATGATAAATGTTTATTATTCATGCTAGAATTGTATTAACCGGAAACATGATACATGTGTGAATACATAGACAAACAGAGTGTCACTAGTAAGCCTCTACTAGATTAGCTCGTTAATCAAAGATGGTTATGTTTCCTAACCATAGACATGAGTTGTCATTTGATTAACGGGATCACATCATTAGGAGAATGATGTGATTGACTTGACCCATTCCGTTAGCTTAGCACTTGATCGTTTAGTATGTTTCTATTGCTTTCTTCATGACTTATACATGTTCCTATGACTATGAGATTATGCAACTCCCGTTTACCGGAGGAACACTTTGTGTGCTACCAAACGTCACAACGTAACTGGGTGATTATAAAGGTGCTCTACAGGTGTCTCCGAAGGTACTTGTTGAGTTGGCGTATTTCGAGATTAGGATTTGTCACTCCGATTGTCGGAGAGGTATCTCTGGGCCCACTCGGTAATGCACATCACTATAAGCCTTGCAAGCAATGTAACTAATAAGTTAGTTGCAGGATGATGCATTACGAAACGAGTAAAGAGACTTGCCGGTAACGAGATTGAGCTAGGTATTGAGATACCGACGATCGAATCTCGGGCAAGTAACATACCGATGACAAAGGGAACAACGTATGTTGTTATGCGGTTTGACCGATAAAGATCTTCGTAGAATATGTAGGAACCAATATGAGCATCCAGGTTCCGCTATTGGTTATTGACCGGAGACGTGTCTCGGTCATGTCTATATTGTTCTCGAACCCATAGGGTCCGCACGCTTAAAGTTCTGTGATGATTTGTATTATGAGTTTATGTGTTTTGATGTACCGAAGGTAGTTTGGAGTCCCGGATGAGATCGGGGACATGACGAGGAGTCTCGAAATGGTCGAGACGTAAAGATCGATATATTGGACGACTATATTCGGACATCGGAAAGGTTCCGAGTGGTCCGGGTATTTTTCGGAGTACCGGGGAGTTACGAGAATACGGGGAAGAAGTATATGGGCCTTATTGGGCTGTAGGGGAGAGAGAGAGGTAGGCCGCGCGCCCCCCCCCCCACCCCAAGCCTAGTCCGAAGGACTAAGGGGAGGGGCTGCGCCCTCCTTCCTTCTCTTCTCTCTTCCCCTTCCTTCTTTCTACTCCTACTACTTGGAAGGGGGGGGGGGATCTACTTCGGTGGGAGTAGGACTCCTCCAGGCGCGCCATAGCTAGGCGGCCCTCACCCTTCCTCCACTCCTTTATATACGTGGCCAGGGGGCACCCCATAGACACAACAATTGATCATTGATCTCTTAGCCGTGTGCGGTGCCCCCCTCCACCATAATCCACCTCGATCATATCGCAGCGGTGCTTAGGCGAAGCCCTGCGTCGGTAGCATCATCATCACCGTCACCACGCCGTCGTGCTGACGAAACTCTCCTATGAAGCTTTGCTGGATCGGAGCTCGCAGGACGTCATCGAGTTGAACGTGTGCTGAACTCGGAGGTGCCGTGCGTTCGGTACTTGGATCGGTCGGATCGTGAAGACATACGACTACATCAACCGCGTTGTGCTAACGCTTCCGCTTTCGGTCTACGAGGGTACGTGGACACACTCTCCCCTCTCGTTGCTATGCATCACCATGATCCTGTGTGTGCGTAGGAAATTTTTGAAATTACTACGTTTCCCAACAGGAACCCCTTCCGATCAATGATCAACATCGGAGCCGTGGACACCCATATTGACCCCTATACCCACACGAATGAATATTCGAGTGAACCTCTAGTTGCCATGTGCTATTCCTGTTGCTTCGTGATATGTCACAAACACCCGAGGTGAGATTTATTGCATTCCTGTGGATCAACAATTTGTCCATCATGCAAGTTACCTCGTTACCAGTTTTGTTCTCTTTTCTCGTCTTCGTGTTCCGGCATCCCAGTGATCAAATCACAAGGTGTCTGGCCAGACGATGATGGATACCGTAACACCGAGAGGGCCCGAGTATATCTCTCCATCACCGGAGGAGCAAATCCCAATCTTGAGCTATCTCGTTACTTGCCATACTTTTCCGTGAACCCGTAAGCCGCCGTAATAGCCACCCAGTTACGGATGACGTTTAACAAACCCCAAAGTTCACGAAGCAAGTATGAAGGAACTCGATACTCTCATGGTCTAAGGAATTATGCAAACATTAACTTCTCTGTGTTATAAACCATTAACTTGTGACGAATGCATCTCATAGCATAACATCAATTTGGGTCGATTCAACACAAGTGTTCTACCAACAATTTGTGCCCTCAAAATTTGCCGGCATAGACATGCCCATGATCAGGAAAACAGGATCATCATGCAATACTCGAGCCAGTCATAGAGGCTTGACCAGGAATACATTTTTCCGTTTATTATCCCACACGTGCACATGAGTTTCCCTCCAAGCCTCGTTTTATTGTAGACTCGAGAATCATTGCAGTTATAGCATGGAACATAAACTTTCATTACAAACCAGGAGATACAAAATAACTGATATTACTGCCTCTAGGGAATATCTCCTACACTTGAATGATGACATTATTTATCTCTCTTGTATGATCATTCACTTTGCCGTGGTGATGAGTGCATATTTTTCATATTCCATCATTTTGAGCGCTCCACCAAGATGTATGTGACATGGAAGAGTAACCCATGATCCTAATCGATTGTGCATTTGCATTCAAAAGCAAATTTTAAATAATGCGCAAATTTAGGGGGAGCACTTGCTTATCACATACTTCTCAAAGCGACGATATACTTCATTCTTATTATCATGTGTCGAAGCTTTGATCTATATGTTGTCATCAATTACCAAAAAGGGGGAGATTGAAAGTGCAACTAATCCCTGGGTGGTTTTGGTAATTCTTAACAACATATAGCTTATTGAACTAATACTCTTTCAAGATGATCATTTCAGAAAGTTCAATGATTGGCATGGCATGGACTAGAGATGTGGACCCCTCAAAATGCTAAGGACATATATTGGCTCAAGCTCAAGACTCTACTCTTTTCATTTTAGTGATCCAAGATCACATTGAGTCCATAGGAAAGCCAATACTATTAAAATGGGATGAGGTGTTGCTTAATGGCTTGCTTGCTCAAAATGCTTAGTGATATGCTCTAAAACCATCAACCACTTTCTCATATCCACATATGTCCCAAACCAAAAGTCAAACTCGGCCCCACCGATTTGATCTATCCGGCGCCACCGAGTTCATTTGACATAGCCACTGCCAGAAACCCTAATCAGTTCGGTCTCACCGATAGGGATCTCGGTCTCACCGAGATGGGATTGCTAACTCTCTGTTTCCCTTCGTAACGTTTCGGTCTAACCGAGATGAGCGATCGGTCCCACCGAGTTCGCAATGCAAACTATCTGTTTCCTCTTCGTAATGTTTCGGTCTCACCGAAATGAGCGATCGGTCCCACCGAGTTTGCCTGACCAACTATCTGTTTGCCTATTACAGAAATCGGTCTCACCGAGTTCATGTGATCGGTCTCACCGAGATTACGTTATGCCCTAACCCTAACGAAATCGGTCTCACCGAGTTGACATGTCGGTCCCACCGAAAATCCTAATGTTCACATTTTTGAACTAAATCGGTCTGACCGAGTTTCACTATTCGGTCCCACCGAGTTTGGTAAATTGTGTTTAACGGTTAGATTTTGTGTGGAGGCTATATATACCCCTCCACCCTTCCTCCATTCGAGAGGAGGGCCATCAGAACATGCCTACACTTCCAGCATTCATTTTCTGAGAGAGAACCACCTACTCATGTGTTGAGACCAAGATATTCCAGTCCAACCACAAGAATCTTGATCTCTAGCCTTCCCCAAGTTGCTTTCCACTCAAATCATCTTTCCACCATATCCAAATCTGTGAGAGAGAGTTGAGTGTTGGGGAGACTATCATTTGAAGCACCAGAGCAAGGAGTTCATCATCAACACACCATCTATTACCTTTTGGAGAGTGGTGTCTCCTAGATTGGTTAGGTGTCACTTGGGAGCCTCCGTCAAGATTGTGGAGTTGAACCAAGGAGTTTGTACGGGCAAGGAGATCGCCTACTTCGTGAAGATCTACCCTAGTGAGGCAAGTCCTTCGTGGGCGATGGCCATGGTGGGATAGACAAGGTTGCTTCTTCGTGGACCCTTCGTGGGTGGAGCCCTCCGTGGACTCGTGCAACCGTTACCCTTCGTGGGTTGAAGTCTCCATCAACGTGGACGTACGATAGCACCACCTATCGGAACCACGCCAAAAATCTCCGTGTCTACATTGCGTTTGCTCCCTCCAAACTCCTCCCCTTTACCTTCATATGCAATGATTTACATTCCGCTGCTATACTCTTAGAATTGCATGTGTAGGTTGATTGCTTGACTTGTGCTAAGTTGCTAAAATCTGCCAAGACTTAAAATTTGGAAAAGGCTAGATTTTTATTTGGTCAAGTAGTCTAATCACCCCCCCTCTAGACATACTTTTGATCCTACAACTCCATATTATCCTTAGAACTATTTATCTTGACGATCACAGTTTGATTATCACAGTTCATCAGGATAGGGGGTATTGGTTTTTCAACCATAGGTAAGTCCATCAAGAGCTGACAAAGCCACTCTGCTTCAACAGTGGCAGTGTCTAATGCTGTGAGCTCTGCTTCCATGGTTGACCTCGTTAAGATGGTCTGCTTGCAAGACTTCCAGGAAACAGCGCCACCACCAAGTGTAAAAACATAACCACTTGTGGCCTTAATCTCATCAGCATCAGATATCCAGTTTGAGTCACTATAACCCTCCAGTACCCTCGGATACCCGGTGTAGTGAATCCCATAGCTCGCAGTGCCTTTCAAATACCACATAACTCTCTCAAGCGCATGCCAATGATCATCTCCCAGTTTTGACATAAACTGGCTCAGTTTGCTCACAGCAAACAAGATGTTAGGCCTCGTGGCACTCGCCAGATACATAAGCGAGCCAATGATCTGAGAATATCTTAGTTGATCTCTAGCAATCCGTCGATTCTTTCGAAGCAACACACTAGCATCATATGGGGTTGGAGAGGGCTTGTAGTTGGTATACCCAAAACGACTCAAGACCTTTTCCACATAGTGAGATTGAAGTAGTGTAATCCAACCATTCTCATCCCTCAACATCATGATGTTCAGAATAATATCAGCTACTCCTAGATCCTTCATCTCAAAACAGCGAGATAAGAAATCCTTAACCTCCTTGATTAAATCAAGTTTGGTTCCAAAGATCAGTATGTCATCGACATACAGACAAAGAATAACTCCTTCGCCCCCACCATTGCGATAGTACACACACTTGTCACCTTCGTTTACAACAAAGCCTGTAGTAGTTAATGTTCTTTCGAACTTCTCATGCCACTCCTTAGGAGCTTGTTTAAGGCCATATAAAGACTTTAATAACTTGCACACCTTTCCTTCCTGACCAGGTACTAAAAAACCATCTAGCTGATCCATGTAAATTTCCTCGTTCAACTCTCCATTAAGGAAAGCCGCCTTAACGTTCATTTGATGAACGAGAAGATCGTGTGAGGCAGCCAGTGATAGTAACACCCGAATAGTGGTCAGTCTAGCCACATGTGAGTAAGTGTCAAAGTAGTCTTCTCCTTCTTTCTGGGTATAACCCTTGGCCACAATCCGTGCCTTGTACTTTTCAATCGTACCATCAGGTCTAAGTTTTTTCTTGAACGCCCACTTACATCCTACAGGTTTACACCCATAAGGACGATCAGTGATTTCCCAGGTTCCGTTAGCTAAGATGGAATCCATCTCGCTATGGACAGCTTCCTTCCAGTAGTCAGCATAAGGAGATGCATAGGCTTCTGAAATAGTCCTAGGTGTGTCATCCACGAGGTACACAATGAAATCATCACCAAAGGACTTTACAGTCCTCTGTCTCTTACTCCTTACAGGAGCTTCATTGTCATCCTCCATAGGATTCTCGACGTGTTCCATCGCAATGGTGGGTACAGGAATTACAGCTAATTCCTGACTAGATGGAGTAGGTATCTCCTAGTTTGATGAACTCGACATATCCTTCATAGGAAATATGTGCTCAAAGAAAGTCGCATCATTCGACTCCATAATTGTACCAACATGCATGTCGGATACCTCAGATTTTATTATCAAAAATCTATAGCCAATGCTATGAAAAGCATAGCCCAGAAGAACACAATCCACGGTTTTTGGTCCAAGCTTGCGCTTCTTGGGAATTGGTATATTGACTTTTGCCAAACAACCCCAAGTACGTAGGTAGGAGAGTTTCAATCTTTTCCTTTCCCATTCCTCAAATGGAGTCATGGTCTTATGCTTTGTGGGAACTCGATTTAGGACATGACATGTAGTCATTAGCGCCTCCCCCCACCATGCCTTGGAGAGACCCGATGTGTCTAACATGACGTTAACCAAATCAGTTAGAGTTCGGTTCTTTCTTTCGGCCACCCGATTTGACTGAGGTGAGTAGGGGGCGTCCTCTCATGGATTATACCATGTTCAGCACAAAACAAATCAAATTCGTTGGAAAATACTCTCCACCATGCGGTGACCCAGCATACCACTGCATGGTGTAGTATGCCTGCCGTTGATATAACGCCCATAAGACACCGTCTCATGAACCTTATATCCCTCAGAGTGTACAACAGAAACATAGCGGGTCCAAACCATCATTATATTACAACCTTTATTCAAACAAAGATCCAACGTTGAAACGATTCAAACTACTGGTACCAAAATGCGGGGTACCACTATTGATCCTGCGATCACTTATTTGGTTTAGATCATGTCACTCACATGATCAAGCTGGCTGCTACTACTATTCTACACTACTCTTGTAGTTGCTGATGCTCTGATCCTTCTCCTCCGTTGTCGGCTCCATAGGCGATGATGTAGTCGACTCCTTCGACTCCACCGGAAAGGTCTGGCTCCTCGTAGAAGTACTCTCCAGCAACATTGGGATCCTCCGGTAGCTCCTCCAAATACTCACAGTCTGGAGGGGAAATAGTACAAGGGATGAGTACAGGAGGTACTCAACAAGTTCATAGATATTCTGGGTGGAGATGCACTATGGCTACTACTGATTCCAAATAGGTCTCAGCATTGATTTTGGAAAATATCTGTAGCACCAAGTTCTACTTATAGCATTTAGTCATCAGACTTCACGGGTTGTTAAAATCTCCAATAGACTCCTTTCCCGCCGCGTTCGCAGATCTTTCCCAGATCAAGGAGTGACAAGCCACAATTCATTACACTCTGCAGAGGTGCGCTACTTTACCCACGAACGATTAACTTAGCCCTTTTGCTTGGTCCGTAACCTTGCACATCCATGATGCGTGGCTGGGTCTAAGATCCGAGTCTTTCACTCTCCCATGTTTACCAATGCCCCTGCCCCTGGCTCAAGAGGTCTTCCCTCTTTTGCCCAAAATCTGCTACAGGTAGGGTTTATACGGCCCCGTGACCGATGAGCATTTACGCCGCCCTGGCGATAAAGGATTGACGACCCTCTGCCGATAGGGTATTTACGGCACCCATAGCCGACAGGATATATCGACTCCTTGGGCCGGTTATACGGATTTACGCCCCGCGGCGAACCTGTGCGAGGGCACATCGGTATGAGGAAAAGTTATTTACTCGCCCGTCCCATTCCAGGCTCCGTGGTCAACGCTATCGCTACGGCGCTGGAGTGTCTGTTGACTTTGGTTATTAATCCCGGTACAATGAAACTCTACCACCGTGTTACCATCCTGAGTTCCATTGCCCACCAATGAATTGATAGTACTGGATATAATTTTATTTAATGCAATGAATAGATTATGCAAGTGGAGAATTTTGTAAAGATGCTTTTACGAAAGCATAAACAAAGGCATGCAAGGTATGAACTTGCCTGATGATCGATAGGTAGTGTAACTTCGAGACTCGCGGTTGCCTCGGGTTCTGAAAACGACATATAGTCCGATAAGGACTAATGTTGCAAGAAAATCTGCAAGATGCTATATGCATAGGATGACATGGCTTTTCTCCCCCTCTAACCCTCCAAGGTTTTATTAGTGCATTTCTTTCAATTTATTTTATTAGATTATTATTGTTAACTCTTATTTCCATAGTTTTTTTTCTTATAATTAAATTTATTATTATTATTATTATTATTATTATTATTAGTAGTAGTAGTAGTAGTAGTAGTAGTAGTGATTTGAGACACTTTGGTAGCGCGGTTGCCTCGGGTTCTGAAAACGACATATAGTCCGATAAGGACTAATGTTGCAAGAAAATCTGCAAGATGCTAAGCTTTTCTCCCCCTCTAACCCTCCAAGGTTTTATTAGTGCATTTCTTTCAATTTATTTTATTAGATTATTATTGTTAACTCTTATTTCCATAGTTTTTTTTCTTATAATTAAATTTATTATTATTATTATTATTATCATTATTATTATTATTAGTAGTAGTGGTTTGAGACACTTTGGTAGTGAGTCATACCTGGTATTCGGTTCTATGATTTTATGTGGATTATTAATTCTTGTTTTTATTTCTTAATGAAAATAATATTACTTTTAATTAACATAGTTGAAATACTTGATTTTAAGATTGTATTAAATATTTTTAGACGTGAATTTGCACTTTGTTTATATTTATTTATTTTATAATTTAAGTTGATTTATAACCTTAACACACCTGTATTGGTTTGGGTTAGTCTGACACACACGTGATGTGGACTAGTACTAATTAACACATATGTGATAGGGATTAGCTAGTCTGGGTGTGCTCACGTACAACATACATGTACGTACTGGTTGGACATAGTTGGGCTTAGCCCAACAGAGTCACGCACGCACGCTGGGTTAGGCCAAAGCGTACGCACGCCATCTCACCCACGCTCGCTCGTTCCTCTCTTTCTATCCCGAGCTCCCTCTGCCTGATCCCCTTTGCCGCCGCCGTGGTCGCCGGACGGTTCCAGCCGGCTCCGGCGGTCCCCGACCACGCGCTGGTCGTCTACGGCTTCCTCTCGAGCCGCTCTATCCATCTATCCGACGGTTTTCTTTGATTGCTTCCTCCTCGTCTCGTTCCTTTGGCCTTTAGGTGTTAGGGTCTCGGTGGTGGTGGCGGATCTTGTCGCCGACGGCCTTCCGGTCGTCGCGGGGTTTCATCCGGCGCTTCCAGCGGCTCACCGTGGTGCGTTGGTGCCCCTGGTATGGCGTCTCCGTGCGGTGATGCCTTCGGAGTGGCGCCACCGTGCCCGGCGCTCGCCCTGGTCGCCGTGGTTGTGCTCCGATGGCTTCCAGATCCTCTCCTGGATGTGGTGATGGTCACACCACAGTCGTGGTGTGGCTGAGCTACTGCTATGGCTACAATCTCTCTCTCGTGAGGTCCTCCCCGTTCCTTCTTCTCTGATCTAGCTCCTGCATGGCCTTGGCCATGATTTGGGTTGGATGTGGGGTTCTACTAGTTGCTGCTAGATGTTGTAATCAAGCATCAACTCCTACTGGAGCTCTCTGGTGATAAATTCATGTTGTTCTAGGGTCTGTCAGTAGCTGCCCATGTGTATTTGCTTTATTTAAGTGCTCAAGTGATGCTCTGGTGGTATGGGATTGCTCTGGATTTGCTAAGTTGGTCAGGAGCAAAGTGCTTAATATGTTGTTTGCTCCTTTGTGGCTCTGTTGTTCGTGTTAACTGAAGAATTCTTTAGTTATGAAGCTCCCTGGTTCAGTACACTAATCCTATTGTCTTTGACTACTTGATTTAACTTGCTGTACTTCCCACTGCAAGTTGATTTACTGAATGATAAAAGGGTGTTTGGATTCAGTTAACTGAATATGCTACTCTAGTTCCTGGAGTTGTGTTACTTAATTCTGTCTATTTCCATTGGTCTGGCTGACCTTTGGGTAATAGCTAATTATACTTGTTGTTACAGGTTACTGCTGCTATATATACTTACAGTAGCAACTACTAATGATACTAGCCCATGTGCTTGTGGGTGTGGTGTCCTATTTGCAGAAAAATACCATGTGTAAGTGGAGTGCAGTGTTCTGCAGATGCAGATGTTCAGTTGGGTGCTACCCTGTCTATTTCTTCTATGCTATCTTTACTCTACTTAAGAACAGATACTACTTGTCTTGGCTATATTCTGCTTTCTTGTCTATTTGCTATCCCTCTCTCTTCTATTAAACTGATAAGAACAGATGTTGCCTGATCTTATTGCCTATGATGCTGGTCTGAGGCCTCTCTGGGTTCTAAAGTTATTTTTGTGGCTCCAAGAATTCCTACAAATCCTGTGATGCATGACACAGCATTTCTGTGCACGCCTGAGGATTCCATCCCTCCAATCCTACCTCTGGTGCTGAGTAGCTTGGTCTTGAGGCTCTGGTTATCCTTCTTCTTGTGGTTAGCCTGCACCTCCTCGCTGCTTCACACTAATTCTCAGGTTTGGGTTTGGTCCAACTCCTGTTTGGTACAGCTGTACCAGTGGCTATCAAACTCTCACTGCGGCTGGGTTGCTCTATTTATAGTGCTCTGGATGGGTG
Source organism: Thinopyrum elongatum (assembly GCA_011799875.1). Classification (NCBI taxonomy): domain Eukaryota; kingdom Viridiplantae; phylum Streptophyta; class Magnoliopsida; order Poales; family Poaceae; genus Thinopyrum; species Thinopyrum elongatum. Next base: position 549,808,365 of record CM022298.1, on the reverse strand, counting down.
ATGGGTGACTCAGCTGTGTGCTTGTTGTGTGTGCTGCTAGTGCTGTCCTTGCGTGAGTCTCACGTGCTGGTGGTGTTGACAGCAGCTGCTTGCTGTTGTCAATCTCTCCTTGATGCCTATCTTGTAAGCTGCTGGGTGGCTAATTGCTTGGTTACTTGGTCCTGGCCGGGTGGGTTTGATCTATATCTACTCATGGCTTTATTCTGAGGCTGAACAGTGGCTCATATACAGGATATACTACATACTAATCCTAACCCAACACTTTCTCTGGTGTTTATGGTTGCAGGTTTTGAAGAAAAGAAGAAGATCAAGATTAAAATCAAGATCTTAGATAGGATAGTATAGGAAGAATAGATAATTTAGTTTAGGTTGTCTTTCCTGAATTCTTTTGTAATTCAAGAATGTATTCTTTTATTAATTATTTCTGTGTTTCATATGTAATATAACTTTGTAATATTTATCCAATTATCAATAAAGCTTTAATTTTTCTTTATTGTTCAAATTCTATATTAAACGCAATTCCAATTCTTAATGATTGGAGCTTATGCACTTAAGTCCTTTTATCTTATTTGAATTATAATTTGAACCCAAAACTCTAAATAAGAGTGAAGGTCGTGTCCAAATTATTTAAAATGCAAATTTAACTTAGTAATTTGAATGCAAGTTTGATTTGGTTTTGAGATGCAAGTTGATGATAACCCCGACCTATATGCATGAATGCAAATAACATTCGAAAAAAAATTCCCCGCTCTCAAACTATGGGTCATTACACACCATGATCAGACCTAAGCCGTTTAATTTTCCGATCAAGTTGGTTCTCTGCTTCAGCTTTATAGTTTTTGAAGAAATTTAAAGCCTTATCTTTTGATTTCAGAAGATACACATAACAATATCTAGTGGAGTTATCAATCAACGTCACGAAGTATTTCTTTCCACCTTTTGTCAACACGCCATTCATCTCACAAAGATCAGAATGTATAAGCTCTAGTGGCGCCAAGTCTCTTGCCTCTGCAGTCTTATGGGACTTGCGAGGTTGCTTAGCTTGCACACACACTTGACACTTGGAGCCCTTGACATTAGTGAATTTCGGAATTAAACTCATATTGGCCGGCCGCGTCATGCAACCAAAGTTAATATGACAAAGTCGTGAATGCCAAATATTAGACTCATTATCGTGGCAAACATGATTAATAACTTTAGTGCAAATATCTGACAAAGACAGGCGGAACAAGCCTCCGCACTCATAGCATTTTCCAACAAATTGTCCATACTTAGAAATTACAACTTTATTAGACTCGAAAACCAACTTAAAACCATCTCGACATAAACGGGAACCGCTGACGAGATTTTTATTGATGGAGGGCACACGATGAACATTCTTCAGGCGCACGATCTTCCCCGAAGTAAACTTCAGATCGACCGTACCGACACCTCGAACAATGGCATGTGACCCGTTCCCCATCAGTATGGGAGAAGTCCCTGTGACCTGATAAGAAGAAAACATGGAGGCATCGGCACAAACATGTACATTAGCACCGGTGTCAATCAACCAATCAGGAGAATGAAATACTGAAAGGATGGAAAAAATACGTACCCATAATCCTTCATATAAATATCAGCGATGACAACACTAGCGGTCTTGCCGCTCTTCTCAAGTTCGCGCTCCTCAAAGCGGTTAGGACATCTCAGAGCCCAGTGATTAGGATCACCGCAGACATGCCATAGTCCCTTCCCCTTCTTATGAGAATTCTTCTTGAAGTTGATAGAATGCGACGGTTTGTTCTTTGCATCAAACTTGCCTTTGCCCTGAGATTTGTTCTTGTTGTTTTCGAACTTGTTGGGCTGGAAGTTCTTCTTCTGTACCATGTGGGCACTAGAAGCTCCCTCAGCAACTCTAGCACGTGTGTCTTTTGCTCTCACCTTCTCTTCAACATCAAGAGTACCAATGAGATCCAAAACGGAAAACTCTTGTCTTTTGTGTTTCAGAGAAGTAGCAAAATTGTTCCACGAAGGTGGAAGCTTGGCAATGATGCCTCCGTCAACACACACTTGAAGTACTCAAGTTCCTTTGCGAGCGACTGTATCTCATGAGCTTGCTGAATAACAGAGCGCTCATCAGTCATCTTGTAATCATAGAATTGCTCCATGACATACAACTCGATGCCGGCGTCCGAGGCCCCAAACTTGGTCTCGAGCACAGCCCACATGTCCTTGCCGTTGTCAAACGACATATACGAATCCACAATGGAATCATCAAGAACACTCAGAAGGGCGCCCTTAAAGAGGGTATCGATCTTCTCAAAAGCTTCCTGTTATGCAGGATTAAGATCGCCCTCAGGCTTGCCCTTAGTGGCGTCATAGCAGTACATGGTCTGAAACCAGTAAACTGCTCTCATGCGCCACCTCTTATATTGCACCCCCTTGAAGGTAGGCGGCTTCAAATGCACAACAAAACCACTTGGAGTAAATTGCCTATATTCAGGTTTTTTGAATGTTGAAAATATGAGCAAATTACTATGAGATTTAATCTGAATAAACACAAAATAAATCATGACAACAATAACAGAGATTGAACTAATCATGCGGACTAGCATAGTAGATGAACATATCGAATCTAAGGCACATACCAGAAACATGAATTCTACCATGATCTCGAACAAGAGGGACAGAATCACATACAGTGCAACGGGAGCAGAACCGTTGGCGTTGGTGTTGTCACCCATGTCATTGAGGAAGAGGTTGCCGAGGTCGGGGAACAAGTCATCGTTGGCGAAGTCGTCGCTGCCAGCAGTCACGCGAGTGCGCTCCCTAAAAACCTGATCGCCCCTCTCCCGTACAGGATCACGAGAGGCGGGATTCCGGAGGCATACTGTCCTTTCTCGCGGTGCACGCCAGAAGGAGGGATGGAGAAGACTTGCATGGCGGCGCAATGATCTGGAACGGTGCGAAACCATACGATGCGGCCGCGGCTAGGGTAGACATCTGCGTGACTATATAATATGGGTCGGGTAGGTCATGGGAGTAAACCCCACGTCCAAGTTGCGATTCAAAAGAATCGGAAACGGTTCAGTAATTAACACTAATTAATGACTCATTAATTTTCCCGAGCAACAAAAATATAGACAACGTGCATAGCTTTTTCCTCAGCTCGGCTCATTCCCGAAATGCGACGCGGCGCGTCGTGACGAGGCGTGGTGAGGCGAGGCGAGCGAGGAGGAGGATTGCGCGTGTAGGTCTCCTCTTCTCATGCTCATACACGTGCTAGAAGAGCTCACCTTATAAAGAGGTGCAACTCCCACTCAACTTCCGGGGTGGGACTAAACTTTAGTCCCACTCACACCACTCATAGCCATGCATGAATGGGCCATGAGAATTTCAGATTATTAGTTGGGCTTTGGGCCAAAGGCCTACTAACAAATTCCAACAATCCCCCACAAAGTCTCATTGGCACATGTCATCATTTAGTTCCAAAACATTGTTTATATACCAGTGTTTAGTGGAGACTGTTAAGTTGAACTTCCACTCAGAACTTTATGCTACACTAGACCACAACTTGGATAGTGGACTATGCCTTGAACTACAAGTTTTCTGCGGGACTAGTTTCACACAAATTCTTGACCAATACTAGGCTGCCGCAAGGCTTCCCCGCGGGTGGAGCGTATACGTCATACTCCAGGACCTTTCATGAATTTATTAGAGAACACCAATTCTCACAGACTGCGACGTTTAATAGTCAAATTCATATAGGTGTGTTCCTCAGGAGATGCTCTGTAGGACATCATCTCTGCTTACTCAAATAAGCCACTCAGAACACATTAAGGTAACTATCAACCTGCCATGCAGATCAGGAGAGTATTGCATCTTCACGGAGTGGGATAATTAATATAGGGATACTCTCCTCCCAGCTGACCAATAGCTTGTCTCCCACTTCTTCACGGGATCTCCGATCACATAGAGTGGGTTACCACTGTGGACAACTCATACGGTGGGTCTCAAACCCATCTCCATCGATGAATTATCTATCACATTACGTGATAAACCCTTTGTGAAGGGATCTGCCAAGTTTTTTGACGTTTGGATATAATCCAACGTAATAACTCCGGAGTTCTTCAATTTCCTAACAGATTTTAATCTCCTCTTCACATGCCTTGAGGACTTCATATTATCCTTAGAACTGTTTATCTTGACGATCACAGTTTGGTTATCACAGTTCATCAGGATAGGGGGTATTGGGTTTTCAACCATAGGTAAGTCCATCAAGAGCTGACGAAGCCACTCTTCTTCAATAGTGGCAGTGTCTAATGTTGTGAGCTCTGCTTCCATAGTTGACCTCGTTAAGATGGTCTGCTTGCAAGACTTCCAGGAAACAGCGCCACCACCAAGTGTAAAAACATAACCACTTGTGGCCTTAATCTCATCAGCATCAGATATCCAGTTTGAGTCACTATAACCCTCTAGTACCCTCGGATACCCAGTGTAGTGAATCCCATAGCTCGCAGTGCCTTTCAAATAGCGCATAACTCTCTCAAGCGCATGCCAATGATCATCCCCCGGTTTTGACACAAACTGGCTCAGTTTGCTCACAGCAAACAAGATGTTAGGCCTTGTGGCACTCGCTAGATACATAAGCGAGCCAATAATCTGAGAATATCTCAGATGATCTCTAGCAATCCGTCGATTCTTTCGAAGCAACACACTAGCATCATATGGGGTTGGAGAGGGCTTGCAGTCGGTATACCCAAAACGACTCAAAATCTTTTCCACATAGTGAGATTAAAGCAGTGTAATCCCACCATTCTCATCCCTCAACAGCTTGATGTTCAGAATAACATCAGCTACTCCTAGACCCTTCATCTCAAAACAGCGAGATAAGAAATCCTTAACCTCCTTGATTAAATCAAGTTTGGTTCCAAAGATTTGTATGTCATCGACATACAGACAAAGAATAACTCCTTCGCCCCCACCATGGCGATAGTACACACACTTGTCACCTTCGTTTACAACAAATCCTGTAGTAGTTAATGTTCTTTCAAACTTCTCATGCCACTCCTTAGGAGCTTGTTTAAGGCCATATAAAGACTTTAATAACTTGCACACCTTTCCTTCCTGACCAGGTACTAAAAAACCATCTAGCTGATCCATGTAAATTTCCTCGTTCAACTCTCCATTAAGGAAAGCCGCCTTAACGTTCATTTGATGAACGAGAAGACCGTGTGAGGCAGCCAGTGATAGTAGCACCCAAATAGTGGTCAGTCTGGCCACAAGTGAGTAAGTGTCAAAGTAGTCTTCTCCTTCTTTCTGGGTATAACCCTTGGCCATAAGCCGTGCCTTGTAGTTTTCAATTGTCCCATCAGATCTAAGTTTTTTCTTGAACACCCATTTACATCCTACAGGTTTACACCCATAAGGACGATCAGTGATTTCCCAGGTTCCGTTAGGTAAGATGGAATCCATCTCGCTACGGACAGCTTCCTTCCAGTAGTCAGCATCAGGAGATGCATAGGCTTCTGAAATAGTCCTGGGTGTGTCATCCTCGAGGTACACAATGAAATCATCACCAAAGGACTTTGCAGTCCTCTGTCTCTTACTCCTTATAGGAGCTTCATTGTCATCCTCCATAGGATTCTCGACGTGTTCCATCGCAATGGTGGGTACAGGAATTACAGCTAATTCCTGACTAGATGGAGTACGTATCTCCTGGTTTGATGAACTCGACATATCCTTCATAGGAAATATGTTCTCAAAGAAAGTCACATCATTCGACTCCATAATTGTACCAACATGCACGTCGGATACCTCAGATTTTATTATAAAAAATCTATAGCCAATGCTATGAAAAGCATAGCCCAGAAGAACACAATCCACGGTTTTTGGTCCAAGCTTGCGCTTCTTGGGAATTGGTATATTGACTTTCGCCAAACAACCCCAAGTACGTAGGTAGGAGAGTTTCAATCTTTTCCTTTCCCATTCCTCAAATGGAGTCATGGTCTAATGCTTTGTGGGAACTCAATTTAGGACATGACATGCAGTCATTAGCGCCTCCCCCCACCATGCCTTGGAGAGACCCGATGTGTCTAACATGACGTTAACCAAATTAGTTAGAGTTTGGTTCTTTCTTTCGGCCACCCGATTTGCCTACTAACAAATTCCAACAACCAGAAGGGTTTTAGAGTTTATCGGGCAATACGGGGTATTACCGATAAATAATATATAGATGGAAAATGTTTCTAGTGATGCTAAATTGATAATAAAAGGCTCTAATAAAGTTAGACGGATTTCATATTTAATTTAATATCAACGGGCCTTAAAAGGCCAAGTGGTGGAAAACCACTTGGCCACTTGGGCCCAAGAAGGGTGGCGCCCCCTTCTCCCCATGGAAAGGGGAGAGGGAGGCATAATTGGAGGGGGAGTCCCCCTCCTCCTCGGCCGGCCAAGGGAGGGACTTTCCCTCCCTCTTGTGGCACCCCTCCTCCCTCTCTAACCTATATATACTAGAGGATTTTGCCCTTTTGGACATACAAGTTTTAGAGCCTCCTCTAGTTCATCTAGTTCTAGTTGGTCATAGTTAAATAATTAGAGCTAGATCTAATTCATCTAATCCTCATAATTACAAGCCCTGTGTGGTTTTAATATTCTCCCTCTAATTCTCCAGCGGCGATTAGCTTTGGACGGCAAAGCGCTGCCGGTTCGTGAAGAATGTATGCTTGCAACCAAGTAGAGAGGCAGTGTTTTCGGTCTTCCGTTCGAGGGATCGCTCGAAGGCGGTTCACGGGATCCCAATATGCATCTTCATATTGTTCCTGGGTGATCGTAGGGCTATTTTTTGTTTTCTACTATGTTTCCCAACAAGAAAAGCGTTCCATTTGTGTTTGACGATGAGTGCAAAGCCGCCTTTGAGAAATTAAAACAAGCCCTGCTTACTGCACCTATTATTATACCTCCAAACTAAAGCCAACCTTTTGAGGTGGTATGCAAGACTGACGACCACGCGGTAAGACGGTAAGTGTGGTGTTAGGCCAACGAGAAGGTAACAAGTTCAACATTATTTATTACGCTAGCCACTCTCTTACTGAAGCTCGAAGAAATTATGCTAAGAATGATAGAGCTGTATGCGGTAATTTTTTTCTTGTGAAAAGTTCGAGCCTTACATCATCGACACCAAGATCATATTCTACACAGATCGTCAAGCAATTAAGGAGGTCCTTAACAACAAGGAATCAAAACCCTGATAGGTTAGATGGTCCCTTCTTTTGCAGGAATTTGATAGCGAGATATTAGATTGCAAGGAGATAAATGAGACATTAGTTAATATCTTGCTCTTGACAGAGGAGCAAGACTATCAAGAGACAGAGACATGTATCCCGTATGGCACGATTGTGGCTTTGGATAAAGCAACCACACGTACCCTCGGGGATACCGAACCCCCATCTATTGGCTTGGAGGAACCATTCTTCAAACTTAGAGTAATAGATAAGAGAGATTTTGATTTATTTGAGTGTACTAATTCGTTGCATGCCAGTAAGCTTCAATGAACATCTTCCTCATTTCTATCTAGAAGGGACAAAAAACCAGGAACAAAGACATACCTAAAAAACAAAGGATGGGCAAAGCGTCACCAAACTGTTGGGGATTTACGTAGGTTCGCTTGAAAGTATCAAGTCTTTGTTTCAGCTTTGTTTCATTTTTCTGTTAAGTTTCTTCTCTTTTTCCTTGCCATACGAGCTGGCATACGACCGCATGCGGTTGTACGATACACCCTCATTGGCTCTGTAACTCTCGGTGGCATGGACGATAAGCCACACGACCATCCATGCGAGCACTTGTGCTCGCCTGGAAGGTCGTTGTTCGTTCTTTCATCAAAGTACTAACAGTTGTGATTTTTGTGTGTGTTTTCCTTTTGCAGGTCGGGGAGTCTTATGAGCATTTGTGCAAGCAGTCATAGTCGTAGACTACACCGTCGTTTGTTCTGTATACAAAAGGCTCAATAAAAGGAAGCCATACCAGCGCTCATGCGACCACGTGTGCTCATATGGAACATCGTCAACCGCTATTTCTTTCCAATCCTTAACGGAATTTGTCTGATTTTGTTTGGTTTATTTCCAATTCTCTTTAATTTCCTTATCTTGTGATCACCCGCAACCCTAACCTCTTATATACAGAGCCCTTTCCTCCTTATTCTTCAAAGCTAAGAAACCAATCTAGCCCAAGTCTTTTTAGTTTTGCAGTGCAGGAAGCAATGGCTATATCTTGGGATGAGAGGCAAACCTCTTATCAAGAAGGGGAGGATTTGGAGCTCGAAGGCCATGTCTCTTCGGCGACCAAGAGGGAGAGGACACGCCGTGTTCGCAACTGGACCTTCTCCAAGGAGGAGCCAGAGGAGGAACCCTTCGAAGATCAAGAGGAGGAAGAGGAGAAGAAGTCGGAGGCCATCCCCATCGAGTCACTCAAGGTCATCACAGTCAGAGATCAACTTGACTTCGTCAAAGACACTCCAATCGTGATGGGTAAGTGCGGTTTTGGCAATTGCACTATCCATGAGCCGATGGGGGAGCCTCAGCAGTAGACCCCAAGGCGCGTAGAGGGCACACCATCGGTGCACACATCATAGTGGGACCCCCAAGGAAGAGGCGCTCCACCAACCCTACACCTTCTGCTCAGCCCAAGGTATGCTAGTAGCTCTAAGCTTGAAATAAAATTTTGACTGAGCAAATCAGGGAGATGGAGGTGGCGCTCGCCTGAAAGTGCAACTAATCCCCGGGTGGGTTTGGTAATTAATAACAACATATATGACATTAAACTAAAGCCTATTCAAAGATAGATTTCAGGAAAGTTCAATGTTGGAATGGCAAGGACATGAGGATGTGGACCCCTCAAAATGGTAAGGACATGGATTGGCAAAAGCTTCAAGAGTCTACATTTTTTATTAAGTGATCCAAGATCACATTGAGTCCATAGGAAAGCCAATACTGTTAAAAGGGGATGAGGTTTTGATCATGACTTAGTTGCTCAAGTGCTTGAAGATATTGCTCCAAAAACCCTCAACCACCTTCTCCAAATCCTATCTGTCCAAACCCTAAAAGTATAACTCGGTCCCACCGAATTCCATACACCCAGACCCACAGAGTCGATCCTAGACAGAGCCACAACCAAACCCTAACAAATCGGTTTCACCGAGATGACGATCGGTCTCACCGATTTTGCACTGACCAAGTTTCTGTAAGCTTTCCACTCCATTTCGGAATTACCGAGTTGGTTTGATTGGAATTACCGAAATGAGGTCTTTCTTAGGTCATCGCATATTGGAGCCACCGAGTTGTTCCATTTGGTCTCACCGAGTCGCCCAATGTTCGAATCTTTTACACAGGTCGGTCTCACCGAGGTTTCCATTTTGGTGTCATCGAGTTGAGTCAAAAGGTTGTAATGGTTAGATTCTTGGTGAAGGCTATATATACCCCTCCACCCCACTTACTCTCAGAGAGAGCCATCAGAACAGAACTACACTTCCACCATTCATTTTCTGAGAGAGAACCAACTACTCATGTGTTGAGATCAAGGCATTCCAATCCAACCATTTGAACCATGATTTCTAGCCTCCCCAAGTTGCTTTCCACCCCAATCCTTCTCGTACCAAAGCCAAATTTGTGAGAGAGTGATTGAGTATTGAGGATACTATCTTTTGAAGCACAAGAGCAAGGAGTTCATCATCAACACGCCATCTATTACCTTTTCGAGAGTGGTGTCTCCTAGATCAGTTAGGTGTCACTTGGGAGCCTCCAAGATCTTGTGGAGTTGAACCAAGGAGTTTGTAAGGGCAAGGAGATCGCCTACTTCGTGAAGATCTACCCCAAGTGAAGCTAGTCCTCCGTGGACCTAAGCCATGGTGGAATAGACAAGGTTGCTTCTTCGTGGACCCTTCATGGGTTGTAGGATCGAAAGTATGTCTAGAGGGGGGTGATTAGACTACTTGACCAAATAAAAACTTATCCTTTTCCCAATTTTAGTTGTAGGCAAGTTTTAGCAATTCTACCAAGTCAAGCACACCCTACACATGCAAGTCTAAGAGTTGAGCAGTGGAAAGTAAAGACTTTGCATATGAATGTAAAGGAGGGATCCGAGAGATCAAACGTAATGAAGACACAATAATTTTGTCGTGGTTCCGATAGGTGGTGCTATCGTACATCCACGTTGATGGAGACTTCAACCCACAGAGGGTAACGGTTGCGCGAGTCTACGGAGGGCTCCACCCATGAAGGGTCCATGAAGAAGCAACGTCTTGTCTATTTCATCATGGCTTACGCCCACGAAGGACTTTCCTCACTCGGGTAGATCTTCACGAAGTAGGCGATCTCCTTGTCCTTACAAACTCCTTGGTTCAACTCCAGAATCTCTTGGAGGCTCCCAAGTAACACCTAACCAATCTAGGAGACACCACTCTCCAAAAGGTAATAGATGGTGCTATTGAATATGAGCTCCTTGCTCTTGTGCTTCAAATGATAGTCTCCCCAACACTCAATCACTCTCTCACAGATTTGGCTTTGGTAGGAGAGGGGATTGAATGGAAAGCAACTTGGGAAAGGCTAGAAATCAAGGTTCAAATGGTTGGATTCGAATCTCTTGATCTCAACACATGAGTAGGTGGTTCTCTCTCTCTCTCTCGAAAAATGGGTAATGGAAGTAGTGGTTCGTTCTGATGGCTCTCTTAGAGAGTAAGTGGGGGTGGAGGGCTATATATAGGCAGCACAAAAAATCCAACCGTTACAAGTCTTTGACCCAACTCGGTGACACCGATTCAGAAATCTCGGTGAGACCGATTAGTGTAAAAGACTTGACCTTTGAAGGTTTCGGTGAGACCGAAGTGCAATGGCTAGGGAAAGACCTCGTTTCGGTAGTTCCAATCGTTTCATCTCGGTAATTCCAAAATGAAGCAACTTCATTACAGAAACTTGGTTAGGCCATCTCGGTGAGACCGAGATCCATATCGGTTGTACCAGAATGTTAGGGTTTGGCATGTGGCAATGTATGGGGTCATCTCGGTGGGTCGGGATGGGAAGATTTCTGTGGGATTGAGATGGACTTTAGGGTTTTGGATGGAAGTGAAGTGGAGAAGTAGTTGAGGATTTGTGGAGCAATATCACTAAGCACTTGAGCAATTGATTCATGATCAAAACCTCATCCCCTTTTAATAGTATTGGTTTTCCTATGGACTCAATGTGATGTTGGACCACTTAACCAAAAATGTAGATTCTTTGAGCTTTGCCAATCTTTTTCCTTAGCATTTTGAGGGGTCCAAAATCACTAGTCCTTGCCATGCCAATCATTGATCTTCTCTGAAATCTATTATCAATGAGCATTAGATCAATGACTTATATGTTGTTATTAATTACCAAAACCACCCGGGGATTAGTTGTACTTTCAATCTCCCCCTTTCTAGTAATTTATGATGACATATAGATCAAAGCTTTGACAAATGATATAATCAATGAAATACATTATCGCTTTGAGAAGCATGTGATAAGCAAGAGACCCACCTAAATTTGTGCATTATTAAAAATTTGCATTTGAATGCAAACGCACAATCGATTAGGATCATGGGTTACTCTTCCATGTCACATACATCTTGGTGGAGCGCTTAAAATGATATGATGATAATGTAATGAGCACTCATCACCAATCAAACAAGTGAATGATCATACAAAGAGCATATGAATAGATATATAAGCAAGCATAGCATCAAAGTACGGTATGATCAAGCACACAATATAACATAGTCTCATACATGCATCAACCAAAAGTATCTCAAAGTAGCATGAACTCCAAGAAAACAAATGAGAAAAGGCAAAAGCACTCTCTCTCTCTCTCTCGAAGCCTAATGATATATACTAATTCTCCCCCTTTGGCAACAAGTACCAAAAAGTTTGAAGAAGTATAGAGATAATTCTCTCTCTAGGCCTGATCTCTGGCAACTCCTGCTAGTGAAGTCCTCTGACTTGCAACACCGGTGTGCGTAGACATTGGAGTGGAGAGAAGAGTGTCTGCAAAGATCTCTGTTGAGGTCTGCTGAGCTGGAGGTGTGGAGACAATAGGAGGCACTGAAGGAGCAACCGTAGATGCAGCAGCTGGAGCTAAGACTGTAGCTCTGGAAGTGACGGGTACTGTTGCTGATCTAGGCATCGTCTGAAACTGAGTAGTCGTGCGAAGACCTGTGCCATGGTGCTCTTCATCATCACTGGACTGAGCCTTGGCTTCATCCACCTCCTTCTTTAGGGTCTCGATGGTGCTCTGCATCTCAGTAACCTTGACGTCAAGATCATAGAACTTCGTCTCAATGATCCTATCAAGACTCTTATGGTTTTGTGCGAGGTCGGCCAAACTCTGCTCGATCCTCTGAGTAGCTTGAAGGAGATAGTTCATTTGATCCGTCTTGGTCTTGAGAAATGGTGCGGTGGAAGCACTTGGCCCTGTAGTCCTGGCAACCTCTGCTTCTGCCTGTGCTGCAACCGAGGTGGGATGGGATGGATCCATCGTCATAGTGTTATCCCCGAACTTCGGCTATAGCGGCAAATGCTCACGATCCAGCAGAAAAGACTTGTTTGAACCCTTTGAATTGATGAGCATTTGAATATGTGGTGCAAAGCCACAAGATCTCTTCTGGTCTGTAGCAGTCCTCTTGACGGTTTTCACAATGAGGTCCATTACCTTGAATTTCTGATGTTGGTCAATATGATGTAGCATGTTGGTAGAATGACCTCGAATCATCTTCTCATCGCCTGACTTGGGCATCAAAGTGTGCCTCATGATAGTATTGGAGGTAGCAAGACCTGCCAATAGGTGATATACTGAGCTAAGCTTATGAGACTCCTTGTACTTGTTGGGGATCTCTGTGTACATGTTGGCCATGGAATTGTGGTCCATCTTTGGCTTGGCATATACATCTATGTCAGCCTCATCTGCCTCTGGCATAGCCAATAGAGTAGCCCACTCAAGTACACTAGACTGGTACCTGACACCCTCGGTCATCCACACTATCCTGCCATTGGGGTAGAAGTGAGCTGTAGAATATAATTGCATGATCATCTCTTCATTCCATGCAGCCAGTTTCCTCCCAATGAACTCATCAATCCCAACAGTCCTGAAATCCTCGTGCACATGGGGGAAATTGTCCTCGTCAATGTATTCCCAATCCACCCATCTCATGTCAATCGCGACAGGCTTCTTGTCGAGAATCACCGTCTCATAGAAGTCCTGCTGATCCTTGGTGTAGAAGCGGTAGTCCACAGCAGTCCTTCTCTTGATGGGATATGGGTCAGACTCTCTCCATTTCCTTAGTCCCTTGTCCTTCCTCTCCATCATGTTTTCTGAAGCAGGATGAGTGTCATCGTGTTCTGGTAGTCTGGCTCCCAGCTTTCTCAGCACTGGGGCATCATCTTCTTCTTCTCTCTCAGGCACCGGGGCCTTGTTCTTTTCTACAGCTGAGATGTTCCTGGTAGTCTTCCCCTTAGGCTTGGGGGCAGTAGCAGACTTGGAGGTTGTAGCAGCTCTCTTGGGCATGGCATCAGCCATGAGCTTCTGTTGCTTAGGAGGAGGAGGTTCAGAAGCTTCCGGCTCATCATATTATCCTCATAGATGTGGGTTTGTATGTCACATGTGCAATTTGATTTCTCATCCTCTTCTTTCTAGACAATTTGGCCCTAGACTTGCTTGCAACTAGCCTTGAGCTAGTAGCCGTGCCATATTCCTTGGAAAGCACAACTCTCTTCTTCTTAGAAGTAACTTCCTCCACAAGGAAGTCCTCCTCCTCCTCCTCCTCCTCATCACCATCACCATCATCATCATCATCATCATCATCATCATCATCATCATCATCATCATCATCATCATCATCATCATCATCATCTGAGTTTCTCTTCTTCCTTGTTCTTGTAGCTGCAGGAGGCAAGCTAGGAGAACTCCTTTCTCCCTCATGGTAACTCTCTTCTGCACTAGTTCCTGTATCAAGATCCACAGTGACCTCTATGGACACATTCTGGCTATCACTGGCCTCTGACATACTGGCAACAGACACCGTGAATAGATTGGAGGAGGCAGAGTAGAGGAGTATCACAAAATGCATCTTGTTTTTGAAAATATTTGAATTCAAACTTTAGTTTTAGGTTTTTACAGAGAGCATTTTGGAGTGACCGATTTGAAATTCTCGGTAGCACCGAGGCAGCTACTGAAACTAGGGTTTTCATTTCGGTCAGGCCGAAGCTGCTCCTGGTTCCACCGAAGTGCACATGATGCTACAGAGAAACAAACTCGATGACACCGACTCAGTACTACTCGGTTTCACCGAAACTTACTGTGTGCAATGGCCGAAGCCAAATTAGTGACGCTGGGTTTCTTCAATTCGGTTGATCCGAGATGAAACCTGTAAAACCCTAAACCTAAAATTCTAATTCGAGCTAACGCTAGGAATTTTTCAATGGATAATGAAGTGCAATCCATGGCAAGATATAGGCAAAACCATCCATGCATAGAATCAGATTTGGGAGCATAGAGGGGGTCGAATCTCACCCTAACTTGGTGGAAATCCTCTACGGCGGCAACGGCGGAGTAGATTCCCGTTGACGGCGACAGACTGGCGAGGATGCACTGGAGACGAAGGCGACGATCCAAAGACCAGGGGCAACGGCAGCAACGGGGTGCGGTCATGAAGCGTTTGAAGAAATTTTCAACGTACGGTCCGCAGACATATATATATATACACACACACACACCTGTGTGCTTTTGGTAGTACCAATCGAAAGGAATTGGTCTCACCGATATGCATAACTGCCATAGACAGAGAGCATCGGTGAAGCTGAGTTTTTCAAATCGGTCTTACCAAGGTGAAAATAAGGATCAGTCTAAATGCAATCGGAGCGACCAAATTTGAGTGAGTTGGTCAGACCAAAAAACACTTAGAGGGTTTTGGAAATCATACCTAATCAGATTGGTGGCTCCAAGTGCTTCTCACTCGGAGGGTCCGAAAATGAGCTTGTTCAAATTTTGTGATATAGCATGAATAGAATTTGAGACAAGAAAAGATAGATAGATAGAGAAGGTTCTTAGGCATTCTTGTACATCCAATTGGCAAATAAAACAAAATCAATCAAACTACAATTGGTTGTCCTTGAATGAGAAATATGCATAGCAACATGCTCACACAATAAGATAGCAAATAAAATATGTTTCAAACATGCACAACCGACACTAGCAACTATCAAGCAATGGGCGATGACATAGTCATCTATATATGAGTATATTGACTTAGGAGCCAAATGAGAACATTTGATCATAGGTCATACTCATCGTTTAAGCACAAGTGGGGTTGCCACTTTTACATAAAGCATTAATTTGTTGACACCATTAGAGTTGCTTTGACCCAATTCTTTGAGTAAAGCTCCCCCTAGATGTGATATCCACCCGCAAAGAGGAATGAACTAACCTTGCATTTTGTCGATGATGACTTCATGTAGATGTTGTGAATGTGAATGCTGAATGTTAATGTAGACCATCAAGAGTTGGGAGCAATCCTTGGAGTTATGCACTTTCAATACCTACATGGGTTAGTCCCACAAGGAACAAACAAGGATATTCATAGACATAGAGTGAAATGCACATGATATGATGTACATGAATGCATTGAATACCTTGTCCCTTGACTTACCAACAAGAGGGTTTGTGACTCCATGAACTAGTGCAAGATGTTGAAGTTGGTTGCACAAGTCCTTGCCATGAATGAATATGAGTGAAATTTGTTGGCGGAGTCACCCTCAAGAACTCTCTAATTCTTCTTCTTAGGGACCCACATCAACTTGATGGGAATCCTTGGGGTTGTAGTTGTACTTGATGAAGTCTTGGGATCCCACTTGACCAAGGCTTGAGGTGGTTCTTCAAATGATTCAATCTCTTCTTAAAGCTTGCCTTTGCCTTTTAGCTTGTGGTCTTGTGGTGGAAGATCATCTTGAGATTGTGTTCCCTCAAAAGAAGTGGGATCATACTTCTCTTGTTTAGGAACAAACTTTGTCTTGGGGTATTGATATTCTTCCCACTCAACTCCATTGGCATTGAACTTTCATTCAAAACCAATACCTTGGTTCTTCCGATGCCTTCCTTGCTTGTGCACAATTTCCTCAAATTGCTTACTTTCGGCAAGACTCTTGTAGACACCATTTTCTATAATTCCTTTCAATAAATTGTTTTCTTGCTCAAGTGTAACTTGGATAAGAGAATCATTAGTGGAATCAATAGAACTACTATAAGTAACAACTTTGAGTTTATGATCAGATCTATATCCATGAATATTATTTGAGTCTTCTTTTGATCTCTTATATGCATGATTATTTATAGCCTCGTATTTCTTCGTCGAATCTTTGGTTTAGTTAGGCCAACTAGATCGATTTTTCTTACCATGGGAAGAGGTGCTTTGTGATGGGTTCGATCGTGCGGTGTTCTTTCCCAGTGACAGAAGGGGCAACAAGACACGCATGTATCGTTGCTATTAAGGATAACAAGATGGGGCTACTCCTACATGAATAGATCTCGTCTACACCATGTCATCATTCTTATTGCATTACTCCATTTTTCCATGAACTTAATACACTAGATGCATGCTGGATAGCGGTCGATGTGTGGAGTAATAGTAGTAGATGCAGGCAGGAGTCGGTCTACTAATCTTGGATGTGATGCCTATATATTGATCATTGCCTTGGATATCCTCATAATTATTCGATCTTCTATCAATTGCCCAACAGTAATTTGTTTACCCACCGTATGCTATTTTCTCGAGAGAAGCCACTAGAGAAATCTACGGCCCCGGGTCTATTCTTTATCATATTTGCTTTGAGATCAATTTTTATTCGCTTTTATTTTCAGATCTATTATTCCAAAAAACCCAAAAATAGTTTGCTGCACTTTTTTATTACTTATTTTATTTCACGTTTTATCGAGATCTATTTATCCAAACTACACAATTTTTATCCCGTCAACTTGACAATTTCTGGCACCATTACCCGTAGAGGGATTGACAACCCCTCCTAATCGTCGGGTTGCAAGTATTTGTTCTTTGTGTGCAGGTACCGTTTACATAGTGTTGCTTGGTTCTCCTACTGGATTGATACCTTGGTTTCACAACTGAGGGAAATACCTACCGTAGCTGTGCTGCATCATCCCTTCCTCTTTGGGGAAATACCGACGTAGTTCAAGCGACATCAGTATGCACCACTTGACTTGTGGTGGAGCTCCTCCTTGTCCTTAAGTGACATCTCATGAGCAACAATCCTTCCAATGAATTCCGTGGGCTTGCGATCTTTGTAATTAGGCATCATTTGGATCAATGTGCACACATTACAACCCACAAGTATAGGGGATCATGACAGTCTTCGAGGGTAGTATTTCACCCAAATTTATTTATTCGACACAAGGGGGGCCAAAGAATATTTATGAGCCTTAGCAGTTGAGTTGTCAATTCAACCACACCTAAAATTTTACCTCTGCAGCAAAGTGTTTAGTAGCACAATAGTTTGGGAGTTTTGATAGTATTAGCAACAGTAGCAGTAGTAATAGGAACAGTAATAGTAGCAGTTTGTGATGATTGTAACAGCAACAGCAGCAACGAAAGTAACTCAACAAAGACCAATATGAGAAAAGTGTAGGCATTGGATCAGTGATGGATAATTGTGTTGGATGATATTCATCATGTAACAGTCACAACCTAGAGCGATACAGAATAGCTCCATTTCATCAGTGTAATGTAGGCATGTATTCCGTATGTAGTCATACGTGCTTATAATAAGAACTTGCATGACATCTTTTGTCCTGCCCTCCAGTCGCAGCGGGGTCCATAAGGAAATCTAAGGGATATTAAGGCCTCCTTTTAATAGAGAACTGGAACAAAGCATTAGCACTTAGTGAATACATGAACTCCTCATACTACGGTAATCACCGAAAAGAATCCCAATTATTGTCACCTTGGGATTTGTGGATCATAACACGTAATAGGTGCATACAAATTGCAAGATAGGATCAAGAACTCAAATATATTCATGAAAACATAAAGGGTTCAGATCTGAAATCATGGCACTCGGGCCTAGTGACAAGCATTAAGCATAGCAAAGTCATAGCAACATCAATCTGAGAACATAGTCGATACTAGGGATCAAGCCCTAACAAATTGACTCGATTACATGACAAATATCATCCAACTCCATCACCGCCCAACAAGCCTACGAAGGAATTACTCACTCCCGGTGGTTAGCATCATGGAATTGTTGATGGAGAAGGGTTGATGATGACAACGGCGATGAATTCCATCCTTTGGAGCCCCAAACAGACTCGAGATCAGCCCTCCCAATGAAGAACAGGAGGTGGTGGTGGCTCTGTATAGTAAAACGTGATGATTCCTTCTCTCTGATTTTTCTCTCCATGAGATGGTTGATACGTATTCGTCGTATCTACTTTTCCTAACGCTTTTGCTCTTGTTTTGGACTCTAATTTGCATGATTTGAATGAAACTAACCCGGACTGACGCTCTTTTCAACAGAACTACCATGGTGTTGTTTTTGTGCAGAAATAAAAGTTCTCGGAATGGAACGAAACTTTTTGGAGAATTGTTTTACAATAAAAGAAAATACTGGAGCCAAGAACCACCGGAGGGGGGCCCCTGGCTGGGCACAAGACACCAGGGCGCGCCCCACCTCTGGCGCGCCCTGGTGGGTTGTGCCCACCTCATGGCCCCGCAGACCCTAATTCCAACACTATAAAATCCTATTTTTGGAGAAAAAAATAGAGAAGGAAGTTTCATCGCGTTTCATGATACGGAGCCGCCGCCACCTCCTGTTCTTCATCGGGAGGCCAGATCTGGAGCCCGTTCAGGGCTCCGGAGAGGGGAATCTTCGGTCTTCGTCATCACCAACCCTCCTTCATCACCAATTTCATGATGCTCCCCACCGGGAGTGAGTAATTCCTTCGTAGGCTTGCTGGTCGGTGAGGAGTTGGATGAGATTCATCATGTAATCGAGTTAGTTTTGTTAGGGCTTGATCCCTAGTATCCACTATGTTCTGAGATTGATGTTGTTATGACTTTGCCATGCTTAATGCTTGTCACTTAGGGCCCGGGTGCCATGATTCCAGATCTGAACCATTTATGTTTTCACCATTATATCTATGTTCTAGATCCGATCTTGCAAGTCATATTCACCTATTACGTGTTATGATCCGTAAACCCCAGTGTGACAGTAATTGGGATACTTTCCGGTGATAACCGTAGTTTGAGGAGTTCATGTATTCACTATGTGTTAATGCTTTGTTCCGGTTCTCTATTAAAAGGAGGCCTTAATATCCCTTAGTTTCCTTATGGACTCTGCTGCCACGGGAGGGTAGGACAAAAGATGTCATGCAAGTTCTTTTCCATAAGCACGTATGACTATTTACGGAATACATGCCTACATTATATTTATGAACTGGAGCTAGTTTTGTATCGCCCTAGGTTATGACTGTTTTATGATGAATATCATCCAACTAATTCACCGATCCAATGCCTACGAATTTCCCACATATTGTTCTTGCTAAGTTACTACTGCTGCTGTTACTGTTACACTTGCTACAAAATCATTGCTATCACTGTTACCATTACTGCTACTGTTACCACTACTATCAAAACTATCATATTACTGTGCCACTGATCACCTTGCTGCAGATATTTAATCTCCAGGTGTGGTTGAATTGACAACTCAACTGCTAATACTTACAAATATTCTTTGGCTCCCCTTGTGTCGAATCTATAAATTTGGGTTGAATACTCTACCCTCGAAAACTGTTGCGATCCCCTATACTTGTGGGTTATCAATGGTACTTATGGAGTTGGACTTAGGACACATGGAGGCTCCAGGGTACCACAAGCTCACCAGGCGCGCCCTGGGGGGGGGGGGGGGGGAGGGTGGGTGCCCCCCTGAGCTTGTGGCTCCTGGGTGCCCCCCTCTAGTAGTTCTCTTCGCCAATATTTTTATATATTCTGGAAATATTCTTTGTAAATTTTCAGCCCAATCCGAGAACTTTTATTTTTGCACAAAGATAACACCATGGCAATTTTGCTGAAAACATTGTCAGTCCGGGTTAGTTCCATTCAAATCATGCAAATTAGAGTCCAAAGCAAGGGCAAAAGTGTTTGGAAAAGTAGATACGTTTGGGACGTATCAACTCCCCCAAGCTTAACTCATTGCTTGTCCTCAAGCAATTCAGTTGACAAACTGAAAGTCATAAAGAAAAACTTTTACAAACTCTTTTTGTTCTTGTTGCTGTATATATGCTTAAGTAAATGTTCAAGTTTTCAACAAAGATTATGAACTAACCATGTGAATGATAACACTTAGGTCTCATATTTACTCATACCAATAACATAACCAACTAGCAAGCAATAATAAGATATCTCGGATGCCAACACTTTATCAAAACAATCATGATATAATATGATAACATGGTATCTCACTAGCCCTTTCTGAGATCGCAGAACATAAATGCAGAGCACCTCTGAAGTTCAAGCAATGACTAAACACTGTAATTCATGGTAGAAGAGATCCAGTCATGTCACACCCAGCATTAACTATATTTAATGCATAAGAATGATAATAGTGCTCTCCAAATTGGTGCTTGAATGAGAAGGTGATGACTCAACAATAAAAGTAAATAACATAAAAGTAAATAGATAGGCCCTTCGCAGAGGGAAGCAGAGATTTGCAGAGGTGCCAGAGCTCGAAGCTTAAAACAAAGATGAATTCATTTTGGGAAGTATGCTTTTCCTGTCAACATCACAACCAAGGATTTTCAATATATTCCATGCTAAACACATTATCGGCGTCTCCCAAGTGGAAAGGTAAAGTCTACTCCCCCTCAACCAACAAACACAAACCATGGCTAGCCGAATTCACGGGTGCCCTCCATACAATCAACTTTCCACAGGAGTTTGTTTCATTATATTTTTCTTTATTTTGATTACGGGACTGGGCATCCGAATTACCAGCCTCTCTCGTGCAATGACAAGTGAGTAAACATCCTCGTGAGAATAACCCGCTTAGCATGGAAGTTACTCACCGCCCCCTGTTGCTCCATGAGCGGTACGGGCACACAAAACAGATGATTATTTGAATGAGGAGGCACTTGCAAATTTACTTGGAACGATAGAGTAATACCGCATATAGGTAGATATGGTGGACTCATCTGGAACAATTTTGGGTTTAAGAATTTGAATGCACAAGCAGTATTCTCGCTTAGTACAGGTGAAGGCTAGCAAATAGATTGAGAAGCGACCAACTAGAGAGCAAAAATGATCATAATCATGCATTGAGAAAATTAACATTGAATACGAACATGAGTAGGATATAAACACCATGAACATAAATATCGTGGAGGCTTTGTTGGTTTTGATTCAACCACATGCATGAACATGTGCCAAGTCAAGCCACTCGAATCATTCAGAGGAGGATACCATACTATCATAATACATCATTACTATTTTAATGCATGTTGACACTAAAGATAAATCATTATCCACTCCTAGCCGTTTAAGCATCGCATGAGGAACTATAATCTCTAATTGTCATCACTAACATGTTTACTCATAATATGTTGAATGACTGAGCTAAACATATTTAAAAAATGAAAACAAGAAGAGTTCATACCAGCTTTCCCTCACCGCAATCACTTCATCAAATCATCATCATTATTGCCTTTCACTTGCACGACCGAATGATATGAAAATAATAATAGTGCAAGTGTGCCGTGGACTAAGCTGGAATCTGCAAACATTTTATTCAAAGGAGAAGACAAGGTAATATGGGCTCTTTGTTAGATAAACGATAATGCATATGCACAGGAAAGCTCCCAACAAACAAAAGAAGAAACGAGAAATCTTTTTGGTTTTCTTTTCTACTACAAACTAACTAAACAAGAAAGAAAAACCGAAAAAGCAGCAAGGAATATTTTTGGGTTTTCAAAGTTTTTCAAACTCACAAGATGAAAGCAAAAATAAAACTATCATGGATATACAATGAAAAAGGATGAACACCGACAACTGGAATAAATGTGTGGTACATAAATGTAATGTCGGTGAGAAATACGTAATTCCCCAAGCTTACACTTTTGGCCTAAGTTGGTCTATGGCCCCTGCTGGCTTGGATAATATCCGTGGTAGTAGTTCGGGTTGTACTGGAGCACAGCCGCCATAGCTTGGTGAGCTGTCTCGTTACAGCGAGCGGTCTCCTCCGCCCTCCCGTACTCCTCGGCCTCCTCCTCAAGTATAAAGTATCTTTGTTTTCCCTGGAAGTTAAAGAAGGCAGGAGTAGGCAAAGTAATATGAAAGACACGATGCCTATTAAAGATTAGCCTTTATTGTAATGGTGGGTCATTCCTCTCAAGGAACTGGGACGTTCCATAGCTTCATAATCAAGGAATCTAGGTGGCAACAAAGTATCATCTTTTATAGGTACACCAAGATGAGAAGCTAAGCGAGTAGCATAAATTCCACCAAAAAGATCACCAACTAGGGCATTATTATGTAAACGACGCGCAACAATTGCCCCTATGTTAAATTGTCTATCTCTCAATACCGCGCTCTTAAGAATGCTCAAATTAGGAGCGTAAAGATGACTAGGGTTTTGTTTGCCATTTATGCATCTTCCTATGAACAGAGCAAAATCATGTATAGCAGGAAAGTGAATGCTCCCCATAGTAGCTTGCGATATGCCTCTAGTTTCACCTCTAGTAATTCTCATAAGAAATTCATTGCAATTAGATTTGCGGGGCTCAAGGCATGTCCCAATAAGGAATTCTACAAGCTTGATGGTCATGCGAAAAGGATTTTCATATAAGTTGAACATAACATCATGTGAAGTGCGATGAGATACATACTCGAATTTCCGCACAAAAGAATAAGTGAGATCATGGTACTATGAGCACTTATCTGACACGAAGTTCATCGACTCGGCATTGTGCACGTACATGTCAAACTCTTCCTTAATGCCGACTCAAATCATGAAGGAATCAGACGACCATTCGCATGGTTGCACAAGTGAACCCTGCGGAGGTTCGAAGTCTGGCTCACATATTGCAAGCCTTGGAGAGCTCTTACTCGAGGAACCACAATGGAATATCTTCCTAAGCATTTTCTTCCTCTGAATTTTTTTGAAAATTTTAGTGCCTCAAAATAAAAAGTGAACAAAACTCAGCAAAATTGATAGCAACTACTCCCACAAGTGTCTAGAGGCTATATCATGCATCAAAACTACTTTGGACCACACAAATTCAACATGCAAGCTCAAATACATGGTCAAAAATAGTAACAAAGTTTGCAAAATAGAAAGCACTAAAAAACTAATTGGACCACTGGAGGAGTCACATACCAAGGAGTAATCCCCCAAAATAGTTTCGAAAACGAAGCTCCGAACAAGCATAGATGAAGGGCAAAAGACAATCATTGTATCTATTTTGGTTAATGTGCATGGCATGTTGTTCATATCATCAGCCACATCAGTAAGATAAAGCAGGAAATGACAAGGTGCAAATGTGGGCTGCTTCACCACACACTGGGTTATAGATCAACAAAAACAAGCATACATGCAGGGCTAAAGAAAATGATTGGATCCGTATTGAGTAATGTGCATGGTATGAATAAGGAATTTAGTTTTACAATTAATACTTGGAACTTAGAGTTGTCGCGGACATGCATTTTGATAGAAACAACAAACTAAACAGGGAGTATGAGCAAATTAAACAGCAGTTGAGGATAAAGGCCTTAGAAGGACTGACTTACATTACAGTTAACACCGGCTCTATAATGCCCTTCTCCATGTCAAGGGAAGGATAACTCAAGAATTTCAGCATAGAATATTCTTCATAAGCATTGCCTATACTCTACATTTTATAGAGAGTAATTATAGATATGATAATACTGGAAGGGATAGAGTATAAGGAAGATAAGATGTAGATTGATGCTACATAATCAACTACCTATCCCTGTAAGTTCAAGCGTTACAGGACAAAATGTACTGACAAGAGCAATGGGCTACACTTCTACACTGGCATTGTCTGTGTATTCAACTTTTTGGTAAGATTAAATATAGATCTGATATTTTTTAGTAAATGGTGGGCGAGGGAGATAAGATGCAGAATGCTACACAATGAACCAATCCCTCCTTCCCATAATATAAGAGTGTTTTGTACACTAGTGTACTATACAAGGCGCTCTTATATTATGGGACAGATGGAGTAGCTGTAAATGTAAGTACAGTGATAGAAGACGTTCAGTCCTTACAAGAGGACTGCAGAGCTAAACCTCTTAAAAAGCATTGGGTTGATTCTAAATTTATGTAAGAGTCGATACGGATATTATAATGTCCACCAAATGGAGGATAAGGAGGCTAACATGTGCAGTGATGCTACATAATCAACAAGCTATGAAAGTAAGTATGGTCATACAGGGCAAGAGGTACTCACAAGAGCAATGCAGTGTGCAGTATAGTTGTGAGATTATGTGTTCCCTTGAGAATGAATATTCTTCTACAAAAAGTTTTCGTACAAGTGAGACGGTAAGGCACATGCAGAAATGTAGTTCAGATTGTGATGTGATATCATAGAAAGTACCTTGCGATGCAGACGAGACCAATGTGTAACAAGATTATTCCAGTCACTGTCTACTAAATGTAGCACTGGAGACTTTAAAGAAATTTCATTTAGAGGCTTGCCATCGAAGTGTGCTTGCCTCAGGTAGGAACGATACTTCATCAACGAGTGCTTGAAAAGCGCAACGAAGCCTTGCTCGTCTTGACTATCCAGTTTGATCCTCGCCTATTTAAAAGAATGAAATCTTGTGTCTTCTGTCAGCAGAAACATATGCAGTAATTACCATGAATAACATTAGTACATTACTTACGCGTAAGTTGTGGAGGAAGATTGGAAATTGTTCTTTGTTTGTGGTATAATCTTTCCATGAAGGAAAGATGCGCACAAAGTTCCTGACAACAATATAAGCTTCATCTTCTAAACTGGGAAGAAGTAGAACAGGGGGCCTGTTTGCTGCAATTTGTGTTCTTTCTCGTTCGAAAAGGGATTTGGTGTACTCTTTGCTGGAATGGGGGTTTTGCATCATAGAGCTGGTGCTATGTCAACTGGCATCATCATACTATTTGCTGCAGTTGGGGTCTGCTGAGTTGGGGCATTAGAGATGGCTAGTGTAGTAGGGCTAGAGTCTGCTAGAGTTATGGCTGTGTTTTCTGGGTCTGGTGATATTGCAACTACACCTAATGTGCTATTTGATTTATCAGGTGTCACTACCTTTTCCAAATACTTTGTTCGTGCTCCTTCGCGATCAGCAATCGCCCTCTTCCTTTTGAATGTTTGATACACAAGAACAATATTTGAATGGATAAATATGGTATGATGACAGATGGAATATGTACTGAAAATGGATAGGCAGGGCGTATTCATATACACGACGTGTAAATTAAGCAAATGGCATTGTAACAAAGTAGAAGCAATGCAAATCATCAGTTGCAAGATATGTGCAACAAATATAACCTTGCAAAGTTAGAGCAAACACCTTGATGGGTGAATAAGATAGGGCATCTGCCTCTGACTCATCCACTAGGGAGCTACATTGACTTAGGTCTCCCTCTAGCTCAGAATCATTGTTAGGATCATATTCTGAACATGAATCTATAGGTGGAGAGCGTTTGCATTGCATTGCTTCCAGACTGGATCTCAGTCCCTTAATGCCAAGTTTGACAGCCATGGCATTGTTCTGCTTTATTCTTTTCATGTGCGCAAGCTCGTAATGATTATGATGCTGTTCAGTATATGAGATTCATGAAAACATAAAAAGTAGTCAGATTATCTATGGAGTGCATTGCGGATTCAACTCGAAGAGTGTCTCCCTACAAACCCCTGCGTATACAAAGTTCATCCCCCAACCTTGCTGACCAGACCACACACAGAAATACAAACCTCTTATGTCTCTATAACGGGCGGACACACATTTCAAAACTGAAGTAGGAACAATAGAATCATATCAAATTCGTATTTGAACAAATAAACTAAGGAATTATGAGTGGCATAATGTTTAACTTCAAGGATGGAGTGCTGGTAGTGCGACACAAAGCAAGTAGGCAGATTGTTCTCCATGTAAAAGATCATAGTCTATGTAAAAGGTGGATATGACACTTTTCTTTCTATACAATGCAGTGTTCGTTGCCCACACAGGATGGAAGAGATCACATAGAGAAATACTATTCACTCATGTCTGCGGTTCCAGTATTTTGAAACAGGGTGGTCCACCCTAAAAAAATATTGACAACAAATATGACAAGGCAACCATACAGGTAGTGAATCAATCATTACTTGTGAGCTTACTAGGACAAGTATGTAGAATTGTAACTGCAGTAAGAGACTGTCCAAAATCTGAATCAAGAAGTTTGTCTAGCACTTATTGTTTGCAACTAATCGAAGTGAATAATTGGATATCATATCAAATGAGTAAGAAAGACAAGTAAAATTGTCAACAAACCGGGCCTGCAGTAGTAATCTGGGTCAATGTCACTATGACCAATAGTCCAACATGACTAGTGTGTGTTCCTAGGGCTGGAATTTTGAAACCCTGTGAACTTTACAGGTACTAAATATTACTAAAATATCTGAACCATTAAGTGTAGGTAGCACTCAATACACAACAAACCCTAATGATAGTCCTGCCTAATGAGTAATGAATCAATTATAAAATGGGTGATGGGGAGTGGCTGCTGAGTGTTGAGGATGTATCTGAGGATAAATCGGGTTGGCTTAGTGGGTGCTGCATGCCTGAGCCCTGAACAGACTGGGAAGGTAGGCACGGCGGCGCGCCCGGGCAGCGGTGACGCTGTTGGGTGAGCGGCTCCTGACCTCCTGTTAGTCCGGCGTCTGCTCCTAAAGTCATGCCGTTCGGGGCCGGCAAGTCGCCGGCGAGGCAGGCAGCTGCGGGTGAGTAGAGATCAGAAGCGCAGCAAAACAGAGGGGAATCGGGGTCTGGGCCGACCCAAAATCCCAGTGTGGGCCATGGCTCATCATGGCCACCCCATAGATCCACACCCCAGCGACGTACATGCATTTTTGAAACTAAATTCGGAACATTTAGCTGACCAATTAAACGGCTGTGTTTTAATAATATCAGATTCGTATTTGAACAACTAAGCTTGTTTAGCTTGATGGGTGGAGAAGTGCTATTATGACACGAAGCATGTAGGCTGATCGTATAGTGATCATAAAAGGGGGGAAACCCTAAGCATGATCAATTAAACCCTATTATGACTGTGCCATGGCAGATTTGAAGCTGCAAACCGCAGAAATGCTACTTAGCAACCATTGTTTGGTTCGAACTAAGAACTAAATTCTAAGAGCTAAAAAGAAAGTACAGTAACCAAGTTAGGATCTATTTTCTGGTTGAGATCAAAAAGTTGAGCAGATATGAAGTAGTACCACCTCTCTTGTGGCGCCGTGTAGGCATCTGGGGTGTGATGGCTGTCGGTGGTGTGGAAGCAGATATGCGACAGTTGACTGGTGCATCCGAGGATAAGTCCCGTTGCGGTGGACGAGAAGGTCATCGGAGTAGCCCCGACAAGGAGGATGACGGCGCCGATGAAGCTAGAGGACGCGATGCAAGGCTCCTAGTCCGTCGCCGTGGATGAGAAATGCCCATCTCTAGAAGTGGACGACGCGGTCTTGGTAGGCGTTCCGGCATGGTGGAGGATGGTGGCGATGGATGGGGTGGCGGACGGAGGAGGCTGGTGTGGGGATGGTGTTCTAGCACGGACGGTGTATGAATGAGACAATGGAGGGAGAGGTACGGGGAACCATGTCTTGGGGACGCGCCTGTCTGAAATATGGGAAAGTTATGAACTTAGTCCCCGTTTAAAATTTGGACGCCTCGTTGGTTGGGGATAGGACGGTAATCTCGCATCTCCCCAATATTTGCCTAGAGCGATTTCGGGCGAGGAGAGGGTGTTTTGGTGCTCACGGTTGGCGCCCACAGTGTATGAACGGGGCTGACAGGTAGGGCGGTTGTGTCACATATGAGTGAAGTTACAAACCTGCCCCTATTAAAAATATTTGCCTACATCGATTTCGGCCGAGTCAAGTTTGTTTTGCCGCCCACCGTGTATGAATGGGGAAATGGAGGGAGAAAGAGAGGTCTTTCGGACGAGCTTCAATCAAATGTGTTTTGCCACCCATGTTTGGCGCCCACCATGTCTGAATGGGCTCAGAGGTGGTCGTGTCACGTCTGATTGAAGTTACTAACCTACCCCTATTGATAGAAGTGGAAATCGGGCCGATGGATTGTCCGTGTAATGAGTAGACAGTAATTTCCATCTCGCAAACACTGGCTTCGGGCAGCCGACGTGGGAGTGGATGTTTTGCCGCTTCTTTGAAATTTTGGGACAATAAGCATTCACGTTTACCCTGGCAACTAAATTCAAATCCATTTTGTATTCTTATACGAATCTTTATAAATCAATCTATGTTTTCTTATAAATCTTCAAAAGCACAACAAAGATGTATTCCACTATCATATATGAATATGATTTACAAATGCCGATACTCGAATTCAGAAGGTAGAATCCAATTTAAGGTGAATTCGAATATATGAAACCAATTTATGTCCAACTCAAGTGTAACATGTATGACACACGCAGCATATAGTGTACTCCCATTTATATATGTACACAAGCGATGTCTCAAGATTCAAAATAATTAGTCAATCAACCAATAATGTACAAAACTAACAGACATATAAACACTTATAGAGTATATGGATCAATAATATCAACTAACATACATAAGCCAGGCCGCTGTACTTTTTTTTGCTAGAAGAGCATCATTTTTTTAGCAAAGCTAGTACAACATCTTGGCCCTTTCAAATGCGTGCCACTTAAGGACCATCTATACTACTATTATTGCTGAATGCACATTCAGCCCGATTGGCATATTTGTAGGTCTGGCATAGCAAACAAAATGAAATATCATTGCCTCAACAAAAAAATGAAATGTCTCACAGTCTTATCAATTAATACAGACTCATGCTCAAAAAAAAAATACAGACCAAAAAACAAAAAAATTATTGCATGATCTCTAAAACAAATGGTTTGATCGATTACATGAACAAACAACACAAAGGTTATTCAACGATGGAAAAAACATTTCACCTATGACTTACAAAGTGGGATTTTAATTTCCTTTTTTTCCTTCAAGACCTTAACAATGCGGTCAGTCTCAACTTGCTTCGTTTTGAAATCCACCAAATATTTAATTGTTGTCTTGAGTACTGCTTGTGATTGTGCTGTTTGCTTCCTCAACATGTCAACTTCATCTCTAAGTGCAGAAGCAGAATCTCTTTCTACCAATAGTTTAGCCTCTAGAGCATCAGCAGTTGGCGATTCATGATGCACGATTGGGCCGGTGCCACTGCTCTGGGATAACACAACGTCCATGGGGACCTCGCTCTTTGATTTTGGGCTAACCTGTTTTGTCATTAAAGTTCTGATTGGATTCAGAAAAGTTGAAGTTAGCAAAACATCTCAAGTGGGAGTTAGAATAGCAACCCAGTGAAACAAACAAGGAATTAAAGAGTTTCGATTGGATGCTGAAAAGTAGTTATTAACATCATTGCAACCGGTTGCAGCAACAAATTAAGCAGTTAAACAAACAAGTTTTGCAAAAGGTACCTGTTGTGGTATTGGAGTTTCTCTTGGATACTGAAAAGTTGAGTAGCCAGTAACTTGATTAGAGCAACCGGTTGCAGCAGCAAAGCAGTTAAACAAACAAGTTTTGCAAAAGGCACCTGTTGTGGCATTGGAGTTTCTCTTGGATCCTAAAAAGTTGAGTAGTCACTAACTTTATTAGAGCAACAAGTTACAACAGCAAACCTGTTACACAAATAAAATTTTGAAAATGTACCTGTTGTGCAATTGGACTTCCAATTGGATCCTAAAAAGTTGAAGTTGGTAAGATGATTACAGCAACAAGTTACAACAGCAAACCAGGTAAACAAGGAAGTTTTTGAAAACATACCTGTTGTGCCACAGGAGTTTCAGTTGGATCCTGCAAACTTGAATGTTAGCAATCATAAATAAAGTGTTGCAAGAGCCATAAGAAACCAACATTAAACTAGTAAAACTAACCAGTTTTGGCAACGTATTTAATTACACATGAACTAGTAAAACTAACAAGTTCTTGGCAACGTATTAAAGTAACAAGTCGGTACCATTTACCAGCAACACAGACATCTGTAAATTTCTTTGATGTAAGCAAAATGATTCTGACACACACACACACACACACACACACATATATATATATATAAGTTAAAAAGATGTTGTCCCTCACATAAACTTGACATTTGTCTGTCTATGAACATTGTTGGGGTACACAAACAAGGGTGTTCTGTTTTCCCTGACTTGTGTACGGACAGGAGGCCTCCACCCCGATGGCCAGGGTCTGCCGGGGGAATAGCTACCTCGCTGCAGTCAAGCCCATCAAGCAAATTCAGAGCAACTCAAAACCAAACCAGAGAAGCCACTCTTCATGAGATCAAGGAGCGTATCAAGAAGACCAAGCTAAACATACAAGGCAAGGATTCCAAGAGAAGCATCCTCCGCTGGCTAGGCGAGGCCGGCAGAGTCGATGCAGAACACAAGAGCGAGTGCAAACCCCTGCCAGCTGCGCCTCCAGGGCAACCAGAGGCCGAAGCGCACCCCCCTCCAAGATAGCCTGGCAAGTCCTGCCCCCGGCAGGCGCGGGCCAGCTACCACCGCTCCACCGCATCGTGACGCCAGTCACTTGTCAATGCGGTGTCAAGCCCTCCAGGTGATTAAGTGGCTCTCACTAAGCACGTGGCAGCTCAACGATAAGCAAATCAAACCCATTTGGCACCCGTCCAGAGGCGTGTCAATATGAGGATGATTAAGCGGCATGGCAGGCTTCCCAGGATTCACTCTCAGCATGACACCTAGCAGTGCATTTAATGCACTTTGTCCTAACTGCCAGAGTTAGGTATGATAGTACTGTTAGCTATCTAATCACAAGATAATGTCTGTTTTGCCACTGTGGTTACCCCTTGAGCTATAAAAGGAGGCCCAAGGCAACCTAGAAAGGGATTCGGACCCCCTCATACTTGTACGCGCATAGCAGCTCTCCCCGAGGCCACCTTGCCGGGCTTGAGTGCTGCGTGCTGTCGTGTTTCCTTCATCCAAGCCACCAAAGCAGGAGTAGGGTTTTACGCTTCTTAGCGGCCCGAACCTAGGTAAAAACGACCAGAGCCCCTTCGTCGTGCTGCCTCATGGTTTCTGCTCTTCGTCCAACGTGATCTCCCCCTTGCCGAACCACAAGGGGCTGATAGCCCCATAGGTGATCGTGTTCACCCACGACATCTTTGGCGCGCCAGGTAGGGGGCGTCGCTTGCGTGAACCAGAAGTTGCGAACAACGCGTCGATCTTCATCATCGTCTTCTTCATCATCACCTTCTTCGTCCATGTCTTCGAAGAAGAGGAGCGACGCAGCTCCCTTGCCTCGTCCTTTCCAGACTCTATCGCTCGCCTCTGCCGCAGTGGCGGCGACGGCGGGAGTGAAGGACGATGGCACTACGGTGGGCGCGGCTGGCACGGGTAACGTGGCCAGCACACCGCCCATGGCCAGAGGAAGAGGCAGGCCGTGCAGCGGCGCCGCCCTTCTGGCGGCCCCCCATCTAGCGCGTCCAATCCCAAGAGCTGCCGCTTAATCGAACGGACAAGAAAGCGGTGCGCACTTAGCCTTCCCCCTCTCTTCATTCTTGCTCGCCAATGATCGGGTTGCGCTGGGGCAATGCCGCCAACGTTGATGAGCCCGCGTGGAGCTCGGTCCTGTATTTATCCCACCAAGGGTAAATCCTGAGTAGAATGCTGGTGCGAATCTGTTGGTTGGCACTCCCGGCAAGGCCCCGAGCGCCGGCGTGTCCTTCACACCGGTCGTCTAGGGATCATTGGAAGTAAAGGAAAAGGAGGGAGAGGCCAGTTCTTCTCTTTTTCCATGATGTTTCATTATTTGCAAATGTTTACATTGGCCCCTCAACCCATGCCGGGGTTGGGCACGTGACTAATAGAACATCTAGTTCCTCCATTTTGTCCCTTTCCGGTCCCTCCTCTTTTCAGGGGAGAAATAGATATATGTGCGTAATTTCGCCAGGAGACACAAGGGGGAGGAATGACCACACGTGGAGGAGGAGGTGTATGTGTAATCAAATATGCACCCCGGCAGGAGGGAAGCATAAACAAAAGCTAAGTGAACATGCTTATAAATTCTTCTCAGGACTCGCACATGCACATCCCTCGGATAACCAAGGTTTCGTATGGAGAGTCCTCTGCACGATGGAACCTTACGGTCTCTATTTGCACCCTTGCTTTGTTTCGAGCCTGCTCAACAAGGCGGGTGGCAGCATCGGGAGCGGATGAGGAAAAACCCACCGGCAGCATGTCCTTGCCAGCAGAATGCTAAGGACCCACTCCTCAAAGCAATCGTGGCAGCATGCTATTGGCGGGCAACCAAAATGCACGAGGAAACTAGTCATACGAGTATCAGTGGAGAAACGAAGGGGAGGACATACACGTGCACATAAACATCTGTTCAGCAAGCATTAAAATGAAAATAGTGCATAACTTAATACATGATACATATTGTGTCTTAGTACAGGACAGCACGACAAAAAGAATGACTTAAGGCTGGGTGCGACGACCTCCTTGGGCTCTTGGAATGAAGAGTACCCTATCAGCAAGGGGGGCAGCCTTCTCTGCAGTGGCAGAGGTGTCAGCACTTGGCGGCAGCTTCTTGAAGCCATCGGAGAGGTTGAGGTCTGGATGGAAGAAGGCGAGATTGCTCAAGACCAGGAAGAGAGTGTCGCGAGCAAGCTTCCGGGATTCATCAGCAAAGCAGGCGGCCCTGTCGTCTTCATACATTTTCAACCCTTCGATCAGACCTTTGAAGAAGAGCATCAGCTTGACACTTGGAATCTCATGCTTACCGACAAAGAAAGCCCAGCTCTTCATTTCCATATTTGCAATCTGGGCAGTGAGGCGCTCGGCGATGTCAACCATGTTCTTGATCCAGAGGTCGCGCTGCTGGATTTGGTTCTCCAGCTTGTCCTCTGCATCTTTTTGGAGAGTTCTTGCATTGGTCAAGTCCTTCATCAACAGCTTCTCGCAGCAGCTGGCAGATTCAAGCTCCTTCTCCAGAGATCCAAGCCTGGCCTTCATGTTGGAGACGGTGCCGTTGGCAGTATCAAGATCCTGGCTCTTGGAGGAGAGCTGCGATTGCGCCTCCTTCAGGGTAGTCTCTGTTTTCTGCGCTTCCTTTTTGAGGGCCAGGATCTCCTTGTTGCTCCCGGCAAGGTCCTCCGTCAGTTTGCTCACCTGGTTTTCAAGATCATTCTTGGCAGCCGATGCGGCAGCTAGGTCATAGGCAACCTTCTTCAGCTAGGTCGTGGACTCAAGGGTGAGGGCGTCAAGGGTGGCTTTTTGGCCATCTGGCAACTCCTTGGTGCGTTGTTGAACAAGAGCCTCCAGCTCCTCATCCTTGCCGCGGAGAGTAGCTTCGAGAGCCCCTTCCCGAGCGGAGATGTCCTTCTCCTTGGCGTTAAGAAGCGCTTCATGCTTCGCCAACCGGACCTCCCGGGCAGTAACGTCCTCCTTGGCCATGGTCAGCACCTCCTCTTGCCGCAAAAGGGAATGGGACTGCTTCTTGAACCATTCGTGCAGTTCGTTGCCCTTGTCCCTCAGCTTCTGGTCCATGAGACCGGCAGAGTCACGCTGCTCCTTGATTGCCCGCCGTCTGTGGCTATACCTGTTCTACACATCCTTGAGCCCTGCCACCACGGATTCCAGGAATACCAAATCTTTGGCGCCATCATCTGAATCGCCAGCTTCTACAACTCTCTGGGACAACGACGCCAGTATGCGTCCAATTTCTTCATCAAAATTTGCATCCGCTGATGCAGATGAGCTGGAAGTCGCAGGCCCAGACTGAGCAAGGATTAGCGCCAGTTTGCTTGAGGAAGAAGATGAAGGGAGAGAGAATGGACGCGAATGAGCAGTGCCCCCTCTGCATTGCCTTTTTATTGGGAAACCGCCCGGGGGTTGGCTCTTCGCTATCTCTTTTCAAGAAAATGTCGTTTTTGCAGGCGCATTACTCTCTAATGGCTACTGTTCCACGACCCCACGACCTGCGGTAATTACGCGGAGTGGACATGGGATTGACAGATCATGATGGCCAAAACTGCATGGGCAGCATCCCTTCGACATGTGTCCATGCACTATTTGGGGCCTAACCCAACGATGCCCAGCGACACGTTTGGCTCAAGCCCGGGGGCTTCTGTTGGGGT
Organism: Thinopyrum elongatum; assembly: GCA_011799875.1. NCBI lineage: Eukaryota > Viridiplantae > Streptophyta > Magnoliopsida > Poales > Poaceae > Thinopyrum > Thinopyrum elongatum. Next base: position 549,773,924 of record CM022298.1, on the reverse strand, counting down.
AAACAAACAAGGGTGTTCTGTTTCCCCTGACTTGTGCATGTACAGGAGGCCTCCACCCCGATGGCCAGGGTCTATCGGGGGAATAGCTACCTCGCTGCAGTCATGCCCGTCAAGCACATTCAGAGCAACTCAAAACCAAACCAGAGAAGCCACTCTTCGTGAGATCAAGGAGCGTATCAAGAAGACCAAGCTAAACATACAAGGCAAGGATTCCAAGAGAAGCATCCTTCGCTGGCCAGGTGAGGCCGGCAGAGTCGATGCAGAACACAAGAGCAAGGGCAAACCCCCGCCAGCTGCGCCTCCGAGGCAACCAGAGGCCGAAGCGCACCCCCCGTCCAAGATAGCCCGGCAAGTCCTACCCCCGGCAGGTGTGGGCCAGCTACCACCGCTCCACCGCATCGCGACGCCAGTCACTTATCAATGCGGTGTCGAGCCCTCCAGGTGATTAAGTGGCTCTTACTAAGCACGTGGCAGCTCAACGATAAGCAAATCACACCCATTTGACACCTGTCCAGAGGCGTGTCAAGATGATAAGATGAGGATGATTAAGCGACACGACAGGCTTGCCGGGATTCACCCTCAGCATGACACCTAGCAGTGCATTTAATGCACTTTGTCCTAACTGCCAGAGTTAGGTATGATAGTACTGTTAGCTATCTAATCACAAGATAATGTCTATTTTGCCACTGTGGTTACCCCTTGAGCTATAAAAGGAGGACCAAGGCAACCTAGAGAGGGATTCGGACCCCCTCATACTTGTACGCGCGTAGCGGCTCTCCCCGAGGCCACCTTGCCGGGCTTGAGCACTGCGTGATGTCGTGTTTTCTTCATCCAAGCCACCAAAGTAGGAGTAGGGTTTTACGCTTCTCAGCGGCCCGAACCTGGGTAAAAACGACCAGAGCCCCTTCACCGTGCTGCCTCATGGCTTCTGCTCTTCGTGCAACGTGATCTCCCCCTTGCAGAACCACAAGGGGCTGATAGCCTCATAGGTGATCGTGTTCACCCATGACAAACATGCAAACATTACTAGTGCTACAAGTCATAATAGCAAACCATTTAAACAGACAATGTATCAGAAGGTAAATTACACATGAATTTTGCTGCACCCTAGAAGTAGACATGACCAGCTATGTACGTGCTTAAGTAGCTATTTAAGTTCAGGCAAACAGGTAATTCTATAAATAGTAAGTATCAAACACATAGATAGGCGCAGTCTATAATAGGATTAATAGGCTATGGCATTATGTAATCAGTAGCAAACTAAATTAAGCCAAGCAAGGTAATTGAACAATTTTGCAATCAGTGGCTAACTAAAATTCCGAGAAGCAGGTAACTGAACTTACGCTAGCTCTTTGTACAGGCACACTGCAACTTCTTTTTCGCTTACAAGGTTCTACGAAGGAGTCCATTGCATCAATTGCTTGGATACACAGTCCCAATACTTCTTTCTTCCCACACTGCATTGGTAAGTCGAATAGTTAATCTGATAGGATGGTGCGTCCTTGATATGTTATATAAGGATGGGTTATCAGACTAGTTGTAGCAACACACATCACACTGGCTTTTACTGTATATTTCATGCGATTACATTTGGCATATCGAGATATAAGCAATCTACAATAGGATGAAAAGATTGGCATCCTTCACATTATTGGCGAACTCAGTTCATAGAAACAAGCAATTCAACCATTCTGTGGGTAAATCAAAAGCGCCACTGGAATATTTTTCACTACCCCAATCATACACGCAAAAAGGGGCGGCGCCACTGTAGGGGCTGGTATGGGCGGCCGCCTCGGGTGGCTAGAAAGTGTGCACCTAGTTTGAGTCGTCCAGGTTGGCCCAGGCTAGTTTTGTTCGTCCGAGCACACGAGCAGGCAATGTAACAAATGAAGAAAAATGTTTCAATTTGGATGGGCCAATAATGTAAGTGCAAGGCAGGCCCTACAGCAGGCTCGCAGCCCAAACATGCGCCTCCAATATCGATCGACAGCAAGAAAAATCCCCAATTCGTTCGCTCCAGCCTCCAGTCTGGTTCGCTCCTAACCTAGCCACGCCTGGACAGACCGACAGAGCTCTTCCTCACGCCCTCATTGGACGCCGGTCGCCGGTCTTCAAGAGAATGGAAGGAAAAGAAGATGAAGATCCAACCCTGGGTGTAGCCTGCGTGGGACGCAGTGGCGACATCACATGCATGGCATCGAGCTTGCGCAAACGTACAGTCGCAACTTGCAAGAGCAGCATGCACAACGAGCAGGTACATCACATCCCTGATTATATCTAATTTAACTGTTCAATTTCTGTCCATTAGTTAAACCTGATGGTGTTGTAAAACTGCTTGTATGTAGGGAATCTACAAGAAAATGAAACCAATTTCTGCTTATTTTATAATTCCCCCAATCAATACTGAACTGACTGAACCTGATGTGTCTAATCAAGTTTCTGGTGCAAACATACAAGCTCATATTGTTCTTGAGCCTGAAGTGTCTAATGAACAGACTGATAATGAAGGATTTGATGCAAACATTTTACATGCTCCTAGTGATGAACATATGGTGTCTAATGAGGGATCTAATGCAAGCATTTTGCAAGCTCCCATTGAAGGATTTAGTGTGTAATGATGATCTGCTATGTTGAGAGAGAGAGAGAGATTTGCAGGAATTGATGACAAGAAAATTATAGTACATTTTCATGGCTTGAGGAAACGTCGAGGCCATCTACCACAACGTCCCCGTATCATGACAACCTAGCATAAATAATTTTCTAATCTGTTGTTTCAAACTATTAGCATACTTGTGCAAGATAGATATATTGATATGCAGTTTGCACACTAGTTATAGGTGCAATTAGACTTGGATATTTTCGGCCAGAGAATTAATAATTCAAGCAGGTACAGTCCATGTTAGTAGTCCTTGTCCACCATGTTGTATTTTGTGTTTTTTGGTGCTTACATCATCTAGTGGTTTATAATCTAGAACTACTTTGGATCATTAGATGGTTTTCAAAGTGCATGTAGCTTTACATTTCTCAAGTTATGTTGATTTCTGGAGTGCAAGTGCCTTCATTTTTTTAAGTTAAATTTTCACCCCTGGTAACTTGAATTCGTGGATCCGCCACTGCACACAAATCATACACGCAGGGCAGTACGAACTAAATGAAATGTAGGGACTTACGCTAGCTTGTTGTACAGGCTCACTCCAGCTCTGCTTCCGCTTGGGACGTTCCATGTACAGGTCCATGTTACCACTTGCTTGGATGTGCAGGCCCTGTACTCTTTGCATCCCCCTCTGCATTTTTGGCACGGCGAATGGTTGATCAAATGAGAGGAATAGACCTTGCTGTTGTACCGGAGGACAGGTACTTACAAGGTTATACCGGCGTGCAGGATGTGTACCAGATCCCGTAGCGCCATCATGCTTCGCTAAAAAATGGTTTTGCTTGTTTCAGATGATATCTCCAGAAGAAATAAGAGTTAAAGTCAGAGTTTGCATAGGCATGTAAGATAAGAGAGCAGTAAAAGGATATCCAAACATCATCAGAACAGTGCACATGGGAGTGATATGTGGATATCTAGTTCGGGCCGGCATTTGGGCATGCTCGCCTAGAGTGTGGGTCACTTCAGAGCTGTTGAGGGTGATGCGCTGGCGTTGGCTAGCCGTGTACGGATGCAGATCTTGAGCGGCTCTTGAGTGGCAGCGGAGCGCTACGATGCGGTGAAGCACCAACAGCCTCGGGGGGTGGAGGTCGACGCTGTGCTCGGTGAAGTAGCCCTGGTGAGGTAGGAGGCGACGTTGGTGAAGCACATCTGATCGATGGAAGTCGGTGTCTGTGAGGCATGTCAGCTGTGACGGTCGACGTTCTCGGTGGACCACCCGGTGCGGTGGACGAGGGCGTAGATGAGGTAGCTCCGGTGCGGTGGTGAAGCGCGACCGTCGTCTTCGTCGTCGTCATCCGGCATAGAGGTGGGGAAAGAGACGAGACAAGGGGAGATTCAAATTTTGCTTGGGATGGTGGCGAATTAGGGATTTCAGCGCTCTGGCACGGAAGGGGATGGGGGAGAAGGGAGATTTTGCAGGGCTGGAATTGTGGCCGCCAAATATTTCAATCCGAAATGTGGAAGCACGAACTTTTTTTGTCGTCCTTCTTTTTTTGGGGGGGGGGGAGGGAGGGGTGGGTGCTAGCGTCTATATGACACATGCTACCACCACGACATGACCCTGGTCTGCCTGGTGCGCCTACATTTGAGAATGCAAACGAATCTTCTTTCATTGGCAAATGAATCTGTATGTGTTACCATGCCCGTGTTTTCCTTGCGAATAATTAGTCCTTCGAAACGAGATACTATAAATTAATTAATGAAGAGTTCTTTGAATTAGAGTGTGTTTCTCACATAGCGATCTCCAATTCTAATGTGGATTTTGCATTTCATGGTATCCACGCTACTTTCTTAATTCAAATTCATATGTATAAGATGAACACTATGGTAGTGAGAAAACTTTGGATGGATTCAAGCATATGACCACACACATACAAAATACCACAACAATCGAGTCAATATCAACTTTTGCAAACCTACTATGGCACAAATTCGAAATAATTACGAAAGCCATATGCATGGTCCTCAATTCAAATCTTACAATGTACACTAAATCGAAAGGTCAATATTAAGTCTAGTACTATCTACATTCAAATGTCCCCCCCTCGGCACACATGCTATATACTTCCTCTATCGATCAATCTTCCTCTCCTAACCACCTTACAAAGCTATTGGTTTCTGACACACGCTCATTCTTTCTCTCCATGTTTCGATCTCTAACTCTCTCAAATACACAACCCCCTTTTCCACTCTATCAACAAATGTATCTCTCTCACAAACCCGCCATTGCACTCCATGCTGAGCTCTCTCTCTCTCTCCCCCTCCCACCCTCTCTCGCTAGATACATGCATTGCCTATCTAGACCCCCCCTCACGCGCACGCACGCACATTGTCTATCTAGGTCACTCTCTCGAGACCATCTCACTCTTTCTTTCGCACAGCGGCCCACACTCGCTCAATCTCTCTCTCTCTCTTTATCTAAGTCTCGATTAACATCGCTTTCTCTCACACACAAACGATATATCTCTCTGTTCGGGCCTCGATTGACATGCTCTATACTCTCTCACGTAGATTGTCTATCTACGTCAGTCTCTCCAAGCCGTCCCACTCTTTCGACCTCATGGCGGCCCACGCTTGCTTAATCTCTCTCTCTCTCTCTCTCTCTTTATGTATGTCTTGATTGACCTCGCTCTTTCTCACACACAAACGATATATCTCCATGTTTGGGCCCAATTCGACATATTCATATTGTACTGGCAAGATGCCCGTGCGTTGCACGGAACATCAAGATGCATTTATATGAGTAGTTTATCTTGTGGGAGATAAGGATGAACGAGGGAAGGCCTTATCTGCAAATGTGGAGAGGGGTGCGGGTATCTTTTTTGCAAAATTGTCATAGTTTCATTCCTATCCGTCAGATATAGATCGGACGGCCTATATTGCAGGATGGCAGGCACACCATCATCACCAGCTCTGTTTTTATAAGAGTAGAGACACTCTCTCATATACATTGTCTATCTAGGTCACTCTCTCCAACCCGTTTCACTCTTTCGACCGCATGATGACCCACACTCGCTCTCTCTCTCTCTCTATCCATGTATCGATTGACCTTGCTTCCTCCCATGCACAAATGATATATCTACCTGTCTGTGAATGGATCATCTCTCAAGCTATCTCTTACAGCCCTCACCCTTCACAAAAGATCAATCGGACAATATCTCTCCAGAGCAGCATATATATCTTTTTAACGAATGCCGGGCCACACTCACTTTGTCTCTCTATCTATCTATGTCTTGATTGACCTCGCTTTCTTACACCGTCTCTTCCACACATTGAAGCTACCTATCCATCCCTCAAAGAGCCAGAGCTATTTACATTGCGAGGGGGACTCCACCCTTGGATTAATTTGTGAAGGCATTTATTCTGATGGGTTTAGATTATATTTTTGTAGCATCTGGACCACAACTACTGCAAACACGGTTGCAACCCCCGCCCCTCCCCCAATTGATTTCCCTCTGGCTCGGTCACCGCTCTCTCGCACACCCTTTCTCACCTTCCACGTCGCACCATGGTATTTTTGCAAAAAACTCTGGTGTTCTCTTTAATAATTACAAATAAGCTACAAACTACACACCGGGAGTCCACCTGTAATGGAACAATTTTCGACCTAGAAATTAAAGTGCTACAAACTACACACCTGGGGGCCCACCTGTCATGGAGCAAATTTGGACCCATATATCAATTAAAAATGAAAAAGGGCGAGGATCGAACATGCGACCAGGGCCTTCCAGACACACGTCAATAGGCAACATAGTAGCAACGTTTGTTGTACTCCCCTTCGTTGATATATTATTTTTATATTACCACATCCTATTTAATGGATAACATGTTTTTATATTAGTTTTGGTAGATTAGTGGGACCGACTCATCAGCATGTACTATTCCCCTTCACTTACTGGTGGGTCCCATGTCTGCTCTCGCTCTCCCTCCTCCCCTTCTACGTTTAGACGCACGGGCAAACACGAAGAACGCGCGGGCGGTGTTGCCGTTGACCGTATCTGGACTCGTCCACAAGTTACGACACCAGTTTCACGGACTAGTAGTACTATATGTAACAAGTTTAGGAACAAAAGTGACCGTGACGGACAAGTTAGGCTAGTAGTAGTACAATTTATCTACTACTAGTAATAATTAAATGTGTGGATAAATTTTTATATTTATGAATTTTTATAATTAATTGATATGGCTCTAGCAGAACATTCAATTGATCAAACCATAGGTTTCATTCAGTCTGACTGCGACTTTTACATTCATACCATGATCGAACTAACATAAATGGAAATGATAAATCCCAAACATTTAGATTTTAAGCATGGCAATCCGAACATTTTTCCTGGCAAATTTAGATCACGTGGCGGTGGCAGAGGCGTCTTGCGGCTGGAAGCGGCTCCTCTGCCGTGCTCTGTGTGTTGTCGGGCCACTGACCGGCGACGACGGCAGCGTCTTGCATCGTTGTTGGCATACTCCTGGACATTGGCCCTAGCTTCAAGGAAGGCCAGAATGTTCTGGACCTCAGTCTCCAGGAGCTAGTCAACTGGCGGGAGGCGGCGACTGGCGTTGGTGCAAGGAAGCGGTCGACGGTGGCGATCCATGCCACTGATGGGGGCACTGGCACCGGTGCGGGGACAGGCGCTGGCAACGGCGTGGCGGAGACATTTGTGTGCACGGGTACCGGCACGGGCGCGCGCATCAGTGCATGCGCAGGCGCATGCGCTGGTAGGTGCATGGGCGCATGAAAGTCATCGGGGACCTCGTGGAACCCCGTGGCTTCAAGCTCGGCGACAATGTGCGGCTCCCAGCCCATCAATGCCATGGGGATGGGCGCTGGCACAGTCGGGGCGACGGGAGCTAGAACGGGAGCGGGGACAGGCGCGACGTCTTCCCGCAAGGCCAGTTCAAGCTCGTCCCAAAGTGCCTTATGTTATTGATACTCCGGCTGGGTGTCTTCCTGAGGAAACTGGAAGACTAAGGGCAGCCCATCGTGATGCGGCATGGCGTACGGTGAGGTCAGGCTGGTTGGAGGTAGACGACAGGAGAATCAGAGAAGAAGAGAGAAGATTATAGTGAGATCAGGGAGTGCGGCGGTGATTTAAATTGCGGCGTCGGCGCCATTAAAAGTGGGGGTAGTTGGGAGGAAGGTGGGCGGTGGAGCGTGGTCAAAGGGCTCGCCTCCCAATGAGCATGTGCAACGGCCTGCTCGCATGCCTCCCGGTCAGCCTATGCAGCGGCCTGGTCGCACGCGTCCCGGTCAGCTAGCATAGCTGTCTACTCGCACGCCTCCCGTCGACTCACACGCTTGCTCGGACGGCAACTGCCGATGAGAAGCGGGACTCGTGGCGGCACATAGGTCAAACGCCTATGGTTTGAATAGTGAAACCGTTCGCGTTAATGTGACACGTCTTTGTTCCAAAATACCTTGGTTCTTTGTTTGTGCAACTTTTCATAAGCAGCTTGTCTGAATTTGAACAAAAAAATTACGATAGCCTATTCGTGCCATATCACGAGACCATGCTCAGTTTCATGAATTTCATGTCAGTTTTTGATTTTCTAGAATTTAAAATCCAGGATTCAAAACAATATCATAACCTGCATCATGAAATAAATTTTCAAGCAATACATCTTTACTGTTGTAGATGTTAATATTTCTTAAGGATTTGGTCAAACATTTTCCTTAGTTAGACTTTAGACAAGTTATATATGCAGAGTAAAAGGATAATCCCTCCGTACCAGTGCATTGCCTCATATAGTAAATCTAGTAGGCACGAACAAACGGAGCTCCATTCTGTGCTCATCCTGGTGTAGTGCTATTAGTACTAGGCAATGGAGTTGACGGGTGACCTTGGGTAACGGCGACCGAGGGAATTGAACCGTGCTCGGCATGGTAGGTAACATGGGTTGGTTACTAAAGCATCCCTCTATTGTTCATCGATAGTCATTATGGACCGGGGACATGAGGGGAATTTCCTAGGGCTGGAATTCTGGCCGCTAGATATTTCAACTCGAAATGCGGAGGCTCGAGTGGAGGCACGAAGTTTAATATCACGGTTCTTTTGGTTGGGGTTGGCTAATGTGCGTACCACACACACCACCAGCAGGACACGAGCCCGGGTCTGGCGGGTACGCCGTCGGGTGCTACCAATCGAGAGTGCGAAAGGAATCTTTTTTTAAATTGCCGAACGAATCCTGGGCTTTCCCAACTCTTTTTCCCTTTGCGGGCTCTCTCATCTTTTTTTACCTTTTCCTGTTTAATCATTCTTTTTTCTGACAGATTAAAATGCTCTTCAAAATATTTATCTTTCAAACACTAAATCAAAATATAACATGTTATATATGAAAAAATCTTGACAAAAATGTGTATAAATCTTAAATATAGATACATACATGAAAAATCCTTTTGTCGGCCTAATTTTTTACGTCGCATTCGTCCGAGTCAGGTAAAACGATATGCACGGTTTTTTCGCTCATCTCCCCCCGATATTCCATCTGAATCTGTTGAACCTGGACATAGGACTCTAGATATATACATGTATAAAAATATCATAACCAACACACTTCTTCAAAAAATAGGCTCGCCTCAGCAAAGCCGTCGTCGGCACCAGCGGCATCCCTCGCGCGCGGACGCATCGATCTAGACGCCATGTAACACATTTCCGGTCAGGTACGTTAGTACCACTATATTGATCGCATCAGCCGCTGCTTCCATCAATCAATCATCAATGGTATAAAGGACCCTGGATGATCATGTGGTATGCACATATTAGCATAGGGAAGTTGGTGATCTTGTGATTGATTATACCATTTATACGTATATGCACTTCATGGAGAGACCGGGACAAGAAGTAATGCTATCGCAACTTTTGATCGCCCTAAACATACTTGTGATTTCGCATTGATTAGTCTACAAGTTTACAATGAGATGGGGAGCTCGCAGATGTTGGGAACCAGGTTGGCTCTGCATGCCTCCCTTCCCTCAAGTGGGAGCTCACAGGAGAAGCAGGTCTCTCGCTGGGAGGCCGACGTGGTCATCCCCGTTGAATCGGACCCTGACATATCTTCTCCAACTCAGAGCTCAAGCTGATGTACATGCCTTTGCCTGCTGACCAACTGACCATCAACTGCAAAATCACCTGTAGTAACGGATGTCGTGAAAGCTAGGTAGATGCTTTCTACCGGACCATACAGTATTTGACACGTACTCCCTCTATAAAGAATTGAAACGCTCTTATATTTATTTATAGAGGGAGTACTATTTTTCAAGTTGAATATATTTTTAGGTAACCTACATCTTTCCTACCCTTCACCATTGGTGGTACCAAAATTTTCCATGTGCATGATCCCACCCAAATATATTCAATGCAACATCATAGCCTTCTATTGCAGCTATAATGATTACCACCAAGGGATGTGGACACTAGGTCCACGAGGAGCATTTGGTTATATAACCCAGATACAAGAAAATCAATATCATTAATTTTGCTGACAAGGAAAGTAAAACAGATGGAGGCTCCAGTTAATAAGATGACACTCAGAGTAGGCCTTGACCTCCACCTCTCCTTTCTAACTAGCATTTGCTCAGTATGTTGATGGAAACCACAAGGGCGTGTACATAATAAAACTTGCAAAAAGGCGGAAGGATGAATAGGTTGATGACAATGACGAGACGGAGCAATTGTGATAAGTGGCGAAACATAAATTTTATTACCCCGTTGCAACGCATGGGCTCTTTTGCTAGTGTATTACAATGCCCGTATTTTCCTTGCAAATAACTGATCATTCCAAAAGGCACGGTAATTGATTTATGACGAGTTCTTGAATTAGAGTGAGTTTGTGATATAGTGATCTCAACGTGGATTTCACATTTCATGGTGTCCACAGTAAGTTTTTCATTGCAAATTCAAATTTACAAGATGAACGGTATGGTGGTGAGAAAACTTTGTATGTATTCAAGCATATGCCCACACACACACACGAATACAACAACAATCCAGTAAGTATAGTGCCTCTATTTTTCCAGACCATGCATGTATGACACGAATTCAAAAAGAAAAATGTAAGGCATGCATGGTCCTCAATTCAATATTTAAAACATAACGGTAAACTGAAACATGAATATTAAGTCTAGTACTATGTACATGCAAATGTTGTGTTTAGGTATCTCCATCGACCCCCCCACACACACACTTCATGTATCGATCGGTCTTCATTTCTTTGATTTTATACAGTATTACGTTGAGTAGAGTAGAGGCAGTGGCTCGTCAACACATGCATGAATGTTAACTCACTTACTGGTGGGTCCCATGTCTGCGATCTCTCTCTCCTCTCCATCTAGTACAACCTTTAGACGCACGGGCACACACGAAGAGCGGTGCGAGCTTGCCGTGGTGTTATTATAACTAAAAAATGCTTGGAAAATAGATGAATTGCCTAGAATAAGAGACGTTGTGGCTGGTCGAGATGGTGCTAACCACGCCTATCCTCCGTGCCACGTTAGCATGATGAAGCTCTGTGGCTAGTGGGGTATTTTCAACCGACTGGATGGGTCCCGAGGTCAAACCATAGGTAGTACAGTATATTTTTACACACACATTTTCCTTCCGTGCCGAGACGTGGCATACCCTACCGCACGGTTTCTGGGTCCTCCCGGGTGGTGCACACATATTTTCTTCCTTGCCGAGATGTGGGACGCCCTACCGCGTGTTTTCTGGGTCCTCCTCGGTGGTAGCGCCGAAGCAAATAAATGAGTAGTCAAATCACAAAAGCCCACATTTCCTGCCGAGTACATCAGTGCACGGTGGCTAGCTAGTTGGGCTACTGCGACCGATTAGCTAGGCCACCGCCACATTTGTTTTTTCACCCTTTTTTTCTCTCCTTGCCGGTAGGAAAATTTAAATATCCACCATTGCGTTGCTCTGGTCTTTGGGTGTGGCAGGATTTTTTTTGATTGACGGGAGCAGGCGCGGCAACAATTAGTCATGATGACCCCGGGTGGTCCTCACTGATGTGAAAAGTCGTCGACTGGTGTTTTCCCATGGTGAAAACCAAAAGATTCACCCTCCGCCTTCCCGTAGATTGCATTGCCTTTCAGCCATTTCGCCCCCTTTGCTTCCTCTCCCCATTGCTTCTACCTGGTTCCATGGCGGCGCACCAGATCACGGAGTATGAGGTGAGGCGCCTGACACAGGAGCTCCATGCCAAGGATGCGGAGCTCAGGGCCAAGGACGTGGAGCTCCGTGAGCTCAAGGAGGAGAGGAGTGCCATGCTCCTCCTTTATGTGCGGGAGTTCACGGAGCTTCAAAAGCGGCAGTTGTCCACCACAAAGATGCTCGAGGTGTTGGCGGCATTGCTGCAGAAAGCGGGAGATATGATAGGCGGTCAGGCGAGCCGACTGGAGCGCGAGCGAGCCGATCGTGACGAGGTCCAGGATCACCTCAACCACTTGCTGGACCATGTTGCCACACACGTGTTGCGGCTACGCGGTGCCAACCGTCGTGCCAGCTTGACCATGCCGGCCGTCGGGCTAAACCAGTTCGACCATCCCACCGACTTCAATGAGCTGCGGCTTCCTGACCTGGTCTCCTTCTTCACCTATATCTCCAAGGAGCTGAGCCGTCTCCGCGCGGTGGTGGGGGCGGAGCTGGACAGGGAGGGGTTGCAGGCGGTCATCGCTGTTGTTAGGCGAATCCTCTCAGGGCATCGTCACTGGAATCCATTCGTGCCATTGGACGCCGTCTTTGACGAGCTGGCTCCCGTCGACAGGGAGCGGACTTCGCGGGCGGTGGCACCCTGCATCATCACTGTCGTGCACCTCGAGAAGCAGAGGGACTTCAGTGGTGTTTAGGCGTCCTATGCATGGGCATGTCTCGGCGCAACATGACTGTTGGATCAAACTCAGACGGTGCAGATCAGTCACTATAGCACAAAGCGTGCGGGTATGTTTGGTTGCATTGTCATCTCAACATAGTTGTTCCCTCTTCATGCATGTTCATCTCAGCACCCCTCTTCATGCATGCTCTCCATGCTCCTAGTGTTGTGTTAACCTAGTGTGGACTCATGTACCCTTCATGCACTCTGCCAAGCACGCAAAAGTGGGTTGAGAAGGGAACTTTTGCTCCCATGCACCCTTCATACACCCTAACACAGATTCGTGCTTCATATGGTTCATGTTTCGTGGAGTACTGTAGCACCGTACTCTCCATGCGCTGTAGACCTAGTTCTGTTGACATTGATGTCACCGTTCATTCTCGATCGGATAGTCAAAAAAGGGGCATGTTACATTACTGTTCATAGTTGACATGCGCACAACATCATTTTTTATCGTCATATCTTACTACACTAGCAACAAGATTATAGTACTACTGACATATGAACTACTGCAGATGCCCTAGTAGTAGGAGTACTGTGTAAGTTCAAGTGGCTGCCGTGTTTCTTACTCCTCCGTCGTAAGAGTGGAAACGCTTGTTGTAATCAGTTTTTTTCAGAAACAGTGGAAACGCTCTACCGCACGGATCCTCCTCGACGGTCATCGGGAACCTTGCTACTCACTTTTGCGACGTGTGGGACAGCCAGCATCGGGGTCCACTTGCCATGCACTAAATTACTCCGTACTAGAGTGCACAACTGCACAGTAGACTACACCGGTCGAAGTGCCGCAGTAATGCCCAATGAGCCGTCAAATCACAAAAAACCCCACCATTCCAGCAGTAAGTTGGACGGACGAAGCAACCATCATTTCACTCTTCTCCCTCATCTTCCTCTCTTGAAGAAAACCCCAACTCGCTTCTCCCTCATCTGGTTCCTCATTTCTTCAAGAAAACCCCGACAAGCTTCTGCCATTGTTCTTCTCTCCCAAAGAAGGAAAGGTGAGCGCATCAATGGTGTTGCTTCTGGCCAAGGCCCGATCTTGCAACCCCGCGACCGATCCTAACTCCCTCTCTGTTCTTCTTTTGGGTTTGTGATTATGGTTTCTTTTCTTTTATTTCTATTTGACAGTTTCTTGATGGACCCTGGAGCACCGGCCGAAGTGATGTCTATGGCTCTGGCCAAAACCATCGAGGCTCAGGGTACGAAGAAGCACAAGCACCCCGCTGAGACTACCGCAGACAAGCTCAAGGCCATCGCCCTGTCCAAGCCCCCTCTCTGGGATCCCTCGTTAAGCCAGTCCAGGTAATATCTCTTCTTGATGATCTTTTTGGCAATCTTGATCGTGTTTTTTCATCTAACACGCAGTACTAGTACTAGTACTAGTAGTACAACTTTCTGGGCGATATTGCCTGTGATTTTTGTGTGCCAAATGACGGTTCTAAATGGCTCTTTTGACCAAAACATGCGAGAGGTTGACATACATATGATTTTTGCACATAACACTGATTTCTTATAGATTACTTTCAACTACTTTATGAACAACATCAATGCTAGCTGTAGGAAATGCACGATTTTAGCTCTCATGCCTTGGAAGAGAGTATAGTAGCCTCAGTAACTTGTGTTATGGATATTGCAAGTAATCCCTCTGTTCAAAAATATAAGATGTTCCAAATTTTTTGTGCATCTCATGTAGACATGTTCTAGTGTCTTTGTTCACTCATTTCTGTGCGTATATGGAGTAAAATATCGAAAATCATCTTATATTTCTGAACGGAGGTAGTAATAAAATATTTGGTTTCTGTTTGAATTAGAACCAGGTCCCCGGTGGATATGAAGTTCTCAAAGTCATGCCGTGTGAACTGGAAGACCTGAGGATGTGTTCTACTACTAAACTATCCAGCTGCCGTGTCCTTGCCGCCACGTGTCGTTAACAAGTGTTTTCCTGTAGCATGCACTACAAAAAAATACACTTCCGTGATGGTACGTGTTTGTCACAGTAGGTCATGTTTTCTGTCATGCATGTACATCCATGATGATTTTATGACAGAATCAAGATAGTCATACCTGTGCTGTCGTAGAAGTGTTCCATGACAATACCAAAATTATCATCACGGAAGTGTCCACTTCCATGACGATAAATGGCGCATCATGGAAGTGCTTTCGTCAAGGGTGACCGACACGTGGCATCCACCGTAACGGGTCGCCGTTAAGCTATCGGGTTCGGGTTTGGATCCGATAACCCGTTAACAGCCCAGACCAATGGGGATTTTCCATGTGTAAAATTCTCATTCGCCGGCGGATCCATGTGCTGGCCCAACGTTCGGACAGTTGTCATCCAGCGAATGGACGGGGTGCGCCTATGATACGTCGACACGTGGCTCGGCCCAACAGTGGCCCATTCAGGTCAAAAGGCCGGCCCACTTAAAGCTTGTTAGCGGCCTGTTCGCATATAGCCCATTTACAACCCACTAACTCACTGCCCATTATGGCCTATCCGAATTAGGCCCAGTAGCATCATCTGGGTCGTCCAATATGATTCCAGCCCGTTGTAACTTCCGGCCCATGTATGGCCCATGACGTCTTTCGGCCCATATGAGGCCCTTTGTAACTCTTGGCCCATTAACGGCCCATGGTGAAACTGGCCCGTAATGAACAGTGTATCGCTTTATACCCATTAACGGCCCATTATTCCATTGGGCCGTTTCCAGCCCGTGTTATCTTTCGGCCTTCTCAGGGCCCATTTATTCTTGGGCTGATTTGCAGTATTCGATTACTTACGGTCCGTTACTGGCCTGTTCCGGTTGTGGGCCAAATTCAGCCCGTGGTTAAAGTCGGCCCGTTTGTGGCCCGTTAATCCGTTGGGCCGTTTTCATAGAGCCATCAAATACGGCCGATTAACGATGACCCATTATGGTCGGCACATGAACGGATGATTCCAACTCTAGCCCATTTACATCCCATAATGCGGTCCGTTATTGGCCCATGTTTGGCCAATCGATCATACGGCCCGTAGAAGGCCCGTTGATTCTACGGCCCATAGAAGCCCTATTGTTTCTACGACCCGTAGAAGGCCCATTGTTTCTACGGCTCATAGGAGGCCCATGGTCACTACAGTAGATATGTAGCCCATGGTTATTGTGGCCTAGTTTTAAAAAATAGGTTATTGCGGCCACTAGCAAACCGTGGAAAAAGAACTGCACTGACTACAAATAAACAAGACAACAAGGAAATAAATAAGCAAGCAACTTACGCTAGGCTATCATGGCTATTACACATATTACATCCACTGGGCATCAAAGTTCACCACCAGTGCAAATATGGGGAACAAAGCAGCATATTACATACACTGGTTGTCAAAGTTGGCGACCAGTGCAAATAAACGTTGCAGCAAAACAAGTCCAGCACTGAAACCACTTCACAAGAGCTCAAGAAACAATATCCTGGGTATCCACCATGCTGGCAAGACGCTTAGCAAGCTTATTAGCTTTCTCTTGTTTGGCGCTTAAATCCTCCAGCGCTTGCTGTTGCACCAGAAAGTATGCATCTGAATTCTGCAGGGACTTCCTCAGTCCTTCGGCTTCCTGTCGCAGCACATCTGATCGATGTCTTTCAACTTGAAGTTGAGACTCAAGAAGCCGAACTGATTCAGGCAGCGAGTTCGAAGAGTTGGTGCCAGCAGTAGTGGCCAGTAACTCGAACACTACATCAAGACAAGACTTTGGGGTTGTCTCACTGTCTTCAAGATAGTTTTTATCAGCTTTCTTGGAGACCAACAGGGATGTCTCACTATCTTGAACCTTATCTGCATTACTTCCTTTACCATTGCATAACGGGGTACTCTTCTCCAATATTTTGTCCGCATTCTAAAAGAGAAACAAGCAGACACATCACAGGTTTACCATGTTGTATATGAAACTCATTTTGGTAAACTAGTTCAGTAGTAAGGTGGACAGGATAACAGCATGAAACAAACATATATCTATGTACTATGGTCACTGTATTGTCTATATCATCCTAGTTTATGTTGCCAAATGAAGATAGAGACACCATTCAAATCATATCTATTTAAGACAAAGCAGCATAGACAGAATATAAGTGTGGGAAACTACACAACACTAACAACACTTGTAATGTGCATGACATGAGAACATAACTGTTTATACAACTGAAACTGAAATCAACATAGAGCAAGAAGTTAGAACAGCAATCCAGTTAAAGAAATAGGTTTAAAACATACCTGTTGCGCCATTGGAGTTTCAATTGGATCCTTCAAATTTGAAATTAGTTGGTATGAGTAAATACAGTGATGCAAGAGCAAAGGAGTATGGACCATAGCTACGGAATCTGACCTGAGAATAGTTGCTCTTCTGCTTTAAACATGGAGCTTGGGTTCGCTTTGGTGGTCTTCGTGCTTTGGGCACTGCAGTTGCTTTACAAACTGCTCATGTGGGGGTACTCTGTGGTGGACATGGTGCTGTGTCAACTAGAAGTGGGTTACTATCTGTTGGGGTTGGGGTTAGATGGGGTGTAGCTGGTTCTCTGTCCAACGTTGTAAGTGTACAATCTGGAAGAGTCTCGATTATGTGTGGTGGGGCTAGTTCATGGGCCAGTACAACCATGGTTCTATCTGCATAGACGGGCAGCACCGTCTTTTGTGAAGAACGGGTTTTTACTCCCTTAGATACTGCCATCACCCCCTCCAATTCAAATGGCTGATAAACAAGAAAAGAAATTGAATGTACAAACATTGTATCATAGACAGATGTGGTAATTCACATATATGTTGTCTAACCAAACAGGACAGCATGACACAATTTCACATATATGATGACAAACTAAACAGGATAGCATGACACAGTTTTAGATATATGATGGAAAACTAAACATGATATAATGGCATAATTCAACATATGATGAGTATCTAAACAGGATGACATGACAAAACTATATATGATGTCTTTCTAAAATAGGTTGGGATGAAATAATTCACATACATGTTGTCTAAGTATGCAGGATGGCATGCTATAATTCACATAATTGATTCATATACTAAGCAGCTGGCACTCGCATGTATGATCTCTAAACTAAGCAGATGGCATTGAATATTGTGTATATGATGTCTAAACTAAGCAATGCAAGACACCATATGCATGATATGAGAAATATAAACATTGCAAGTTAAAGCATACACCTCAGGTGGGATATAGGACTGATCATCTGTCTCTGAATCCTCCTCTGAGGAGCTATCTATAACCATCGAGATATATGCTTCAACAGGTACCATTGCCTGCTCTGAAGACCTTGTTTTCACTCCAGATTTTTCCATAACCGGCTCAAATGGCTGATACACATGAAGAGTAGTTCAATATACACATATTGTCGACAAATGGAATATGTAATGAAAAAAAAGGATGGCATGAGATAATTCACATATATGATGCCTGGCTACAGAGGATGGCGGTGCATAATTCACATATATGATAACTGGCTAAAAACATGGCATTGCATAATTCACATATCTGATATAGAAAGCAAACAGGAGGCATTCACACAGAGCATGTCTAATCTAAGCAGATGGCATGGCAATGCAAGACACCATATGCATTATATGAGCAATATAACCCTGCCAAGTTAGAGCATACACCTAGGGGGGGAATACGACTGGTCATCTATCTTTGAATCCTCCTCTGAGGAGCTATCTATAACCAACAAGAAATCTACATCAACAGGTAGCACTGACTGCTCAGAAGACCTTGTTTTCACTCCAGATTTTCCCATCACCGACTCAAATGGCTGATGCACAGGAAGAGTAGATGAATGTACAAACATTGTTGACAAATGGAATACATTATGAAAAAAATAGTATGGCATGGTACAATTCACATATACGATGACTGGCTAAACAGGATGGCATTGCATGATTCACGTATATGATGCCTGGGTAAAGAAGATGGCATTGCATAATTCACATATACTCCCTCCGTTCCTAAATATTTGTCTTTTTAGAGATTTCAAATGGACTACCACATACAGATGTATATAGACATATTTTAGAGTGTAGATTCACTCATTTTGCTCCGTATGTAGTCACTTGTTGAAATCTCTAAAAAGACAAATATTTACGAACGGAGGGAGTATGGTATAGAAACAAACAGGTGGCATTCACACAAAGCAAATCTAAACTAAGCTGATGACATATAAGATGTATAAAGTAAGCAATGCGAGGTGCCATATGCATGATATGACCATCATCAGCATGCTAGGTTAGAGCAAACACCTCAGGGGGTGAATAGGAGTGGTCGGCTCCCTCTGAATCCCCCTCTGAACAGTTATCTTCCTCTGGAATACAATCTGGAATGGGGGGAGGGGGCCCCCACTTCGCCCACCATGGAGCAGCGTCTGCATGACATTATATTCCCATGCAATGGTCTTCTCTTTTTCTCTACATGTTCAGTACGATTGTGTACAATAACTGACATACATAATAAAAAAAACATAGTTAGATTATGTAAGGCCTAAGGGGTGCATGCAGAAATCAAGACTGATGGTAGAAAACGAGTGGATAGATCCAAAACTAATGATAGCAAGCAGATGATAGCTTCAGTTTAAAAAGATAGACGATGGCTCATCTACTGTTTGTTGCCCACCGAACATGAACCACATAGAAGACCCCAGATGAACCAGATAGTAGACAGATACTATTCGTTGCTGCCTCGATATGTGCCCAATGGGCATTTTAAAACTCAAGTTGGAACATTAGTTTGGACGTGACTCGGAGTCTAAGAGGTGAACAGGATGATAAAGTAGCAGGTAATAATAACCGATGTATAACGTAAGCAGACACGAAAGAGTGCGACCTCTCTTCCGGAACTATGTAGTCCTCAGGTTCATCTGCTCAGTCGATGATGGTAATGCAGTTGGCGTGGCTGCCGGCAACGGGGAAGATGATCTGAGGCGGCGAAAGAAGGTCTGCAGGGGGAATCTCTGCTGCCGTGCATGCTTCCGTCGATGGTGCACCTCAGGTGGGGTGGATGACAGCACGGCAGGAGCGGGACAAAACACACAGAGTTTTCTTTGACACCTATCTGAAAATGAAGTAAATCTGTAAGGGCTCCTTAGAATTGGAGGATTCTAAAAATGCAGGGACAGGAAAAACACAGGAATAGGATAGGAATGCACGTGCAAAACAGAGCATTTGCAATCATAGGATTTCTGTCAACCTGGGTGTTTGGTTCACATGAATTGGTAGAACACAGGAATGGAGAAACATGGTCAAATTAAAGTCAAACCACATGAAAATGTAAAATAAGAATCTTATTATGCCGGTAATGCACTTAGTCTTGTTCTTCATGCATATTAATTTGAAAAGGACGTCCAAGTGGATATTAAAATTCCTATGTTTTTTCTTTGAAAGAGACACCAAAGGAAAAAAATCCTCTAGTTTTGCTTTGCTCCATTCCTTCTAACCAAACACACGAATAGTAGTACCATAGTAAAGTTTCCAATTCCTATGTTTTCCTTCACTTTTTCTTTGAACCAGTGGCGATTCTAGTAGGCAATCTTCAACAGGTTGAAGCCTGCCCTTGAAATATTTTGTGAGCTTAGATTTGGTCCACATGAATATCATATAATGGCTATCTTGCTAAACCGATTCAAATTGTGGTTCAAAAGAGCATTTAGTTTTCTCCCTGTTAACTTTGTGACCATGATTCATTTCTTTCTAGATTTGCAACTGCTTTGAACCAAAGGATTCCTGAGGGATCGACATGAATGTAGAGTAACAAAGTGATGCGATGAGTGTACAACCTCTTTGGCATAGCCTTGTCGACCTCAGCATCATTGGGTTGGACGTGGAGGATGGTGATGCTGGTGTGACTGTCGGAGGCGAGGAAGAAGATCTGAGGCCTCTGGAGACGGCGCCGAGGGTACTGCTCCGCTGTGATGGATGGTTCCGTCGTTGGAGCAGCTCTGGTGAGGTGTACGACGGCGAGGCTGAAGCAGGACAAGACAGACAACGTTAATCTGAAGTGGGAGTCTAATAGCATGTGCAATAGATGATGTAAAATACATCACCAAAAAGTCCTAGATGTAAAATGCATCAGCCGTGCCTCGGCCACTCCGACAGATGCTGTAAATACTGTTGACTCTGAACTTAACTGAAGAAACTAAACTTTACAGTCGAAACTGAATTTTACTGACAAAACTGATTGAACTAGTAGTAGAGCACTGCAATAGAAGTTTAGGGCATTCGAGCACTAGTAGCAGAGAAGCAGTGATCTAAATCAGCAGCCGCTCGAGCAGGGAACGCACTAGCAGAGAGCAGCTCGTGCAGCAGCATCGTGAGCGAGTGCTAAAGCAGCAACTCCTGTATCTGTCGTAGGTCGTGCAACAGTAGCGTGAGCAAGATCAAGAGCAGAGCAGAGCAGCAATAGGAACGAGAGCAAGAGCGGAGCAGCAGCATGAACAGGAGCAAGAGCGGAGCAGTAGCACAAATGAGAGCAAGAGCGGAGCAGCAGCATGACTGACAGCAAGAACAGAGTAGAGCAGCAGCACAAATGAAAGCAAGAGCAGTGCAGCAGCGCGACCGACAGCAAGAGCAGAGCCGCAGCGCGAGCGAGAGCCGGAGCAGAGCCACAGCGCGAGTGAGAGCCGGAGCAGCAGCAACAGCAGCGCGAGCGAGAGCCAGAGAAGCAGCAGCTAGTGCTAGTGTGGAAGTCGCCGCCGAGGAAGTAGTGACATGGGGGAGAGACGCCGTGGAGGAAGTGGCCGGCAACGGCGCCGTCGATGGAGACCGCCATGGCTGCTCGGTATCGAGCACCGGTAGCCCCGTGAGATCGAATAAAAGATAAAATGCAGCGGTGAGTGCAGAACCTCCTTGGTGGCGCCGAATAGGCCTCGGCTTCATCGGAGGAATTGGTGAGGGTGCTGCGGTTCTGGTGGGGTAGGTCAAAACGGCGCTATGGGGATGGAGTTGGTGCGATAGACAAGGCGAACGTCGGGGCAACTCCTTGGAGGTGGAGGACGGGGCGGCTGATCTGGCGGGACGACGAGATCGACTACAGATCCTCATCTGGTGCGGTGGATGAGGGACGTTGAGCTGTTGCTGTGGACGACGTTGTCAGGGAAGAGGCTCCGGCTGGGCGGCGGTCGGGAGGCCGACGGAGGAGCGTGGGGTTTTGGCGGCCTCGGTGTATAAATGGCGGGGTACGAAGGGGAAGCTAGGGGGGAGCCATGGCTTAGGGACGCGCTTGTCTGAAATGTGGGGTAAGTTACGAACGAACCCCCACCGGTTTTGACCACGCGACGTCGAGGCAGCACTTCCGGCTGAGGGGTAGAAGGGGGATTTCGCATGTCTGGGCTGCGGGACTGATTTCGGATGAGGAGGGAGTTTTCGCGCGCATCAAAATTTCGGGATAACACGGCACGGGTTGAAGAGGCGGGAGTTTCGCAGCAGAAGAGACAAAAAATACTCGAGCTTGAAAATTGTGGGATAACAAGGCACGGATTCCATGTTCGGCAGAACAAACTTAACGTGTACAAAAAAAAGACAATTCATACAAGACACAAGAGAGTCATGTCCCCTTTTACTATATTGCTATAAATGCCATTGAAAAACTACAAGAAAAATATAAAAAAAATCAGGAGAACAAGATTAGCATGTACAGTACCAAATCAATTCGCACTTCCCTCAACAACAACAAAAAACAAATTAATTCCCACCACAAGAAAGAGTCATGTCCCTTTTTATATGATTACAAATGCCAGGATCTCGAATTTCAATTTTTGAATCCACGTTATGTTGAATTCGAATATATCATTAGGTGATCTTGTGGTTTACAATGGATGTAGTCCTACAATTTGATCTTCCATTTTATATGAACATTTTACTCCACCCTATGAATATATATATTGTCGTCTACCATATGGACTAAATTTGAATCAATTTTCCTTATTTGAATACGATTGTTGTCAAGTTATACCATCATTTAAATATTATCTTGATAACAGAAAACATGCATATAGTAGTAATCATATTTAAATATGAACTACATGTACCATACGATCTCCAATTCAAATATTTGTATCCATTTTATATTGAATTCAGATCACAGTACATTGGTCTAGGTAGCGAGATGTTCGGGATAATCTAAACCCTGTTTTCATATGTATAAAATTTGGCCAAATTGGGACAAGTTTTGGTATAAGCTTCTTGCAAACCGGAGCTTCTCTCGAGAAGCCTCGTGGTTCCGAGAGGGAACATGTCACCATAGAACTATATGAGTGCCGTGTTAAAATTTGGAATTATTCCGGGTTTGTTTGGCCTTTTTTATACATTAATTGAGTTTCTGGTCATTTAATGTGCATAATTCAAATTTGAACTGCAAGCACATGCTCCAGTGCACCAAAGTTGGTTGAAAAATCACATGTGTGTCCTTGGGTGAATTTCTAGGTCCCATGGAAGAAATGGGAATGAAATTCAAACATCTGGGCTTCGTGGCTCGGCCAAGAACATTGAGAAACTTGGTTTTTAAATTCCTGTAAATCCAAAACTCACCTGA
The DNA here is from genome assembly GCA_011799875.1 of Thinopyrum elongatum. Lineage (NCBI taxonomy): Eukaryota > Viridiplantae > Streptophyta > Magnoliopsida > Poales > Poaceae > Thinopyrum > Thinopyrum elongatum. The sequence continues at coordinate 549,750,851 of CM022298.1, read as the reverse complement.
AAATCATGAAACTTGGCATGGTGTTATGTCATGGCACTAACATGCTGTGGTAAAATTTTTGGCCGAATTGGAACAAGTTTTGGTATATGCTTCTTGCAAACCGGAGCTTCTCTCAAGAAGCCTCATGGTTTAGAGAGGGAATGTGTCACCTTTGTGTGCGAAGCGATATACGTTGCCTCCCCCTGATTTTCTTTACAGAGATAACATAGAACTATATGAGTGGCGTGTTAAATTTTGGAATTATTCTGGGTTCGTTTGGCCTTTTTTATACATTAATTGAGTTTCTGGTCATTTAATGTGCATAATTCAAATTTGAACTGCAAGCACATGCTCCAGTGCACCAAAGATGGTTGAAAAATCACGTGCGTGTCCTTGGGTGAATTTCTAGGTCCCTTGCAAGAAATGGGAATGAAATTCAAACATTTGGGCGTCGTGGCTCGGCCGAGAACATTGAGAAACTTGGTTTTTAAATTCCTGTAAATCCAAAACTCACCTGAAAATCATGAAACTTGGCATGGTGTCATGTCATGGCACTAACATGCTATGGTAAAAAAATTGGCCGAATTGGAACAAGTTTTGGTATAAGCTTCTTGCAAACTAGAGCTTCTCTCAAGAAGGCTCGTGGTTCTGAGAGGGAACGTGTCACCTTTGTGTGCGAAACGATATACGCTGCCCCCCCTGATTTTCTTTACAGAGGCAACATAGAACTATATGAGTGCCGTGTTAAATTTTGGAATTATTCCGGGTTCGTTTGGCCTTTTTATACATTAATTGAGTTTCTGGTCATTTAATGTGCATAATTCAAATTTGAACTACAAGCACATGCTCCAGTGCATCAAAGTTGGTTGAAAAATCACATGTGTTTCCTCGGGTGAATTTCTAGGTCCCATGCAAGAAATGGGACTGAAATTCAAACATCTGGGCGTTGTGGCTCAGCCGGAAAAATTGAGAAACTTGGTTTTCTAATTCCTGTAAATCCAAAACACGCATGAAAATCATGAAACTTGGCTTGGTGTTATGACATGGCACCAACATGCTGTGGTAATTTTGTTGTCCGATTTGTGAAGGCGCACACATTAACAATCAACAAAGTCATTTCGGAACAAGTGCTGTCACGTTACAATCGGAAACACAAGTATTATTGAAACCGTGGGCATTCTACTTACCATTTACGTGCCGCCACGCGTCCCCTTTTTTTATTGGCTAGGAGGCGCCGTGCGGGGTAGCTATTTGAGTATGGGAGGCGTGCAATCAGACCCCTATGCATGCTTATCGGGAGGAGAGCCCTTTGACCTCCATCTGATGCCCACCTCTCTCCCAAAGTCTCCATTAACGGCGCCCAAGCCCCTGTTTAATGGCGTGGCTATGTCTCACTCGACTGAGATTTAAGAGAGAAAAAAAAGAAAATCTTGCACGGATCTTGATGTAAGATCCGACGGACCTATATAGCATCTACTGCGACTTATACCAAGACTGATGAATATATAAGGACAATGATAGTGGATAATAATTGTCTTACATATTTAGGAAGATAATTAAAAAAGCCACATGCGACTATGCCCGAAATACACAAGGGCAAAAGAAGAAGGAAGACGCATACAACGCTCTGGCTCGCTGATCTCTACTTTCTTGATGCATTGCAGGTCACGGAGACTAGTTCTCACGGCGAGCGGCGATGACATCTTTCATCAGTTTCATGTCCTCAATACGCTGCTTGGCAGCATCCACGGATTCCTCCACCAGCCTTTCACGCTCGACGCAGAGCATGGCATTCTCGTCCATAAGTTTCTTGATGATGACGCCCGTCCTCTTCAACAAGGCAGCGGTCTCCTCCGCCTGCTTTTCCCTTCCGGCGATCTTCGCCCTCAGTAGGTCGCGCTCGGTGCGGAGCTTCGCCTTGTCCTCCCCTAGTCGCCAGATGACGCCGGTAACATTTTCAAATGAGGCATTCATCTCGTCCTGCAGCTTCATCCAGCCGGAGATCCGACCCATAAGGCATCGAGCATAGCACGCATGCGGCTGTGAGAGTCCTCGCTTGCCCGCGAGACATTTTCCCAGGCCGCCGCGGCGCGGGAGGACCTCCCTGCTGCATTCGTGGCGCGGCGGCACATCTCTGCTGCTTCCATGGCATGGCCGGGCTAGTTTGCTGCATCGACGGCGCTGCGGGACCTCTGCGCTACTTCGGCGGTGCGGCGGGACCTCTGTGCTGCTACGGCGGCGCAGCGGGACATGTCGACTGCTTTCGCGGCGAGGCGGGACATCTCTCGTGTTTTCGCTTCCATGCTCGCCTCTCCCTGGTAGTAATCTCTCGACCCAGAACTCATGCGGGCCATGGCAGACGCAAGGGAACGACGATGAAAGACTTGTTTGTTTTTGTGGATGAGGAGTTGATGAGGAATGTGCAGTCATCTTGGAGTAGAGTATTTATAACCGAGTACTAATACGCTCCTAAGTGGGAAACCGTTTGGGTTTTGATCGGTGTGAACAGGTTTGCAATTAAATATAGCGTGGTAGTAATTTGGAATGTGACAAGACGCAAGCTCAAAATTTATTGACGGTTCTAGTTTCGAAGTGCGACACTATTCCTGAATGGCATAACGTGGGCACGCGTTCTCGGCCATGGTGTAGCAGTTTTGTAATATGCCACGGTACTTCTCTTTCTAGTATTTTTTTCACACGCATTACATCAACACATATCATCTCTCTCCCTCTTTCCCACGCACACACCTAGTCTCTCGGGACTTCTCGCACGCACCATCTCTAGCTCCCTAGGTCGATGCCACCCACATACACTTGTACTCTGAGTTTAGTACGTTATAAACGAAGAGAAGAGGTGCATGCACGCACTCGTCCTCTCTCACACACGCATCTGTAGCTATGAATTGTAGTGTTCTCAACCATCCAATTGGCTCTATCATAGGTTCCCGTTGCTCCTTGGCCTTGAGATTGAGAAGTTTAAAACGCGGAGGCTAAGCTAGAGGCTTTTGGTTAATGTGCGGGCCGCACACGGCACCAACATGACACGAGCTTCGTCTGCCTGGTGCGCAGTCGGGTGAGTACTACTAGTAGTACTACTACTTTGATGTGTCGCGTCAACTCGCAGAAGTATGCAACACTTCCTCAACAAACAAGCATATAAAGCAGCTTATACTGCTTACCCAAAGGATCTTTATATCCAACAGACACAAAATATCCGTTCGACTATTGGAAATTACTTTAACTGCTGATCTGATGCCGAAGTAATTGCTGCATCGCCACCAAAATCCACCATCTCTTAAGCTAAAGTAGACCGAGCTAACCCCTATATTAGCATATTACTAAGATAAACAGAAGGCACTGTAGAATCATTTAGGAGGTGAGCTTGTCAATCTGAATGTGGAGGGACACTGTCCTCGACAACCCAGCACCAGCCAGCAGCTTGGGCGGAACTGTGAAGAAGGTCGGCTACTGCACGGCGACGGCGCTGGGATCCTTGCTGCTTGTCACCTCGATTTCCACCTTGACGGCATCAGTCCTGCCTTTGGGCTCCCACGGCGGGTCGTTCACCCACAGCTTGGCCGCGTAGTGCAGGGGTGGGGACGCCCCCGCTCTGATGTAGACGACCGACACGATGATAGGGGCGCCAATGTCGAGCACGGCGCCAACCAAGAAAAACGCGCAGCCATGCTCCTCCGCGAACAGCAAGAGCCATGGCTCTGACACTGGCACTTGCAGCTGGAGCACCTTGCCATACTGGATCCTGTGCACGGGCATGGGATGCACGGTGCTGATGGTGGCGGAGCGCCGGCGGCAGGCCTTCGTAGCCACAGACGGGCACGGGGCATTTGCAGGGCGCGAGCGGACACACGCTCTGGTGATCGGCGAGCTTGTGGTATGTGACGTAGAGCCCACAGCCTTCATGCGGGCACTCCACCCTCACCGAGGAGAGGACGGCGTCCATCGCCGTGTTTCGCACGTCGAAGCCACCGCTGCGCTCGCACTTCTGGCACTGCCGCTGGTTCCCGGGGCGCTCGCCGCGGCAGTCCGTGCAGGCCAGGTGCCCTCCCTTGCACTGCACAAATCAATCTAACAGCACATCAATCAAGAAACCTGCACCTTGCTCGATCAGCCCAACGGATGAGGTGTATTCGAACCTCATACACTGGAGGCTTCAAGGGGCGGAGGCACAAGGGGCAGTGGAGCAAGGTGAGGTCCATAGAGACCATAGAGAGCTCCATCGTCGGGTCCTGTTCCGTCGGCATGATCTCGCCCTCCTCGTGCACCACCATCTCTCGCTTTAGGGCCGGGGCATTAGAAAGTTTTACCATCACATATTCATACTACTTCAAGGTGCATTAAATCAACACATGCAAGTATCAAAAGGAAAGTCACGGCATGCATGCATGCGTTGTAATTAATGCATCGGTAAACGCAAATTATAGAAATATCGAGTGCACTGCTTTGATGTGTCGCATCAACTCGTACAACAAGGAGAAGTTTGATTACAACGCCCTCTCCCTCGCCCATGAGCGTCGTGGCTCGCAGGACTAGGAGAAGCTTTCGCTACACGCTCTCCTCCCGCACACGGTGGACATGCAACAGTTCATTCGGTGTCAGATGGCTAGAAGCATACTAGTAGTACTCCACTGTAGTAGTACCATCATTGTTCGACTTCCCGAAGAGGCGAAGAGCCAAGCGCAACCTGAACGCTCCTGTGGCAGTTTCATGTGTAGGGGAGGTAGTAGTATAGTAACATAGTCTAGGATAGCGTGTACCGTGCCTCTAAGCTTAAAATCGTTGGAGTCGGCTCCATGCTATGAGGCCGTCTCGAAGCATTTTTTGATTAAAATAATCTTCTAGCCCTACCAGTTATCCTGGTTATTGTAGTTTGCACGCTGATCTGGTCAAGAGAGGAATATATATTTTAATTTGTGGTGGGGTAAATGTTAGAGGTTGCAGCAAATATTGTACAATGTGTGTCTTTTAGCCAAGTTTAGAGGCAAGCATGTGGGGCCCGTGCTATGATGTGTCGCGTCAACTCGTACAACAAGGAGAAGCTTGATTACTAGTAGTACACCCTCTCCCTCGCCCATGCGCGCGGTGGCTCACAGACGAGGAGAGGATTTTGCTTTTACTACTCCTACAACAAGCTCTCCCTCACCCACGCGATGGACGGGACATGCAGCAGTTGATTCGATACTATAGAAGTAGTAACATCATTGTTTGACTTCTCAAAGAGGCGAAGAGCCAAGCGCAACCCGAACGTGGCAGTTGCGAATGCTTGCGTGGCAGTCTTATGTGTAGGGGTGGGGCATGGTGCGGCAGTTTTGTGGCAATTCTTTTCTACTGTTGTTTGCGTCCAATAGGTGCCACCGTCGGATGCAGATCTTACGGTTATTGTGGCGATTGCTAGTAATAGTTATCTTACAAAAATCAAATAATCCCAAAACAAACCCGACCACGTTTCTTGTTTCTCGACATGAATAGGAATCAACCAATGAGAGACGTGGGACGTAGTACCTAGCACGGCATGCTGCGGTCACTTCAGAGCATGTACAATAGTGGGCTTATAGCCTGCTTACATGGCAACTTTGCCTATGTGGAGGAGAGAGACATAAAAAAGTAAGAGCATGGTTAGAGCATGGTTAATAATACAACCAACTGCTAACTATAAGATGTTGCCATATCATTTATAGCCAACACATATAGTCACTTATATGCAACAAGCTTAGCTATAAGGTTGGCTATAAGATTAGTAGTACTTTTTGTCATCTTCTCTCTATCTCTTTCCTCACATTTATTGCATCTGCCTTGGAGCACGCATATAGCCAGGCTCTTGCATTTTTTATGTCTCTCTCCTCCACATAGACAAAATTGCCATGTAAGCAGGCTATAAGCCCACTATTGTACTTGCTCTTAATAGTATAGCCCTGTAAACCAGAAAGGAGGGACTACTCCCTCTGTTCCTAAATATTTGTGTTTCTAGAGATTTCAACAAGTGACAACACCGTAAATGAGTACATATGGAGTAAAATGAGTGAATCTACACCGTAAATAAATACTCCCTCCGTTCCATTATGTAAGTGTATTATTTTTGGCACGGTGACCAAGGCACATAATTATAGACATGTTAGGATGAAATTACCCTTGGCAAAATTGTTGGTTAGTGGCAAGTAAATCAGTTACTCCAGGAAAGTAAGAGACACATGCAGTCGACAGAGAGATAGTTTCTCTTTTATGTTATAAGGAGAGATACAAACAATCAGGAATGAGATACTTTCCTTTTTTTTGGAGGGCTAACAAGGGAATTATGAGGAATTAGAAGAAATGCACTTTACATTCTGGAATTTTATCAAAAAACAAATACACCTTATATAAAGGAACGGAGGGAGTACGTATTAAGTTCTCTCATTTTCCTCTCCGCCTTGGTCGCGGTGCACAATAATGAGTATACTACTACTGACTAGTCTCTTTTTGACACGCATTTACGTTGATACGGCTTGAATGCCAACGGGGGAGAGGGTAGCGGTTCCCGAAATGTTGAACGGTCAATGATGCCTCTGCATTCAATTAGCATGCAGAAATAAGTAATTGAGAAGCAGAAAATGGAGCCAGCACGATGTGAATGCAACGCAGTTTGGACTCTCATATAAAGGCGCCCACTCCAATCCATCTACTCCGAGTCTCTGCGCAACATTGCCCACTCCAATCCAAGACCAAGACCAAGTGACCAGAAGCCACAAGCACCCATGGCGTTGATGGATGCGAGCGGCAATCGGCTATGCCAGATCGTCCAAGATGCCGGCCTGCGGCCCCGCACCGCGCAGCATTTCTAGAAGGTGCTAGCGACCGCCGGCGTCATAGCCCTCGTCGATGCCGGCTTCACCTCTCGCATATGCGAGATGATGGTTGGCTCCATCCGCAAGTTCACCGCCGTTAAGAAGAGCGCGGACGACCTTACCATACTGCTCCAGCCCGCGTGCCCAGGCTCCTCGTTGCCTACCACCCTCATCGGCCTCCAAGGTGACGAACTCTTTGAAGCACTGGTGGCCCTGTGATACGTCTCCAACATATCTATAATTTTTTATTGTTCCATGCTGTTATATTATCATTCTTGGATGTTTTACAATCATTTTATAGTCATTTTATATCATTTTTTGGTACTAAGCTATTGACATAGTGCCAAGTGCCAGTTGCTGTTTTTTGCCTGTTTTTTACATCGCAGGAAATCAATACCAAACGGAGTCCAAACGCAGCGAAACTTTTTGTGGATTTTTTTTGGACCAGAAGACATCCAGTGGGCCGGAGAAGCGCCTGGGGGTGCTCCAAGGGGAGCACAACCCACCAGGGCGCGCCTGGAGGCCCAGGCGCACCCTGGTGGGTTGTGCCCACCTCGGGTGCCCCCCGAACTGCCTCTTTGCTCTATAAATACCCCAATATTCCAGATACCCTAGGGGAGTCAACGAAAATCAATTCCAGCCGCCGCAGAGTCCAGAACCACCAGATCCAATCTAGACACCATCATGGAGGGGTTCACCATTTCCATTGGTGACTCTCCGATGATGCGTGAGTAGTTCTTTGTAGACCTACGGGTCCGTAGTTAGTAGCTAGATGGCTTTCTCTCTCTCGTTTGATTCTCAATACAATGGTCTCTTGGAGATCCATATGATGTAACTCTTTTTGCGGTGTGTTTGTTGGGATCCGATGAACTTTGAGTTTATGATCAGATCTATCTTTTTATCCATGAAAGTTATTTGAGTCTTCTTTGATCTCTTATATGCATGATTGCTTATAGCCTTGTATTTCTTCTCCGATATTTGGGTTTTGTTTGGCCAACTTGATCTATTTATCTTGCAATGGGAAGAGGTGCTTTGTAGTGGGTTCGATCTTACAGTGCTTGATCCCAGTGACAGAAGGGGAACCGACATGTATGTATTGTTGCTACTAAGGATAAAATGATGGGGTCTATTTCTACATAAATAGATCTTGTCTACATCATGTCATCGTTCTTATTGCATTACTCCGTTTCTCCATGAACTTAATACACTAGATGCATGCTGGATAGCGGTCGATGTGTGGAGTAATAGTAGTAGATGCAAGCAGGAGTCGGTCTACTAATCTTGGATGTGATGCCTATATAATGATCATTGCCTGGATATCGTCATGATTATTTGAAGTTTTATCAATTGCCCAACAGTAATTTGTTCACCCATTGTTTGCTATTTTTCTCGAGAGAAGCCACTAGTGAAACCTACGGCCCCCGGGTCTCTTTTCCAATATATTAGCTTTCAAGATCTTTTCTGCTATTCGCTCTTTTCTTTATTTGCAACTTTTATTTTCAGATCTATTAAACCAAAAATACAAAAATACCTTGCTGCACTTTATTTTATTTGGCGTTCGATCTATCAATATTTACTACTCTCTCACGTCCGTTTCCCAATTTTTGGCGCCGTTGCCCGAAAGGGATTGACAACCCCTTTTACACATCGGGTTGCGAGTATTTGTTATTTGTGTGCAGTTGTTGTTTACGTAGTGTTGCTTGGTTCTCCTACTGGTTCGATAACCTTGGTTTCATCACTAAGGGAAATACCTACCGCCGCTGTGCTGCATCATCCCTTCCTCTTTAGGGAAATACCGACGTAGCTTCAAGCTGCATCAAAAGGAATTTCTGGCGTCGTTGCCGGGGAGACATCATCAACATCTACCAGGTTCCTAATCACAAATCTCATCTCCTCGCAATTTACATTATTTTCCATTTGCCTCTCGTTTTCCTCTCCCCCACTTCACAAAAATTTGCCGTTTTATTCGCCCTCTTTTTCGTTCGCCGTTTTCTTGCCAGATCTGTTTTTGAGTGCAATCTTGTTGCGTAGTCACAATGACTCAAGAGAACACCAAGTTGTGTGATTTCTCAAATACCAACAACAATGATTTTCTTAGCACTCCGATTGCTCCTCCCGCCACTAGTGCGGAGACTTGTGATATTAATACTACTTTGCTGAATCTTGTTATGAAAGATCAATTTTCCGGTACTCCTAATGAGGATGCCGCGTCCCATCTTAACACATTCGTGCAATTATGCGATATGTAAAAGAAAAAAGATGTGGACAATGATGTTGTGAAGTTGAAATTATTTCTGTTTTTGTTGCGAGATCATGCAAAAATTTGGTTTTCTTCTTTGCCTCGTAATAGTATCGATTCTTGGAATAAGTGCAAAGATGCTTTTATCACTAAGTATTTTCCGCCCGCAAAAATTATTTCCCTTAGAACCCAGATCATGAATTTCAAGCAACTTGAACATGAGTATGTTGCACAATCTTGGGAAAGGATGAAAATGATGCTAAGGAATTGCCCAACTCATGGGTTAAATCTTTGGATGATCATACAAAATTTTTATGCGGGGTTGAATTTGTTTCTCGTAATCTTTTAGATTCCACTGCGGCTGGTACTTTTATGGAAATTACTTTGAGTGAAGCCACCAAATTGCTTGATAATATCATGGCAAATTATTCACAATGGCATACCGAAAGAGCTCCTACTAGTAAAAAAGTTAATTCGGTTGAAGAAATTTCTTCTTTGAGTGAAAAAGTTGATGCTCTTATGAAATTGGTTGCTAGTAGGAACACCTCTGATCTTGAGAATAATATTAAAGAATTTATCAATACTCAAAAAGTTTTCAATGCTTCGATGGAAGAAAAGTTGAATAAGATTGATGGTTTGTCTAGAAGTGTTGATAGAATTTCTCATGATGTGGAAAATCTTAAGATGAAAATTTTTGTGCCTAAAGTTGAGGAATCAATTAAAGCTCTTTATGTTTCTATGGATGAAAGTAAGAAAAGAACCACTATGCTTAGAGCTAGAAGAGAATTTTTAGAAAAGGCGTTTTCTAGTGATTGCTTTCATAAAAGTGATGAAGATCTTAAAATGATTGGTGTTTCTTCTATTTATTCCTTGTTTAGTAAAATTAAGATTGATGAAAAAGGGACTGGAGAAGAGTCAACTTTAGTTAAAAGGCGTCCCACTAATTTGGAGGGTGAAAATCTTGTTGAAAATTTTGATAAAAGTGGGTTTGAAGAGGTCAAGACTTTAACTAGTGATGTGCCCACTATTTTGGATTACAAAGACTTTAATTATGATAGCTGCTCTTTGATTGATTGTATTTCTTTGTTGCAATCCATGATAAATTCACCCCATGCTTATGAACAAAATTAAGCTTTTACTAAACATATTGTTGATGCTATGATGAAAGCTTTGGAAGAAAAGTTGGAATTAGAAGTTTCAATTCCTAGAAAATTACATGATGAGTGGGAACCTACTATCAAAGTCAAGATAAAAAATTATGAGTGTTTTGCTTTATGTGACTTGGGTGCTAGTGTTTCTACAATTCCGAAATCTTTATGTGATGTGCTTGGTCTTACCGATATTGAAGAATGCTCTTTAAATTTGCACTACTATTAAAAAGCCTATGGGAAGGATTAATGATGTTCTTATTCTTGCAAATAGGAATTATGTGCCCATAGATTTTATTGTTCTTGATATTGATTGTAATCCGTCTTGTCCAATTATTCTTGGTAGACCGTTTTTACGCACTATTGGTGCCGTGATTGATATGAAAGAAGGCAATATTAAATTTCAATTTCCACTAAGGAAGGGTATGGAACACTTCCCTAGAACAAAAATTAGGCCTCCATATTAATCAATCATGAGGGCATCTTATGGATCTCGAAACAAAGATGACAAAACTTAGATCCTTGCGTTATGCCTAGCTAGGGGCGTGAAACAATAGCGCTTGTTGGGAGGCAACCCAATGAATAAAATTTATTTTTGCTTTCTGTTCTTGAGTGTTTGAACAATTATGCTACTGTTATAATTGTGTTTTTTGTGTTTTAATTAGTGTTTGTGCCAAGTAAATCCTTTAGGATTATGTTGGGTGATAGTTGATTTGATCTTGTTGGAAAACAGAAACTTTTGCGTCCAGTAAAACAATTTTGAAAATTCACAGCATAGACTAAAAATTATGAATTTTTTACACACGATTTATATACAAATTTACTATGCTGTCCTAATTTTTTAGAATTTTTGGATTTTCATAAGTATTCGAAATATTCATATTTCTACAGACTGTTCTGTTTTTGACAGATTCTGTTTTCTTTGCGTTGTGTGCTTGTTTTGATGATTCTATGGTTTTCTTTGATGAGTTTTTGCCACAGAAAAATTGGAATACAGTAGATATAATGCAAAAATAAAATATGAATTGGTTTTCTACAGTACTTATAGTAGTGATTTGCTTTCTTATACTAACGGATCTCACGAAGGTTTTGTTGAGTTTTGTGTGATTGAAGTTTTCAAGTTTTGGGTTATCTTATGATGGATGAAGGAATAAGGAGTAAGAAGAGCCTAAGCTTGGGGATGCCCATGGCATCCCAAGCTATTATCCAAATAGAAGCAAGCAACTAAGCTTGGGGATGCCCCGAGTGGCATCCCCTCTTTCTTCTAACGACCATCGGTATTTTACTCGAAGCTATATTTTTATTCGTCACATACTATGAGTTTTGCTTGGAGCGTCTTGTATGATATGAGTCTTTACTTATTTTGCTTTATGTTCTAAGTTATGAATCCTTGCTGGACACACCTATTTGAGAGAGCCAAAATTATGCCATGTCTTGTTAGAATTGCTCTCTATGCTTCACTTAAATTTTTATGAGCTATGTATTTGCTCTAGTGCTTCACTTATATCTTTTTGAGCACGGTGTGCTTTGTTATTTTTGAAGAAATGCTCTCATGCTTCACTTAGATTTATTTGGGAGTTAGTATTTTTTTTTAGAAATTCTCTCTTGCTTCACTTAAATTAATTTGAGAGAAAGAAGTATTATGCTCATGACCTTCACTTATATTTGTTTGAGCTTATCAAAGCAACACATGAAAATTAGTTCCAAAGTGATAGATATCCAAGAAGGATATAATAAAAACTTTCATGAAGATCATTGGACAAAATAAACTTGATTCCTTGTAATAGTTTTGAGATATGATGATGTGATATGTGAGTTATGTTGATGAGTAATTGTGCTTTAGTAAGAATATTGGTGTTAAGGTTTGTGATTCCCTATGCAAGCACGAAAGTCAATAGTTATGCAATGAAATTATATCCTACTTGTGGTGCATTATTCGGTGTTAATTATGCTTAATGCTCGCTTACGAGATTATTCGTTTTCTGGTTGGTCGCTTCTCAATCTTTTGTTAGCCTTCATTTTGCACTAAGTATGATCACTACTTGTGCATCCAAAACCCTTTAAACCAGTTTTGCCACATGAGTCCACTATATCTACCTATATGCGGTATTCTTTTGCCTTTCTAAGCAAATTTGTATGTGCCATCTCTAATTTTCAAAATAAACTTCTCTTTTGTGTATTCGTACCGCTCGCGAGGCGGTAAGGGGTGGCTAATATTTTCCATGCTAGATGTGTTATTCTCACGATGAGTGTTTATTCACTTGTCATTGCACGAGAGTAAGGCAAAGGTATTAGGGATGCCCAGTCCTGAAATGAAAAATGAATTTACTTTATGTTGTCAAATAATAAATTCCTTGGAAAGTGTTGGTATGGAGGGCAACCGTGGATAGGGCTAGCCATGGAAAGTGAAAGAAATGGTGGAAAGAGGAATAAACTTTATTTTCTGTTTGGGAACCGCCTATGATATATCTAGCATGGAAAGTGTTGGGAACTCTAAGTCATTTTCGTTGGTGGGAAAAGCACACCTCCCAAAATGTTTTTATCTCTAAGTTTTTCGCTTTGAGCTCTGGCACCTCTACAAATCCCTACTTCCCTTTGCGAAGGGTCTTTCTTTACTTTATGCAATTTTTATTTTTAATTTGGGTCTCCATCTTCTCTTATAAAGCACCAACTAGGAGGCACTATGATCGTACTTGAGCATTGGGTGTAGTTAATATGCGAGTGTGTTTCATGAATGGATCAATGGTTGAGCATGATGGGCTAGGGATAACTTATTTTAGCATTGATATTTTGAAAGACATAGTTGCTTGTTGATATGCTTGAGTATTTAAGTCATCATGTCAAAACTAGACTATTGCTTTGAATCATATAAAAGTCCAAATGTCCATGCTATAAAAGAAAGAATATGAGATGACATGTTAGGCAACATTCCACATCAAAAATTCTGTTTTTATCATTTACCTACTCGAGGACGAGCAGGAATTAAGCTTGGGGATGCTGATACGTCTCCAACGTATCTATAATTTTTGATTGTTCCATGCTGTTATATTATCATTCTTGGATGTTTTACAATCATTTTATAGTCATTTTATATCATTTTTTGGTACTAACCTATTGACATAGTGCCAAGTGCCAGTTGCTGTTTTTTGCATGTTTTTTACATCGCAGGAAATCAATACCAAACGGAGTCCAAATGCAGCGAAACTTTTTGTGGATTTTTTTGGACCAGAAGACATCCAGTGGGCCGGAGAAGCGCCTGGGGGTGCTCCGAGGGGAGCACAACCCACCAGGGCGCGCCAGGCCCAGGCGCGCCTTGGTGGGTTGTGCCCACCTCGGGTGCCCTCCGAACCGCCTCTTTGCTCTATAAATACCCCAATATTCCAGAAACCCTAGGGGAGTCGACGAAAATCAATTACAGCCGCCGCAGAGTCCAGAACCACCAGATCCAATCTAAACACCATCATGGAGGGGTTCACCACTTCCATTGGTGCCTCTCCGATGATGCGTGAGTAGTTCTTTGTAGACCTACGGGTCCGTAGTTAGTAGCTAGATGGCTTTCTCTCTCTCGTTTGATTCTCAATACAATGGTCTCTTGGAGATCCATATGATGTAACTCTTTTTGCGGTGTGTTTGTTGGGATCCGATGAACTTTGAGTTTATGATCAGATCTATCTTTTTATCCATGAAAGTTATTTGAGTCTTCTTTGATCTCTTATATGCATGATTGCTTATAGCCTCGTATTTTTTCTCCGATATTTTGGTTTTGTTTGGCCAACTTGATCTATTTATCTTGCAATGGGAAGAGGTGCTTTGTAGTGGGTTCGATCTTACGGTGCTTGATCCCAGTGACAGAAGGGGAACCGACACGTATGTATCGTTGCTACTAAGGATAAAACAACGGGGTCTATTTCTACATAAATAGATCTTGTCTACATCATTTCATCGCTCTTATTGCATTACTCCGTTTCTCCATGAACTTAATACACTAGATGCATGCTGGATAGCGGTCGATGTGTGGAGTAATAGTAGTAGATGCAGGCAGGAGTCGGTCTACTAATCTTGGACGTGATGCCTATATAATGATCATTGCCTGGATATCGTCATGATTATTTGAAGTTTTATCAATTGCCCAACAGTAATTTGTTCACCCACCGTTTGCTATTTTTCTCGAGAGAAGCCACTAGTGAAACCTACGGCCCCCGGTCTCTTTTCCAATATATTTGCTTTCAAGATCTGTTCTGCTATTCGCTCTTTTCTTTATTTGCAACTTTTATTTTCAGATCTATTAAACCAAAAATACAAAAATACCTTGCTGCACTTTATTTTATTTGGCGTTCGATCTATCAATATTTACTACTCTCTCACGTCCGTTTGCCAATTTTTGGCGCCGTTGCCCGAAAGGGATTTGTTGGGGATATAACTATTGGGTATAACCCGCCCAGGAGGGGCCGGGTCATACCACTGGTGGTTCATAATGAGAAGGCCCAAGAAGATGTTGAAGATGGCGGTTCATGAAGCAAGCTTACTGAGGGCCCAAGACCCGGAGGCGACTTGGGGCCCACGGGCATAAACCGCCATATGTTCAACTTGTATGTTAAGGAAAGTTTAGTTTGGTCACCGAGCCGGACACGTTGTGTATGAGCCGGCCGGGACTCTGTAAGCCGCCGGGCATCAACCTGTGTATATAAAGGGGTGACCCGGCGGCAGGTTAAGGCAAGAAACAATAAGTTGAGAACTAGGTCAAGCGTATGCGCTCCCTAGTAATCGAAACCCAAGCAATACAACCTAAAGCAGGAGTAGGCCTTACCTCGTTGAGAGGGGCCGAACCTGGGTAAAACTCTCCGTGTCCTTTGTCCCGTTTAACCCCTTCAAGCTAACTACGTGACGATGGCTCCACACCTAAGTCCTCATGCTAGGGCATCTGCCGTGCAATTCCATGACAGTTGGTGCCCACCATGGGGCCAGCGGATGGTGGTTTCGAGTTCTTGAAGGGCAGCTTCGCAGGGCTCAAGGGATATGCTGTGGGCCGGATGACTAAGAGTCATCGCGACAAGCTCTACATCAACGACGCGGGCTGGGGCCCCGAGGCCGGCTCAATCGAGTATGGGTACCGGGTCCCCTTCGGCGGAATTCATGTCTTCATCGCCAAGATTGGTGAGTCAGAAGCTGAGCCGGACACCTGCGCCGACATCGTCGAGACGGCTCAGTGCGCGCGACCCACCAAGGTTCAAGCCGCCCCGAAGCATGTCTTTGTTGGCTTTACTCAAGGAGTAGATCTGGAAGGAGGATCTGAGTCCGGTGGTGAGACGGCCGTCTATTCAGGCGATGAGTCCTCAACCGGTGAGACCAACTCCATGTATCAAGTTCAGGATGGTGGGCTTGGGGGCTGTTCCGATGGCGACAGTATTCCGGACCCCTATGAGCCGCCAAACCAGGTTACAATCTTCATGGCCAGTACACAGCCATGGCAGAATTCTTCAACTGAGGCGGCAGTGATCTCCGGTTCAGCGACGGCAATGGCAGCTGGGGCAGGAGGCCCTGTGCGCCCGCCGGCTCAAGTTTTATCTAAACTGTTGGAGGCTCTGGCAACGTTGTTGATGGCGGAGGTGACCCTGATGAACCAGACGCAACATAATGTGGACGTTGCAAAGTTATGTGATGAGATAGCACAAGCAAAGGAGGATCTAAACGATGAGAACACCCGGATGGCGACGGAGCGAGCCGCCTTGGATAGGGAGGCAGAACGGCTTCAAGCAGAAAATTCTCGCTTGAGCTTGGACCGGGACGCATCAAACGCTGTCTTTAACAGAAGGCATGTTCTGATGCCCCCTGGTCATTATTCTAATCCTCTGGATAACATGATAGCTGCGGCTACTCGATTGGCGGCTCTCCCAGTTCAGGATGAGTCACCAGCGGCGATGGAAATACGGCGAGCCGGAGAACTTCTTCAGACGGTTGTGGTGAAGGAAATATGCCCTAGAGGCAATAATAAAGTTGTTATTTTATATTTCCTTATATCATGATAAATGTTTATTATTCATGCTAGAATTGTATTAACCGGAAACTTGATACATGTGTGAATACATAGACAAAATACCGAGTCCCTAGCAAGCCTCTACTAGACTAGCTCATTGATCAAAGATGGTTAAGTTTCCTAACCATAGACATGTGTTGTCATTTGATGAACGGGATCACATCATTAGGAGAATGATGTGATGGACAAGACCCATCTGTTAGCTTAGCATAATGATCGTTAAGTTTTATTGATATTGCTTTCTTCATGACTTATACATATTCCTCTGACTATGAGATTATGCAACTCCCGAATACCGGAGGAACACCTTGTGTGCTATCAAACGTCACAACGTAACTGGGTGATTATAAAGATGCTCTAAAGGTGTCTCCGAAGGTGTTTGTTGGGTTGGCATAGATCGAGATTAGGATTTGTCACTCCGAATATCGGAGAGGTATCTCTGGGCCCTCTCGGTAATGCACATCACTATAAGCCTTGCAAGCAATGTGACTAATGAGTTAGTTACAGGATGATGCATTACGGAACGAGTAAAGAGACTTGCCGGTAACGAGATTGAACTAGGTATGAAGATACCGACGATCGAATCTCGGGCAAGTAACATACCGATGACAAAGGGAATGACGTATGTTGTTATACGGTTTGAGCGATAAAGATATTCGTAGAATATGTAGGAGCCAATATGAGCATCCAGGTTCTGCTATTGGTTATTGACCGGAGATGTGTCTCGGTCATGTCTACATAGTTCTCCAACCCGTAGGGTCCGCACGCTTAACGTTCGATGACGATTTGTATTATGAGTTATGTGTTTTGGTGACCGAAGATTGTTCGGAGTCCCGGATGAGATCACGGACATGACAATGAGTCTCGAAATGGTCAAGAGGTAAAGATTGATATATTGGAAGGTAGTATTCGGACACCGGAAGGGTTCCGGAGTGTATCGGGTACATACCGGAGTACCGGAGGGGTTACCGGAACCCCCCGGTGGAAGATATGGGCCATATGGGCCATAGGAGGGAGGCTAACCAGCCCACAAGGGGCTGGTGCGCCCCCCACAAGCGAGAGGCCGAATTGGACTAGGGAAGGGGGTGGCGCCCCCCTTTCCTTCTCCCTCTCCCTCTCCTTCCCTCTTTCCACCTCTGGAGAAAGGAAAAGTGGGGGGGTTGGGGGGGGGGGGGGGCGAATCCTACTAGGAGTGGAGTCCTAGTAGGACTCCCCCCCATGGCGCGCACCCTTTGGTGGCCGGCCTCCTCCTCCCCTCCTTTATATACGGGGGCAGGGGGGCACCCTAGAGGACAACAGATATTCTCTTAGCCGTGTGCGGTGCCCCCTCCACAGTTTACTCCTCCTGTCATAGCGTCGTAGTGCTTAGGCGAAGCCCTGCGCGGATCACATCACCATCACCGTCACCACGCTGTCATGCTGACGAAACTCTCCCTCGACCTTCTGCTGGATCAAGAGTTTGAGGGACGTCATCGAGCTGAACATGTGCTTAACTCGGAGGTGCCGTACGTTCGGTACTAGATCGGTTGGATCGTGAAGACGTTCGACTACATCAACCGCATTGACATAACGCTTCCGCTTTCGGTCTATGAGGGTATGTGGACACACTCTCCCCCTCTCGTTGCTATGCATCTCCTAGATAGATCTTGCATGAGCGTAGGAATTTTTTTGAAATTGCATGCTACATTTCCCAACAGTGGCATCCGAGCCAGGTCTATGCGTAGATGATATGCATGAGTAGAACACAAAGAGTTGTGGGAGATAATAGTCATACTGCTTACCACCAACGTCTTACTTTGATTCGGCGGTATTGTTGGATGAAGCGTCCCGGACCGACATTACATGACCGCGTTCATGAGACTGGTTCTACCGACGTGCTTTGCACACAGGTGGCTGGCGGGTGTCTGTTTCTCCAACTTTAGTTGAATCGAGTTTGACTACGGCCGGTCCTTGTTGAAGGTTAAAACAGCACACTTGACGAAAAATCATTGTGGTTTTGATGCGTAGGTAAGAACGGTTCTTACTAGAAGCCCGTAGCAGCCACGTAAAACTTGCAACAACAAAGTAGAGGACGTCTAACTTGTTTTTGCAGGGCATGTTGTGATGTGATATGGTCAAGACATGATGTGATACATGTTATTGTATGAGATGATCATGTTTTGTAAAAGTTATCGGCAACTGGCAGGAGCCTTATGGTAGTCGCTTTATTGTATGAAATGCAATCGCCATGTAATTGCTTTACTTTATCACTATGCGGTAGCGATAGTCGTAGAAGCAATAGTTGGCGAGACGACAAAGACGCTACAATGGAGATCAAGGTGTCAAGCCGGTGACGATGGAGATCATGACGGTGCTTTGGAGATGGAGATCAAAGGCACAAGATGATGATGGCCATATCATGTCACATATTTTGATTGCATGTGATGTTTATCTTTTATGAATCTTATTTTGCTTAGTACGGCGGTAGCATTATAAGATGATCCCTCACTAAATTTCAAGGTATAAGTGTTCTCCCTGAGTATGCACCGTTGCGACTGTTCGTCGTGCCGAGACACCACGTGATGATCGGGTGTGATAAGCTCTACGTTCACATACAACGGGTGCAAGCCAGTTTTGCACGTGCAGAATACTCGGGTTAAACTTGACGAGCCTAGCATATGCAGATATGGCCTCGGAACACTGAGACTGAAAGGTCGAACATGAATCATATAGTAGATATGATCAACATAGAGATGTTCACCATTGAAAACTACTCCATCTCACGTGATGATCGGACATGGTTTAGTTGATATGGATCACGTGATCATTTAGATGACTGGAGGGATGTCTATCTAAGTGGGAGTTCTTAAGTAATATGATTAATTGAACTTAATTTATCATGAACTTAGTCATGGTAGTATTTGCAAATTATGTTGTAGATCAATAGATTGCGTATAGCTCCCTTGTTTTATTTTTGATATGTTCCTAGAGAAAACTAAGTTGAAAGATGATAGTAGCAATGATGCGGACTGGGTCCGTGATCTGAGGAATATCCTCGTTGCTGCACAGAAGAATTATGTCCTTGATGCACTGCTAGGTGACAGACCTGTTGCAGGAGTAGATGCAGACGTTATGAACGTTTGGCAAGCTCGATATGATGACTACTTGATAGTTTAGTGCACCATGCTTTACGGCTTAGAACCGGGACTTCAAAAACATTTTGAACGCCACAGAGCATATGAGATGTTCCAAAGAGATGAAATTGGTATTTCAGACTCATGCCCGTGTCGAGAGGTATGAGACCTCTGACAAGTACTTTGCCTACAAGATGGAGGAGAATAGCTCAGCTAGTGAGCATGTGCTCAGAATGTCTTGGTACTACAATCGCTTGAATCAAGTGGGAGTTAATCTTCCAGATATGATAGTGATTGACAAAGTTCTCTAGTCACTATCACCAAGCTACTAGAACTTCGTGATGAACTATAATATGCAAGGGATGACGAAAACAATTCCCGAGCTCTTCGCGATACTGAAATTGGCGAAGGTAGAAATCAAGAAAGAGCATCAAGTGTTGATGGTTGACAAGACCACTAGTTTCAATAAAAAGGGCGAGGGAAAGAAAGGAAACTTCAAGAAGAATGGCAAGCAAGTTGTCACTCCCATGAAGAAGCCCAAAGCTGGACCCAAGCCTGAAACTGAGTGCTTCTACTATAAAGGAAATGGTTACTGGAAGCGGAATTGCCCCAAATACTTGGCGGATAAGAAGGATGGCAAAGTGAACAAAGGTATATTTGATATACATGTTATTGATGTGTATTTTACTAGTGTTCATAGTAGCCCCTGGTTATTTGATACCGGTTCAGTTGCTAAGATTAGTAACTCGAAACAGGAGTTACAAAATGAACAGAGACTAGTTAATGACGAAGTGACGATGTGTGTTGGAAGTGATTCCAAGGTTGATAAGATCACCATCGCACACTCCCTCTACCTTCGGGATTAGTGTTGGACCTAAATAAATAAATGTTATTTGGTGTTTGCGTTGAGCATGAATATGATTGGATCATGTTTATTGCGATACGGTTATTCATTTAAGTCAGAGAATAATTGTTGTTCTGTTTACATGAATAAAACCTTCTATGGTCATACACTCAATGTAAATGGTTTATTGAATCTCGATCGTAGTGATACACATATTCATAATATTGATGCCAAAAGATGCAAAGTTAATAATGATAGTGCAACATACTTGTGGCACTGCGGTTTAGGTCATATTGGTGTAAAGCGCATGAAGAAACTCCATGCAGATGGGATTTTGGAATCACTTGATTATGAATCATTTGATACTTGCGAACCATGCCTCATGGGCAAGATGACTAAGACTCCGTTCTCCAGAACAATGTAGCGAGCCAATGACTTATTGGAAATAATACATACCGATGTATGCGGTCCGATGAGTGTTGAGGCTCGTGGCGGGTATCGTTATTTTCTGACCTTCACAGATGATTTGAGCAGATATGGGTATATCTACTTAATGAAACATAAGTCTGAAACATTTGAAAAGTTCAAAGAATTTCAGAGTGAAGTGGAAAATCATCGTAACAAGAAAATAAAGTTTCTACGATCTGATCGCGGAGGCGAATATTTGAGTTGCGAGTTTGGTCTTCATTTAAAACAATGTGGAATAGTTTTGCAACTCACGCCACCTGGAACACCACGGCGTAATGGTGTGTCCGAACGTCGTAACCGTACTTTATTAGATATGGTGCGATCTATGATGTCGCTTACCGATTTACCACTATTGTTTTGGGGTTATGCATTAAAGACAACTGCATTCACGTTAAATAGGGCACCATCTAAATCCGTTGAGACGACATCGTATGAACTGTGGTTTGGCAAGAAACCTAAGCTGTCATTCCTTAAAGTTTGTGGTTGCGATGCTTATGTGAAAAAAACTTCAGCCTGATAAGCTTGAACCCAAATCAGAGAATTGTGTCTTCATAGGATACCCAAAAGAAACTGTTGGGTACACCTTCTATCACAGATCCGAAGGCAAGATCTTTGTTGCTAAGAATGGATCCTTTCTACAGAAGGAGTTTCTCTCAAAAGAAGTGAGTGGGAGGAAAGTAGAACTTGATGAGGTAATTGTACCTTCTCTCGAATTGGAAAGTAGTTCATCAGAGAAAACCATTCCCGTGATGCCTACACCAACTAGAGAGGAAGCTAATGATGATGATGATCATGAAACTTCGGATCAAGTTACTACAGAACCTCGTAGGTCAACCAGAACACGATCCGCACCAGAGTGGTACGGGAATCTTGTACTGGAAGTCATGTTACTAGACCAAGGTGAACCTACGAACTATGAAGAAGCTATGATGTGCCCAGATTCCGACAGATGGCTTGAGGCCATGAAATCTGAGATAGGATCCATGTATGAGAACAAAGTGTGGACTTTGGTGGACTTGCCCGATGATCGGCGAGCCATAGAGAATAAATGGATCTTTAAGAGGAAGACGGACGCTGATGGTAGTGTTACTATCTAGAAAGCTCGAATTGTCGCAAAAGGTTTTCGACAAGTTCAAGGTGTTGACTACGATGAGATTTTCTCACTCGTAGCGATGCTTAAGTCTGTCCGAATCATGTTAGCAATTGCTGCATTTTATGAAATCTGGCAAATGGATGTCAAAACTGCATTCCTTAATGGATTTCTTAAAGAGTTGTATATGATGCAACCAGAAGGTTTTGTCAATCCTAAAGATGCTAACAAAGTGTGCAAGCTCCAGCGATCCATCTATGGACTGGTGCAAGCATCTCCGAGTTGGAATATACGCTTTGATGAGTTGATCAAAGCATATGGTTTTATACAGACTTATGATGAAGCCTGTATTTACAAGAAAGTGAGTGGGAGCTCTGTAGCATTTCTGATATTATATGTGGATGACATATTGCAGATTGGAAATGATATAGAATTTCTGGATAGCATAAAAGGATACTTGAATAAGAGTTTTTCAATAAAAAGACCTCGGTGAAGCTGCTTAAGTATTGAGCATCAAGATCTATAGGGATAGATCGAGACGCTTAATAAGACTTTCACAAAGCACATACCTTGACAAAGTTTTAAAGGAGTTCAAAAAGGATCAGTCAAAGAAAGAGTTCTTGCCTGTATTCAAGGTATAAAGTTGAGTAAGACTCAAAGCATGACCACGGCAGAAGATAGAGAGAGAATGAAAGTCATTCCCTATGCCTCAGCCATAGGTTCTATAAAGTATGCCATGCTATGTACCAAACCTGTTGTGTACCTTGCCATGAGTTTGTCAAGGGGGTACAATAGTGATCCAGGAGTAGATCACTAGGCAGCGGTCAAAATTATCCTTAGAGGCCTAAGGAAATGTTTCTTGGTTATGGAGGTGATGAAGAGTTCGTCGTAAAGAGTTACGTCGATGCAAGCTTTGACACTGATCTAGATGACTCTAAGTTTCAATCTAGATACATATTGAAAGTGGGAGCAATTAGCTAGAGTAGCTCCATGCAGAGCATTGTAGACATAGAAATTTGCAAAATACATACGGATCTGATTATGGCAGACCCGTTGACTAAACTTCTCTCACAAGCAAAACATGATCACACCTTAGTATTCTTTGGGTGTTAATCACATAGCGATGTGAACTAGATTATTGACTCTAGTAAACCCTTTGGGTGTTGGTCACATGGCGATGTGAACTATGGGTGTTAATCACATAAAGATGTGAACTATTGGTGTTAAATCACATGGCGATGTGAACTAGATTATTGACTCTAGTGCAAGTGGGAGACTGAAGGAAATATGCCCGAGAGGCAATAATAAGTTGTTATTTTATATTTCCTTATATCATGATAAATGTTTATTATTCATGCTAGAATTGTATTAACCGGAAACTTGATACATGTGTGAATACATAGACAAAATACCGAGTCCCTAGCAAGCCTCTACTAGACTAGCTCGTTGATCAAAGATGGTTAAGTTTCCTAACCATAGACATGTGTTGTCATTTGATGAACGGGATCACATCATTAGGAGAATGTGTGATGGACAAGACCCATCCGTTAGCTTAGCATAATGATTGTTAAGTTTTATTGATATTGCTTTCTTCATGACTTATACATATTCCTCTGACTATGAGATTATGCAACTCCCGAATACCGGAGGAACACCTTGTGTGCTATCAAATGTCACAATGTAACTGGGTGATTATAAAGATGCTCTACAGGTGTCTCCGAAGGTGTTTGTTGGGTTGGCATAGATCGAGATTAGGATTTGTCACTCCGAATATCGGAGAGGTATCTCTAGGCCCTCTTTGGTGACCGAAGATTGTTCGGAGTCCCGTATGAGATCACGGACATGACGATGAGTCTTGAAATGGTCAAGAGGTAAAGATTGATATATTGGAAGGTAGTATTCGGACACCGAAAGGGTTCCGGAGTGTATCGGGTACATACCGGAGTACCGGAGGGGTTACCGGAACCCCCCGGTGGAAGATATGGGCCATATGGGCCATAGGAGGGAGGCTAACCAGCCCACAAGGGGCTGGTGCGCCCCCCACAAGGGAGGAGGCCGAATTGGACTAGGGAAGGGGGTGGCGCCCCCCTTTCCTTCTCCCTCTCCCTCTCCTTCCCCCTTTCCACCTCCGGAGAAAGGAAAAGTGGGGGGGGAGGCCGAATCCTACTAGGAGTGGAGTCCTAGTAGGACTCCCCCCCATGGCGTGCCCCCTTTGGTGGCCGGCCTCCTCCTCCCCTCCTTTATATACGGGGGCAGGGTGGCACCCTAGAGGACAACAGATATTCTCTTAGCCGTGTGCGGTGCCCCCCTCCACAGTTTACTCCTCCGGTCATAGCGTCGTAGTGCTTAGGCGAAGCCCTGCGTGGATCACATCACCATCACCGTCACCACGCCGTCGTGCTGACGAAACTCTCCCTCGACCTTCTGTTGGATCAAGAGTTCGAGGGACGTCATCGAGCTGAACGTGTGCTGAACTCGGAGGTGTCGTATGTTCGGTACTAGATCGGTTGGATCGTGAAGACGTTCGACTACATCAACCGCATTGACATAACGCTTTCGCTTTCGGTCTACGAGGGTACGTGGACACACTCTCCCCCTCTCGTTGCTATGCATCTCCTAGATAGATCTTGCGTGAGCGTAGGAATTTTTTTGAAATTGCATGCTACATTTCCCAACATGTGGCTCAACAGGCGGCTTATTCATACAGTCGTGAACGGATTCATTCGACCCCGTGTCCAAGCTGGAGTTATAGCAGACACATTAATGAACCGGCTATATTGAGCAGTGAGCGGCACCGCAATCAGCCTCGTAGGCCTGACCCGCCACGTGCTGGTAATGATGCTCAGGCTTTAGTGGACCAGGGCAGGGCGCGGCGTGAGGCTGAGTTGGCGGCTCAGTTGGCGGCTCAACAGCAACCTCTGTCTTATCCGTCAGCGTCTGTGGAGACAGGGTGACATCTAGAACCTTGGGCGTGCCATGTTTAGTGCCGGCTCTACGCAACGAGCGCTTGCCTAAGGATTTCAAGGGCCCCCGTAAGGTGCCTAACTACACGGCGGATCAACCCCCGGAGGCTTGGGTTGAAAGCTATGAGATGGCTATGGAGATGTTGGATGTTAGTGATGCTGCATGTGCTAAGTATTTCACTATGATGTTGGATGGGCCGGCTCGTACTTGGTTAAAAGGGCTGCCCACTAACTCCATCAGATCATGGGCAGAGTTGAAAGCGCGTTTTATCCAAAATCTTAAAGACACATGCAAGCAGCCTATGTCGATTCTGGATTTGGACTCTTGCGTCCAAGGTGAAGGTGAGTCAACAACCAGTTGGGTGCGCCGGATCTCAGCTGTTATACACTCGTCGGACAGTATCAACACCGGTTCAACAGTCCTGATGTTGGAGAAGAATTGCCGTTTTCTTCCCCTTAAGCAGAAATTGGGGCGGCTTAAGCGCAATTGCAATGATATGGGGGAGCTCATGGCGGCTCTCGTCAAATATGCCGACTCTGATAGCACTAAAGACCCTGAGTCTGATGAGGAGAAAGCTGGTAAAGGGAAAAAGAGTGGCAATACAAAGGGATAGCATAACACGGCGGGTCAAGGTGCCAATGGTAAGTGCAAGGCTAACGGCGGTTTAGACTTTGTGGCTAACACCAATGCGCAGAGTAATAACCATCGCCGTAAAGGGAAAACGCCAGCGCCCCAGTTTGGAGGGCCGAAGTTCAACCTTGAGGCCATGATGAATCAACCTTGCCCAAAGCACGGAACCCAGGAAAAGCCGGCCAGTCATCTGTGGAAGGATTGCTTCATCATGAGGGAGTATAGAAACTCTAATTTTTTCCAGAATAATCATGGCCCGCATGGCGGTTCAGGATCCGGCTCTCATGGACCTGGATTTGGAGGTGGCGGTTCAAGTTCTGGTTTCCAGGGCCAAGGCAATCAAGGCGGTTTTAATCAACAATCTAGCCAAGGGAATCAGCAGCAGCAGTCTGGTTATCAAAGCAATCCAAAGCAATTGAATAGTGGTCAATATCATGTGTTCACCACAAGTCTGTGCAAACAAGATCAGAAAATCCATAAGCGGGCAGTGAACTCAGTTGAGCCGGCAGTACCTCGTTATTTGAGGTGGTCTGAGCAGCCTATCGTATGGAGCCGTGAGGATCACCCGCCCCGGGTTGACAATCCGAGTCAATTGGCATTGGTGGTGGCTCCTCAGGTAGGAGGATATAAGCTTACAAACGTGCTCATGGATGGGGGCAGTAGTATCAATATCCTTTACTATGATACTTTTCGTCGTATGAATTTGACTGACAAAGATCTTAAGACGTCTTCTACTGTTTTCCATGGGGTGGTGCCTGGTAAGTCGGCGTATCCAGTGGGTAAGATAACCCTGGAGGTAGCCTTTGGAGATGACCATGATTCCAGAGTTGAGAAATTGACCTTTGAGGTGGTCAAGATCAAAAGCCCATATCACGCTTTGTTCGGGCGGCCGGCTTATGCCAAATTCATGGCACGGCCTTGTTATGTTTATTTGCAGCTTAAAATGCCGGGTCATAAGGGCACCATCACGGTGCACGGTGATAGGAAGATTGCTTTGGATTGTGAAGAGGGTGATGCTGCGTATGCTGAGTCGGCCTGTGCCGCCGAGGAGTTGAAGTTTTATAAAGATAATGTTGACCCGGCGGATATGACACCTTTGAAGAAGCCAACTATAGAGAATGACCCCCTGTTGAAGTTTAAGTCAGCAGATGACACTAAGTTGGTCAATTTTGTTCCTGGCGACTCGTCCAAGCAGTTCAGCATCAGTGCTAATATGGATCCGAAATAGGAAAGCGCGCTCATCGAGTTCATCCGTGAGAACCGGGACATCTTTGCATGGAAACCTTCTGACATGCTAGGTGTACCGAGGGAACTCGCTGAGCACACTCTTAATGTTGATCCAAAGTTTAAGCCGGTCAAGCAGTTTCTTCGTTGTTTGAATGAAGAGAGGCGCAAGGCAATTGGTGAAGAAGTGGCCCGGCTCTTGGCTGCTGGATTCATCATTGAGGTTTTTTCATCCTGAGTGGTTAGCTAACCCGGTGCTGGTGCTTAAGAAAAACGGCACTTGGCGTATGTGTGTGGATTATACAGACCTTAATAAAGCCTGTCTGGCTGACCCTTTTGCTCTCCCTCGTATTGATCAGATTATTGATGCTACAGCGGGTTCTGAGCGTTTGAGCTTTTTCGATGCTTACTCTGGTTATCATCAGATCAAGATGGCAGTTAAGGACCAGGAGAAGACAACTTTCATCACTCCCTTTGGAGCCTTCTGCTATGTGTCTATGCCCTTTGGGCTCAAGAGTGCCCAGGCGACTTACCAACGGTGTGTTCAGAATTGCCTCCATGACCAGATTGGACGCAATGTTCACGCCTATGTGGATGATATTGTTGTGAAATCCAGGAAGAAAGAGACTTTGATAGATGATTTGAAAGGATCGAGAAGAGGTGTCTAGAGGGGGGGTGATTAGACCCTCAACAAAGAAAAGTAGTAGTTTTTTAATTTCTTCAAGTTAAGGTGGAGTTTTAGCACAAGTTTAAACATTCACAATACATTTCAAGCAAGCATGGCAAGAGTATATGAGCAGCGGAAAGTAAAACATGCAATTTGCGAGAATGTAAAGGGATGGGATTGGAGTGTGTAAACGCAATTGGAGACACGAAGATTTTTGGCGTGGTTCCGATAGGTGGTGCTATCATACATCCATGTTGATGGAGATTTCAACCCACGAAGGGTAACGGTTGCGCGAGTCCATGGAGGGCTCCACCCACGAAGGGTCCACGAAGAAGCAACATTGTCTATCCCACCATGGCCATCACCCACGAAGGACTTGCCTCACTCGGGTAGATCTTCATGAAGCAGGCGATCTCCTTGCCCTTACAAACTTCTTGGTTCAACTCCACAATCTTGTCGGAGGCTCCCAAGCGACACCTAACCAATCTAGGAGACACCACTCTCCAAAAGGTAATAGATGGTGTGTTGATGATGAACTCCTTGCTCTTGTGCTTCAAATGATAGTCTTCCCAACACTCAACTCTCTCTCATAGATTTGGCAATGGTGGAAAGATGATTTGAGTGGAAAGCAACTTGGGGAAGGCTAGAGAACAAGATTCTTGTGGTAGGATTGGAATGTCTTGGTCTCAACACATGAGTAGGTACTCTCCTTCACCTCCGTTGGACGAATCTTGCCAATAGACAAGTCTTGAATTGCTTCCAAAGGGTCTTTGTCTCCTACATCAATTGGAAATTGCTCTACTTGCGAGCCGTTAGATTCATCAAACTTCACATCTACCGTCTCTTCAAACTTTCGGGTGAAACTGTTGTAGACACGGTAAGTGTGAGAGTTTGAGCCATAACCAAGTAGGAAACCTTCATGAGATTTAGGAGCAAATTTAGAATGACGATGCTTATCAAGAATGTAACACTTTGAGCCTAATACTTGAAAGTATCCAACTTGGGGTTTGTTACCGGTGAGAAGCTCGTATGCCGTCTTGCCGAGTAGCTTGTGGAGATACAAGCGATTTGTTGCATGACAAGCCGTCTCAACCGCTTCCGCCCAAAAGTGTTTTGGCGTTTTGTACTCATCAAGCATCGTTCTTGCCATCTCAATAAGAGTCCGGTTCTTCCTCTCAACAACTCCATTTTGTTGAGGTGTGTACGTAGCCGAGAACTCGTGTGAAATCCCTTCTTCGTCAAGAAAGGTATCCACATTTGCGTTCTTGAACTCCGTTCCGTTGTCGCTGCGAACCTTCTTGATCTTCACTTCAAATTGATTTTGGGCCTTCCTAGCGAAGTTCTTGAAGATCTTTTGGACCTGCGTTTTATCATCAAGAAAGAACACCCACGTAAATCTTGAAAAATCATCAACAATGAATAAACCGAACGAGTTACCACCGAGACTTTTGTAGGCATTGGGACCAAAGAGATCCATATGAAGTAGCTCGAGCGGTCTTCTCGTGGTCATGATGTTCTTCACGGGGTGACTCCCTCCAACTTGTTTTCCTGCTTGACAAGCACTGCACAATCTATCCTTGTCAAATATAACATCTTTCACTCTAAGGATATGATCACCTTTAATAAGCTTATCAAGATTTCGCATGCCCACATGACCTAACCTTCTATGCCACAACCAACCTTTAGAGGATTTAGCAATAAAGCAAGTTCTAGGTTGAGCCTTTTTAGTGAAATCAACAATGTATAGATCACCTCTACGTATACCGGTAAAGACCATATTATGATTATCTCTATGAAACACTTGGCAATCTACTTCAGTAAATAGGACATTGAATCCAAAGTCACCAAGTCTAGATACGAAAAGTAGATTATAGCCAACAGATTCAACGAGCATAACATTTTGTATGGAGCTATCATGTGATATGGCCACCTTACCAAGGCCAACCACCTTACCCTTTGAGTTATCACCAAAAGTGACATACTTTTGAGGGCCGTCGTTTTCAGCTAGCTCACGAAACATATCCTTTTCTCCGGTCATGTGATCGGTACATCCACTATCACGAACCCATTCCTTTCCTCCAGCCATGTAGCCGCGAAGATTTGCCATAAGACCAAAGTGTCTCATAGACTCATCGAGATCGAAGTCACTATCATCATCCTCATCATAGTATCCGTGTTCAACATCGTCTTGTGATGGATCAATTCCTAGAGAGAGTGATTCATTAGATAAATGATCATCACAATGTTCATCTTTATGAATTCTAATGACTTCGGAAATGATATTGCTAATGATTCCAACATCTCCTTTGGCACGCATAAGGTCACGAAGCTCAAATAAACAATCACCAAACTTAGGGTCTTTAGGATTCATCTTATTTAAAGCAATGGACTTTTGAAGAATCACATCTAGATTTTGCAAGGAATAGTTTGGAAATCGTTCCTCAAGAAATCTCCATATGGTATAGGCACAATCAAGAGCAGGCAAGCAAACAATCAAATTTCTAGGCAGTCCTCTAATGATAAGATTGATAGTTCTAAGATTGCGGATCAAGTCAATAGACTCATCAAGGGTAGGATGCAAAGGATCAACAATGGGTGCACAAGGGCTAGTAATGTACTTGCTCAAATGATATTCATTGAAAATCACAAGCATCTCATTTTTCCACTCATGAAAGTATTCTCCATCAAGTATAGGCACTCTATGTCTAAGACTCCCCAACGTAGACTCATCCATCTTCCTCCAATGGTGATTAAACCAAAGCAATGAAAACCAAAGCTCTGATACCAATTGAAAGGATCAAGAAGAGGTGTCTAGAGGGGGGGGGGGTGATTAGACCCTCAACAAAGAAAAGTAGCTGTTTTTTCATTTCTTCAAGTTAAGGTGGAGTTTTAGCACAAGTTTAAACATTCACAATACATTTCAAGCAAGCATGGCAAGAGTATATGAGCAGCGGAAAGTAAAGCATGCAATTTGTGAGAATGTAAAGGGATGGGATTGGAGTGTGCAAACGCAATTGGAGACACAAAGATTTTTGGCGTGGTTCCGGTAGGTGGTGCTATCGTACATCCATGTTGATGGAGACTTCAACCCACGAAGGGTAACGGTTGCGCGAGTCCATGGAGGGCTCCACCCATGAAGGGTCCACGAAGAAGCAACCTTGTCTATCCCACCATGGCCATCGCCCATGAAGGACTTGCCTCACTCGGGTCGATCTTCACGAAGTAGGCGATCTCCTTGCCCTTACAAACTCCTTGGTTCAACTCCATAATCTTGACGGAGGCTCCCAAGTGACACCTAACCAATCTAGGAGACACCACTCTCCAAAAGGTAATAGATGGTGTGTTGATGATGAACTCCTTGCTCTTGTGCTTCAAATGATAGTCTCCCCAACACTCAACTCTCTCTCACAGATTTGGATTTGGTGGAAAGATGATTTGAGTGGAAAGCAGCTTGGGGAAGGCTAGAGATCAAGATTCATATGATTGGAATGGAATATCTTGGTCTCAACACATGAGTAGGTGGTTCTCTCTCAGAAAATGTATACTGGAAGTGTAGGCGCGTTCTGATGGCTCTCTCCATGAATGAAGATAGGGTGGAGGGGTATATATAGCCTCCACACAAAATCTAACCGTTACACACAATTTACCAAACTCGGTGGGACCGAATCATAAAACTCGGTCAGACCGATTTAGTTCAAAATGTGAACGTTAGGATTTTTGGTGGGACCGATATGATCAACTCGGTGGGACCGATGTGCTAGGGTTAGGGTAAAACCTCATCTCGATTTGACCGATTACACAAACTCGGTGGGACTGATTTTGGTAATAAGCTAACCAGAGAGTTGGTCAAGCAAACTCGGTGGGACCGATTGCATATTTTGGTGGGACCAAAATGAGTGCAACAGGAAACAGAGAGTTTGCAAGCCCATCTCGGTGAGACCGGGATCCCATCGGTGAGACCGAACTGATTAGGGTTTCTTGTAACATCCCAAATTTTCAATTTGAAATGTTATACATAGGTCATCATATGCATATCATATTTTATTTGCATTTCGTTTGTGATCCTAGAAATCTTAAGCAACTCAAGGACCCACGGAGAGAGTTGGGGATTTTATTATTTTCATATTTGAATTTTCTCAAATATTGAAACAAGGATCATTTTGGTTTTATTTATTTTTCTCTCCAAAATATTTCATATTAAAAACATATGAGAGGAGATAAGATGACTTCTCCAAAATAAAAGAAATATTGGAGGAAAAATGTTAAAATCAAATAAATAATTTTATTTGGTTTTATTGCTATTTTATTTGAATTAGAAAAATATGCATTTTTCAAAATTGCATTTTTAGGCCAAGAAAATGTTCACTTTGTTCTAAATATTTTATTTAGACGGTGAAAATTGTTTCTAGCATTTTTAGATTTTTTTATTTTATTTAGGATTTTTCTCGGCAGAATCTTATTTAAAAAAAAAACGCGTGCGCGCCGAAACTGGGCCGGCCCAGCCGAAGCCAGGCCAAGGCCCAGCTTGCCAACCGCCTCGCCGCCGCGCCGTAACCCCGCCGGACTCCGGCAAGGGAGTCCGGGTCGGAGCCATCGCCCCCTCGCCCAAGCCAGCCCCCCGAGCCTTTATAAGCCGACCCCGCCGCCCCCCCTCGTCTGCCCACACCGCCGCGGCCACCGCTGCTGCTGCCGCCGCCGCGGCTGCCGCCGCCACCGCCGCCGCCGCCGCTGCTGCCGCCGCCCGCGCCTCACCCCGCGCTAGCCGCCGCCGCCGCCCGCGGAGCCCGCCGCCTTCGCCGGAGCTGCGCCGGAGCCGCCGGATCTCGCCGGTTGTTTTTTTTTCGGTTTAGGTAAAAACCGTCTCGGTTTTTTTTTAAACCCTAGTTCGGTTTTTTTAGTAGATCGGTTCGGTTTTCTCGGTTTAGTTCGCTTGCGAACGTTCATTCGTTCGTTCGTTCGTTTTAACAAACGTTTTCGCCCGTTCGTCTCTGTTAGCGGACGTTCGTCCGATAGATTTTTCTTTTTCTGCCAGGGACCTATCCGTGATTACTTTTATCGCAGATCAGCCCCTGATCTTCAAACCCTCGCCGTTTCTAAACCGTTCGTCCAAATCCAGTGAAACCAATGCCAAAATCTTCGTCTCGAACCCCTCTTTATGTTTAATCAACTTGAACATGATTTTGAAAATTTAAAATTTGGTTTCAAGAAGATTTGTTTTCAAGGTTCTTTTGACCGTAGTTTTAGTTTCGTAGCTCCGATTCGATTGATTCTTTTTGCAGATCGAATCTCTTCAGTTGAACTTTCAGATTTGATCTTCTTATTTGAGTTTTACCCTTGCATCTATGCTTGATTGCTTATGTATGCTATTGCTTGTTTACGATAGAATTCCCGGAGTGTGAAGCGTGCTACTACGAGTCTCTAGGGTTTGCAGATCGTCAGCAAGGCAAGTAACACATTGATCATACTCTTTTCATACCCAGTTTTTATGCATTAGTTTCAATCCTCAAACACTGCATGATTAGGATGTGATTAACTTGTGGGTATTGGGAAGTAGATGATGAGGTAGAACCTATTGCCCTTTATTATCAAACCCTTGGGAGTTACTTCTACGTTATGCTTATATTGCCATGCTATGCTCGTAGACGTGGATTGGGTTTGAGTGTATCCATGACAGATGTGAGATTGTTAATTAATGGTTAACTTAAGGTGGCTACTTAAATACACATCTGGGTGGATTGGTTGCAGGCACCTGGGGATATACCAGTGTTGTCTTTTTGGTTCGCCACCCAGGCTCAAAGGGATCATAAGATTATTCATGCTAGAAACTTCCGTGTGCAGCCACAAGCTATTATGGGCTCTAGCATAGTTGAGTATGTTGCAGGACCTCTTTCAGTGGTAGGCTAGCAGATGTAGGGGAAAGTAGGTGCAACTGTCTACCCAGAGTAAAGAGTAAATGCTTCTGAAAGACTGTGTCTCGGTCATCCGTTTCTCAAACATCATGTAGTGCGAGAAATCCAACGGAGGAGATCGAGTCTTGTGGGGAAAAGTGCACAAACCTCTGCAGAGTGTACCAACTAATCATGATTAGCCGTGTCCCCGGTTATGGACATTTTGAGTATCTGGTACTTGAATTATTGATTTGATCTCATCACTCTAAATTAATTTGTTGGGTTTAATGATTACTTTTAATTGGGATTGAGATGGGGATTTACCTTCTCAATGTTTAACAACTACCATGATAGTTAAATAAAACATATTCCTTTGATGTAGGAAAAAATTGGCTTTTCGCAAAACAATATAACCCTAGAGCTTTCCACCAGCCATATATGCATGTAGTGATAGCAAATTTTCTGTTCCTTGCTCTATTGTGTTATATTGCCAGCATATTCCATGTGCTGACCCGTTTCCGGGCTTCAACATATCATGTTGCAGACTTTTCAGACGAAGAGTAAGGTGCGCTAGGTCGTTGTCATGCACTCAGCTATGCCGTTGGAGTTGATGGACTCACTTTATCTTCCAAGCCTTCCGCTGTTATTTCATTTAGATGGCCTGAAGCCATATTTATTGTAATCAGTTCTCTTTTGAGACATTCGATGTAATAAGTGTGTGATTGCACTCTGTTATAAATACTTCGAGTACTGTGTGTGTCAGCATTACCGATCCAGGGATGGCACTTGAACACAGAGATTTGACCATCTGAGGTCGGATCGCTACAAGATGGTATCAGAGCACACGCTGACTGTAGGACACGACCACTAAGGCAAGCCATAGGTCACTCTTCTCTACTCATTTCTGACTCTCTCCATCTTCTACTCTCTAGGATGGCGGACTCAAGGAACAAGTTTGCACAACCGGATGAAGACACACCCTTTGGGAGACACTTGAAGGAAATCACTAAGTACCTGAACATCGGAATACCAAGCTTCACCGGGACCTACACCGCCACTTTACCAGAAGAGGAGTGTTGGATGATTCGAGTTCAAGTTCCAGGAAGGACGTTCATGCCAGTTGCCGAGTCCATAGAGTTTTCCTTTGATGCACCAACCTGGAGTCTAGGTAAGAGCATGGCAGCCCACATCACCATGGGACGCATCGGTGAAGTTTATCACAAAGATCTTAAGGACACCATCTACCAGATATGTGGGCGCCGAGATGAGCAATGGGAGATGATCAGCACCAGGAGAAACAGGTCCATTGCAGCTTTCATCCAGGAGTTAAACCAGCACATTCGTCGACAGGAGAACCAGATGTGCGCAAGCATGATAGATTTGAAGAAGGTGATGACCAGGAACATGGAACTAGAAGAGGAACTCAAGTCTACACGCGACGGATACGAGGAGGAAATCGTAGTACTAGTGGAGAAGAATGACGACCTGACAAGGAAGCTAGGAGTATTCATGGGAGACCCCGCGCCAGGAGGAGATGACAACCATCCCGAGGACTACATCATCATCGACGACACCGACTCCGACCCCGACAGTAGTGATGATGACTATGAAGACGAAGCTGGAGCAGATATCATGGAATCTTCCACCGATCAAAATTTCTAGATGACCACCATATGATTAGTAGTATTTCCCCATGTATATAGTAGTAGTCCGAGCACTTTTGTACGATAGTTAGATCGATTGTATGCCCCTGCTTGAATTGATTTTGGTGTGATATGAATGTGTTTGTCTCATGTGCATATGGGTAGTGCTTTCTCATTAGACCTCACTCTATTCTAATCTCTCCCCTCTAAACCCATCAGATGCCTCCGAGACGTGACACCGGATTTGTCTTCCCACCGGAGATCACACAGTTGATCCAGCAGCAGAATGCCTTGATGCAGATACTAGTCCAGAACCAAGGCAACAACAACAACAACCCACCGCCCCCACCTCCAGTTGACAACCTAGCCCGTTTTCTGAGGTTGCAGCCGCCGGTGTTTTCCAGTAGCACCGAGCCAATAGTTGCTGATGACTGGCTATGTAGGATTGGAAGGGAGTTGACCACTGCAGGATGCACAGATGCTGAGAAGGTGCGTTTTGCCGCACATTAATCGGATGGACCCGCAGCCTCATGGTGGGAGAATTACACAGCCACATACCCTATAGCCAATGTCACCTGGGATCAGTTTCAGCAAGCATTCCGCACTGCACATGTCTCAACTGGGGCTATGAGCATGAAGAGGCGTGAGTTTCGCAAATTGCGCCAGGGAAACCGTACTGTGGGGCAGTACGTGGATGAGTTCAGTAAGTTAGCTCGCTATGCCCCGGATGATGTGGACACTGATGCCACAAAGCAGGAGAAGTTTATGGAAGGGTTGAATGATGAGATGAGCATGTAGCTGATGGTAGCAACATTCGCTAACTACCAGGAGTTGGTAGACCAGGCTCTTATGATTGAAGGGAAGCAGCAACAGATTGAGAGCCGCAAAAGGAAGTATGGACAAGGGAAGTACAATTCAGTAGCTCAGCAGAAGCCTCGTTTTACCCTGAACTTGGGAGGATATACACATAACCATGGAGGCCATACTCACAATGGAGGAAGTTCGCACAACCATAGTGGCCCCAAGAATGGAAACGGGAATGGAGCAGGCAGCAATCAGAACAGCTCTAACCCAGCCACACCCGCCAAGAAGGATCAAAGTCACATTACTTGTTTCAAGTGCGGAAAGACTGGACACTACGCCAATGAGTGTCCTGAACCGAAGAATGGTAATGGCAATGGAAGCTCTGGGAAGAAGCCCAACCCTTTCAACAGGGGACAAGTGAACCACGTTAACGTGGAGGAGGTTGAAGAGCAGCCAGACGCAGTTATAGGTAAGTTTTTGGTTAAGTCATTTACTGCAATCGTTCTTTTTTATACTGGTGCATCGCATTCATACGATTCAAGGGGATTTGTGGATAAGTATAAGTTGCCCACTAAAGTTCTTAGGACACCTATGTTGGTAAGCTCACCAGGAGCGGAGTATATGGCAAGTCAAGGATGTTTTCAGATGCCATTGACCATAGGTAGGCACGTGTTCCCCTCAGACTTAATAGTTTTGGAGTCACAAGGATTGGATGTGATACTAGGCATGGATTGGCTATCAACGTATGGAGGAAACATCGATTGCGCCAGTAAGTCAATTCTGCTCACCACCCCGGAGGGAAAAAGGATCAAGTATGTATCCAGGCATGCGTCAAGGAGAACCCAAATAAATTCCCTCTCAGGAGATGTTCAGGAGGAAGTGCCAGTAGTGAAGGATTACCCAGATGTATTTCCAGAGGAGTTACCAGGCATGCCACCGGATCGAGACATTGAGTTTTTGGAAGAGCTGTTGCCAGGCACCGGATCGATATCGAAGAGACCATACCAGATGCCCGCAAATGATCTGGAGGAGATTAAGAAGCAGATCAAGGAGTTATTGGAGAAAGGTTACATTCGACGAAGTTCATCACCGTGGGGAGCCCCAGTGCTCTTGGTTGAGAAGAAGGATGGATCATTGAGAATGGTTGTTGATTATCGTGCATTGAATGAAGTGACGATCAAGAACAAGTACCCACTTCCGATGATCAATGATTTGTTTGATCAGTTGCAAGGAGCTAAAGTGTTCTCCAAGATCGATCTGAGATCAGGATACCACCAGTTGAAGATCCGAAAACAGGATATACCTAAGACAGCCTTCACCACAAGGTATGGGCTATATGAGTATACGGTTATGTCATTTGGATTAACTAATGCCCCTGCCTATTTTATGAGTATGATGAATAAAGTGTTCATGGAGTTCTTGGATAAGTTTGTCGTGGTGTTCATTGATGATATCTTGGTGTACTCGAAGAATGAAGAGGAACGCAAGGAGCATTTGTGTTTAGTTCTCGAGAAGCTCAGGGAACATCAGTTGTATGCCAAGTTCAGCAAATGTGAGTTTTGGTTGAAGGAAGTTGGATTTCTTGGACATGTTATATCAGGAGAAGGTATAGCAGTAGACCCCACCAAGGTTCAGTCAGTCACTGAGTGGTTGGCACCCACCTCAGTTGGAGAGATCCACAGCTTTCTTGGACTTGCAGGATATTATCGGAGATTTATTGAGAATTTTTCTAAGATTGCGAAGCCTATGACGGAGTTACTGAAGAAGGACACCAAGTTCAAAAGGACAGATGAATGTGAGGCAAGTTTTCAGGAGCTGAAGATACGTTTGGTTACAGCCCCAGTACTGATTCTGCCGGATATACGCAAGGATTTCCAAGTGTATTGCGACGCTTCTCGCTTAGGACTTGGAGGTGTACTTATGCAGGACGAAAGAGTTGTCTCATATGCCTCACGTCAGCTTCGACCGCATGAGTTGAATTATGCTACGCATGATTTGGAGTTAGCAGCTGTAGTTCATGCACTCAAGACCTAGAGACATTTTCTTATTGGGAACCGTTGTGATGTGTACACGGATCATAAGAGTTTGAAGTACATTTTCACACAGAAGGAGCTGAATCTCAGGCAGAGGAGATGGTTGGAGCTTATAAAGGATTATGATATGAAGTTACATTGTCACCCAGGAAAGGCCAATGTCGTAGCAGGCGCTTTGAGCCGGAAGAGTTATGTCAATGCCCTCATAAGCGGAGGATTACCAAAGGAGTTAGCCGAAGATCTCAGGGAGCTTCGTTTGGAGATAGTCCCTAGAGGTTTTGTTGCAGCAATGGAGGTAACGTCAACATTATTGGGAAAGATTCGAGCAGCTCAGAACGATGATAAGGAAATTGCTGAGATAAAGGAGAGGATGAGCAAAGGAAAAGCCAAAGGTTTTCGTGAGGATAAGCACGACACTTTGTGGTTTGAGGACCGTGTTTATGTACCCAATAATGCGGAGATCAGGAAGTTGATACTACAGGAAGCTCATGACTCGCCATACTCGATACACCCCGGAAACACCAAGATGTATTTGGATTTGAAGGAGCGTTTCTGGTGGACTGGTATGAAGAAGGACATTGCCGAGTATGTAGCCGTATGTGATGTATGTCAGAGAGTGAACGCAGAACATCAGAAGCCAGCAGGATTACTGCAGCCTATGCCGATACCCGAATGGAAGTGGGATAAGCTTGGCATGGATTTCATCACCGGATTACCCAGGACCCGATCGGGATATGATTCTATCTGGGTAGTAGTGGATCGTTTGACCAAAGTGGCTCACTTTATCCCAATGAAAACCACCTATACGAGTGCAAAGTTGGCCAAGATATATATGACCAGGATCGTATGTCTGCATGGAGTTCCGAGGACCATCGTATCAGATAGAGGAACACAGTTTACTTCAAAGTTTTGGCACCAGCTGCACCAGACCTTGGGAACCAGGCTAGAGTTTAGTACAACCTTTTATCCGCAGACAGATGGACAGACCGAGAGAGTCAGTCAGATTCTGGAGGACATGTTGAGAGCTTGTGCCCTAGATTACGGATCGAGTTGGGATGACAATTTGCCCTACACGGAGTTCTCATACAACAACAGCTACCAAGCCAGTTTGAAGATGGCCCCTTTTGAAGCTTTGTATGGAAGGAGGTGTAGAACACCGTTGATGTGGGATGAAGTTGGAGACCGTCAGTTGTTTGGACCAGATTTGATTAAAGAATCTGAAGAGAAGGTTAAGTTGATTCGGGATAGACTGAAGGTAGCTCAGTCCAGACAGAAGAGTTATGCCGATACCAAGCGCAAGGAGGTAGTCTATGAAATCGGAGACAGAGCATATCTTCGTGTGTCACCTCTGTGAGGAGTTAAACGCTTTGGAGTCAAGGGAAAGTTAGCCCCGAGATTTGTAGGACCATACCGAGTTTTGGAACGTATGGGAGAGGTGGCCTACAAGTTGGAGTTACCCGACGGACTATCAGGAGTTCATGATGTGTTTCACGTTTCCCAGTTGAAGAAGTGCCATGCAGAGATGGCCGATATTCCTCTGAGAGATACAGTACCCCTGGAAGCAATTCAGTTGGATAGTGATCTGACCTACAAGGAGAAACCCGTCAAGATTCTCGAGTTTGCCAGCAGAGTTACACGCAGCAAGGTTATCAAGTTTTGCAAAGTTCAGTGGAGCCACCATACCGAGGATGAAGCCACCTGGGAACGAGAGGAAGACCTACGGAAAGACCACCCACACCTATTTTCTAGCCAACCTGAATCTCGAGGACGAGATTCATCTTAAGGGGGGTAGGTTTGTAACATCCCAAATTTTCAATTTGGAATGTTATACATAGGTCATCATACGCATATCATATTTTTTTTGCATTTCGTTTGTGATCCTAGAAATCTTAAGCAACTCAAGGACCCACGGAGAGAGTTGGGGATTTTATTATTTTCATATTTGAATTTTCTCAAATATTGAAAAGAGGATCTTTTTGGTTTTATTTATTTTTCTCTCCAAAATATTTCATATTAAAAACATATCAGAGGAGATAATATGACTTCTCCAAAATAAAAGAAATATTGGAGGAAAAATGTTAAAATCAAATAAATAATTTTATTTGGATTTTATTGCTATTTTATTTGAATTAGAAAAATATGCATTTTCAAAATTGCATTTTTAGGCCAAGAAAATGTTCACTTTGTTCTAAATATTTTATTTAGACGGTGAAAATTGTTTTTGGCATTTTCAGATTTTTTTAATTTTATTTAGGATTTTTCTCGACGGAATCTTATTTAAAAAAAAAACAAGCGCGCGCCGAAACTGGGCCGGCCCAGCTTGCCAACCGCCTCGCCGCCGCGCCGTAACCCCGCCGGACTCCGGCAAGGGAGTCCGGGTCGGAGCCGTCGCCCCCTCGCCCAAGCCGCCCCCCCGGGCCTTTATAAGCCGACCCCGCCGCCGCCCCTCGTCCCCCCACACCGTCGCCGCCACCGCTGCTGCCGCCGCCGCCGCCCGCTGCTGCTGCCGCCGCCATGCCGCACCCCGCCGCCCGCGCCTCGCCCCGCGCTAGCCACCGCCGCCGCCTTCGCCGGAGCTCCGCCGGAGCCGCCGGATCTCGCCGGTTGTTTTTTTTTCCGGTTTAGGTAAAAACCTTCTCGGTTTTTTTTAAAAACCTAGTTCGGTTTTTTTTTAAAACCTAGTTCGGTTTTTTTAGAAGATCGGTTCGGTTTTCTCGGTTTAGTTCGTTTGCGAACGTTCGTTCGTTCGTTTTAACGAACGTTTTCGCCCGTTCGTCTCTGTTAGCGGACGTTCGTCCGATAGATTTTTCTTTTTCTGCCAGGGACCTATCCGCGATTACTTTTATCGCAGATCAGCCCCTGATCTTCAAACCCTCGCCGTTTCTAAACCGTTCGTCCAAATCCAGTGAAACCAACGCCAAAATCTTCGTCTCGAACCCCTCTTTATGTTTAATCAACTTGAACATGATTTTGACAATTTAAAATTTGGTTTCAAGCAGATTTGTTTTCAAGGTTCTTTTGACCGTAGTTTCAGTTTCGTAGCTCCGATTCGATTGATTCTTTTTGCAGATCGAATCTCTTCAGTTGAACTTTCAGATTTGATCTTCTTATTTGAGTTTTACCGTTGCATCTATGCTTGATTGCTTATGTATGCTATTGCTTGTTTACGATAGAATTCCCGGAGTGCGAAGCGTGCTACTACGAGTCTCTAGGGTTTGCAGATCGTCAGCAAGGCAAGTAACACATTGATCATACTCTTTTCATACCCAATTTTTATGCATTAGTTTCAATCCTCAAACACTGCATGATTAGGATGTGATTAACTTGTGGGTATTGGGAAGTAGACGATGAGGTAGAACCTATTGCCCTTTATTATCAAACCCCTGGGAGTTACTTCTACGTTATGCTTATATTGCCATGCTATGCTCGTAGACGTGGATTGGGTTTGAGTGTATCCATGACAGATGTGAGATTGTTAATTAATGGTTAACTTAAGGTGGCTACTTAAATACACATCTGGGTGGATTGGTTGCAGGCACCTGGGGATATACCAGTGTTGTCTTTTTGGTTCGCCACCCAGGCTCAAAGGGATCATAAGATTATTCATGCTAGAAACTTCCGTGTGCAGCCACAAGCTATTATGGGCTCTAGCATAGTTGAGTATGTTGCAGGACCTCTTTCAGTGGTAGGCTAGCAGATGTAGGGGAAAGTAGGTGTAACTGTCTACCCAGAGTAAAGAGTAAATGCTTCTGAAAGACTGTGTCTCGGTCATCCGTTTCTCAAACATCATGTAGTGCGAGAAATCCAACGGAGGAGATCGAGTCTTGTGGGGAAAAGTGCACAAACCTCTGCAGAGTGTACCAACTAATCATGATTAGCCGTGTCCCCGGTTATGGACATTTTGAGTATCTGGTACTTGAATTATTGATTTGATCTCATCACTCTAAATTAATTTGTTGGGTTTAATGATTACTTTTAATTGGGATTGAGATGGGGATTTACCTTCTCAATGTTTAACAACTACCATGATAGTTAAATAAAACATATTCCTTTGATGTAGGAAAAAATTGGCTTTTCGCAAAACAATATAACCCTAGAGCTTTCCACCAGCCATATATGCATGTAGTGATAGCAAATTTTCTGTTCCTTGCTCTATTGTGTTATATTGCCAGCATATTCCATGTGCTGACCCGTTTTCGGGCTGCAACATATCATGTTGCAGACTTTTCAGATGAAGAGTAAGGTGCGCTAGGTCGTTGTCATGCACTTAGCTATGCCGTTGGAGTTGATGGACTCACTTTATCTTCCAAGCCTTCCGCTGTTATTTCATTTAGATGGCCTTAAGCCATATTTATTGTAATCAGTTCTCTTTTGAGACATTCGATGTAATAAGTGTGTGATTGCACTCTGTTATAAATCCTTCGAGTACTGTGTGTGTCAGCATTACCGATCCAGGGATGGCACTTGAACACAGAGATTTGACCATCTGAGGTCGGATCACTACATTTCTGGCAGTGGCTATGTCAAAAGAACTCGGTGGCGCCGGATAGATCAAATTGGTGGGGCCGAGTTTGACTTTTGGTTTGGGACATATGTGGATATGAGAAAGTGGTTGAGGGCTTTGGAGCATATCACTAAGCACTTTGAGCAAGCAAGCCATTAAGCAACACCTCATCCCCTTTTAATAGTATTGGCTTTTCCTATGGACTCAAAGTGATCTTGGATCACTAAAATTAAAATGTAGAGTCTTGAGCTTTAGAGCTTGAGCCAATCCTTTGTCCTTAGCATCTTGAAGGGGTTCCACATCCTCTTGTCCATGCCACTTCACTGTTGAACTCATCTGAAATATACTAGATAAAAGTATTAGTCCAACAAGAGATATGTTGACATTAATTACCAAAACCACCCAGGGAGCACTTGTGCTTTCATGATTTGAAAGAGACCTTTGACAATCTCCGGGTCTATAAAATGATGCTTAACCCGGTCAAGTGTGTCTTCGGCGTGCCAGCAGGCAAACTATTGGGTTTCCTGGTTTCTGAGAGAGTCATTGAAGCTAACCCGGAGAAAATCAAGGCTATCACTTCTTTGGCTAAGCCGGCATGTATCAATGACGTCCAGCGGTTGGCGGGTCATATTACAGCTTTGAGCCAGTTTATAAGCCGCCTGGGAGAGAAGGCTATCCCTTTGTATCAAATGATGAAGAACACATATAACTTTGTCTGGAGTGATGCTGCCAATGAGGCATTTGAGGCGCTTAAGAGACAGCTGGCTGAACTGCCGGTTCTTGTAGCTCCTATTGAGAAGGAGCCCTTGCTTTTATATGTGGCTGCAAACAACAGAGCTGTCAGTGTGGTAGTTGTGGTTGAAAGGAAAGAGTCAGGTAAGGAGTATCCGGTTCAAAGGCTGGTTTATTATGTCAGTGAGGTGCTCATTGAATCTAAGCAGAGATACCCACATTGGCAGAAATTGGTTTACGGCGTGTTCATGGCTAGCCGCAAGTTGAAGCAATATTTCCTCGGTCATCCCATCACCGTGGTTAGTTCTGCTCCCTTGGGGGATATTATTAAAAACAGAGAAGCCACAGGCCGGGTAGCCAAGTGGGCTATCGAGCTCGGACCTCATGGTTTGAAATATATGCCTAGGACAACTATCAAGTCCCAAGCACTTGTGGATTTCATCAATGATTGGACAGAGCTGCAGATGCCTGAGGAAAAACCGGATACCACGTATTGGACTATTCACTTTGATGGATCCAGGCAATAGGAAGGCTCGGGGGCTGGAGTTGTTTTGACTTCCACACGAGGTGATAAATTTTGTTATGTTTTGAGGTTGATGTTCCCTTGTACTAACAATGCAGCTGAGTATGAAGCTTTGCTCCATGGTCTTCGGATGGCTAAAGAGATGAATCTAAGCCGGGTGAGGTGTTTTGGTGACTCAGACTTAGTGGCTCAACAAGTTTTAGGGACTTGGGATTCCAAGGATCCACTCATGGCGGCTTATAGCAGAGAAGTTGATACAATTGCTGGTCATTTTAAGGGTTATCAGTGGAGCATGTCGATCGCAGGAAAAATGAGGCCATTGATGCTTTAAGCCAGCTGGGGTCTCAGTGTAAGCCGGTGCCCCCTAATGTTTTCCTCGATATTTTGCATAATCCATCAGTTAAATTGCCTACGGAGGAGGATCTTGCAATTCCTGACCCGGAGGCACAGTTGGTGGCGGCTCTCCATGTTATTCCTAATTGGACTGTTCCATATTTAGCTTATATGACCTGGGGCGAGTTACTTGATGATGAAACTTTGGCCAGGCAAATAACACGGAGGTCTAAGTCAATGACTATTGTCAATGGTGAGTTACACCGATGCAGTGTTACAGGGGTGTTTCAACGATGCATTTCTCCTGAGGAGGGCCGTGAAATTTTAAGGGAAATTCATGAAGGAGATTGCGGCCATCATGCCGGCTCTAAGAGTCTCGTTGCTAAAGCTTTTTGTCATGGGTTTTATTGGCTGACGGCTCATGCTGATGTGGAAGATCTGGTCAGTAAATGTGATGGCTGTCAGAAATTTTCAAGACGAGCTCATGTGCCGGCTCAAGAATTGCGGATGATTCCAATTACTTGGCCGTTTGCAGTCTAGGGAATGGATATGGTTGGGCCTTTTAAAAGGTCCAAGGACAAAAAGACTCACCTCCTGGTAGCTGTTGACAAGTTTACAAAGTGGGTTGAAGCTGAGCCGGTCAGCAAATGTGATGCAGCAATGGCAGTTCAGTTCATTAAAAAGGTGATCTTTCATTTTGGATACTCTCATAGTATCATTACTGATAATGGTACTAATCTGTCTAAGGGTGCAATGAAAGAATTCTGTCAACAAGAGCATATCCGGCTTGATGTGTCGTCGGTGGTTCACCCCCAGTCTAATGGTCAAGCTGAAAGAGCCAATCAAGAAATCTTGAAAGGTATCAAACCCCGGCTTATGGTCCCTTTGCAGAGGACGCCAGGTTGTTGGGTGGAAGAATTGCCCTCTGTGCTTTGGAGTATCAATACCACCCCCAACAGATCTACGGGTTAC
Organism: Thinopyrum elongatum; assembly: GCA_011799875.1. NCBI lineage: Eukaryota > Viridiplantae > Streptophyta > Magnoliopsida > Poales > Poaceae > Thinopyrum > Thinopyrum elongatum. The sequence continues at coordinate 549,706,180 of CM022298.1, read as the reverse complement.
ACGCCTTTCTTCATGGTTTATGAAGCAGAAGCGGTTCTCCCTAGTGACATACGTCACGACTCGCCCCTGTGGCGGCTTATGTTGAAGCTGACAATGAGAAAGCACGTCAGGATGCTATTGACCTTTTGGATGAGGAGCGTGACCTTACGGCGGCTCGTTTAGCGATTTACCAGCAAGATCTGCGTCGTTATCATAGCCGCCGGGTTAAACCCAGGACTTTTCAAGAAGGAGATTTGGTGCTCCAGCTCATCCAGGATCAAACTGATATGCACAAGCTATCCCCACCTTGGGAAGGGCCCTTTGTGGTCAGTAAAAATCTAAACAACGGGTCATACTACCTTATCGATGTTCGAGACCACAAGGACTCACGCACGTCGGAAGAGGAGACCCACCGGCCGTGGAATATTGCTCATCTTCGGCCTTATTACACCTGAGCCACCGGCTCTTGTGATGTACATACTTTTACTAATGTATATATTATGATTAGTATAATAAAGCCGGCATCCCTGATGATTCAGGGCCTCTGTCGTTTCATTTCTGAGAATCTGAGTCTTTATTGTCACTTCATAAGGTCACTGGGGGGCTTCCTGCTCATTGAGAATAGCTATGATTACCCTTTTGATCCGGCTTGTACGCCTTGATTGCAAAATACTTGGGGGGCTTCCTGCTCATTGAGCATAGCTATGACTACCCTATTGGTCCAGCTTGTACGCCTGGATTGGAATATTACTTGGGGGCTCCTTGTTAAATGAACAGAGCTTTGTTGACCCTTGTAATTGGCTTGGACGCCAGGTGTATTCACCAAAAATCCGGGTTATCCTGCCTTTGTATGCTTGCCACTCCGACCAGGTAATCCTGGAATGACTCGTCGTACTCTTGATAGTCAATCTTATAAAGACCCTGAACTTGTCAAAGTTAAAACGGTGATTGGTCATGTGAGGCCCGGCTTACAGGTTTGAATTAAGGAGTAACTCAGTAGCTGTGCAGCCCTTGAATAGCACTTGATGTTGAGGCTTGGCAGCCTTTGAATGCCTTGGTTTTCTGGTTTATATTGACTTTGAATCTTTTTGGTGATTTCTATTTATACCATATTGATATATGGTTGAAAGTTGATTCGGGCCATGTTGCCTTGATCTTATGATTCATATTTGAAAATATCCGGTGCTTTGCTAACCCGGCCTGGCTTTGGATGTTAAGTCGCCAGTGTGTGATGATTATATGCTTGGAGTTCTATACTCTTATGTTTTTGGGATGTTACCCTTTGCTGTCTATGGCGTTGTAAGCCGGCAGTATGAATAAAATTACACAGCGCTGCGCTCTGAGGCTTTGGGCTGTTACCCTTACTACATGCGGCATTGTAAGCCGGCAGTATGAATAAATATCACAGGTATGATATTTGCTTTGTTATGATTATATGAAGTTTTGATAAACCGGCCCCGGTTACGGACGATGCAGTCACCAGTGGTTTTTATATGGGGCGTTATGACCCGCCTTGGGGTAAATCGGCAAGGCACTTGTTCTCTGTTTGTATGCAGGGTTTAAGACAACATGATCAGCAAAGATAACAATGATTATGAGCATAAACGTTGGATCGTCAGATAAGATCAAACGGCTCATAAGTGTTATGCAAATCAACATGCACGATGGCATGGCATATCATTGTTTTCAAACTAGCCTATTACAAGGCACTGGACGGCCCAAAAGATTAAGTGTTTTGAGGCATAAGGTAGTCCAACTGGCAGATAACAAGCCGGCCCTTGGATTAATGATCTTGACCTTGGCGAGTAGAGGATTCCGGGTCATCTTGCACCGGTTCATCTTCTTCTTCGTTACCCGTTGACTGGAAGTCAGAGGTGGCCCAATTGATCCCAGTGAAAGCTTTGAACACAGCTTCGTCATCAATAAGTGTTGACGGGTCAATATCAGGAGCAAAGGTGTGCTTACGGATTGGCGGAATAAGCTCCTGGGAGTCGTGAACCGGCACCTTCACCTTCTTGTTATCAGCATTATAAGCCGCCTGGTAATGAGATAGGTCCGTATCTTCAGCCAGTTTGCTTGCTAGAGGGCGCATTTCTCTTGCTATCGCCGCAAAGTCCTCGGTACTGAAGGGAGACCCGTCCTCCTTTACACTTGGGCAGCCATTGGCCAAGTCTTCTGGGTCCAGATCTGCTTGCCACGCCTTGGCCCGGGTTAGCGCAGTGATGGCACCGGCTCTAGCGGCTGATAGCTTCAGATCCTCAACTCTTTGGGGCAATACAGACAGCTTTTCCAGCGTGTCTTTGATAAGAGTTGGTGGTTGTTTTTTATGAGAAGCTGCAGAGATAGCTCGTTGTGCGCCAGTATACAATTGCTCGATAAGAGTATAGGCGGCTTTCAGCTTCATGCGCATGTCTGCACCAAGATGGGCGATTCTGGAGCCTGCATTACCAAACAAATTGATAAGCCGGATGAATGATTATTCAACTACATGTATGGTAACAGATTGGAATAAAGTTACTTACCAAAGACAGTGGCGGTCATGGTGTTAATTTGATGTTTTAAACCGGAAAGCTCTTCAGCCACCGGCTTAAGGGCTGCCTCTGCTTCTTCCACTCTTTTCAACAGAGCTGCTTTGTCAGACTCCCAGCTTGTCCTGTCAGCCTTGAAATCCTTTTTCAACTTCTCCATTTCTTCCAAGGTGGTTGTCAGTTCTGATTTGGCCTTGGAAGTTTCAGATAGTTGAGACTTGATATTTTCTTGAAGGTCGGCGACTTGGGATTCTTTTGCATTGAGTTCAGCCTGCAGTATGCAAACGACAGGTGCTATTACAATCATTTTGTTTAAAGTCCCAAGCACAATACAAGTATTTCACTTGGCACTTGGGGGCTAATGCACATTGCTCTTTTCAAAGACAATTTCATGATGACTCGGCTACACTATTGTGGCTATAGCCGATTCATGGGGGCTATATACTTGGATTTTATTGACAACTATGGTAATGAGACCCGGCTAATCTTAACAGTTTAAGCTGGCCCTTGGGGGCTATAGGTGCAAAATTCAATCATTACTATTTGAAGTCCCGGCTTATCTTGAAAGTTTAAGCCGGCCCTTGGGGGCTACTTGATTTGATCTAGAAGGCTATCTAAAGTCTACAGTACATTCAATCCTATCATGTCCAGTAAACTTGGCGGCTGATAAAGTATGTTTATATGAAGAAGGCTAGCGTTTACCTCAAAATGTTCCTTCATGAGATTTACTAAGCCGGCCTCGAAGGCACGGCTTGTGTGCAGACGATTCAAGTACCCAGAGTGGATCTCTTGAGCACTATAGTGAGCATAGCTCTCTAAATTCACTGACCACTTGCCTTTGTCAGCAACAGATATTTCTTCCTTGGCACTGTGCTTTGACAAGATAGTGGGATTGCCTGGCGATGTATAACCAAGCCCAGTAATGATAACATCATCAGCCTTTTATTCAGTAGGCTTGATGGGACTTGGCGGCTTGGTGGTGGCCGGGTCAACGTCCATTTGATCTATGGGGATGTTGTGTTCTTCTAGTGGTGGTTCATCAACGGTGGCCTCAGTGGCATGAAGGGAAGTTTTTGCTGACTGTTTCTCCGGTTCAGAAGGATTTTCGATTGTTTTTGTCACCTTCAACTTCTTGCTGGGCTTTGCCATAGCTCTATAAATGCAGCACAAGACGAGGTTAACACAGCAATTGAGTATATGATTGAAAGCAGAGATTTAACATTACCTAGGCACAGTCTTGAAGACTGGGATGTGAGTTCCCGTTGAGTCGCCAGAGGAGGAATGAGATGTTCCTTGATAATTTGAGTCGGAAGGATTAAGAGGTTGTCGAAAAAGACCAGCCTTGGGATAAGCTAAGTCAGAAATTGGTGAGACCTCCGGACGACGTTTGCGAGGGGCTGGTGTGTTCGGTAAGCCGGAGGAAAGGATCCCGCCTCCGCTGTTTCGGGTTGTGCGGCGAGCTTCATGTTGCTGCTTCTTCAAAATAAAGTTGGGATCCAAATGAGCTAAAGCATGAGAAAACCTTACTTTCCGGCTTGCTTGTCAAGATTTCTGTTTTGGCAGAGGTTCTGAGCCGAAGGAAAGAACAGTTACCTCTTCATCACCCGCACGGCTAGCTTCCGCGTCATCCTGATAATAATCGTTGTCAATGAGATGTACAAAAAATGAGCCAAGAGAATCAAGTTCTACCTCTGACTCATCATCATCATCATCGTCATCCAAGTTAAGTAACTCGGAGGGGTCGGTCTTCTTCTTGGCAGGCTTTTTGTTAGCCTTGGTCTTTGTCCGTGTCTTCTTGGCCGGTTTGTCCTGCAGCTTCTTCTTCCAGAAAGGAGAATCGGCCTGTGGAAGTCAGATGAGTATAAGAGGACAGTTTTTATGCAAACATGATTCAGCTGAAAAATTATGTACAAAACTTACAGCTGGCGGCTTGTTGAGAGTGCAGAAAGGATTGAGTCCGGTTTTGCTGCAAGCTGCTAAGCTTTCGTTCAATAAAGCCTTGGTCGATTCATTCATATCTTCATCAGTCAATTGGATCTCGCAGTGGCGTTGCAGATCTTTTAAGTCACCGGTGTACTCGCACAGTAAGCCGAGGCGGCGGCTTAATGGCAGAATTCTCCAGGCGACCCAGCACCGAACAAGGTCGATGCCGGTTAAGCCGTTAGCCATGAAGGCTCTAATCTTTGAAACAATGGGCACATACTTGGCCCGTTCCTTTGTGCTGATCCGTTCTGGGAGTGGATGTGTGTTGCTAAGCCGGTGTTCACGGTAACCCGGCAGGGGATTTTCACCCTCTGGAGATGTATCTTGGCAATAAAACCAAGTCTAGTTCCAGTCTTTAGGATGACTGGGTGGTTTGGCATATGGGAAGGTGGCTTCTTTCCGCTTCTGAATTGAAACTCCGCTTAACTCCAAGCTGGGTCCGTCTGTGAATTCAGTCTGCCGGTTCAAGTAATAGAATTCCCTGAACAGTTCAACAGTGGGCTCTTGTTGAAGATAAGCTTCGCCAAAAACTTGGAAGTTGCAGATGTTGGAGACAGAATTGGGCCCAATATCTTGAGGATGGAGCTGGAAAAAGTGTAGCACGTCTCGGAGGAATTTTGAACCGGGCGGGGTAAACCCCCGGATCATATGATCAGTAAAAATGATTATTTCGCCTTCCTTGGGCTCAAGAGGATTTTTAGTGCCTGGGACCCTCCAGTGGATGTCATCTTTTTTGGCTAAGATGCTAGTCTGAACAAAATTGTTCAAGTCTTCCTCGGTAACCCGGGATGCGACCCAGTTGCATGAAGTGAAGGTCTTAGTCATTGTTGATGATAAAGGTCTGAAAAGAAAATATTGCCGGTTTAAGATTATGTTGTTAAGCCGGTCGTTGGTTCAAAGGTAAGAACTATAAACATGCAGTGTGTTAAGCCGGAGGATAGTGTTGAGATGCAGAGCAATCTATTGGCGGCTTAAGAGGGGACTAATGGTACCTGGCGGGTTATGGTTTATCAGTTAAGCCGCCTACACAGCTATCAGTTTTCAGATATATGAGTGAAGGATTGCTAAGTGTTGGACAAACAGTTTTCACAGATCGGTGTTATAATTTTGGATCTACAGTAGTTCAGATAATGAAGCAAAATTCTAAACCTAAAGTGGCGGCAGCAGGACAGTTCACGTGCTCAGGTGAGATCTCCTATGGAGGGGAGGCGTTCAGATATTAAAAACGAGTGCTAAACTGCTACCGCACAAGATTGGTACTATACTTAGATCAAAAACTACATGATCTAGGGAGGAACAGAGATGAACGGAGATGAACTCTGATGAACTTGAGCAAACCCTAATGGAGATCTGCGGTGAGGAAAAGAGGAGAGCTTACCGGGGCTGTTGGACAGTGGAGCCGCGCGGCGGTGCTCTGGTGCGTTCAGGTCGATGCAGCGGCCGGGGTTGAGGCAGTTCATGAGGTCGACGACGGCGGAGCTCGGGCGCGTGTGGCGTTGCAAGGAAGAGGATGAAGATGAGGAGGCAAGGGGGGAAAATGAAAAGGACCCCTATCCCTATTTATAAGGCAGTGGATAGATGGCATGCACGGGAATCGAGGAGGCTGAAAAATGATTATGTGACAGCACAGATGCCTCGATTTTCGAAGGTTCATTAAAAGTGAAGGTATATTGAGATTTGGGCCTCGTGCGATATTAATGCGAGATGACATCATGGCGGGTTAGCACAATTCTGTGAGCTGACGTCATAGCGGGTTATAAGATTTCATAAGGACTAACGATCAAGGATTTTTTCTAAGTCACGTATTGAAGATTGATATGAACAAGTTCACATCAACCTGGGGCCTAATGTTGGGGATATAACTATTGGGTATAACCCGCTCAGGAGGGGCCGGGTCATACCACTGGCGGTTCATAATGAGAAGGCCCAAGAAGATGTTGAAGATGGCGGTTCACAAAGCAAGCTTACTGAAGGCCCAAGACCCGGAGGCGACTTGGGGCCCACGGGCATAAACCGCCACATGTTTAACTTGTATGTTAAGGAAAGTTTAGTTTGGTCATTGAGCCGGACACATTGTGTATGAGCCGACCGGGACTCTGTAAGCCGCCGGGCATCAACCTATGTATATAAAGGGGTGACCCGGCGGCAGGTTAAGGCAAGAAACAATAAGTCGAGAACTAGGTCGAGCGTATTCACTCCCTAGTAATCGAAACCCAAGCAATACAACCTAAAGCAGGAGTAGGCCTTTACCTCGTTGAGAGGGGCCGAACCTGGGTAAAACTCTACGTGTCCTTTGTCCCGTTTAACCCCTTCAAGCTAACTACGTGACGATGGCTCCACACCTAAGTCCTCATGCTTGGGCATCTGCCGTGACAATTCCACGACAGGATTGACAACCCCTTTTACACATCGGGTTGCGAGTATTTGTTATTTGTGTGCAGGTGCTGTTTACATAGTGTTGCTTGGTTCTCCTACTGGTTCGATAACCTTGGTTTCATCACTGAGGGAAATACCTACCGCCGCTGTGCTGCATCATCCCTTCCTCTTTGGGGAAATACCGACGTAGCTTCAAGCCGCATCACCCTGCAGCTGCCGGAGGCCGCGATGAAGAATGTGCACCTCGAGGCCGTGCTCGCCGCGCAGCGCCTCGCCATGCAAGAAACCGTCGACCTGCACATCCACGTCTATGAGGAAATCGTATACTTAGGCCACTACAAGGCCAGCGAGGACAGAAGGACGTTGGCCTTCTTCCAGCGGCTGGAATCTTTGGACGCCATTGTTCAGAAGCACGTCAACCTGACCACGAAAGCCGTTGCTACTTAGCCGCCGTTTGTTGGGCCGGCGCCCTGAGTCGAGGAGGTGGACGTCGTCGATGGATGCATCTTTCTTCTTGCCTCCTGTAACTAGCACTGCATCGCCTCGTGGCCTTAATGTTTTATTAGTGTATGTCATTTTTATTCCAGTCGTAAATGACATCATTGTTCGACTTCTCGAATAGGCGAAGAGCCAAGCACAACCCGAACGTGGGAGTTGCGTACGCTCGCATGCCAGTCTTATGTGTAGGCGAGGGGGGCGTGGTGTCCCAGTTTTGTGGCATTTCTTTTCTATTGCTGTTTGCGTCAAATAGGTGCCACCGTCGGATGCAGATCTTAAGTTATTGTGTCGATCGCTTACCAAAACACTTAGGCGCGGTGGATTAACTCGACCTCGTTTCTTGTTTCTTGACATGAATAAAGGAATCAACCAATAAGGGACGTGGGCCGTGTATGTTTTTAATGCCTTGAGACTACCTAGCACGGCATGCTGCGGTCAGTTCATTGCATGCAATGGTAGTACTACAGTAAAAATATTAAGTTCTCTCATTTTCCCCTTCGCCTTGGTCGCGGTGCACAATGTAGTAATGACTAGTCTCTTCTTGACCCGCATTTATGATGGGGAGCAATAAACCAGGACGGAGGTAGACTGGTCACCATCGTGTTTTGTGTCAAATTTTGACTTCAGCGACCCAACCTACATGGAGGGAGTATATATATTGGTGCGGCAACCAAACTTATATATTCAAAACTGAGTATTACTACATGTCACGAGTTCAAAACAAGAAAGTGGAACAAGTACTACAGCACGCCTGTGCCGTTCGCGTCGCACCCCACACTGTCATTCCGGCCCGCCGCTCATCGCGCATTGGCTTGGCATTTTCTATGTACAAGTTATAAAGGTAAAGACTGCCGCGTTCGCGTCGCACCCCCACATGGTCTGTCCGGCACGCCGCTCAAGCAAGGGAACACTTGTTGTCTTAGCATTTTCACTGTCAGGTGGGGCCGCAGTTGAGCAAATCGACTATCGACAAATCCCCACCCTGCCCACCGCGCGTCGGCTGAGTTAGAATTAGAAGAGAGAAACGAGGGAGAAGAGCTAGCTGTAGCACGGACGCTGTTGTCAGATGGAGTATTGAGTACTCGTACGTCTAGTACTGAGTACCACTAGGTGGGTGCGTGTGACCTATACCTGTCATCACTTTAGGTCTCCTTTTTGAACCACAGCTATGCTTCATAGTACATCTTTTTTCACGCATTTTTCCTCCTATATGTACTCCTAGGCTATTTCCACGTGCTTCCTTTCATCGACACATGGGACATAGAGCATCTGGGTCGTAGTGCATGCACGACTCGGAGCATATGCAACCATGCCGGCGTACATTACATTTCAGACCTGACGAATTACATGCAAACCCCCCGCAAAAGAATAAATAAATGAATGAATTACTACATGCAAACTTGATTATTTTCATAGAAGCCGGAGCATGTTCATTAAATTTTGGACATAACACATTTATAAAAAATGACCGGACCTAAACCAGTCAAAGGGCCTCTTTGATTCGCAGGATACTGAAAACATAGGAATGGAAAAAGTATGATGGCGATGAACTGAGAGGAGGAGGAAGAGGTGGAGTACTGTACGTGCTAGAGACTGGACTGTAGTACATTGTTTTCTATGGCCATATCACCACATTGTTTTCTATGGCCTATCGCCAGCTGGTTCACTGGGCTGCCGTGTTTCGCACTCCTCCGACGTGAGTAGTACTATACTAGCAAGATGCCCGTGCATTGCACGGAACATCAAGATGCATTTTTTTTACAAAACACCTGTTGTGATTGACCCATGCAGGAGTAATCTGATGTGTAAAAACTAATGATATCTCGAGAATTTCATCGAAAAAATGGTATCTGAAGAATTTCATCGAAAAAATGATATCTCGAGAAAGATGAGAGATAAAGTGAGGAGGAGTGGGGCATGGTGGTGACTGGTGGTCGGTCTGGGCGGAGGCATGGGGATAGACGGCGCCGGCAGTGGCCACCATGCCAGATTGTTCCAGAGACTTCCTTTTTTAATTTCTCAACAATGAGGTTGTGGGAGATAAGGATGAACGAGGGAAGGCCTTATATGCAAACGTAGAGAGAGGTGCGGGTATCATTTTGCAAAATTGCCATAGTTTGCTTTCTATCCGTCAGATATAGATCGGACGGTCTATATTGCAAGATGGCAGGCACACCATCATCACCAACTCGGTTTTTAATAAGAAGTAGAGATATACCGCATGATTCTTTGCTCCTTCTTACTTCACCGACATGTGGTAGAGCTAGCATCTGGGTCGACATGTCATGCACCAGATTTAGAGTGGGCAACGGAAGGGGGGCATCACCCCGGTCGTAGCGCTGGAGTAATTTTTTTTTTTGAAACTACGCCGGAGTAATAATTACTATAGTGAGTAGTCATATCATAAGACCCCATCTTTCTAGCAATAACGAGCCGTCAAATTGCACAGCCCTACCTTTCCAGCAGTAAGTTGAATCCGCTACTCCCTCACCCTCCTCGCCTCTCTGTCAAACCGGCTACGTGAAAACTGCCGCGCGTACTGCCCGAGAAAAGCTCCGCCCTCAACTTTTAAATACTCATAGTATAATTTTGTATCGATGAATTACGCCATGGAGCAGAAAACCAAAAGAAAATGGTGGTACATGTAAATAAATATAGTTCAATCTCTAGCTAGTGATTCGGAATGTAAACCGTGCATGTGTTTGTACGTATAGGTTTCTTGAAAGTACTGAGTCCATTGATGCAATGTGGTCAAACTATACCATCGATATCTCAAAGCCAAAATAGTTCGAGCTTGTTCGTTCTATATAAATAGTACTGTATGTTTATTCACCCGTGGGGTTGTTCAATGAATGGAGGGCCGGGGAGCACAAGTGAACAAAGTGCAAATTGCAGTTAGTCACGTTAAATAGAGAGCTTCTTTTCTTTAATGCCATGTACACAAATTGAAAAGCTTGTTGTGGAGAGAAAAAGATGATCACTCCACTATATATATATAGGCAGGGGCCTGAGCGCTTGCTTTACTAGGGTTGTTCTCTTCATTCTCTCATCCTCTCCAGATCTAAACAACACAGCGGTAGCGACATTTTCTCTCTGCTGACCGCTGGTCACAGATTCGGCCGGATCCCTTCGGCCGGTGTGTGTAGGGGACTAGGTGCATCGTTCACGCGGTCATCAGCGGCGAGGGAGGAAACCCACAGCTGTCGGCAGGTCCCGATCCTCTGCCTGTGCTGCTCTCTCCGACACAGCGCCGGCTCGGGAGGTCCTCCGACCCCTTCTTCCTCCCTGCCGTATTGTGGGTAGATCCGACCTGCCGCCGACCTCCTAGCCACATCCTGACGACCCTCAGGTATAAGTTCCTTCGAAAGCGTCCCTGCTCTACTGCCCCAGCTCCCCACGTGTCTGCATGTGGATCTTTTTCTACTTCCATCAGCTCTTCGAAAGCCACCTAAATTTTTAGTATTATTAGAGGTAAAGTTACTTCATGCAGTCGAATCTAGGACTTGGTTCAAACAGCGAAGGGGGGAAAGTTGTAGCATGAATCTAGGACTTGATTCAAAGAGGAAATAACAGGGGGAAAGTAGTAGAGACTAGATACCCAACCGGTCTCTTGGTTGAAAAGGGAAATAAAGGGAAAAGGCTGTACAAATTGGATAAGGAACAAATTTATTATTGGTTGAAAAAAGGATAGAAAGTGGCGGCTGGTGGAAAAGTCAAGAGAGTATGTCCATGATTAGATTTGCTGCCCTCACATAGTAAAAGGTATCCAGGATTAGATTTGCTGCCCTCACAGAGTACGAAAAAACTCGGCATCACCACTTTATGCCTCCTTGTAGGTACATTGTGCTGATGCGTCCACTGTCGCATGTCCTTATACCAACTTTTTGCAGTTGTTAATATATGGGCGCATGTAAAATGAAGCAATCACACTGTTACCGTAAGGACATGTCTAACCAATGTTATTGTTAATCTAATGCCTCCATTAATACGATGCAATTAAACTGTGTTACAAATGGTACTCCTACTATTTTTCCCAGTATGATAAGTAAGTTGCTTCTTTACGCTGCTGAGTGTCCTGGTGTCCCCACTGTCCCATGCCCTTAAACCAACTCTTTAGCTGCTGTTGATCTACTATATCTGGTAAACAAGCAATGCTAACATTAAACTAATCCCATATTTGACGAATGTCATTGTTGATCGTAATGCTTCCGGTAACATGAAGCAATGCTGCTGTTTAAAAATTTCTACTATTCTTGCGTGATTGCCATGAACATAATCAAGATGCTTCTTTTCATTTCGTGTATGTTTTGTATCTTGTTATTGACCAATAACTGTTTTGTTTCTATCTTTTTGTGCGGATAGGGATATCCATTTCACCTCGTTGCTATTGTGACCTTTTGGTGAACTGCACAAAACACTTTTTTTGGAATGAGTGTCTTGTGCAGTTCAACTAAAATGTCACGTGGGCAATGTCTCTCAATTTTGGTTGAACTGCACAAAGATTGATTGGAGTTTCCAACATCTCCGTCAAACTCTGCTGGTAATCTCGTGCAACATTTTATTAGCCTTTGCAAGATGAGCCGTCACTGTCACCACAATGGCACTTTATTTTAGTGGAACTGCACAAAAGGATAAGCAAATCATAGTTACACCTTGCATGAGCAGGACAACCAACCTTAATGTTGCTCAGTTTTAGTGCAACTACTAAAGAAGAACTGCCAGCTCATGAGAGCAAGTACTTCTTGCTAGCTGCATGATACAATCTTTGCTTCATTTCAGCAAACTGCAGAAAAAGGTCGCCTGAATTGAATCATCCGAGTGGATCTGCAGGTTCACCACATCGAGTTGTGGCGGCATAGGGCCCCTCTCTCAGTTATGGTTCCCATGACCGGGTATGTTCCTTCCTGGTTGATTTTGACTCTGCATCCAGCTAGTGATCTTGTGCTACTGTTATGGCACTGCTACGAGAAAGCAATAATGATATTGTTTTTGCATCTTAATTTAATGCCACTAATAATTTGTGGCAATCTTTTGGCACCGCTAGTGCCACTGATAAAATGAAGTAATAATACATTTAAAATAGAGCTATTGTCTTAGCTACCATTTCATTTCCAATGTAGATAACTTGCAGAAGGCCTATCCGGCATAATCAAGTCCATGTGCACTACATCAATCACATAGCTGCAATGAACTAGTTGAGTCCATCACGCCTACCGTTGAGGTGGCGCGGGCCCCCTCTCTAACTGGCGGGCGCCATAATTTTAGTTGAACTGCACAAAAAAGTGATTGAAATGAGTCGACGCTCCTCCTTCTACTGCCACACTGAGGTGTTAATGGATGTCAACGAATCGCCTTCATGGCAAGATACGGGGACATGAAAAATAACTTGATCTCCCAAAGACATCTCACACAGGTTAGTACTGTCCTTTATCAACATGATTGTGCTTTGTCATACTGTGCTAACATTGTATTTTTTAATAAAGCTATTCTATCGCAATCTTTTCTCGTTTTGGAAATAAAGTTGCTTTAACTAGTGCCAATATTATAGTAATCATGCTCTTTCTTATTTATGCAAACAGGAATACTCAACTACAGATGTTGTGATGGTCAAAAGCATTCACCAAGTTCTTGGGTTGTATGACACGGCTAGCCAAGATGGATTTAATCCCGAGATTCACTTTATCCAAAGGCTCTAAAGTGCCATGCGTGTGTGCAAGGTGGAAAGAGATATTTCAGGACATTGATTGAAGATTCCACTAGATTCTGCTATGTGTATTTGTTAAATACTAAGGATGAGGCTCTATGCACACTACTTCAAAATCTAGAAGGCCCTCTTGTGCATATATTGTAAGTGGTAGTGCCACCAGTGATGCAGAATATTTCAGCTGCCAATGTTTGACATGTGTGGCCTTAAAAAGGACTGGTTTCAATGTTTAAGCAAATCCTTGGAACAAATTGCTTACATGAAGCATCAATCAATTTTTATTTGTTTGTTCACATTCTCACAACGTTTGAGTTGTACAGTTACGATTGGCTCTAATATGTGAATCATTGAGATGTGTAGGCATCTTTGTTGTACTTATTATCTCTACTCATAATGTCTGAGTTGGTAGGATTGCGTCCACGGCTTTTTTTCGTTCCACCACTTTCGTCCGGTTTTTTATCGTCCCCTCACCCCCCCCGCAGAACCCCTCGAGAAGACCCCGCCGGATCTCGCATCCACGTTTCTGTATCGCCGTCATAGATGTAGGAGCTCACGTCGCCGCCATAGACGTAGGAGCTCACGTGCCGGATCTCGCCGGATCTCGCATCCATGTTTGTGGATCGCCGCCACAGACGTAGGAGCTCACGTCGCCGCCACAGACATAGGAGCTCATGTCGGCGCCGTTGCGGACGCAGGGTGGTTTCAACCTTAGGTATGCTGTACGGTTTCAACCCCAGGTATGAACACGGGTTTTGTTTGTAAGGTCTTCGTGTAGAGGCCAAACAAGTCTGCGGTTCAATCAAATGACTAAAGTTCTTTATGACGCCCCATATCGTCGCTTAACAGCAAGTTTTACCATGACTTCTCTGAGTTTTGTTACAAAAACAGGGCAGCACGCAATTGTATATGCAGATGTATGTCAGACTGCAAATAGCTGCTATATAGTTTAGTGCAGGTCACAGAAACAAACTACAAACAACCAAGCAAACAAACAGACAAACAAAGTTGTAGGCAAATCGCAATCTGAGAGTTTGAGCACCTTGCAACACAAACCGTGCCTTCATGATTTCACCCCCTTACCATTGCCAGCATCATGAGTTTCTGTAATGTTGAAGTCATGTACAATAGCAAGCTGCGCTTGTGATCTTCGACGGCCTTCATCTGGCTGCAATCAGATGAACAGTTCATCTTAGCATCTTGATTTTTTAACATGTAACCAGCAAAGTCAGTTTACAAAAATTTGAAAAGTAGCAAAGTCTGTTGGACATGTCTTTCAATTTTGATATGTATAGCAAAACTCATAAATCTGTAACAAGCTCTTTTTTTAAATAGTTACATATGGGGACTCCACACAGCAAGCCAACAGAACAGACGACATCATCACATGTACCTCCAGGTATATGTTCAACTATAAATTGTGCTACACAAGTCAAACACCATCCCAGGAGACTGAATGTGTTGCAGGCCCGATGGAGGGGACAAATGATGATGACTCTAAAGAAGGGATTATACCCGTCGCCGACGATGTTGACAAAATTTACCCACGTAGTCCAGGTATAAGGCTGTGCAAATGTGACAACCCCGGCTTAATCATGCACTAACCATACACGCAAATGCACACGATCAAGCCTAAGGACTCACTTGAAGATATCACAACACAACTCTAAAACATAGATAAATTCATACAAGCTTTATATTACAAGACAGGGCCTCGAGGGCTCGAATACATAGCTCGATGGCATACAAGTGTCAACGGAAGCATCAGATATCTGGGTACAGATATAAAACAGAAATAGAGATAAGCCTTTATGAAGGCGGGGCAAAATAAAACTCTACGATCGAAAGGCGTAGACCTCCTGCCTAGGACCCTCCGAATCCTACTCTTGGTCGTCTGTCGGCTCCTCGTAGTAGTACTCACCAGGAGGGTAGTAGTAGTAGCCGTAGTCGTCGATGGGGGCAGCTACCTCAGGGGCTCCGTCATCTGGCGGCGTCAATTGGATATGGGGAGAAAAAGAAAATAAAGCAAACGTGAGTACTCATCCGAAGTACTCAGCAAGCAAGGATCTACACTACATATGCAACATTTTCAAAGGGGGCTGTATATGTGGACTGGGCTGCAGAAATGCCAGAATAGAGGGGAAAAGCCTAGTCCTATCGAAGACTAGCATCTTCATCGGTCTTGCAGCATTAGAAGAGTGAAGATTAACATAATGTAAAGTAGTAGTAATGTTATCAACCTCGCCCAGAGATCCTTCCTTGACTCCCTGCGAGAAAGCAATCCCAGAGCCATACTATCCATTTCATCTCAAGTCACCAGTTCTAGTTGTACCGATCGGGATATAACTCCGAGTGTCCGTTACCGTAGGACAAGCTATCGATAGATTGTTTCTTCCCTGCAGGGGTGCACCAACTTACCCACCACGCTCGCTTAACTCTGGCCGGACACACTTTTCTGGGTCATGCCCAGCCTCGGCCAAACGATATGCCGCAACCCGACCGAATACCTAACAGAGAGGTCAGCACGCCGGACTAACCTATGCGCCCAGGGGTCTTGGGCCATCGCCCCGGGGACTCCTGCGCGTTACGTGCACCGCCGGTGAGCAGACCTAGCAACCCCTTAATACAAGTGTGGTTGCGTTCCCAGTCCAACCCAGCATGTGCCGCTCCTTGCTAACGTCAATTAAGCTCCGGCTGAAGTATACGACACAGAACGCCGATACTATGCCCACGTGATGGTTAGTGCTATCAGGCCAGAGGCCCCTCGGATCAAATATCCAAACTGTTAATGGATTAGGAGCGCGCGGTAACGAGCAGAGACTCACGAAAGATGTGACCCCGTCGCCCCGTCTCGAGGACTTGCGGCAAGGACTAAGAATGCCCGGCCACGCCTCGTGTTCAACTCTCGGGCACCATCCAGGTCCACCCGAGTCCACATCACTCGCAATTAAGCTCGCGCGGGTACCCCTCAGGGCCGACCCGTCTTTAGTATCATGGTTCGGTGTTCAGTCATAGTAACCAAAGTATCCGTGTGTCTGACACCAAGGGGAACCCTGAGGAATCACCCTCGATGGAATTCCCTCTGATGTTACCGTCAAGGTGAACAAAGGAGGAATCACCCTCGAGGTCCACACTTGAGAGGTTGCACGACATCGTCATTATTAGGGGAGGTGTAGGAGGAATCACCCTCGCTGACCACGCCCGATTAACTAACCTACAAGGTTATCATAAGAAGTGCTGACGAGGTATCACCCTCGGCACTCGATAGTAACCCAGTAGTGTCGAGCAACTAAGGGGAAGTGACGTGCGGTGTCGGGGCCTGGTCTTTGATCCCGTTGCTCGGGTCTTCTGATAATCCAGCGGGGTAGTCGGGATAATGTGGGGTCTCTGCTGGGTCTCTACCCAAACTATACTAAATAGTTTAGGATAAACAGGCAGGTAACAATAGCAGGTTACAATTATCAGGCTATGCAGCAGAAATAGGACAACAGCAGCAGCAGTAACTTCTAATGCAAGCATAAGAGAGAAGAGAGTGGGCGATATCGGAATGCTAAAAAAAAGGGGGTGCTTGCCTATTTGCTCGGCGGCAAGGGCAAGATCGTCAACTGCGTCGTCGGGCTCCTGAGCGGCGTCGGCCTCGAGAGCTACATCGACGTCGGGGTCTACCGAGAGAGAAGAGGGGGAAGAAACATATAAATGCACAACAAACAATGCAATACAGGGCATGCTATGCTAAGATGTAGTGCAGGGTTGCCTAAAGTATGTCTAAGGCATTTTTAGCTACTTTAGGATTTAAGTTGGATTTATTATTCGGTGTATATGCACTATTCATATACCGGATACGGACGGAAAGTCATGGGTTCTCCTACGTATGGGGTTCCGACATGGAAACAGATGACACGATTAGATTCGTCTCGTCATTCTGAGCAACTTTCATGTTTTAAGTTTTTCGATCCGGGCTACGGTTTAAAAGTTACGAATTTTTGAAGTTTTAAATATTTTCTGGAATTTATTTATTTAGCAGAAAAGAAGATATGATGTTAGCATGATGCAATGCTGACATCAGCAGGTCAACTGGTCGGCTGACCAGGTCAAACCTGACGTGTGGGTCCAGTGGGACCCACATGTCAGCCTCTGTTAGTTTAACAGAGTATTAAACTAACCTAACAGGGTAATTAGAGGTGTGGGCCCAGCCTGTCAGTGAGTGTTTAGATTAAACTAATTATTTTTACTTATAAAACATGTAATTAGCCTAATTTGCCGAGGGGGCCCACATGTCATTCACCGAGGGTGAACAGTAACCATGTTGACCAGAGTCAACGTGGTCAACAGAGGTGCTAGGGCCCACTGGCAGCCTCTCAATGGGAGGGCCCCACTTGTCCACGTCGGCGGCATCGCCAGAGTTAGCTCCGATGACCCAAAACGCGGCGGCGCGTCGCCGGAACACATCGGAATCGCTCTACGCAGCACCAATTCACGCGCGGTAACATGCGTTCGAACGGCCGCAGTGCTTCGCGTCGATTGGTGACGGCGCCGGACCAAATGGTCGCCGGAAACAGAGCTGGCGATGAGCTACGGCGGCTGCGCGTACGGGACCTTGACGGAACCAACACTAAGAGGCACGGGGAGGCACATGCTCGAGCCCGTTGGGCTCCTGGGAACACCAGGAGCTCGGTGGTGGCCTCAGGCGACGGTGACATCGACCACAGCGACGGCCAGAAGCCCGTCGGCGGCGAGCAGAGCACAAATGCGACGGCAGCTAGCTACGGCACACGGGGAAGCTAACGGAGAGGAGCAGGGGCGGAGGAGCTCACCGCGCAGCACGCAAGATGGCCCGTGATGGATTTGTAGCAGCAGAAGTTGCCGGAGATGGAGGGGATCGCCGGCGCCCGAGAAGGGAAGGGCGGCTCGATCCCGATGAGGTAGAGCTCCTCGGCTTGATCCGAAGGTTGAGGTTGAGGTAGCAGTCGACGGCAGTGACGCTGGACACGTCGGAGCGGCGAACGGGGCTCGGTGTCCGCGAGGACAGCGGCGATGGCGCTCGGATCAGAGAGAGAAAGGGCGAGCGCAAGTGAGGGAGAGAGGAGGGAGGAGCGGCGAGTGGATGAGGAGGACCAGGGGAGATGGACGGGGCTCCCTTATCCCCTCGACCTCTCCTGTAGCGTCGGTGGCGCCGCGGTGTCGACGCCGCACTGGCGCGTGCGTGCGCGACCTCTCGCGAGCTGACACGGCGAGGGAGAGAGAAGGAGGAATGGGCCAGTTGGGCCGGTTTCGGGGCACTGTGCACTTAGGCCCAGTGCACAGTGCCTCTTTTCTTTTTACTTCTCTGTTTTCTTTTATTCCTTTGTTTTCTTTTCTGTTTTGTAATAGTTAGGCCACATTAGCTCTTTTATAAAATGTGGGACTTGGGCCAAATATTACAATGCAATATTCCCTTCCACCAAAAACTTGTTTGGGCAAAGTAGGATTTTATTTAGAATTTGATATTATTATAAATGGATTAAATAATTCTGTTTTGGTGCTGCTTCATGTAGGTTGAGTCACTTAGCTAATTCAATTATCTTTGTTTATATTTTTATAAGTGCTTCTGGAATATTTGCTATTTAGTGAACATTTTTCCCATAGTGTTTGAGCAAATTTATTTTGCACTTTTGAATTTGAGTTGATTTTCAGAATAGAATTTGAATTGAATACTTAACCAAAGTGATTAGGCACTGCAAATGGCGTGACTTGGTATTATTAGCAGATGATCACAGTGGCTATTACATGGGGGTGTTACAGCAAATATACAGAGCTTACTTTTATGCTTTTTCTATGATATAAATCATACCTAACAGACTTGGGCACAACCGATTCTAATGGATCAAGCGTGTGACTTGTAGGAGTCCATATTACTCCCTCGGAACGGATGATACTTGAACAGACCGATGGTGAAAGGACATATGTTCATCAACCTTCCCATCTGAATTCGGGTAAGTATTATCTTGCTGAAAGGTTAACACCATGTGCCTACAACTTTGCCTTATTTCGGTCCAATATTTTGTTATGTTTACATGATGCAGACAACCCTCCAATCTCATTCCTATATAATGTAGATCCGTTGCCGGCTCCCAGTAATCTGACAAAAGAACTAGCTAGCATGCAACGTGATAACAAGGAAAAGAGGCCGCGAAATGTTCCACGCCATCCTCTCAGTGATATCACTAATGCTTATCAACCATCCTCTATGGACCTTGACGAAAAAAGAGAGCTGATAAATGCTCGGAGGCGAGCTGCTTATCGAAAGAATAAAGAGGAGGCTACCGTCAAGCAACAAGATGAAAATCTGTCTGCCCTTACGATATCAGGTAAGAATGTTTTATGTGTCGGCACTGTGAGGATAGTCTCCATTCCAGAATATAAGGTTAATATCAATGTACATGTAGATATGCAAAATGTTCCCCTGTTACCTCTCGGTGATATCACTAATGGGTGTCAACCAACCTCGGTGGATCTTGACAAGAAAAAAGAGCAAATAAAGGCTCGGAGGCGAGCTGCTTATCGAAAGAAGAAAGAGGAGGCTACCGTCAAGCAACAAGATGGAAATTTGTCTTCCCTTACGATATTAGGTAAGAATGTTTTATGTGTCGGCACTGCGAGGATAGTATATATACTCCCTCCATTCCAGAATATAAGGTTAATATCAATGTACATGCAGATATGCAAAATGTTCCCCTGTTACCTCTCGGTGATATCACTAATGGGTGTCAACCAACCTCGGTGGACCTTGGAGAAAAAGAGCAAATAAAGGCTCGGAGGCGAGCTGCTTATCGAAAGAAAAAAGAGGAGGCAGCCTGCAAGCAACAAGATGAAAATATGCCTCCCCTTACGAAATCAGGTAAGAATGTTTTATGTTTCAGCAATACGATGATCGTATATACTTTCTTAGTTAAGAATGTAGGCGACATATGGGGTTGAATTCAACCCCATGAATAATTGACCAAGAATAGTGAATAAAATAATTGACCAATAGTTGACCACTGTGTTCTATATGCAATTCCTCATCATTTTAGTTTAAGTGAAAAAAACTTTGGAAGGTCGATATCGATCAGACATACGACTTTTGAGTCCATATTTACACTTTATGTATGGGCACGGAGGGATTATCTAAAAAATAAACGTTAGATAAAGAGCTAGCTTCAACCAGCCAACCCAACTACCTCTAGCTATGCATCATTGTTTAACTAGCCCGTGCAGCTATATAAAGTAAGCGTTTGTCTACTACATGAATTCTTGTTGAACAATGATGGTCTGATTATGTTTTCACACTATTGTTTAACTAGCCAACCCAACAACGTCTAGCTATACATCATTGTCATATGATGATGCCTCATTGCCTACTTCAACTGCATCTGGTGTCATTCATGATAAAAAAACAAGCTAGGTGTCAACATGATAAAGAACGCAAGCGTAACTTAAGGTTAAGGGACGGGCAAAGGGAGCAGGAAAACATGTAGAGGCGAGCAGATTATCGGAAGAATGTGGATAACGGAATGATCGATCTTCAACAAAAAAATCAAAATCAAAGAGAATGGCGCATGCAACACCGAGAAAGCATGACTTCTGATGAGAAGGGCGAGTCAAGTGCTCAGAGAAAGGCACAGTATGCTGCAATGAAAAACACTCTGTGTGCTGAATCGATCGCAATGCCGCGTCCAGGTCTAACTAGCACAATGTCTGACTCTCACGCAGCACCTGTCTTTCTGTCCAAATCTGTGTGTCTAGATGGGGGCCCTGCAATGAGTATGCCGATGTACACTGTCGGTACCGATGATAAGAATTGGGTACTGTCAGTCTTCTACACAAATTTTCAGTTGTACCGTCTCTTGCTTACCATCTCAACGAATAGGCATCATGCACGAGGATCCGATGCCACCCGACTTCATAGAAGATAATATCGTCATGTTGGATCCTGTGCAACAATCCGACGGTGAACAAATAGATCGTGCTCCTACCATCAAGGCGGTCCCCACATACATTCGCAACATCGAAACCGATGGTAGTTATCCCATCAACGGTCATCTTTCATTTTGTAATCATTCATCAGATATTTATAATGATTCGAAAATGTTGCAGGTGCCTATCTAAGCAGAACCTTAGGTGATGGTGCTGTAGATGGCAACCTCATCAAAATCAATGAGCACCTAAAAAGTGTTGACCAGCAAACTAGTGATCCGCTAACAATAGCGGATAATGGAGCTGACGAGCAGAGGCATGAGTCCAGAGCTCAGCGTAGGACGAGAGAGCGATCTTGCAAGGGAAGTATGGCGGCAAAGAAGCGTCAGGAGAAAATTGGCAAGCGGAAATCATGTATGAAGGTGCCACGTGGTGAGAGGAATGCTCTGCTAGATCGTCGTAATGAAAGCTTTGTAGGTAGGGTGAAGATCCCAAGCGTCAGGTCCATCTCCATACCGGAAATGAGCTCAACTGGACAACCTACCGTAGTTGAAGCACACGGTGCCTCAACCTCATCTAGCACGCCGGAGTACATGATCAGAAGTGAAGGTAACACTCCCATCCTTATTCTCCTTGCGTCCCTTGAGATTGAACCCTCATTTATTGGTTTGGCACCTGAGCAGACGACATGGACGCTTACCTTAGTGGTCTCATGAATGATAATGCCAACGCTGACAACCTCTTTGACGATGAGTATTACCTATTTGCTGGTGAAGGTATGTACACCCACTTGAGCAACATCCACACGTTGGGAATATCACACTAATTACAAACATTGTTTGCAGGCTCAGATGCTGATGACATGGAGCACGACGAATTGGAAGACTCAAGTCACAATACCTATGTCGACCATGATCCATTGGACTATGTCTACTCAAACCTCCCAGACCACACACACATCTTGAAGCACGCCATGAACTGCGATCACTGCAAGGCCAAGAAGTTTGAGTCCGAGGCCCCGGGATTCTGCTGTCGCAATGGGCAGATCGAGCTGAAGCAACCGGAGCCGATCCCGGAGCTAATGAGGCTTTGGTCTAGCATGGATGCGAACTCAAGGCATTTTCGGGAGAACATACGGTTCTTTAACGGCCACTTCTCCTTCACAACCCTCGGCGCCAGCCTCGATGAAAGCTACACAAACATGAAGTCTGGGGTGTATACGTTCCGGGCGCACGGCACCATCTACCACAACGTTCATTCCTTCGGGCCAACATCCCGTCCAAAGCATCTACAGTTGTACTTCTACGACGATGACCCAGGCCTAACCCATCGCAAGGCTGCCACCAAGCAATTAGACCAGAATGTCGTCAAAAAGTTAGTGGACATACTCAGGGAAAACCCGTACTCCCAACAGTTTAG
Source organism: Thinopyrum elongatum (assembly GCA_011799875.1). NCBI lineage: Eukaryota > Viridiplantae > Streptophyta > Magnoliopsida > Poales > Poaceae > Thinopyrum > Thinopyrum elongatum. Next base: position 549,683,761 of record CM022298.1, on the reverse strand, counting down.
GAGTTTGGGTGGGCACAGGGACAACCTCGACGATTACAGGATAGACCTCAACACGGACCAGAGACTAGACCAATGGAAGTATAATAGACCTCTGTCATCTGAGGTCGCTGCAATTTGGGTTGAGGGCACTGACCTAGCGAAGAGGTTTAATCGTAGGATTACACTTTGCGGGAACAACAACCAGAGGCACAGTATACATGTGACGGATGGCTCGTATGACCCGCTCTCTTACCCACTCTTCTACCCAAGGGGGGAGCTCGGTTGGCATTCGAAACTACCTAAACGTGATGTCCCTTGGCCGGTTGTGCAACAACCAAGAGGTAGACGTGATGATGATGATAAGGACGCAGGTATGCTTTATGCGTATTCTGTCGTTTCGATGAATTTTATAGTTGTCATACGAATCCTAATTTCCCGTTACTCATCCATGTGCAAAGGGGAATAGCAGGTTATGCGTGTCCGTGAGAGACTACTACTGTTACATGCTGCAGACACGACCTGTGATATTCAATCCCATACTCTATGGAGCACGATTGCTCCAGCAATGGGGGGTGGACATGTACATCAAGATTGAGAGTTGTAGGTTGAAATGGTACAGGAAGAACCAGACAAAGATCCGTGCCGACCTATCTAAAGGAGTTGTTGATGCAATTACATTCGGGGAGACCCGAGCAAGCGATGTTGGAGTAAGGATAGTGCTCCCTAGAACATACCCAGGTGGCGACCGCGACATGAAGCGGAGGCATATGGATGCCATGGCAATTGTCCATACCTACGGGAAGCCTGACATCTTCTTAACCATGACCTGCAACCCTAACTGGGAAGAGATAACGAATGAGTTGTTTCCTGGTCAGACAGTGCAAGACCGACCTGATCTTGTGGCTCGTGTGTTCCATGGCAAGCTAGAGGCTATGAAAGAGATGTTGTTCAAGAAGAATATCCTGGGTGTTGTTGTCGCACATGTATACGTAGTCGAGTTCCAGAAGAGGGGCCTCCCCCACGCACACTTTTTGTTGATCATGGATTCTGCCTATAAGCTTGTCGTTCCAGAGCAGTACGACCGACTCATTTTGGCCGAGCTCCTAGACAAAAAGAAGTATCCTAAACTCCACGCCTTGGTGGTGAAACATATGATGCATGGACCATGTGGTGCTCTCAACTCCAAAAATGTGTGCATGCAACAAAACAAGTGCAAGTGCAGATACCCACGGCCGTTCAATGAAAACACGGCACAGGGCAAGGACTCATACCCAGTTTATCATCGTCGAGATGATGCTCGACAGGCTAAGGTCTGGGGTAAAATGTTGGACAATAGATGGGTTGTGCCTTATAACCCTTACCTTCTGCGGATGTTCAATTGCCACATCAATGTTGAGGTTTGCTCCAGCATAAAGGCCGTCAAATACCTTTACAAGCACATATACAAGGGCCATGATAGGGCTTCTTTCAGCATCGACCAGCCCGAAGCCGATGGTAACATTGATGAGATCAAAAGATACGTAGACGCAAGGTGGGGCGATGTGGAGGATATTTGGCTTCCCCTTGTGTGCCAACTCCCCGTCTGTCCTACAGTTGCCTCTTCATCTCCCAAATATGCACAGGGTGGCATTCAATGAGCAAGCTCACTTGACTGACGTCGTCGCCTCTGAGAATGCTTCCAAATCCATGTTGATAGAGTATTTCAAGGCTAACCAGATCCACCCATGGGCTAGGAATATAATGTACAAGGATTTTCCTGGAAGCTTCACATGGCAGAAGGGTAAGAAGTATTGGAAGCCGCGGGTGGAGTGTTATCAAATAGGTCGAATTGTGTCTGCCAATCCTGCCGAGGGGGAGCGATACTATCTGCGTGTGCTGCTAAACCATGTTGCTGGCAAGACATCCTTTGAGGACCTGCTCACCATGGACAGTAGGCTATGCGGGAGCTTTAGAGAGGCTGCCGAAAGGTTGGGACTCATCAAGGCAGATAACACGCTCGACGACTGTCTTACCGAGGCAGAGCAGTGGGCGATGCCATGTTCGCTCAGGAGGCTCTTCGCAACAATTTTGGTGCACTGTGAGCCAGGCGACGTGCGTGATTTATGGGATAGGCACTTCGAGCCTATGTCTGATGACTATCGCCGATCACACACGTGCCCGATTGAGGTGGAGCAGATGGTGTTGCTTGACACTAGGGGTATGTTGCAGTCCATGGGCAAAGACATAGCTGATTTCACTCTTCCAAGCATTGACGATGCGTTCGACCCAACCGAGGGCGAGGCCAGAGAGGTGATCAAGGAATCCACCGTCGATTTTGACATCAACGACACTAAATTGGCATCGTCGCTAAACTTGGAGCAGAGGGCTGCATACGACAAGATACTAGCTGCAGTTGAATGTGGTGATGGGGGTGTGTTCTTTGTTGATGGCCCGGGAGGTATAGGGAAGACCTTCCTGTACATGGCGCTGCTCACCAAGATTCGAAGCGAGGGAAACATCGCTATCGCTACAGCGACGTCAGGCGTCGCCGCTTCTATCATGCCTAGAGGCAGGACTGCCCACTCAAGGTTCAAGATCCCATTGAGCTGCGACGATGGCGCCTCATGCACCTTCACGAAGCAGAGTGGTACCGCCAAGCTACTGAGGATGACCTCATTGATACTATGGGACGAGGCCACCATGACTAAGCGACAGGCGGTCGAGGCACTGGACAACAGCATGCGTGACATCATGGGAAGACGGGACCGACCCTTTGGAGAAAAAACTGTTGTGTTTGGCGGGGAGTTCAGGCAGGTGCTTCCGGTCGTCAGGAGGGGGTCCCGGGGTCAGATAATCGATGCAACCCTCCGAAGTTCACATCTCTGGAAGGGTATGCGCCAACTAAGGCTCGTCACCAACATGAGGGCTCATAATGACACCTGGTTTGCGGATTACTTGCTAAGGGTAGGCAATGGCACTGAGGAAGTTGACGATCAAGGAAACATACGACTCCCTGAAGATATTTGTGTGCCCTCTACAGGCGAGGGTGACGACCTGGAGAAGCTGATTGACCATGTGTTTCCGAGACTAGATGACAACATGTCCGATCCGAATTACATGACTTCACGCGCAATCCTCTTCACCACGAACGACAACGTCGACAAGATAAACATACGCATGGTAGAGCGTTTTCGAGGAGAAGAAGTAATCTACCATAGCTTTGAAAGTGCAGAAGACGACCCATATGGCTACTACGCTCCCGAGTTCCTGAATGGATTGACTCCCAACGGTCTGCCTCCGCATGCACTCAAACTGAAGCTCAACTACCCTGTCATACTTCTGAGGAACATTGATCCGGCTAATGGTCTATGTAACGGGACGAGGCTTGTGGTGCGAGGTTTCGAGAGGAACGCCATCGACGCAGAAATCATGATCGGACAACACGCAGGTAGGAGGGTATTCCTTCCTCGAATACCCCTATACCCGTCTGACAACGACATGTTTCCATTCAAGTTCAAGAGGAAGCAATTTCCTGTAAGGCTTAGCTTTTGCTATGATGATTAACAAGGCTCAAGGACAGATGATTCCGATTGTTGGCATGTACCTACCTAATCCGGTGTTCTCTCATGGTCAACTCTATGTCGCATTGTCTCGAGCCACCGCGAAGATAAATATAAAGATCTTCATTGAGAAGGAGAAGGAGAAGGAGAATGCCAAGAAGCAAAGCGGTAAATCTAAGGAGCGAAAAAGACCTACCTTGTCCTTACAGACCTCGATGAAGAACATCATCTATAAGGAAGTCCTTATAGGCTGAAGTCCGCTCTTAAATATGTGAGAGGATTTACTCTTATGCTACAGGTAATTTGTGCTCTTTGGTGTCTTTGTACATATCTCTATCTTTCGATGTTTGCAATTGAACTTTATTATGTTTATACTACAAGGCAAGTATTAATAATATTGCCTCGGATTTGTGACTTTGCAAGTTGCCAAATTTTGCTGTATGTGACATTATTTTTCGTTTTGCTGGTTTGCTTATGTATATTATTATTTTGTTGTTTTGTAATCAATCATCTACTACATCTAAACCCTGCTTTGTTTTCCTACACAAATATTGCACACTGCCTTGGTCGCTCCGTTCTTGTAAAACTAGACTCCACTGGAGTGTTCTACATTAGAGAAATATATTTATGATGCGGCCCCAAATCAGGCACAGTCAATGTTATTTATTTTTGTTTACTATGTCATTTTTGTGACCGATGAGTATCTTTTGTATTAGAACTCTAGTTACACCAATTGGTTATTTGCATCTCAAGTTAAATTAGTCACTGTTAATCAAAATGAAATGTGGCCATTAGTTCTTCGATAATTGATGGTACAGATGGTCAAAGCAACAATGATATACCCCACTGGATTAATGGTACATATGGGCAAAGCAGCAATGATATACCACACTGGATTGATGTTACGGATTGGACCCAAATACCTTCCTGAATTTTTTTCTGAAGGGTGCGATACTGGACCACCACACAATATCAAAACTATATCTTTATATTATTTATCATAGGTGGAGGTCCCTGTATAGTCTCTTATTTCCCCCTTATTTCAATTTTATAATCCTGGCTTTTCAATACTTATGTAAACAGCCATGATGTGTTGCAGGTTTGGCGCAAGGAAACGGCTGTTATTAGTTGCGAGGTCCAATGGCGATCGGATTCGGATGACTTGAGCAAAGCTGTGAAAATTCATGTGTACCAAACAATATGTCCAGATGCATGGCTATCTGTGTAAATGCAGACTGTATGCTTACTTATTTTCGTGATCTTTGTACGTCTATGCCTACACCCTACAGCCTGAGCCACTTGACGACCAATCTGTAATCTGATGTTCTTCCATGTTTTTGTACAAATCTTTATCTTTGGTCGTTAGCAATTGAACTTTGTTATGTTTATAGCTGCAGAATGGTACTGTTCTAAGATAGACAGTTGTGCGCATCAAATACATGGAAACGTGTTAAGCTGTGTGGATGCAACAATAGATGTTAACGTCAATGGAACCCTTTTCTTCAATTTGAATATAATATAGCAGGAGAGATTGTATCCAGTTATCTTGCAGTGTTGTTTTTAATACAGACAGCATAATACTCTGCCCATCTTATTCATGCATAAGATTGCATTCTTTCAACGTTGTGGTCTACTATATCAACTTCTGTTTTTTCCTTTCCCGCCAGATACTTTGTTTTCCACAAGGATCGAGCATCTGCCATGAGCAGTGCGAGTGTCTAATATTTGGTTTCCTCCATTCAGCTTGATACACTGATAGTATATATTAAATCAGCATAAATGAATTCAGACATTTGTTGTTATATTCACCGGCGAGCCGTTGTTTCGGATATATACGCATATAAATCAGGGCTGCACCACCCTTCATGCCCTTGAGTGGTCGAACAACTGAATATATTTTTTCATTATATAAGGGTGGTGTCTTCACTGCCTTAGGCTGGACGGTTCAATATTTAGTAGCAAACCGTTCAACACTTGTAAAAAAAACATACGGTATTAACATACCAAAAAAGGGAAAATGGAAATAACTTAGTGTGAATATCAGTAAGGTTAAGAAATATCCAGAAAGAAGAAAATCAGATTCCCCTATTTAATATATTACGGCAAGAAATTGAAGTTGTATTGAAATGAGATAAATCCGATGAGTTTTGATAAGGCAAGTGATCCTATGAATCACAAATTTGCTTTAATTAAATATATTGTGAATCAACTGGGTTGATTCACAGACGGAATTCGTTATGTTTGTTTCCTTATAAACAGCTATATATTGCATGTGCGTTGCATCACCCAAACCAGACTGCTCGTGAACAACTCCTTCGATATCACATCATCACCCAAACCAGACCGCTCATGTCGTCCTCTGACTTTTCCTCTGGCTTCAACAACGAGGGGGCTGAGGATCCGCATGAAGATTAGGAAGAAACGACGCAACTGGACCCTGATGTTCTGGCTCAACCAGAAGATGAGCAAGAACCGGGGTCACCAGAGGTTTGCATCGTCACCTTACCAACAATTCCTCGTGTTGGCGAGGGAACCACACCGAGGTCTAAAAAACTTAAGACCCTTAAGATGCATAGGAGCAACCTGTCTATTAACTTCCCATCCATGCTTTCCACGAACCACTTTCATAACTTAATCCATAATCGTGAGGTGAAAAACATCCCTCGTGCACATGTCCCCTCAGGCTGGGATATCCAGCGTGACACGGGGGGGGGGGGGGGGGGGAGATGCAGAGAGGAAAGATGGTTGGGGTACCAACAACTATCAGATTCTGCAGGAACAACAGCATACTAGCATGTTGGTGCAAACTTTGATGAACCAGATAAATCAGTTGGCGGAGATGGTCATGAAGCATATCCAAGCCTGCGACAACAAGCCACCACCACCTTCAAAGGACTAAGCATGAGGAGGTGTCCAGTATTGTTGAGATGTTAGATTTTTTGGATGTTTCATCGCATGTAACCATTCGGATATGAAAAATAATAAAGTGTGATTTTCAGTTGATTTATCCATGCTACGTGACTGCTAAATATGCTCAATGACAATTTGATTTTCCCTTATCTCTTATTTATCCCGACCAACATGCTATTTTTGCTTTCTCTTATCGCTACACCGGAAGAAAAAGCCAACGGAGAAACTCTACTTCACAGGAATCTTGTGTGCGTTTGGAACCAAAGTAATTTTGAAGTTTTTCAGGAATACTGTGGCTTCTGGAAAAAGCCTTAGTACTACATACTTTCAAGTGTTTGGCTTTAAAAAATACTGTTGTTTAAGTTACTGTAGTACTACATACGGACGCGGTCAGTTTTTTATTAAACTGAACCAACAGAAATCGTTAGGGAGAGACTAGCCTGTTGCTGATTACTTTCTGCATGTCTCGAACCAAGCTAGCCCCTTTAAATAATTGATCGTTCGAGACGTGCACATAATAACATAATGAAAGATATTAATTTGAAATGGAAAATAACATAATATAAAAGGCAAAAAAGAAATAACTTAATGTGAATATCAGTAAGGTTAGGAAATATCCATAAAGAAGAAAGTCAAATTCCCTCCTTTTAATATATTATGGCAAGAAATTGAGATTGTATACGCATGTGATAAATCAGATACGTTTTCATAAGGCAAGTGATCATAAATCACAAATTTTCATTAATTAAATATATTGTGAACCAACTGGGTTGATCACGGACCGATTTTGAGGTGTCTGTTTCCTTGATTAATAAACAATTTTAATAGGTTGCTGAATATTAAAGATCCGAATGTTGATATGTCACCCACGGGGACCTAGCCCGCCAAAAACAAATTTTCAAATAAATTTCATCTTCCGGCTGCCAACTATGCTTATAAAAAAGCCCGCAGTGTAACACCCCTGTGTAATAGCCACTGTGATCATCTGCTAATATGCCTAGTCATCTTCGCTTGCAGTGCCTAGCCATAGTGGTTAATCTCAACAATTCAAATACTTCTGTGAAAATCAACTCAAATTCCAAAGTGAAATATAAATTTGCTCAAACACTGTTGGAAAAATGTTCATTAAATAACTAATAATCCAGAGACAAATATAAAATGGTAACCAACATTAAATGGATTGGATAGGTAACTCTAACAACCCCAAACAGTGGCTAAAAGCAACCTTTAATGACCTTTTAATTAATCCAAGATAAATATGAAATTGTATTTGCCCCAAACTAATTTTTAGTGATAGGATATATTGCACTGTGATTTATGAGCTAGGTCACACGGTTTACAAAAATCATTTAGGGCCCAAACAATTAGCAAAACAGAGTTGCAAAGAAAACAGAGAAAGGAAAATAGGTAAAGGCCACTGTGCACTAGCTTAAGTGCACAGTGCCTGGAGCCCAGCCCACCTGGCCCATTTCCCTCTCTCTCTCCTTCGTCGTGTCGGCGCTCCCTGGCCGAGCGCGCGCGCGCCAGTGAAACATCGACAGTGCGACGCCACCGACGCCCGCAGCCGACGAAGGGATAAGGCCGAGGCCTCGTCCACTCCCCGTGGACCTCCTCGTCACTCTCCCCCCTCTCTCCCTCGCTCCGCTGAGCTCTTTCCCCCTCTCCAGTGCGCTGCCATGGCCTCGCCGGCATAGATCCCGCGGCCACCGTCGACTCCGTGCTGTGCAGCCGTGTCCCTCGTCTCCGCCGTGGTCATCCACCTCGTCCTCGTCCACAAGCGCAAGCCGGGGAGCACCCGAATGCAGTGGATCGAGCGCGACGCCGATCTCTCTGGCTCCGGCGATCTTCCTCCACGCCGGCCAACCCTGCAGCTACTAAACCCATCGAGGGCTTTTCATAGCCGCATGGTGAGCCGCAGATCCTCCCCACGGTCTTCTTCATGCTCCAGCGCGCCCGTAGCTGCTAATCCATGCGAGCCCGAGCCCGTCGCCGTGGACCTCGTCGCCGGCAAGGTTCCGGTGACCTTTTGGTCATGCACCTGCGTCCAACAGCTTCGCTCGCACGCGTAGGGCACGACCAACCCACTAGCTCGAGCTACTGCGCACTGCTTCGCCATTTCCATCTTCGCCCGAACGCCGGCGTCCGCCGCGGTCGACACCGCCGTCGATGTAGCCCTCCCTAGCTCCGGCCAACTGCACCTTTGGATGCGGCACTACACGGCCGATCGAACGCAGTTGACCGCGTCGCAAATGAACCCTTGTAGGCGATTTCCGCCGTTAGCCGAGGCTCACCGCCACGTCTGGAGCTCGCCGGAGCAGCTCCGGTGCCGATGCTAAGCTGGCGCGGCCTGGGGCCCACCACTGGGTCACTGCCAGTGGGCCCCTGGCCCTGGTTTGACTTGGTTGACCAGGTCAACGCTTGTTACTGTTCACCCTATGACAATGACATGTGGGCCCCCTGCGCTTAATTAAGCTAATTAGCAAATTAGTTAATTCTGTTAACTACTGAGTCACTGACAGGCTGGGCCCACACCCCTAATTAACTCTGATAGTTAGTTTAATTCACTGTTATACTAACAGAGACTGACATGTGGGTCCCACTGGACCCACATGCCAGGTTTGACTTGGTCAGCTGACTGCTGACATCAGCATTGCATCATGCTGATGTCATAATCCCTTCTCTGTTAAATAAATAAATTTCAGAAAATGTTTAAATCTTTGAAAATTCATAGAAAATAAACCGTAGCTCAGTTCGAAAAACTTAAAACATGAAAGTTGCTCAGAACGACGAGACGAATCTGATTGTGTCATATGTTTCTATGTCGGAACCCCCTACGTAGGAGAACCCATGAGTTTCCGTTCGTATCCGGTAGATGAATAGTGCTTATACACCGGTTAATGAATCCAACTCTAATCCTATAATAACTAAAATGACCTAGATGCATCTTTAGTCAACCCTGCACTGCATCCTAGGCATGGCATGCCCTGTATTGCATTGTTTGCTGTGCATTTATATGTTTCTTCCCCCTCTTCTCTCTCGATAGACCCCGACGTCAACGTAGCTCCCGAGACTGACATAGCTCCGAAGGTCGACTACGCTCCTGACGATCAGACCCTTGCCACCGAGCAAACAGGCAAGCACCCCCCCTTTTGAGCATTCCGATATCACCCACTCTCTTCTCTGTTATGCTTGCATTAGAAGTTACTGCTGCTGCTGTTATCCTATTTCTGCTGCATAGCCTGTTTATTGTAACATGCTATTGTTACCTGCCTGCTTATCCTAAAACTGTTTAGTATAGTTTGGGTAGAGACCCAGCAGAGACCCCACTATATCCCGACTGCCCCGCTGGATTATCAGAAGACCCGATCAACGGGATCGAAGACCAGGCCCCGGCACCGCACATCACTTCCCCTTAGTTGCTCGACACTACTGGGTTACTATCGAGTGCCGAGGGTGATACCTCGTCAGCACTTCTGATGATGACCTTGTAGGTTAGTTAATCGGGCGTGGTCAGCGAGGGTGATTCCTCCTACACCACCCTCGATAACGACACTGTCGCGCAACTCCTCAAGAGTGGACCTCGAGGGTGATGCCTCTTTAGTTCACCTTGATGTTTACGTCAGGTAGGAGTCCAACGAGGGTGATGCCTCAGATTCCTTCTTGATATGGTGGCCACACAGATGCCTTTACTTTATTGTTGACACTGTTTAAACTGTATAAAGACGGGTCGGCCCTAAGGGGTACCCGCACGAGATTATGATGAGAGTGAAATGGAGTCGGGTGGACCTGGATGGTGCCTGAGAGTTGAACACGAGGCGTGGCCGGGCATTCCTAGCCCTTGCCGCAAGTCCTCGAGACGGGGCGACGAGGTCACATCTTTCGTAAGTCTCTGCTCATTTCCGCACTACCAACACACTAACGGTTTGGATATTTGATCCGAGGGGCCTCTGGCCTGATAGCGCTAACCATCATGTGGGCATAGTATGGGCGTTCTGTGTCGTTTACATCAGCCGAAGCTCTATAGACATCAGCGAGGAGCGGCCCGCTTTGGATTGGACTAGTTAAGCCTGCGCTTGTATTAAGGGGGCTAGGTCTGCTTCCGGAGCGTCCTCGCAATGTGCAGGGTTCCCAGGGCGAAGGCCCAAGACCCCTGGGGGCATAGGTTAGTCCGGCGTCCTGACCTCTCTTTAGAGCCTAGGTCGGGTTGCGGCGTGTTGTTTAGCCGAGGCCGGGCATGACCCAGAAAAGTGTGTCCGGCCGGAGTTAAACGAGTGTGGTGGGTAAGTTGGTGCACCCCTGCAGGGAAGAACTAATCTATCGATAGCCTGTCCTACGGTAACGGACACTCGGAGTTGTATCCCGATCGGTACAACTAGAACTGGTGACTTGAGATGAAATGGATAGTATGGCTCTGGGATTGCTTTCTCGCAGGGAGTCGAGGAAGGATCTCTGGGCGAGGTTGATGACACTACTACTACTTTACATTATGTTAATCTGCACTCTTCTAATGTTGCAAGACCGATGGAGATGATTGAAGATGCTAGTCTACGATAGGACTAGGCCTTCTCTCTCTATTCTGGCATTTCTGCAGCCCAGTCCACATATACATCCTCCTTTGAAAATGTTGCATATGTAGTGTAGATCCTTTCTTGCTGAGTACTTCGGATGAGTACTCACGTTTGATTTACTTTCTTTTTCTCCCCATATTCATATGTCGCCGCTAGATGACGGAGCCCCTGAGGTAGCTGCCCCTGTCGACGACTACGGCTACTACTACTACCCTCCCGGCGAGTACTACTACGAGGAGCCGACAGACGACCAGGAGTAGGATTCGGAGGGTCCTAGGCAGGAGGCCTACGCCTTTCGATTGTAGTGTTTTTATTTTGCCCCGCCTTTCTAAAAAGGCCGATCTGTAACTCTGATATATCTGTACCCAGATATCTGATGCTTCCGCTGACACTTGTATGCCATCGAGCTATGTATTCGAGCCCTCGAGGCCCTGGCTTGTAATATAAAGCTTGTATGACTTTATTTATGTTTTAGAGTTGTGTTGTGATATCTTCAAGTGAGTCCTTAGGCTTGATCGTGTGCATTTGCGTGTATGGTTAGTGCACGATTAAGCCGGAGTCGTCACACGCAACACCATATTTGTCTCCATCTTTCTACAGAGGAAAAGCCATCTCCTCCACGACCATGGTAATCTCATACAGATCAATCACCTCTAAGAGGGTGATGGCATCGCCGCCGGTTCCTGTCATCAGTCAACCCATCACCCCTCCGATGAACAGGCAACATAGAAGAATCACTTTGTACGGCTGTTTGCCATCACCGCTCAGTAATTTACCTCATCTGTTCTTTCTATTCTACGCACAGGAACTTGACTTTTCATCGCGTCCAAATGGAGCATATATATCAGAATTGCTGGATCATTCATGCCAGGGTCCTGTGGAAGGCTCAAATCAAGGAGAATGGCATGGGAAACTTGTACCTTCAGTGCATACTACTCGATCATCATGTAATGCATTAATCATCACTACTTGATAGCCCGCATTTTTAAAATACAATTTTGATAAACAGTTTTGTTTCCTCATTATTGTTATGATTCATAAAAAATATCAGGGAACAAAGATGGAGGCGATTGCGTACAACAACCAAGCAATTCGCTTCAATAGCATGCTACAAACCGGTATGACCTATGATTTCAATCGCGTCGGGTTCAACCCCACAAAAATACCAGATGGACATTTCTGGTATCTAGCCATGGACTTTGTCATCACACTAAATGCTAGGACCGAGGTTAGGATGTCGGCGCAACTTATAACGTCGACAATTTACCCACCGTGCTTCCCACAGTTTGAAGTCATATTCTCACTACGGGACAAAAGCATCACTGGTGCATCATCTTTAACTTTGGTCTTGCATATTACTCCGTACAACTCAGTGCCTCATTGTGATTAAATTTTTGCAGATGTGGTTGCTATTCTTGCCTACGTTGGTAAGATACAACGTTAGTGGGATTCAATATATAAATGCCACGTCCCTTACCTCGAGATTGACCTCATGAACTTTCGGTAAGCGCCATTTACAATTTGAGATTTTCATATGCTTCTTTTTGTAGTTTTACTATTGCAATCATATACTAACATTTGTATTTGTTTGTAGATGGCAGATAATTTTCTTACGTGTACGTGAAGAGCATGTTGGTCGTCACTTCTACCATTTGCAACGCACTGATAATCTGCTCGAGAAGCTTGTTGTTACTTACATACAGGTAAACCTGAGGCAGCAATGCTTGCAAACTATGGGGGAGAGCACATTCTTCTTCTCTCCTAACATTAATGATGATGATCATCATCTACAAGGTAGGGGCTGCGTTCTATTTTAAATTTGTTGTCAATGTATTTTTTTCTGCAATACTATGTCACTATAACACTGATTTTTATCGTAGATATCCATGAAGCCAGCCTCATTACACTTGATGAAACGCGTGCGTATGTCAATGATATTGTTCAAGCTAGGAGCAATGGACGCTAGAATTATTTGTGTACACAAGTGCACAATTTGTCTTAGATATACAAATGTATGAACGCTTTGCATGCAACATTATCTCTTGTTGGTTTAATAATATGTCATATTCAAAAAAAATCTATTAAAAAGTGTCGCCATATTTCGTTGCCAAAGTTCAGTGAACCCCTTTTGCTACTATATATCAATGTATGATAGACGTACTCCATTGCAACCCTTCGGTGTATACATTATTTAATAACATAAATTAAATATTTCTTTTGGCTGGGATAGAAAAATAAGATAGTATTCAATCTGGATATATGATTTTTCTAATAAAGAGATAAAGCTTGTACGTACAGAGGACCATGGGGAGGAGGAAAAGGAAGTTTCTTTTAAAAATTGGAACATCATCACAATCATACTGATCCAAATACTTTTATTTCCTTTTCTGGTGTATTCACAAAATAAAAGCGTCCGTGAATGGGAAAACCGCATGCAGTCATGCTTCCATACCATGGGATTGGGAAGATATTATTAATTGGGATGAAATATATTGACTTTAATTAAATGGCGTTCATGCGAAAGATATTATCAAATTCTGGGAGAAAGATCTGATCCGTCCGCAGTTGAAAATAATTTCTACTAGGAAATGAATAACGGCTTTAATTAAACGATGTTCATCATTTGGAAGGCAACATTAACTCTCCAAAAAATTAGATGTCAAACAGTACAAAATGTTAAATATATAAACTCCATCTACGTCCTATTTCACCACCCACCCAAGTTCACAGATATTCCATCAGCAATTTCCAATCAATAACGAATTTTCTAGAGCCGATGGAGGATATCATTGGGAACGCTGCGCCCGCACCCCAAGAGGGTGCGCCCGCGCCCCAAGAAGATGTGCCTGCGGCCCAGGAGGCTGTGCCCGCGCCCATGGATCTTCTGCCAGCACCAATGCATACCGTGGAAAATGCACTCGAATACATATATGACTTTATCATTGGCGTTCGAGACGAAGATACATTAAAGTAAGTTGTCTTATGAAACATTTTTTTGCTATATAAAAATCATGTTGGAACACTCTGGTACACACCGGACTAAGATAGCTAGACTGGCAATCCTAAAACGTGCATTGGTACATGTATAAGTTTGTTAGTTGAATCCTTGTACATGAACAATGTCATGCAAATGTGACCATGAATTCGGTTTCTAGGTTCAGGTACTAGATTAGTTGAATCCTAAAACATGCATTGGTTTAGGTACTAGATTAGATACGTGTAGATGCATCTAGGTGAGGACAATCTGACCTCATGCAACGTCATGCAATCTGACCATGAATTCGGTTTCTAGGTTAGTATTGCTTGGTCTCATCCAAATTGAAGAGACAAAGTTAAACAAGAAGAGAACCATTGACGTTGCAGCCAGTACTAAGGATTTAATTTATATTGATAGATGTCTTTTGCTAAATGTTGTTGTGCATTTTTTTTGTGCAGCTCAATATGGATAAGAAGCGCATGCCCGTACCAGATCGAAATCAGCCTCCGGATGATCCAGTACACCCTTTATTTTCATAAAAATCTTCATCCCGAATGCTTCAACCTTGTTGTTCGTAAGCTTTCGAGCGCTGAAGTAGAGAGGACCGCAGGCACCAACTTGGTTGGAAGCAAACATTATTTCGACTTGCAGTTTCATGCTCAGTCACGGGCCCTGAAGTACTCCTGGATGACGCAAGGAGAGCGCATCACGACGCTGATTAACTATGCTGTGGTCCAGCCTCTTCCTAAATATGATGTGTTCAACTCTATAATTGTAAGAGACACTCATTCTTAAAGTTATTATAATAGCAATTGACATGTGTCAACCTGCCACAGTATCTACTGCCGTTGACTCTTCTGAATTCCTCGTACGGGTTACTTGTAGTCAACCGGCTGAGGAGTAGGGTTGTCCTAATGGATCCATCCTTCAACACGCTTGATCCTGAATAGAGCACTCATAACAGAGTGATGAGGAAGGAAATCACATTGCTGAAGCAAGAATTCAACAATGTGTTGCAGACTAGGATCCCTGGTTGGAATACCCAAACCATGGATTGGGAACAAGATAGCATGTCCTCTGCTGCTCACCGGTAATCTACTAAATTGATCGCATACATAAGATGCAGACCGTTATAATGTTTGACATTTATTTTTTGTGTCACAGCAAAGACTCTGGCTTCTTTGTCCTACAGGAGATGGCCCACCAGATTGGTCGTTTGCGTAGCATGGGCTGGATGAGCACTAGCGTAAGTACATATCCGATGAGTTGATGTGTGCCAATTATTATCCAACCAGTATATTAAATTATTGAGTTTTTGCACATTTCCTAGGATCCAATACAGCTCAGGAGGCAACTGACGGTTCAGATGCTGATGGTGAAAGACAATGAAGCAGCTGGAAACATCCCGCAAGACATTAGAGCGGCCTTGAGGGTTTTAAGCAACTGAAGATGGACTGATGCATGCAGACATGCCAAAAATATATTCCTATACTTCAGCTTTGTTAGGGATCGAATCGATAATTATCTATTTTTTTATATGAATAATTAGATAATAACTTTATGGGGTGTTCTATATACGTACGTTTAAAAACTTTATGTTGTTTTGGTATTATTAAAGTTTGGTTTTACTACCATATATTGTTGGATTATTAATTGATTTTGTTGCAACGCCGTCAATAAATCATTCGTTTGGCTGCCATGAATGGGCAGTGAGCTCCAGTTGAGAAGATGTACAGGGCTAATAGCAAATCATGCATATTTTTGTTACGAGTCGCGACGCAAGATGAGATGAGTCGCCGCGGTTTATTGTTTTTCCTAAACTAGGCAAATGCATGTTCGTGCACCGGATATTTACATCCTTTGGCGGCAGCATTGTTCCTCCACCTGTTTCTGCACCTACTGTCTTTGCCTCGAAGAAGTACAAAACGGAGTTCGTCACATCTATCAATGCCCGCATCCAGCTCACAACCCCCTATCACTTCCTCTACCATTGAATTTTAGACATGCTATCATCGTGTAGAACATTCAAAAAATATAAAAAAAACATTGGGCCGACACATTAATAAATTATACTTCTATAAATCCTAGAACTCCCACATGAACACACAAGCAGCCCTAAACTATAAAGTCCACCCAGGATATGTCAATTAGAACTCTAAATATCACGTCAATCTGAACTGTAAAGTCCTGGACTATATATTTGATCAGACTGTCAAACATGGATGAATCTCTTTCCAAGAATCCTTAAAATCCTATCCTTCCAAAACGTGATAGTATCCAATCTCCCGGCGTGGCCTACCATAAGTCTCTCAGCCCCCCTGAATTCAATGGGTGGGGCCCAGCGTGGCCATTAATTTTTCTCTTAATCTGATTTGCTTAGAAGGAAAGTTAAATTCTGCTTGTTCCGGTCAGGAAAGGGAGACATATATAAAGTAAGCGTTGATTTATTTGCCCCGTGGAGTATGCAATCAAAACAAATGCTTGTCCTATTATTTGATAGGTTTTGTAATGGAAACATGCACGGATGGAAGGATATGGGGCACCTTCCATCTGCCTGAGCGACCATGTGCCAGACGATTTCCCCTCTGGCCCTCATATATATCAATAAGTCCTATGGTCCGGCTGTGAGTTCACCATCGTCCACTGCCCCCTCGCTTGCTCAACCTGGTGCTAAGAAGACGTTGTGCCCGCGTCAATGGATGCAATGCCCAATTTTTGTGGAGTCGAACACGCAGTCAACTACATTTACAATTACATCACGCTTTCCTCAGGCGAAGAGCAATTAGAGTTAGTTCTTACAGCCCTATACATCTATACTTTATTTGCACTTGTTCGCTGCAGTCCACTACCATTATAGTTTGCATTATCGACTTCTTATTTTAAACCCCATTAAAAATCTTGTCTTTCGCCTAATCCATGCCAGTGAGTTAGGCCCGTTGATAAGCTGTTTGGTGTAGTATTAAGCACTGGATAAGATCATGCGTTCCTATCTAACTCCTTGTTACAAGAAACTGTGCATGTGCTAATATTATTTTAAACTACATATTTTCTATTAGGTGTAGTATATTGCAATAATACTACAGAAATACATTGCAGCTAAACATGGCCGCACTTGTGATTTGTCAATCAAAACCAGTGTATTCAAAAGAGTTTTTTTTTTCTAAAACTAGGGTATTAATACATATTCGATGAGGCTTAACAAATAGTATATAGTATTATAATAGTAGATTATGGCTAGAACCACAGTTTTTTTTCTCTGTCTAACAGAAAAACAATCCAGGACCTGTTTTTCAAAAAATATGGGTTACCATGATATGATGAATGTGTTGATTTATCAAACTGTCCTAATTATTTAGGCCAAAGACGTCAATGAATTATGGTCTAAAACTATGGTGTTTAACACCTACTACAGTAATGTTGAACAAGTGATAAAATACTATGCTGCCAAATGCATCCAAAATCTGCACCAATTTGAATGCAGGGAGAAGTAATACTATGGAAACACTGTAAATCATATACGTTCTTGCCAGTGCATAATATAAAAATACTTAAATGTATTCTTTTTACAAGCTCTTTTTGGTCATTTGATGTGAGATCTAATACTGTGACAATATTCATATATTATAGACACTTGTCCCGTTTGAATTTCCGTTTATTTTAAGTTACGTTTATTCTGAACCAAAAATAAACCTTGTTCTGCCTTTTTTCAGCACAATATGGATAAGGAGCTCTCGACCATTCCCGATCGAGATTAGCCTCCGGAACATCCGAGACACCATCTGAGATGATGGAGTTGTCCATCCATTTTGCTTCAATCTTGCAATGCGTAAGATTACTAGCGACACGGCAGAGAGGAGCGCAGGCACTAACTCTATTGGAAAGACAAACTTTTTCAATTTGCAATTCCATGAGCAAGCACGGGCACTAAGGCAGACTTGGTTCTCCCAAGAAGAGCGCACCAAGGCGCTGATTAACACTGTCGTGCTCGAGCCTTTTCCAAAATACGATGTGTTCCACACCCCTACAATTGTAAGTGTTCTCATCCTTACAAATCAGTTTGGTTACTATGTTTGCCATTTACCTTTGTCTACCAAATGCAGTATCTTCTCCCACTGTCACTTGTGGATTCCTCCTACGGGCTACTTGAAGTGAAAATGGAAATGAATAGGACTCTCGTGATTGATTATTCAAACGAGGCCTTATTTCATTTAGAGGAGGACTTTCATGACACGGAACTTCAGAGGGAAGTCCTATTAGTGAAGCAAGAATTCAGCATTATGTTGCAACAGAAGGCCCCCGATAGGAACGCCCAACTTGCGGAATGGCCCGAACAAGAGAACATTCATGTTACACCTCGGCGGTAGTATTTTAATTTGGTCATGCACATTAGATGCACACTAATATAGCTATTAAAATATGGAGTTTTCTTTTTTGTGACAGCATGGACTCAGGATTCAAAGTATTACAGGAGATGGCCCACCTGTACGAAACCCTCGGGCATAACATGCCCAGGACTGAGGTAAGTGCATATATGTAATGAGGTTCCAGGTGCCATATATTTGCTAATTATATGTTCTGACTTTGTTTATGCATATTTTCAAGGATCCAGAACAACTCAGGAAGCACCTCATGGTCCAGATGTTGATGGTCAGGGAGAATGAAGCAAATCATAACATTCCAGAGCAAGTTAGAGCGGCGTTGAGAGTTATTAGCAGCTAAGGACAACTGTTGCATCAATAAATGCCGAAAAATAAAGTGGTGTATAGTTGCTCGCTAGGGAATAACCTGTTTGATGGCATCATATAATTAGATAACATTTTGTCTTCTATGTTAGAAGTTTAAAAAGTTATTGATCTTGGCACCCACTAGCTTCGTATTCGCTACAACATTGTCTGCTTGTTTTGGTTCTATCTATTTATTTTGGCTTATATGTATATTTTGTTGGTGTAGACCAGACCGGTTTGGGCCAGGTTTGGTGCGTGAACCGGAGGCATTTTGGAATGGACCATGGCAGGTTCACATGGTACTCAAAGACCGGCAAGTGAGGTTTTTAGTCATGCCGTGCCTCGCATTATATACTAACTCGTATCGTATAACTCCATCCATACACGCACTGCTATACGATACGAGGTTTACTTCGTCGAAAATTGTCACATACCAGCTAGCGAATAGTCAACTTAAAAATATGATGGTTATAAGGCACGTACCTTCCATTGCCTTTAATCTTCAAGTTCTCCTTGATCTTCCTCTCTCCCCATGTTTGCACATGATCCAAATTTCTCCATCATGCTCATGATGTTTCTGATCAACTTTAATGTGTTCCTGAATAGAGTCACCAAATCAAGTGAAAATGAGTTTTCTTATTGACTACATATAGTAGAAGACGGTACCAGCATTTTTCGAAAAACATTATACGTTACCAACATTTCTGACAAAGAGGGAGGGAGAGGAAGAAATTTATTATAATTAGTGAAAATGTGTATGGGGTCGCATCTTTTTTGAATATAATATAATTGACAATATTTTGTGTTCTATGTATGAAGTTTATTTTTGACTATATCTACTACTACTATTAGAAGAGAGAACTTTCTCTAAACAGAACAACCAAAGTTAGTGAAAATGTGCCGTCTTGACAACATATTACATAAGTACAAGACGGTACCAATATTTTGACAATGTAGCATTTTCTTCTTGTAGACATAAAGTTATACATACATCTTATGTAAACTAGGTATGTGGCCGTGTGTTTTAGTTATGAAGCATATATCTTCTGACAGCTTCGTCCCAAGGCATATTGAAGGCCAAATAATATATTATAGTAAAATCTAATTATCTGAATTACATTATCTTATTATAGAAAATAAGATGTGATACTGCAGCCACAGAGGAACAAATCCAAAATGCACAAAACTAATACATTGCAGCTATAAGACAATAACCAAATTCAGTAAAGCATGCCTCTACTTTATAAGACAATAACCAAAATTACAATAAACTCCACACTGGATATCGAATGTGATGAGCAATAACAAGAGCATACCTATAGCTCTCGTTCTTTTTCAGTTATACACAGCGCCCAAACTTGCCCTGTACATATGTATTGTACTGTCACCATGTGTTATCTATTGGTTACTCCCTATCAAAGAGATGTGTTAGTGTTTGTTCACTAATAATGTCTACGGCAAGCTGTTTTCATGCATTCAGAATTAATATTGGTTACCTTTGGCATTGGGAAAACATGGAGAAGCTGGAATTGAGAGAATTCATCCAACTGTGTGATCTCCCAGATATTACACCTGCAAATAGTATATTGAGATTGTACATAACTACCAAGAAGAGTTAAGCAGGAAAAAGAAAGTCATGTCAACCAAATAGTGACAGGAAAGGCCAAAGGAAAGAAGAAAATATGTCATACCAGTCGAACGGGGTGTATTCTAAAAGCTTCATGTCGAATGTCTTGTGAACTCATACAAATAACTATCAGATCAGATGTGTGTCTAGAAGCTTAGCTTCATAATAAAAGCTGCCAAATCAACACATCAAAAGATTACTACAATGAGTTAATGTACAGTCAACCAAATAAGTGACATAAAAGGCCAAAGCATTATTTTTCAGTGAGAAAAGAAGTGAACAAAAAATTCATTATTATTTCACCGTTACCACTTTAATAGTAGATATGTTAGTGTGCACGCCGTGAATTTGTTATTGCGGTAGCTAATCTTGGCATGCAATCAATGATTAGTTAATTATTTAATTAATACAATAATTTAATTATTTAGAAAGTTTTAATTTTTGACATCTTTTCTAATTTATTAACAGGTGTGCATTTGATCTCAAAAGGAAAGAGATCTGCACCATACAACAATATATGGTAGGACTGGAATAAGCCATGATCTCCTACCCGGTTGTCCTCCGCATGGCCTACCTATATATGTTAACCTCTGCAATCCCTCCTCCCCCTCCTTGCTCTCCCTTCGCCCATCACTGATAGCACAGGATCAAATTAGCCAGACCTGGAGGAAAAATTCCCGAGGAGTACCTTGTGTAAGCTAGGAGCATCAAGAAGGCGAGTTCCTCTAGGTATGAACATTTCTGGATCTGTCTCTTCTCTAAAAGTATAATAGTTATTAGATTATGATCATGTTTTGTTTAGGTATATTACAATTGATTGTAGATTTAATCAAGCAGTCCTATTAGGTGGGCTGCAACTGAAGAAAAATAGATTCATCATATATTTTAGGCTGCATAGCCAAGCAAACTATTTTCATAGCCAAGCAAACTTCCACCACAACATGATGAACCTCTGTCAGCATTGGTGCACCTGATGGACCCCCCATCCAACTTCTACCACAAAAACCCATCCTTGGGCAAAGATTAACAAAATAAATATTGGCATTAGATGACTCTAAGGACTTGTAGTGTCTCTAAGTCATGAAGATATAGTCACATGATGGACCTCTGTTAGCTAAAAAAGATTATTTGGCATTAGATGACTCTAATGACTTGTAAGCACAATGCAAAATTCAGTCATGAAGCTCACCACACACATGTACATATGTACTGAAAACTAAAACATGTCAAAGCAGTAGACAAGCAGTTTTTAGGGCAAGCGGTAGACAAGCAGTTTTTAGAGCAAGCAGTAGACAAGCAGTTTTTAGGGCAAGCAGTTTTACTCATAAATTGCCATCACAACTCTATCCCCTCACCTCACAAAATTGGTATATATGCCGTCCCTCAAAAAAGAGTTGATATGTATGCCCAACTTGATTGTACGTGTCCAAGATTTCCTTGTAGGTTCAAAAATAGAACTCAATTGATATTGAATCCAACAACACTGAAGCTAAGCAAACTATTTTCAAAAACAATACCTTGACTCTCAAAAGTTGGCACATCGATGAGCTTTGAACATTCTCAAAGTGTTGATTGACTACATGTGCATGATGTCCTGAGGCTATGTAATCAAATCCCAAAGTTTATGCTTCTAAGAAAGCTCTTGTGGAAATGAATGAAAAGAATAACCACATGAACAAAGTTGAAGAAAATTATACCTCGAGGTATAAAGTGTGCAAATCCACATCAAATTTTATTAGTCTTACAGAGAGCATCATGGTCTGGTTTACCCCCATCATACTCTTCAACAATATGAAACACCTAGATATTAAATCCACACAACAGGTCAGGAAGTAAATAAAATAAGAACTACTTGAAGTAGCTTATTTATGTTTGTTCCTTTTCTTTTACTCCTGGGCCATGAACAGATGAGGACATGGACAGAAGTGCTAGGTGCATATAAATTCAGAGGACACTTTGCTCAAGTTATATGCACGGTGCACCAGTGAAGTGCTTGTACAAGTACTCCTAGCAGTTCAGAACTGCAAATACTCCTACTGCAAACAAAATTCAGTAAATTTCAGTGCATCTACTACAAACTAAATTCAGTGCATCAACTCCATGTACTCCTAGAGTACTCTTTCTTTGAAAATCAGTGCATCTACTGGAAACAAAATTCATTAAATTTCTAGCAACTACTCCTACTGCAAAAAAAATCTTGTAAATTAAGCATGCAGAGATACCTGATGCTCCAGGGGCATTAAACGATAATCTTCAGAGCTGTTGCAAATTGGATCAAAATCCAATTCTCAGTGTCAATGCCATATTTAATCATAAAATCCTTAAGAAGAAGGCACAAGAACTTCAAATGTTCCTTTTCACGCAATTTGATTTGATGCAAGCGATGAGCTTCCTTAACAATAGAGTCGTTAACCTGGATAAAGAGGAGCATTTGCTTTAAGTGAAAAAAACATAAATAAAGGTTAAAAATTTCTAGAAGTTGGTACATCGCTGAATATAACAAAATGAGGTTCTCAATTGTTAACTTACAATACGGTATGTCTATGAAAATAAAGTACACAATAAGTCAGGAAATCTTAGCATCGCATAACCACAGGAGATTTATTAATGCTTGCTATAGAAGATGAGAACAGTAGGAAAGAATATAAAGTACTAACATTGACAAGGGAGAACATCAGCCGGAGGTTTCTTGGCCTGCTGAAGCAGCTGGAGGCGGGCCACGGCGGTGTGTGCTTCGAGCTGGACGAGAGCGATGTCGTGTGGCCAGCCGGCGGCAGTGGTGGGGACGTGGACGGGTGGTCGGCCACGCCGGTGGTTGAGGCGGCGGTGCCCCCGCGGCGCGTCGCTCGGCGCACGCCGTGCCGCAGAGCTTCAAGCTGTCGTCGCTCCTTGCGGAGGGCGGCGGCGTCGGGGAGCTGTCATCGCCCTGGCCGTGCCTGTGAGGCCAGGTCACGGTGCCGCGGTACATCAAGGAAGAGGAAACCACATCAAGGAAGGAAAGAAAGGAAGAAGAAGAGGAGGAGGGGGGTGGATCAAGCAGGGGGAGCGGCGTACTGGAGCTGCTGGCGTTGCAGATTGAGCCACCGCGCATCGGATCCGCCTGCCAGAAAGTAAAGGGGCGACGGCGACGGGGCCAACGGAGAGGCAGCGACGGCCCGAGAGGGAGAGGCGCCGGTGACGCGGGTGAGGGAGAGGTGCCCACGAGGCGTGCGAGGGAGAGGCGGCGGCGGCCGGAGATGAGGCCACCGGCTGTGCGGCTGTGCGGCTGTGTGCTGTGTGGATTGGGTGCGTGAGAGGAGGAAAGGGAGTGGAGAGAGTGAGGGGCAGGAGTTGGTGGGTGCTGGTTGGCCGATGATGCGAGTGGGCTTGGGCTTCTTGGGGCCTTGGACCTTTGCTGTAAGAAAAAAAAATGTCTCAAAAAAATGTTGTACGAAAAAACATATATATTAAAGTAAAAAATGATATATATTAATTAAACATGGATCATCCAAATAAATCTTTTTTATAATTATTTGATATATTCAGAATATCACACAAAAAACACAATTTTGAGAGAAGAAACAAAGTATACTTAGTTTACGCTGGATTTCTTACATGTTTTTTACTTGGTTTATGTTGTGACTCCGCCGGGATCTAGGGATTGTGCGGAATGGAGAGAGTGACAGTGAGGGAGACTGGTGCTGGGTTGGGAGCTGGTTGGGCCGTGCTGGATAGCCGAGTTGGACTGATCGGCAATCCGAAGAAAAAATACATTAAAGTGTATATATATATATATATATATATATATATATATATATATATATATATATACTTATATATATATATTAAACATTGATCTTATGAATAAATATTTTTTATACTTATTAGATATATATTCAGAGTGTCACAAAGAAAATCAAAATTTTGAGAAAAGAAACCGAATATACTTGGTTTATGTTGGATTGCTTGCATGTTTTTATCTTTTGTCCGACAATTTTCCTTAGACTACATAAAAAAATTAAAAATTCTCAAAAAATATAAATAGATTAAAATGATTAAAGAAATTTCAGATGACATATTATTTATATATGAACATTATAGTTGGTTGTTTGCTCCGAAATAAATGCAACATCTTTGACTAATAATATGAAAAATAGTTTTTTCTTTTTTACAAGATAAAACAGCTGTGTTTGCTTCACTCTTGTTTTTATTATATATTATATATCTTTATATGATGCAGTAGAAAATATCATTTATATTTCATCACAGATAAAAAGTGATGGGTTCCGACATACCCACCGATGTAACGATGGCAGACCGAACTGAAACACCACGAGAAGAGGTATATAGCTAATCCTTCTTTGTCTGTGTCTTATACATGATAATACAAAATATTTATTTTTTACATATTATTATTTTTCAGCATATAGGAGGCATAGATATGGATTTTGGAGATGCACAAAAAGAACGCATCGACAAGGGTTCTGAAGCGGCGACGCTGAAAGGGGCCGAAAATTCACCGAGTTTTTCAAAACAAAATGATGTGGAGGCGGTGATATCTCATAAAAAACAAAAAAGGATGCCAATGTAAATGTTATTGCACAAGGTATTATTTTCAATGTTATTATCGATCTTTCCTTCGACATAATGCTTTTTGTATTCAACCAATTTGTCTTATTTTTTGTACTAATTTGGCTCGTTTTCGTATCATGCCGACAGACTATGTTTGTACTCCTAGAGATATTACAATCATCGAATCAATCATATCTGCCCCCAAGAAAACCATGTTCGTGGACATTGAAGATGCCTTATTATCAAACGACGATTTGGAATGCCTTATGAAGGATGATATATTCTTACACGATGGTGTAAGACTAATTGCATAAACTTTGTAATTAATAACATAAACAATATATAATATCGAAAGACATAGATATAATCTTCTAAATGTGGAGTTACAGGTGATAAATGCTTACATATATTGCATGTTGGCTCACGGCCATCTACGAGACAGGGCGGGTGGAAAGGTACATATTATTAGCACGTTCGTTTCTGGCCAGATGAAAGAAGACGGAGAAAAAGACATAGACCCATCAAAATATCGTCACATCGTACAACATGTTAATACTTATCTACAACAAGATATGGTTAGTATCGCCTCATTATCCATGCATATGATGATATTTTTTTAATTAATCCATGTGTATAATGATTTAATATTATTTGTATCTAATTGTGACTATGACTTATATGATATTTACACCAGCTATTCATTCCGATTAACATTACTCGGACTCATTGGTATCTGGCAGTCGTCAATGCCAACAAACGTGAGATTCAAGTATTGGATTCACTTGGTTCTCAGATCGAACGGAGTGACCTTACTACTACGGTAACTACTATTGTTTTTTGGTCCTCTTAGCATATGTTTTGTTTGCCTTAACCCCTACTATTTTTCATATATAAAATAGTTACGAGGACTTGAAAAGCGTCTGAAACTTGGAGAACAGAGTCCGGAGTTTAACAGAGATCATAAGTGGCTCGATCTCAATGTTACAAAATGGAATGTCGTAGAACAGTTTCACGAGGCAATACAAACGGATGGGTAAGCACTTGTCATAAATTGAGAAATATTGTGTTTGGTACTCATGAACACAAATATATCATATAATAGAAAATATTGATAATAAAATGTTGTAGTGTATCTATTAGTTGATGCAAGCAGGTGGGTATAATGAACACTATTATTTGTTCAAATGGTTCATTTATTTGATTCATCTGTGTGATATTCTAAAGCATTATTTTATGATATTATAGAGCATCATGTGGACTGTTTATGCTAAATTATATGGAATATTGGACAGCAGACGCATTAACAGATCAGTTGACCCAGGTATTTCATTTTTATACATTATCTCATCATTTTATCTCAATATATTATATCAATTTTGTCTTTTTATATCTTGCAGGAAGATATGAAACACTTTCCACGAAAATTAGTTGTTATTTTGCTCGATTCAGAACTGAATAAGCTAAAAGGATGTCTGATATACCATCAATCTGGCAATGAAGAAAGTTCATCTAATTCTGATCTCGAGCTCATGGATAATCCACCAGATGGAGTCAAAGACAAACGTCCTAGCCTAATCCCCATCATGCCCACGGATCAATGTGAATTACTTGCCGGCCTCTGCAACTACATCATGTCGATCGATGATGCCAAATGTTTGGAGTAAGTATCATTTATCAATATGTAATGTGCCAGTATACATTATTGTTATTCTTACCATCCAATTTTCAGGAAGGAATGGGTCCGAAGCTCGACACCTCGTCCAATGGGCTTAAGTCTCAAAAAACTTCAGGGCATACTTAACATGGAGCAGTCTATGGACAATGATTGTTTCAACATTGCCGTGCGTATACTGGCATGTGACGAGGGAGTATTGTTCACAGACCCTCCTATACACTACATGGATCTACAATTTTGTGTAAGTTATAAAAATTCTTCATTCAATATCATTAGTATCAACATGTTTCTAAATATATTTTTACTCAGTCCATGATGCGGGATTCAACACGAGATCAAAAGTTCTGCGATAAGGAAACTATTCAGAACTTGGCAACTTTGTTTGATAGCTGGCCTGGGATAGACAACAACATCTCATCGTGCAACATGGTAAGTAAGGTCTTTTGTCTATTGTTTATCATGGTTTATTGTTGTCTGTAATAGCTACCACTTGTAGATTTATCTTCCATATGAATCCATCGGTCGATACATCTTCTACGTCATCGACAAAGAGACACATCGTGTATCTATTCTGGACCCTATTCATACAGCACTCTTGTCGGAGATGAAAATTCTGAGGCACTTAGTGAAATTAAAAAGTTTTGCAAGGGAATTCAAAGAAGCACTCGAAATAAAGCAACCAGGATGGAAATCTGATATATCAAAATGGCAACGTTTATTTCCTAATGGTATTCCAACGAGCGTTGACGGGTAATAATTTTAGAATACAAATATTTTTTTTTGTTATCACCATATTTAATACAATAACAATTTAGGAAATTGCAGGGATTTGTCAGGCTATTTTGTCTTTCATTTTATGCTATTGTGGAACGGTAAAGAACTGGCGAAGCCAGTTTGTGCGGTGAGTATTGTGCGTTACACATGTTTTTAAACCTTCCACGTGAAGTATTCGTGCTAACTACATATATTGCTTTTGCAGGATGGGTATGAGTTGAGGAAGCAGTTTTTATTATACTTGCTCAAACATCATGCGAATGAAGCTAAAGACAACTTGCCTGATATTGTGAGACAATTTCTTAAGTGCATCAAGTAGATCTCAATAATTTGTAATAGATTTTTAGTTGGATCATTACTTTATATGTATACATTGTTAATGTGCTATTTTGTTATCACTTTACATTACAAGTTAAGTGGACTTCAATTATTATGCAATTGGGACTGTGTTATATTGTCTCTGTCTATGACTATTTCAGAAGCCCGTGGCAACCCACGGGCATTCTACTAGTTTGAATCTAATGGGTTGGTTCTGAATCTTGCAAGCTGGGAATCATTGTGATGTGTAGGCATCTTTGTTTTACTTATTATTTCAATCTTATTGGTTGGTTCTGAATCTTGCAAGCTGGGAAACACAGCATGATGATGCAGAGGACAGCAACCATAACAAGCTGTTCAAACTTGGTAGAATTGTCTGTGAAAGTGCGGCAAATGAGCCTACCGTTTGTGTCCTGAGAATAATAATTCTAATTGCTGTGCATGTTGATCCTATGGCACTGATAGAACGAGCCAATGTTTTGCTTGTTTTAAGAATAAATTTTAATTAAAGCTATAAAATTTATGTAAAGTGACCACTAACACTTGCTATTATAGTACCAATACAGACCGGCTCGTGAACCCGAGGGGGCATGTTCTGCCGGGCGTGCAACGGGCGAGGGAGGGGTAGTAACTGTTGTCGCTTGTACACACTCAGTTTACTGTTGGATGCAGTTCCCCAAGAGCTGAAAAACGAACTGCTGCCGCTGCCTATCGACTCGTTCATCATTGATTGCAGTTCCCCAAGATTGAAAAAACGAACTGCTGCTGCCGCGGTGCCGCCCCCTAGTACCCCACTACACAACGATTGTCTTCATCTCCCCTTGCCCCCAATCCCCACAAAACGAGAACCGTGACATCAACTCTGCTTGAGAAGAGACTCCAATGGCGACCCGAGGTGTGAGCCTGCTGGATATGGACTTCAGCAAGGAGTTCACCTTTGAGTTCGCCGTTCAGACCCATGGCAGCACCAAGTTGAATGTGATGTACACCAATGATCCGGACTCGGTGAAGCTCTGCCTCGCCAAGTTCAAGTAGTACCTACAGGAGGAGAAAGCACAAGGGCGCGGGACTAGACCTTGTGCCCATCCATTCGTCTCCTGACAGGGACCAGTGGATCGCCGTCGCCCAGGTATGCGTGCGGGATGAGGTTCTCGTCTACCACTGTTGTAGGGCCATCAAAAGTCCTAGAGCATTCGCCCGTTTCATCGGCACCGCCGACTGCACCTTCACTACGGTGGAGAGCAGGAAGAACGTGACTGTGCTTTACGATTCGGCCATCTGGTGCAACAAGCTTGTCGACATCCAGAAGCAATACAAGATCATCGACAACGGGTAGGAGAAGGACTCCGTGGTTGACCTCGCCGCGACCATCATCGAACCCTGCTACGCTAACATAAAAGAAGACGTCGATACCAAGGACCTGAACACATGGGAGGTACCTCTAAATCTAGCCTACAAAACCTACGCGGCCAAGGACGCATACGCATGCTACGGCATGTACAGGCGGATCTTGGACATGAGGGCGTGTCTGCTTCCCGTAACCGACGAGTACACGGATAGCCACAGCGTCATGATTAAGCGTGCCAGGAAGGTCTAGATGATGTACTTTTCTGTTTAAGCACCTTTATCATCTCGGTGTTTCATGCATTAGCCTATGTGTCGTAATTATCTATTTTGTCCGAAATATTTCATCTAAAAACCCATTAACCTGTTTGCTTTTTTTGAGTGGCTATTTGCTTATGTATGTAACTAGTTCACTGGGCTACCGTGCTTTGAATCTCCTTCCTCCCAACATATTCCCCTTCTCAGGTGGATCCAGCAGGTCTCGTACACAGACATCTCAGACCAACCACCTATCCATTTGTATTTCTTTATTTTGTTCAATCTTTCGTCCTCTTCCTACAGCGGCTGGCGGCGCTGCCGTGCACGCCTCAGTGACCCATCCTAGCCTATGGCGCTGGCTAGGCCATCCCTCTACTCCCACACATTCTCCGGCGGCGGCAGCTCCACCGGCCCACCCTGCACCCGAACAAGTCAACCCTCATACTCCCCTCCGCCTGCGTCTTCCCCGGCTCCGGTTCGTTCCGGTCCGAGGTCTCGACGTCGTCCTCTGCCTTGGTGCTTTCGGCGCGGTGCCGCCATCTGTCGTTCCCAACATGGTCAACAAAATGAGAGGAATCGGGAGATGACTGTTCGTCGAGAGGCTGACAGTTCGAGCCCACCAGGTTCATGGCCTAGGTTTTGTTGTTTAACACTCGCAGCCCACGACATGCAGACACAGTTGATCCAGCAGGTTTCAACTTTTTTTTGGGGTCTAGTAGGTATCAAGCGGCATCTGGGCCTCCCTGCCTAGCTTGTCTATAACATCAGCAGCCCAAGTTATGTTTGTTTTTTCAAGACAACGCACAGCTCATTTCTATTTTTCTATAAGAATGCAAAACTGAACCTATGTTTTCCCTTCAATAATAGTATATATATATATACTTATATTTATATTTATATCTTATTTATTATATATATATAACAGAAACAACATAAGGTTCCGTTAAACCTGTCGTTCGTCCAACCATTGTATAGACCTTCCCACTTCCTTTATTTTTTGTTTTTATTAATCCTATATCTGAATTTTCTCCCACTTTCTTTTTCGATGTAATCTGAGTTTTCTCCCAGTAGTTTTCCCTAGAACCAACTCTACTGTCCCACGTCTAGCCTAAATAATAATAATACCCCACGTCCTATTAACTCATCAAATTAAAATGATATTTTATTTCGTAAATCGAAAGTTCTTACAAAATAATAATAATAATTGTTTATATATAACTTGGCAAGTTAACTCCTGGTGATTGCGTACGTAAGCTTGCAATGATTTTACTGACCAATCAGTAATAGACGTGCAATCATGTGTTTATGTTTTTATAACATTTCTCCGTCCAGCCCAACATGATATTTTCACCCAGCCCAGCAAGTCCGTGGATTTTGAAAAAATGCAAATGGGCTTTAAATTCTAACATAATATATAAACAGGCTGCATAGACTCTACATCATTGTTTCACCCAGCCCACCAAATGGACTAAAAAAACCAAATGGACTGGCTGACATGTGGGCCAGTAGATAGAAGCCTAAGCACTTTCGCAAAAAAAATACAAAGGTCGAAGCCTAAGCAAGGCGTTCGATTTACATCCAACGGCCGGCATTCTTCTTCAATCTCTCGTCTTCTTCCTCCAGTGCTGCCGGGACCGCCTGCTCCAGCCTCCGGAGTCCAGCGGTGCTGTTTTGCGTGCCTTGCAGCGAAACGCTACCCCACCGACGGCCATGCCATCCCTCCACTCCTCCGCACCTCCTGTTATTCTCTGCCGAGTGTAGGCCCACCCCGCACCCGAACCAGTCAAGTTTCCCACTCCTCTCCATCTGTGACTCAACTGCTGTGTCTTCCCCATCTCCGGGTCATTCCAGTCTGGGGCCTCGCCGTCGTCCACCGGCCTTGGTGCGCTCGGCACGGTGTGGTCAACATGGTCAATAAACGAGAGTCATCGGAAGATGACTGTACGTGAGAGGCTGACAGCGGGGACGCACCACGCCCATGGACGCATGCATGCAACTGCATCCTTTTTACCCTAAAAAATAATGTTTTCTCCCCTTGACAGCTGGGACCCACCAGCTATATCTTTGCACGCAAGGAAGTGCGTTCTTATTATGGGCAAAATAAATGATTCCTCCCCCTGACAGTTGGGACCCATCAGCTATATCTTCGCACGCAAGGAAGTACCTCCTTATCCTCCCTGACAGCTAGGACCCACCGGGTCGAACCGTACATAGGGTTGTCTCTCTGGCAGCGAATGTGTACATATATACTGGTCGATCGGCCTCTCTGCAAGGATGAACCGTGGCCGAGCAAGGAGCGACACGTGTGACGTAGCAGTTGAGGCAGTCCTGTATAAATTATGTACACGTACGTACAGCCACGCTGCAAGAAAGTAAATACGGCTACGTACGTACATACGGGCGGGGTCTCGAACGCGTACAGCGACGGCGTCCTGTTCATCGGCAGCCAACCGGCTGGGTCGGAATGGAGAAACTGCGTCATGTTCATCGGGACGGAACGGAATGCGTCGTGTTCATCGGGAGCCAACCGGCTTGGACAGAACAGCCGAAACGAGGTCTGGCGTACCGCAGAACGGAGGAAACGGCCTTTTGTTTGAAGGCGTACGGTCGAAACGGGGTACTGATCATCGGGAAGGGTCTGGCGTACCGCAAAATGGAGGAAACGGACTTCTGTTCAAGGGCCTACGGTCGAAACGGGGTCCCGTTGATCGAGAGGGGTCTGGCGTACTACAAAACGGAGGAAACGGACTTCTGTTGGAGCGCCTACGGTCGAAACGGGGTCCTGTTCATCCACCGTCTACTGCCTCGCTCCAGCCTCCACTGGCTACTGTTCATCCACCGTCGACTTCCTCCAGCCTCCACCAGCTACTGTTCATCCAGCCTCCACTGGCTACTGTTCATAGAGCCTCCACGGGGTCCTGTTCATCCACCCCCAACCGGCTGGGGTGCGGAAGCCTCCTTGGGGTCCTGTTCATCCAGCGGCAATGGCCTACTACCACGGGGTCCTATTCATTTAACCCCACCGGGAACTGTTCATCCACAGCCAACCAACCGGCTCGACTCACCACGTCTCGACTCGTTCTACGTACCGCGCACATGGTAGCAACGGTCACTGTTCATCGAGAGGCAACCCGACACTGGCTGGCTACATCTCGCACGGGGGCTCGATCGTCTTTAGTAAGTAGCAGCAGTGATCGATTGCTCGGGTTCAGTTAGCAGCAGCAGTGAAGGAATCGCTCGGGTTCAGTCAACAGCGAATGAATCGCTCGGGTTCAATTAACAGCCAAGGGATCGATCGCTCTGGTTTAGTAAACGTAGCTAGTGCGATTGCTCGGGTTCATTTAGCCAATGCCTCGCACACACATGCGTACACGAGAGAAACGCGCAAACCTCTGTGCATCGCTTGGCCCCGACCACCCACTGTAACCGGGAACTCCCCGATATTTTCCTCGCCCTCACTTCTACCATGATTTTTTCCATCATGGACGGCCCAAAGAATGTTATGCAGGTGCGTCCCCGGCCCGCCCAGGATGAAAAGCGCATTTTCTGTCATGATTTTTTGTCATAGAAGTAGGAGCCCACCACATCTATGATGATACGTGCTTTTCTCACAATTATCATCATAGAAGTGTCATAAGCATGACTGAAAAACATTTCGTTCGGCCCAAAATGTCACGGATGTGTCTTTTTTTTGTAGTGATTGTTGTCAGGCGTGTTCTCGAGGGTGTACTTCACCACAACAATTTCCTAGTTGTTGTAAAGCTTCTCGACAAATCTGATGCGGACTGTCTTCATCATCACGTTTATGAGTGGAAAGACCACTCTGTTAGGTTCTCTAAGGTTGACTTGATGGCAAAGGTGCCGGTAGACATCGCTCACGAAGTACATGGCCTAGAAAGTTATGTGGGGTACATCCCGTAGGTCAGTGGCAAGAAATAGTCTGCAGAGTTTAATTAGTGGAACTTTGCTTGTCTGTAGTAAGTACTACTATTGTTCAGTACTTGATTTGTCTGTGTGAACCCTGTATTGTTTAGTACTGCCGCTTTTGTTGTGTGGTGAGTCCTGAGAACAGTCTATGTTAATGTTTGTCCACTCAATTCAGTCTGTATATTTTGAAGTATGCAGATCATCTTTTTTGTGAGGACGGTTTATCAATTATGGTTACACTCCAATATCTGTACGCATTACAGGGTTTATCGCACCCACCAGGATTTCCAGTCCATTGGATGTTCGCTCCAAATGAGTTGTCATGACCTTTGGACTGTCCTGCTTGTGGGAGTAAGTGGGGCCCTGCATGCCACCCGTAATTGGACGATCAACCTTCTATTTAGAGCTTGAACTTGGTGATATCCTGGTAAGGATTCACTCGTGTCACATCAAGTAAATCTTATTGATTTACTGTCATGTTTTCTTACTTTTGCTGCAATTTTATGATGCAGGTTTTGCCATGTCACATTCGTTACAGAATAAACCGTTTGGTTTCCTCTATGATGGTTATTTTAGCAGGTTTCACTTCTTATGACGTGTCAGTAACGAAGGCACTATCCATCACTTATATTATAGGACACAATTGGATCAGTCTGTTATCTAAGTACAATCTGAAGCCCTGTGATGAACTGCAGTTTGTTTTAACAAACACACCACAATTAGTCCTTCTCGCGTTTAAAAGAAGTGAAGAAAAAGACTGGATCCAGGTCACGGAGCCTAGCGAAGTTAGAGAGCTAAAGTATGAAATCATAGCAGACCAGAGACGATCATTGCTGTCTCACACATCGGTACCACCTTCAGCATCGGATCGAACACCGGCACCTACTCCAACGGCACTGGCTCTAGCATTGACAGTGGCAACAACTCAGTCTGATCCACCAGAGGATTCGGCACTGACCACGTTAGTGGATCAGGCTCATCTACTAGAGGATCGGGCACCGACACGGGCACCTGCTCCGACACCGGCACCAGCTCCACAAGGAGCACCATCTCCAGCAGCAGCGACGGCACTACTAGTTGCACGGCACGGGCACCAGCAACGGCTCTGGCACTTGCACCAACACTTGAAGTTGCACTTGCATCTGCTCCAGCCCGAGCAGCAGCAATGGAACCAACACTTGCACCAGCAACAGACTGGGCCGCAGTTTGCACTGCATATACCAAAGTCCTTACAAAAACTGACATCTCCACCTTCTTGGTAAGCATTGGCAGCCCACGTGCTTCATTCTTTTTTCTTTCCATGTTATTTCACATGATTCACTGTGTTGATCTAACTGTTTGTGTATGTCTTCTTGTTTGCAAACAGAGAATTCCTAGAGCAAAGAGGGAGTCGTTCAATAATCCGGGCGACCGTGGCCAAGTTTCTCTTACCATGAGCAGCCTTGGTGTGAATGAACCTGCTCAATATACCGTAAGTACAAAGGATGGTCGCATGATGATTGATGGTAAAGGATGGTCAAGGTTCAAAACTCTATCAAATCTTGCGGTTGGGGATGATGTCAAAATCGAACTTTCTTGACAAGGAGAGCTGGTCCTAATCAACTTTGAAATTCTTCAGTAGCAGCATGCAACTGCCGAACTAATCTATCCTCCGACAGCTTTTGATGTAATAATATGGCATGGTGAAATAAGTGTCCTGTGTGTATAAGTAGTAAGACAATATTATTTATCATGAAGGGTATCGTGAAAGAATTGCAACTCTGATTGCTGGTTAGGAACTGCCATTCGATTTCATTCTAACAGCTGTCGTGCTTTATTTAATTTTCTGTATTCACCTTGCGACAGCATCTAAAACCAGCGCTGTACCGATCACTTGCAATTTTTACCGGATTAAATGCGCTGAGTTAGAACACATGGGCCCCCAAACATGCAGGCCCACCGGCCCGTGGCCCAAACTCCAGACCCGTCATCCTATCTGAGTATTTTATTCTCATCTGAACCCCATACTATGTTATATATATTCCCCTTGAGTTTCTTATGTATAAAGTTGTGATATAAAAGATTTTTATATTTCTTTACAGAGGTAGTATCTCTCTATTAAAAAAATATTTATGTGTAACTAGTTACTCCTTCCTTTGTACTTACTTTCGCTGGTATGCGGGGCATCCGGCAATGGGGTCCACGTGCCATGCACCAAATTAGAGTGCACAACTACACGATAGACTCACCCCGATCGTAGTGCCACAGTAATGCCCATTGAGCCGTCTAATCACAAAACCCCCACCTTTCCGGCAGTAGCAGTAAGCTGGGCGGATGAAGCAGCAATATTTCACTGGGCCTGAATCCCCTTCTCCCTCATCTGCTTGTTCAGAGAAAACATCCTCTCGGTGATTGCTTAGGGTTTTCTCATGGAGAACCACGTACGAATTCTTCATCCATCCCCGATAAATCCTAGTCCCTTGGTCGCCTATAATCCTAGGATGGCAGCCGCCGCCGTTGATGCATTTTTCTTCCTACTGAATATAGTGTGTTTCATTTGCAGTGCCCAAAGTGCGAGGACCCAACAGGTTTCTGCGCCCTCGGCAAGACGCCACACTTGTTCCTTCTCATCCTAACACTGGATTTTAAAACACGCATAGTATGTTCCTACAATCCTCTTTTCTATCCGGGAGGGTTGGGGTTTTTGAATATGCTGTCGACTAATTTGGAAATTTGAATTGCTATATTTGGATAAAAGGTACTAGTACCATGGTCAACACTGACCTGAAAGAGAACATTATTTCTAGATTTGGATAGTGAATAAATTGTGTTCTCATATTATTTTTCCTGTAGTGCATCCCTTGCTTTGCTAGAACACATGTACTCGAGATGGTCGGCCTTGCCATAACTGAATACACCAGTTTAATGGTCATGTTGAAGGCACGCCATCGATATAAGTTACCAGTTGGGTTCAAGAACCAAGAAGATCGCTGCTTTTTTATGGCCGAACTATGATAAACTTTCTCAAGTGTTACGGACTGAAAGTTGGCACACGAGTGTTGATGGAAATAGCAGAACCTGGTCTCATCTTCGCAATGACCTTCCACCCCGACGTCATTCCAGTAGTTCATCCATGTTATTTTTGTATCTGGTTCTTGCATGTTGCCTCGATTACTTCTTAATCCACCTATTCTGTCTAACTAATCACAATTTGACTTTACAAGTAGCAACAATTTGTGATTCCCTTCTCTCACGAAGATGCTACTTCTAACTAATATTTCTTATAATTGGTGGCACATGTAGGTTATTACAAAGTTCAGGACACTACTCGTTTGTTATTTGATAAGAACTCGACTATTACTGATGGCACTAAAGTTGACTAGGACGACATCCACCAGTTCGTACACTTTATTGATCATCTTAAGGTCCTTGTGGGGCATTTCAATGGTGGAAGGCCACGTGGGATATGTGTGCCACTGGTGCACACATTGAACAGGTCCAACTGTGTCAAGAAACTTATGGTACGAGCCGTTTTATGTTATATATATTGTTCATAAACTCTTGCTTATACACAGTTTTACAGCTGCGATCTTCTTGAAACAAAAACTGCCCAGTTTTATTGTTCCTATACAGATTCCTGACCATGGTCGGGTCAGACTTGCGCTTGGTCACAACATAATGTTTATGTCGACCTACTCCATTTCCCTTGGAGGTGAAAAGATACTTATTCATGGGTGGTCTCAAATAATGAAGGCCTGTCCATCTTGGAGAATAGGACAAAAGGTTATGCTCATGCTTTTCCATGGCTCTGAAGCGAATATCCTGTTTATTGACCACATTGCGAGATGAAGCCGCTTTCAGAAGGTTGTGGATGCGCGGGGTGGCGCCTGGGCCTTGTCTTGGGGCTTGGTGGCCTAACCCTTGGTTAACTACAGGCAAAGTAGCACTGTTTGAGGCGTGCTTTGTATGGTTGAACCTATATAAGTACTCATACTGCTTTCAGCTATGGTTGTTAAGTGCCCCGGCTGGTTTCAGTTAAGGTTGTTATGTACTCCTGCTGCTTTTACAGTCTGTCATGTTTCTTCAGTCTCGTCTTCCTCTAGCCGCCAAAACCAAACCAGCGCCGGCGGGGCCGTCTGCTCCCGCCTCCCATGGCTAGCTGTGCCTCAGCGCACGCATCGCCGCCCCACCGTCTCCTAAATTGTTAACGCCGACGTATGCCCCACCCTGCACCCGAACCAATCAACCCTTGTACTCCGCTTCGCCCGCGACTTCACCGCCGCATCTTCCTCAGCTCCTATTTGTTCCCGTCAGAGGCCTCGCCTTCATCCTCCGCGCGCTTTGGTGCGCTCTCCGCGGCGTCGCCCTCTCGCGTTGTCAACATGGTCAACAAACAAGAGGAATCAGGAGAGGACTGTACTTGGAGAGGATGATAGTAGGGACCCACCATGTCCATGGCCGTATGCAAGCAAGTTCCTTATTTTTTGTTATATACTCCATTATCAGCGTATAGAAAAAGAAAATGCTTCCTCCTAGTGGTTTGCTGACATCTGGGACCCAGGACATTGTCAGCATATAGTCAATAGACAAGAGACCAACACAAGAGTGGCTGACAACTAGGACGTAGTTGCTCGAGCAGTGTTTTTTTTGTTATTATTGAGATGGCGTAGGGTTTCAATTGGGCTGTGGCCCATCTAGCCCAGGCTTCTTTTTACGTTCACAACATGACCAGCCCAGCTATTTTTTCTTTGTGAAAATGGCTAGCCCAGTTTATTTTTTCTGAAGAATACCCAACCCAGGCCTACTTATTTTTCTCCGCCCTGCTGGGCGGCAACTCTTTCAAGACGGCTGCAAATCTTAAAAGTAATATGAAATGGGCTGTAAATATAAAAAACACACGACAAATTGGCAATTACATTCAAATTTCTGAATTTTTTCACATTTTCAGATTCCAATTTCATTGGGCTTTAACCTAATTTAAATATATGTTCAAAGTACTTTAAATCTGGCTCGACATTTCGGTATTAAAAATAGTTTGGACCCCACCAAAATATACGAAATTTCGTTTAAATTTTTAACCCTGGCCCTGGCCAACAAAAAGAAAACGGACTGCAATAAATTGCATAAGAAGTTGCAAATGAGCTGTAAATTATTAAAAAAATAGGAAATGGGCTGACTTGTGGGCCTATTAAGTTGACGCGTATGCAAGATTTTTTTACTTATTATATACGTCAACAAACGATGCTAGCAGAAGTGACCGTTGGATGTCAATCCAACGGCCGTCGTGCTTCTTCAATCTTTAATCTTCCTGCTCCAGCCGCCAAATCCAGCGCCGGTGGGACCGCCTGCTCCCGCCTCCTGTGGTCGGCAGTGCTGCCGCGCAGGCCTCACCGCCCCCTACTACTCCCACCACTGGCCAGGCCATCCCTCTGCTCACCCATATCCCTCCACTACTGTGGCTTCGCCGCCTCCGGGTCATTCCCTTCCTGGGTCTCACCGTCGTCCACCGCGTCGGTGTTCTCGGCACGGCGTGGTCAATGTTGTCAACAAACGACAACATCGGAAGAGGGATGTACGTGGAGAGGCTGACAGTTGGGACCCACATGGTCCATGGCCGCACGCAAGCAAGTACCTCCTTATTATGCCAAAAAAAAGAATCCTCCCCATGACAGCTGGGACCCACCAGCTATATCTTCGCACGGAAGGAAGTGCCACCTTATTAAGTGAAAAATAACGATTGCTCTGCATGACAGCTGGGGCCCACCAGATTTGGAGGCTGACTTGTGGCCCTACTAAGTTGATGCGTACGCAGGGCTTTGTTAACTTAGTCAATAAACGATTCTATCACGAGTGACCGTTGGATTATTAACATCCAACGGTCGTCCTGCTTCTTCAACATCTGATTTTCTTGCTCCAGCCATCCAAACCACCGTGTGCTACTACCTCCCGTGGCCGGCTATGCTGCCGCGCAGGCCTCATTGCCCCCTCCTACTCCCACCGCTGGCCAGGCCATCCCTCTACCCACCCGCACCCCCTGTTATTCTGTGACGAAGGCAGCCTCACACCGCAGCCGAACTAGTCAACCCTCGTACTACCCTTCGTGTGTTCCCAGGCTCCGCGTCGTTCCCTGCCTCACCATCGTCCACCGCCTGGGTGTTGTCAGCGCGGCGTGGTCAACGTGGTCAATGAATGACAGCCATCGGAAGAGGACTGTACGCGGTGAGGCTAACAGCTGGACCCGCCAGGTACATCTTTGCACACAAGGAAGTGCCTCCTTATTACGCGCAAAAAAAATGAATTCTCCCCCTGACAGCTCGGACCCACCATCAATAACTTCGCACGCAAGGAAGTGCCTCCTTATCCTCCCTGACAGCCGGGACCCACCCGGTCGAAGCGTGGAGATTTTGTGCGGTCAGAGATTCATACAGACACAAAGGGGCCCCTATTGTTGTAGAATACTTAAAGGCTTCTACAAAATAGAATTGATAAGTAAGATGACGGAAGTCCATGAATGCCGGCCAAAGAAGACCACTATGGAAGTGAAAGGGGAGGGCAAGAGCGGTTCGAAGACCATAGCCCGATGTGGGTACATTGGCGTCATCGTCGTATGAAATTCACGCACAAAGGGCGCCGCATCACTCTCAATGGCATTCAAGATAATCCTTCCTGCCGTCCAATCTCTGTCCGTAAGCTGCAAGGATTGCTGAAACGGGGTGCTGTTAGCCAGTGTGTGCAAGTGCGTCAGATTCACCAGGAGCATGATCTGCAAGCAATTACTCTGGATGCTGATCCTGCAGAGCAGACACCTCCAGCTGTTCAAGAACTGCTACAGGAGTTTGATGCTTTGTTCCGGGAGCCAAAGGAATTACCCCCTCGTCGTGCCTGTGACCACCAAATTCCGTTGGTGCCAGGTGCAGTGCCAGTCAATGTCCGGCCATATAGATATGCACCCCACCAGAAAACAGAGATTGAGAAGCAAATCTGTGAGATGATGAACAATGGCATTATTCGTCGCAGCACGAGCCCCTTCGCTTCTCCAGTGCTCTTGGTTCGTAAGAAGGATGGATCCTGGCGCTTTTGAAATATCCTATGCCAGTCGCGGGTTGTCCCAAGGTCAACGTAGGTTCGCAAGAGAAAAAGAGGGGGGTACCTTGTCTGTCGGTCGAAGAAGGCAACAAACAAGTGGAAGCAACCGATGCTTTGGTCATTCTACTCCTTGATGCCAGTCTGTGCTTGCTGTCATGCTGGCAAAAGCGGGGGTTTCGGCCGGCTTTACCTACTATTGGATTTGAACCAATGACTCTCGCCGTATGAAAGCGATACTCTAACCGCTGAGTCAAGTAGGTCAAGCTGAGTCAAGTCAGAGAAAATCGAAAAAAAGAGAAAGCCAACCAAAGCGCAACCAGAGTTCTCTGCGGGGTGGAGCGCTAAGAAAGAGAAAGCGTTATCGCTATACGAAATGAAGCAGCGGCTAGCACACTAAGATAAACCACTTGGTTTAAAAAACTGCTTAGTGGCGTGTGATTTCAACACTATTCCAGAGGTATATGACAAAAATTGTGGGAGAGACCTCTATGTTCCTCAGCTTAAATCATTCTATGATTGTTTACAATTCTGTCATCTATTTTACATGAGGGCTAGAGGGTGGTCTTGGAGCAAGAAAAGTGTTGAGTCCAGGCGCATTATGGTACGACTGAGACTGAGTTGGGCAGGAGCAAGCGGTTGGATTGGCCTGACTCTTCAAGACCAAAGATACTCGGCTTCCTCTTCATCAAGTCACGAAATTCGACCCTTAGTTAGCAGCACCAAAACTAGAGCAGGCCCAAGACAAGCAAGAACAGTCAGTCAGCACCGATCAGGCAGGAAGCAGACAGTAAGCTAAGAATACTGGAAGAAGGTGGTCGCTCAGCCAAAGCCCTAGTTCAACCAGAACAGTAGGGAAAGCGGTAGAGGCCGCTCCGTAGCTTTGGTCGTCGCACTCTAATCCGCTTTAGAAGAAGCAGCTATTCTATTGCTTGGCTATAAAGCCTATAAGTAAGAACTCTGGGGAAGGAATCCGATCTGCAGATGAAGCAGAAGCAGGCAAAAGGCGAGCGCACAGCGAGGAATTTTCCATACTAGATCGACTCAACATTACCGAATCTACTCTGAGACTCTCTTCTCTTCATGGTTGGCTGTAAAAAAAGAGTCTCTTTAGTCCCCAACTCTATGGATTTTACTTTTTGGCTCAACACCCTGCTCTCGACGTTTGCTCGGGACGGGAGGCTATGAAATAGTTGAAAGCAGATGCAACATTAAAGAAAGTCAATCCAGTAGCCTTAAGTCGTACCGAACACTATGTCCTAATAGTAAGGGATTTCTTTCAACCCGGTGCCCTTCCTTCGCTAGAAAAATTCCTAAACCTACCATCGAGAAAGCTGGAAATCCTACCGGTGATGCGGTAACATTTGGAAATGAACCATTTCGATGATACATCATTTCAGGAATTTCCTTTCACAAACGCTCTATTAATAAAGTATTCCGTTCCCATTGCTAAGGGGCTTTGAACACCTCGGGTGCGCGGTTACTCTCGGATGGTTCACGGCAATTCCAGGTAGTTTCTACTAATAGCTCATTTTCCTGTATCGATAAGAGAAATGGCATCATGTCTTCTTCCGTAGCCTGAACTATCCAACTGGACTCCGGCTATGCAGATTGCTTTCTTCATTTCAGTTGGGTAATTCGACCGTCCACCTTCCATACAACTTGAGTTGGCTTTGATCGATTGCTTGGTGTCACGCTATTTACTACTACGGTTAGCGAAATTCGTTCATGTTATTTTGTAGGAATAGAGATTCTCAGCCATCATATCTTGTTCACCCTTGGCCATGTCTCCTTCCGAGAATGAGTTGGTTTGGGGAGATCATTAGGTTACTGAGATCGAAGTAGTGAGGCTGCTTGAGTGCCATCGAAACCCATTTGAAATTGCAATGACATATTGAAGTAGTAGTTCGTTCAGCACCCGATTAGGTATCTGGAAATAGTTCCTTAGCTCTTTTCTAGTTCGTTAATGACCTCAGCGGTTGAAATGGAATTGGATCCCGGCTTGTTAGTTAATAGAATCTAAATGAGATTGAATGGAAATGTTGGTAAACCGAGGGGTGCATCATACTTTTCAATAGATGTTGGGGTTCCTAAACCATAAGGATTCTCTTTTCATAGAACAAGGCCTGCCAATCGATCTCCTAGGCTATAATCCAAGGGATAGCTTAACATGCATCTCCTAGATGGAAGTGTGCGACAATAACTTTGAGCTCCTGTAGTCTTTGATCCTTGATCTGAAGAGGTAGGCAGCTATGATAAAGAAGCCAAGGGATGAAGTGATTGTGGTTGGCGTGCCACATGGAAACTAGATAGGTGGAAGCTATTTTAGACGACCTTGCGGGTCATCCTAACATTGAAATGAAGCTATTCGAGCAGACAGTGAATAAAGCTATGAATGGGGGTAGCTTTACGAGGCATAATGCCGGTGTGCACTTTTCTTTTCTCAAACTGTGGTTGATCCTCTCTAAATCAGAGGTCAACATTTCTTTGCAATGAACGTTTATTAGGTCTGGAAAACCTTGTTAGGTGCACTCGTAGGTGAGCTCAAAGCGAGGATTCATGCGTTCTTTCTTCTCAAGAAGACGGAATGATTGCTCGGTATGATATAGATTCTTAGCCAGGGGTTTGGTAGCTTATGCCCCCTAGTTTGCAACGTAGAGCAGAAATGGTTGAAACGGCTCCCATTGTGTGTGGGAATTCTTTCAAATGTGCATGGCCTCTCATATCTTGAATCGCTCATCGGATTGTTCGGGAGCTATTGACTTGGTCATCATTTGATTCCACTTCCTCGCCTTTAGTTGGAAGGTTCCATTTGTCATAAATTACTTGTCAAAGATGGGATATCTTGGCTGCCGTGAATGATACTGAGCTACCGGATCTCGGGACCATGGTGAATTATCTACCATGCAATGGGGTCTGCTTTGTAAAACAAGTAAAGTGCACGAAGACGTGTCAAAGGGAAGGAATAGAACTTGTTTGGCTGTTCGACCCGCGTCGGTTGTTGATATTGGATGAGATAGCTCGAGAAGGGAACAAAGAATTCCAACTGGCTGTGGCGAGCGCTCTCCTACTGTTAGTGGCTTAGCTTCGGGGCTCGACTCCTCGATGGAATAAAGATAGAGCTATTAACCCATACGCCCTCTTGTTTAAGGTTTCATAGTTTAGGCAACTACAATTCTTGTTTGTATTAGAATGCATAGTTGTTTGAAACTAAAGGAAAGGAATGCTGATTCGAATAGGGATAGGTGATATCTTTGATAGGTCCCCGGTTGTTAGATTGAGGGAAAACCTAGTGTTAGATTAAGGATTCCCCTGATCAAAAGCGGATTTCGTTGAGAAGATGTCATGGTTGTCGGGGATCCAAAGTAGTTTCTCTTTCTCACCAGCAAAGCATAGAATATGGAACAAAGAAATGGTGTATAATACCCGTATTCCAATAATAAATCACTTAATCTGCTGCCCATGTTGAAAAACCTCTTACTTGTACGAGCTATGGTACTGGCGTACCTCTCAAGTTGTGCCCCGAGGCCAGTTCATCATCTTGATCTTTTGGTTAGTACGAACGATGAAGGAGCAGATACCGGGGTTCTTGCTTGCCTTGTCTCTGACTGCGACTTGCCTAGGTATCCACCTTAGGCGCCGCTCTCTTGTTTCACTCACAATTCCGTAGTTGACTGAGCAATTTCGTCATTTCCAAAAGTGCACTTCGTTTTTCACTGGCTCGGGCGTACCCCGACCGAAGGGAGTGAAATCGGTGCCTTTTCTTTCCCATGCAAATTCATATGGCACTTCCCACAAGCAAGGGATGAGCAGGAGAAGGAAAGATTTTTGAATATCTATTGCTTCGAGACTCCACTCACCATGTCAGTAAACCTTATAATAGTTATGGCAGGCAGGAGGTGATAAGAAAGTAATTGTAAACAGCCATCCAATTGATAATATTTCCTACGGAAAGATCTGGGCTTGCATACGTTTTCGAGTAACCCAGAATGAATGCATTCTTCTTTACTACCATTATAACCATCGGTAAGCCGATCTATCGTCAAGGGTCCCTATCGCCAATTCTCGCCATTAGAAATAGGCCTTAGAATCGCATCCTTTTTTCTCTTAGTAGAAGTCCCATATCTGTCTCATCGATCCGGATATAACGCATTGCTCGAGCAAAACATCTTCCTTTTGCGGAAGGATCGGCAGGTATGAGGGACACATATTTGAAGCCCTCGGACACAGGCTCATTAGGAAAGAATTGACACTTTTGGCCTTCATCGTCAGGCCTAGGCCTTAGGTTTACCTTGCTCTAGCGCAGTCATATCCAAATTCAAGATCAATCGGAGAAGCTGGCCCTTCGCCTCGAGGAAATCCCTCTGGAGATTCAACATACCCGGAACTGGCAGATACTAAAGACTAAAGTCAATGGCATTCGGTTGGATAATCTACTTCGACTTCGCTATGAGGCTTTTATTCTGAGTATAGAAACGGCATCGGCATAGGAAATCGTACATCAACACCTCAAACGGAGGTTATAGAAGAGCTACCCACTGGCATACTCCCTTTTCGCCAAGGAGTTTAGCTTGCACAGAGCTAGAGGAGAGAAACGTCCAACGCTGGCAAGTC
The DNA here is from genome assembly GCA_011799875.1 of Thinopyrum elongatum. Lineage (NCBI taxonomy): Eukaryota > Viridiplantae > Streptophyta > Magnoliopsida > Poales > Poaceae > Thinopyrum > Thinopyrum elongatum. The sequence continues at coordinate 549,638,914 of CM022298.1, read as the reverse complement.
ATCACTTTCGTCTTCTTTAGTGCGCTCTAGCCCAAAGACTTCTGCTTATCCATATTCATGGAATTGTTCTTCGCGGAGTTCAGAAATATCAGGATACCGAGGGCTTCCTTCTCTACGAGCTGTTTACCCATTTCAACCAAAATGAGACATAAAAAAAAGGTATCCACGGTCTCCCGCCGCTTGCATATGCCCCTTCTTTGGAAGTTGCTGGCCCTGGTCCAAAGGATAAAGTGAAAGTGGAGGGTGAATCACCAGAAGCTGGATAGAAGTTCCCCAACTGAGGCGCATTGACCACTACGTCTCCTATTCGAGATAGGCTGCTCACTTCGGTTGATCATCAACAACTTCAAAAGTACGAGATCTTTAGAACGTCGAGCTTCTCCACCAGAGATCTATGGAGATATGATACCTCATGCCTTTCAACGGCTAAAATCATCTTCCCTTTATTAATGACCAAGGGTATCCATATGTAGATAGAAGAGGGGATATAGTCGTTCAAAGCTAAGGTGAGTCTGTTCCAGCTAATTCCTCAGATTCCACTTTCCTGTCTGTCCATGTAAAAAGGAGTCCAGCCCACAAGGAGAGGGAATCCACAAAAATATCTGTTTTAGATGCTTTCTAGTATGTTTCAAGTGATCAAAGAATAGTATAGTATCTTTAGACAGAACTGAAATAGCAGATGCAGATTCGAATGTTAAGGTTATTAAAGCTTAAAAGAAAAAGCAGTCATAGGTTAGGTGACTAAGAAAAGAATGTGGAAAGGGTCACGGATAGGATTGGTATATTAGTTTCAGCTATAACAGAGATTTCTCAGCATGTTTCTATCTGGTTGGTATCCGCTGGTACCATTCATTGTGAGTGCTTTTAGGGGTTGCTCAACTCTCGGCTATTTTCACCATCTAGATGATTGCATCTTCCCGTTCTCACAATTTCTCAAAGGTTATTGTATTGATACTATGGAATTTAGAGTGAAAAAACAATAGGGTTCAATTCGATTCATTTTGGAAACTCTAGCGGGGCCATCCCCAATTCCTCTCAGCTGTCATAATTGAATAAAAGGGATCGTATAGCTTTCCAATCCAGCAACATACATCTATCACCTAGGCATAACTGCCAACATCAGTATGCAGAAAGAATCTGTTTAGAACGGTTTAGAGTCGGAAGCAAGGCAAGTCACAGGCCAGCTTTCCTGCTTAAAGCAAACTGTCTGGAAAAGGAAACATTTGTGGCACCTAAATTGGTGAAAGCAAACAGATTGGGGAAACATGGCAAGCTAATAGGAAGGAAGCCGATCAATCGAGTACGAACCTACACCGTGGCCGTTGTTCGAAAGTCAACCGTACCGTCGATTCGATTTGAAGTATGAATTGGCCGAAGCAGATACCAAGGCTTCATTGAACAGAGGACTAGATGAGATGAGGCCGGCCTATCCACACTGTAAGTAACGGCAAGTGCTAATGCCTCTGAGCTTGACCTGGAAAAACCCCTTTTGTGAACTTGAAAACCGACATGGTCAAAGCACGGAAAGGAAAGTATTGGAAAAGCTAAGCTACATCAACATAGGTTCTATTCTGCTACCTTCACTTCTGACTTCACTCCCACCTATTGATATTGATCTTACCTTACCTCGATAAGTTATTCGTTTAGGTCTCGATTACCAATTGATACTAGTGTTTATCTAGTCCAACTTGAATGAAGGAAGAGGTTCACTACTGACTGAACTGAAATACGCCAGAAAATAGATTTGTCCAAAGCTGAAGGAAAAGGAGATCCAAGTAGAATCCCAATGGGCCGCAGATCATATGAGGGGAGGCCTGTGGCTGATTGTACAAGAAGGATATGAGAAATCATAGGGAGATTCGGGAAAAGATGGAATAGGAAGACGTGTTTCCAGAACGAACAAATACGGGTAGAGAAGGGGAAGTTAGCAAAGTTAGACAAGATGGAATGGGCATAGGAACATGTATTGATGTACCAGATCGGCTAATGCTCCCTGGTTGATGCGATGTATTCCACCAGTTGACTGGAGACTTTATTATGGTATATCGATCGGTCCAGCACGGATTGAAATAGGAGCCGGTTCGACAGGAAGCTTTTGAAAACGCAGTGCACCCAGGTAAATAAGGAACAAGATGAATACAGAAGTTAAACGAGCATCCCACACCCGAAAGGTACCCCACATAGGCCTTCCCCGAAGCGGAAGGA